>CM055972.1:54545000-55145000 GCA_029531755.1 Holothuria leucospilota
ACTTTTTTAAACTAATATGAAAAAAGTTTTCCCATGGTCCATTCAATCAGTGCAAATAACGCTGAATCCATGTACATTTAAGACTATTTATAAAATAGAGGATATGTTGTAACCTTTAAGCCACCAGGAACTAACTGGGTTGATTAATCGCAGGAGCGTTTAACCTATCTGGATTTCCACCCAAATAAAAATCGAAGATAGTACAATCGAGCTCCTTAATAAAAGTCTTTGGGGGTTTAGGCAAAACAAGGAAGAGGTATTACTAATTGCGAGAGCCCAAAAGTTTTAACTATAATGTTACGACCAATAGGAGTTAAGTCCCTACTTGCCCAAAACGCGCAGGGTATTTTTAAGTCGAGAAAGTTTGGGCTGATAATTTAGTTCGAAATAAAACTCATCCCCATTATGAGTAAACGGCAATACCTAACATAGTAACAGGACCAAAGTAACATCAATATTGAATTCAGTTAAAAATAGTGGCCTATTGCTCACAAGAGAGCCTAATGGAAACAAATGGGATTTGGAAAAGTTAATTTTTAACCCAGATGACCGATTAAAAGTATCAAGAAAAACCAGATAGCAACTCACTTAACGTTTCTTTACTTCCATCAAGTATAAATGAAGTGTCATCGGCATACTGAAGAACACGGGGTTTCCGAAACCGTTGATTGAAATACCTTTAATACCAAGTAGGGGGACTGGTTAATCTTTAGTGGCAAGCGTCTCTTTACACAAAGAATTAAAAAAGGTATGGGCTCAAAGGGCAGCCCTGTCTAACTCCTCTCTGAATTTTAAAAAAGGGGCCCGATGAATAGCCATTGTTGCAAACACCACGGCCTGAGCATTGTTATATAATGTGTAAACCCATTGTTTAAAGCTGTTTCCAAATTGGAAAAAAATTTAGTTACGGCCTGAATAAAATTCCATTCCAGTTTATCAAAAGCTTTTTCAAAATCTATCAAGAAGAGAAAACCTGGTATATTAAATTCACTCGTATAATTAATTAAATCTAGAACGTAATCTGGACATTTTCACCAATGAAATCTACCTTTAAGGAAACCAGTCTGATTTGGGCCAATCAAATTCTGTATAACTAACTTCAAACCTAGCAGCGATAAGCTTTAGCCCCAAATTTTATAGTCAGTGTTTAAGAGGGATATGGGTCGATAATTTTGTGAGCAAAAGGCAGGATCTTTTCCCAGGCTTCAGGATGAGAGAAATGACTCCACGTGTCTGTTCAGGGGAAGAGAGGGGAAACCTTGTGATTAACCATAATTAATAGAGTCAACCACAAGATGGACCAATTAAAATGCCAAAAAATGCTTATAAAAATTCGTGTTAAGCCATCGCTCCCAGGAGCTCTATCATTATTCAAAATTTTTTAGTGCAGAAGAACACTCTTCCAAAGTAATTTTCACACCATCAACAAAACTTGGAGTCGTCAATACTTAATTCGGGGTGATCTAAATGATTAAGAAAAGAACCACCGATGTGTTGTCGGAACTGTATAAAGAGGGCTATAAAAATAACGAATTTCCTTCAAAATATCACTGCGTCATCTAAAAGACGACCGTCTAAGCATTTGAGTCGACAAATATGGTTAACTTGCTTACTTCGTTTTTTCCAAAGTTCAAAAAATACTTAGTATTCTTTTCCCCCTTCCTCGACCCACCTTACCCTAGATCTAATAATAGAACCCCTAAGTTTATAATCATAATATGAAAGTAAATCATTTCGAGCAGTATCATCAAGATGGGAACGAACATAGCTAGGAACTCGGCGAGAAAGAGTTGTTGCTCTAAACTTGAAATTTTCAATATAAGTAATTTCCTCATGAAAAACGTCTTTCAGGGACGCCTTCTTGCTTAAGAATAATTTCATAGAAGCCAAACGGAAACTTAAATTTAAGGTTTCCCAGCGAGTACAGGGGTTTGAAGAACTGGGAGTTTCAGCATCACTACGGGATGATGTCTTCAAAATGTTGTTAATAAAAGAAGTATCGTTAATAGGGAGTGTTTGTTAAAATTTCCAGTAACCTGGACCTCTTTTAGTAGGAGTAATCATAACAGATAAAGATATAAACATGAATGATCTGACTGGGGTACCAGGGGAAAAAGAAAGCATCAAAATAACATTATGGTTCAATGTAAACGAGGAAATCAAGAAAAAATCGAGTCGGACAGTGAATTCCAGGGGTAATATTGGAAACTCCAAGGTAAAATACTTTGAAAATGGGTTTTTTTTCCCTCCAAATATCGAACTAAATTAATAGACAGACATTAACGTAAAACATTCTTCCTCTAGCTTAAAATTTGTTTTATGTAAAACCACCCACTTTATCTAAATCTAAGTTGAAAACAAAGTTGAAGTCTCCCAGCCATGATAATAATATCGTTTTGAAAATTACTCAATTCGTTTGCTACATCCTTGAAAAACAGATGGATTATCTACATAGGGCCATAAATTGCAACAATAGTTATTATACTATCTGCAAACTTTAAATCGACAATCAAATACCTGCCATACATATTTAACAAGCTTGTTTTTAAACATATCGACATGTAAATACGGTTAAAAAGTAAACAAACACCTCGACTAGTTGTGGATCCGTGAGAGAAAAGAATTTGCCGCCCCATTCATTAATCCAATATTTTTCATCGCTAAGACAGCTGTGAGATTCTTGGAGTTAAAATAATATCCGACTTGCGTCTATGAAGGTAATGCGAACAGCCGTCTACGTTTTTTTGATTGTCTTAAACCTATAGCATTGAATGAAGAAATTTTAAGGTTGCCATGTAATACTATTATAGAAAAAAAACACGAATAGATAAAACATTAAAGGGGCAATCACGATCGAAGTAGATAAAACAAACTGGAACAAGCCATTATATACCATAGTACTTACACAGTGAAATATACGGGATATATCCATAATGTTTCAAAAGGAGATAAATAAGGAAAATAAAAAGAATCCAATCCAACATGGAATGAAAAAGAAAGTTGAGGTCCACGTGGAAAAAAAAAACGATCCCTCTCCATCGGGAAAAAGGCAAAAAGGCTCAAACAAAAGATTGTGTTGTAAATTAAGAGGACAAAAAGCCCGGGCTGGCAAAAAATTATTAAGGAATAGCGAATTCCAGTAACTCATAAACAGCTGCGAGAGGTATGATGTTTTTTAACATCAAACTTCCAACACGTAATTACGACAAGTAGAGACGCCAAAAACCGGATAAAAACAGTAGAAAAAAAACGGTATCCTGATTTGTTTTCTAACGGAACAAAAGAGCAAAGATGGCCAAAAGTACGGCTGGATTAAACTGTAAAAATGTGAGGTTTGCCGTTCGGAGGGGGGAAACGCCATCGACCTGCTGAAAAAAATGAAGCCGGGTACCTTGTTGGTAAAGCTCCGCTGCCTTCTTTGACCATTTACGCTTTTCGGCCAAAGTCAACCTTGGTAAAGGTCTTCAACACGTAAATAAGATTCATTTTGGAAGGGGGAGGGCAGAGGCGTGTCTCTTTGTTTCTAAGCACTGTCCTCCTTACTTTATCTGATTAAAAAAAAAAAGGAAGTTTTAACCAATATGTGTCTGTTCCCCCTACCGTTGACGGCCCTCCCATCACGGTGGGGCCCCGCTCAATCCGGCAATCAGCAACCCCAGCTTTACCGAAACACTTCACGTGCAATATCCAGACAGTTTTCATCGTTTGCATACTTGATTCCGGACAAATTTCTCAGATTATTTCCTCCTCGAAAAAAAAACGTTCATTTTTTGTTAAATTTCCTCTGCTTGCCTTGTCGCGTGAGGTTCGAGGTCTACTATTTTTCAGTTGCAACGTTTCGTACATATCTTTAAGTTCAGTGTTCTCTAATTTTAAACTCTCAATTTAAATTTTGTATGTCGGTCAATAGCTTTCTTAAAAAACTCATTGCGAAATTTTATTTAGCTCAGTGAAAAAATTCTTTCAATTGCGGAAATCTAAGTTCTCGGTGAGTGCTTCAGAAAAGCTCTCCACATCACTGTCCTCCTCAGTATATAAGCAGTTGCAAACATTCGGTAGGCTGCGAGTTAGGGCTGGTCAATTTTGTTGGGCGTTGGTCCAGTGCATCTTTCTTCTTTTTTTTTTAAATAAAAACTGCCCAGGTGGCCTTCCTCTACCTCTTTTTTGCACCCAGAATCGCTCATCTTCAACAATAATAAAGCCGGTTGACGAAAATTACGTTGAAAAAATTCACTGGAATGTAATACGTTAAGTAAAAATTACCAGAGCCCTTCGGCTTGTGAACTTAATATGAATTGTGAATTGTGAATTGTGAATTGTGAATTGTGAATTGTGAATTGTGAATTGTGAATTGTGAATAATAATAATAATAATAATAATAATAATAATAATAATAATAATAATAATAATAATAATAATAATAATAATAATAATATATAATAATAATAATAATAATAATAATAATAATAATAATTTTAAATAATAATCAATAATAATAGATAATAATAATAATAATAATAAATAATAATAATATAATAATAATAATAATAATAATAATTAATCATAATAATAATAATAATAAATAATAATAATAATAATAATAATAATAATAATAATAATAATAATAATAATGAATAATAATAATAATAATAAATATAATAATATAATAATAAAATAAATAATAATAAATAATAATAATAATAATAATAAGAAAATTTAAACAATAATTAATTAATAATAATAATAAAACCTAAATAATTAATAATAAATTAATAATAATAACTTAAAATAATAATTAATAATAATAATAATAATAATAAGCGTGGAATACTGAACTTAGGGCGGGACAGTTACATTGACTTGCACACTAAAAAAAAAAATTCAAAATTTTCTACAAACCCTAACACCTTAACCCCTATCCCCACCTACCCCACCTAACCAAATTTAGTAGGCATACTTATTAGGACCAAAAGGAAACAATTTAAGCCTATTTGCGGACAAATAAAATTATTTTTCTAAAAATTGGGTACCTATTCCTTTAAGGCGACCAGTTATGTGTCGCCTTAATTCCAGGTGTCGCCTTAATGTTGTTTGAATTAGCAACGGAAAGTGTCCGCCTTAAGGCCATTAAATCCATGCGGATAAATAATAATACTTAATAATATAATAATAATAATAAATAATAATAATAAATTAAATTAATAATAATAATAATAATAATAATAATAATAATAATAATAATAATAATAAAATATAATAATTAATAATATAATAATAATAATAATAATAATAAAACTAATAATAATACTAATCATAATAATAATAATAATAATAATAATAATAATAATAATAATAATAATAATAATAATAATAATAATAATAATAAATTTTTTGTTCATCTTTTTCGCACTTTTTTGTAAATCAATCATGAAGTATATACATATATATATATATATATATATACATTAAATTTGCATGATACGTTGCACATAACACATAACAAGGTCCTGTGCATTCTTCACGTAACTCACAATTCACCCCAACTTGGGTAAAACCTTGAATGTGACATAAACAAATATTAAAATTTTCACAAATGGATATGGTGAGTATGTCATAGGTGTAATGGGAAACAAAAACACGGAGATTAACTAATAACAAAAAACCCCAAATTTTTAATAATCGCGTAAACTCAGTTTTTACCACTTATTTTTCATTTTACAATTGTGAAATGAATTTTCATTATCTGCACCTTACTAGGAAATATTCTTTGAAAAAAAAGGCAAGTTCTCTGCCTCTGTTTTTTTCTTTTGCCAAAGGATAGATATTTTTCTACGTCAAGTAAAAAGACGCAAAATTTAAAAAAAAATAAAAAGGCATCAGTGTCGGGAAAGGTTTTCAGAGAGCTTACAGTTGAATATATATAATACTTTTAGCAATGCATCAATATGGGAAATTGATGGGGGTGGGTTATCTCCCATCGACTAAACCAAAATTAACTTGATCTTGGCTTAAGGCTAAATCATTTTTTAAAAAAAAAAACCGCTTGGATAATATTCTTTCCAAAAAAGAGTAATTAATGTTGCAAGACCAAAACAAACCAACATGATCTATAGTTTCTCTGGCATCCTTACAAAAAAGTACATAGAGGGGAATCTTTCTTCCTAAATTTTGAATAAGGAAAATTATTGCAACCTAGAATTCTGTGAATATAACGAAATTGGAAAGGAAAGAATTGAAAAATGAAACTTTTTGGGGGTGTCTCTCACAGCTTGGTAAGTTTCGATGGTAAAAATCATCTGACCAAAAAATACGTAGTATTACTGTAGGGATTTTTTTCCCCATTTGGAGTATCGTCTGGTAGCTTTTGTTCGCCCCCCTCTTTTTTTGTTTGATAAAGTAATGCTTTATAACAACTTTTGTTGGCCACGTGCATGTGGAATGAACATCGTTAAACGCTTAACATTATCATTGACATCATTTAATAGCATGTAAATTATACCGTAAGGCAGTTATAGTGTAAAAGGGAAAGAAAACACATATCAGTAACATTATACTTGTGACAGTGGGGAAAAACATTATAATTAAGCACTTCGCCTCTCCTCATTAAAAAAACAAAAAAAATCACTTCCTTTGTAAGCCTGAGTGTCCTATGAGTGATTCCGGAATAGATAAGTTTCTTGTCAATCTTAATATGTGGAGTTATCTAAAAATTACATTGATTTGCTATAAACATCTGGGGGGGGGGGGGGGGGTTCGGAAATTAAACGAAGACCAAGCACAGCAAACATCATAAATAAACCTGTTTTCAACAAAAACATCTTTCTCAGAGTAATACATTCAAAAAGAAATTTTACCCCCCATAGTTCTTGAGTTCATTATTAAACAGACTTTCCAAAATGCAAAAACCTTTCCGTAAATATTTTTTCACCCATTTACAAATTAGGCTATAAGCAAAGGAAAGAAGGGTAAATCGACCCATCCCCAAACCCCACTCTCACATTTTGCACTGATAAGAACAGAGCGTCTTTACTCTTATCAGGTTTATTTTGACCAAATAAATTTATACAAACTAAACAGGCTGGTCTCTCCAGTTCATGAAAAAAAGGAGATGGGGGATTTGGGAGAACGGCAAAACAAAATAAAACTAACTGGGATAAAGCAAAAATTGTTTTTTATACCAGAATCTTTCCAATCCGTGTCAAATCACTTGGGGACGCCCCCAAGTGTTCATACAAAAAAACGTTTTTAATTCTAGAGAGTTTAGCACAAATAGGTTCAGTCTAAAGAAATCCTCCTTCATGATGAGTGAAAAGATATTCCAAATAAATGATAGGTTCGCCCGTTTACAATGTTAAAAGGGAAGTTTACGGAAATAATTCGGTGTTCCTATACTAAAAAGGTCCAAAGGGCAAACAAGATGAGATTGTTTTTCTTTTAAATCCCCCCCCACCCCCCCCCCCCCCCACCCCCCCCCCCCCCCACCCCCCCCCCCCCCCACCCCCCCCCCCCCCCACCCCCCCCCCCCCCCACCCCCCCCCCCCCCCACCCCCCCCCCCCCCCACCCCCCCCCCCCCCCACCCCCCCCCCCCCCCACCCCCCCCCCCCCCCACCCCCCCCCCCCCCCACCCCCCCCCCCCCCCACCCCCCCCCCCCCCCACCCCCCCCCCCCCCCACCCCCCCCCCCCCCCACCCCCCCCCCCCCCCACCCCCCCCCCCCCCCACCCCCCCCCCCCCCCACCCCCCCCCCCCCCCACCCCCCCCCCCCCCCACCCCCCCCCCCCCCCACCCCCCCCCCCCCCCACCCCCCCCCCCCCCCACCCCCCCCCCCCCCCACCCCCCCCCCCCCCCACCCCCCCCCCCCCCCACCCCCCCCCCCCCCCACCCCCCCCCCCCCCCACCCCCCCCCCCCCCCACCCCCCCCCCCCCCCACCCCCCCCCCAGGAACTTTTTCTTTAAAAAATTTTGCACTTCTTGATGGCTGTTTTAAGCCTGACAAGTGCCATTAGCGATCTGGGATCGGGGGTGGAGCCAATTTGCCCCACAGGGGGTGCCAAGTCCCGAGGGCGGGCCCAACCCAAACCAAAACGAGGCGTAGAGTGCCGAAAGATTTTTAAAGGGAAAATTTTTGGTAGCGAAGCGCGCCGAAAATTTTGGGCTTTTTGGAAAAAATTTAAAAAAAAGGGGCTTTTACCCATGGAAAAATTTTTGAAACTTTTGGGTTTTTAAGAAGAAAATTGGAAAATTGGGGGTTTTATTGAAGAATTTGCCCTAATTTAGAAAAAAATTTAAGTAACGTCGGGGCGACTGACCGTTGTGGGGACTACATATTTTATCGTATACATAACACTCCCCAACGAAACGGAAAAAATTTCCCCCGACGGGGGGGGGGGTTTTTTAGCTTCCCCCCTTCCCCCCCCCCGGGGCGCCCCACTTCGGGATGTAAAAAAAATCTATTTTTTTTGGTCCCCCTCCGCCCCCAAACCCCGGGTGGGGCTCCGCATAGATATAAATGGGAGCCCCCCCACAAACCTCCAGCCCCCGAGCCCCCAACAAAAATCCTAGCTACGACATTTTTTGAAGTGAAGCAGTGGCGTACGTCGCCAGACTTTCCAAGTGCAATTTGCCAATCCACGGTGATTAGTTCTGGAAAAAGTTCAGGTGAAAACCCCCGACTCAACGGTGAAAATTCCTTTGAGGAAAGCCACGAAGTTTCCTTATTTAGCCAAAGATCAGTGCTTAAACGCTGGTTAATTATTCTTGAATCGCAGATGTATTGTTGTCAGAAAGGTGACTAATTTTTGAAAAAGCTAACCTTTGTAGATCCATCGTAATTTTTTAAAGCATCCCAACCTCAAAAAAAAAACCTTGGGGTTTCTCGAAAGAAAAGGGGGAAAAATAAATCTAAAACCTGGAGATTTAAAACCATTAGTCTCAGGGGGGGATTATGAAAAATGTTTTCTAAACTAGGCCTGGAAATTTATATCTTTTTTTTCCCCCCCGGGAAAGGGGGGGGAGGCTGGCAGGGGCACTACTTTCCCCGGAACCCAGGGGGGAAAACCCCAACATGAAAAACTGAGCGGTGGTCAGGTGACCGAGGCCCCCCGGTTTGGGTTTGGGGATCTGGCCCATTGAAAAATCAATTTTTCTGATTCATTCCGAGGAACGACCCCCCATTTCCCCAAACCAGGTTCAAATGATTTTTCCTTGTTTTTCTAAAGGTTTCCGTGAAGTCCTTTTGATGTTCTTTTCTTTCAGGAGCTGTGAAGGGGCAGCTATGGCAAGCGAAATGTCCAAAAATTAAAAAAAACCAAGTTTATCGGTAAAAAAACCAAGTTTATCGGTTAAAAACCCGGGTTTATCGGCAAAAAACCAAAGGGTTTTATCGGTTAAAAAAACCGGTTTATCGGCAAAAACCAAGTTTATCGGTAAAAAAACCAAGTTTACGGTCAAAAAAACCAAGTTTATCTATCAAAAACCGTTTTTCGCAGTTTTAAACTCGGTCTTTCACCAAAAAAAAGGGTTTTTCACGATAAATTGGGTTTTTTTTCGACCGAAAAAACATGGTTTTTGACCGAAAAACGGGTTTTATCGCCGAAAAACATGGTTTTTCGCCCGATAAACTTGGTTTTTCACCGATAAACTTGGTTTTTTCGTCGTAAACCCCTGGTTTTTCAACGATAAATGGTTTTTTGCCCGTAAACTTGGGTTTTTCTAATTTTTGGGAAAAAACCCTTTTATTTCGGTCAAAAAACTTGTTTTTCGAATTATGGAAAACTATCGAAAAACCAAAATTCGGCGAAAACCAAGTTATGACAAAAAAAAACAAGTTTAGTCGAAAAAACCAAGTTTATCGGCAAAAAAAACCAAATTTTTTATCGGCGAAAAAACCAAGATTTTGGGTCAAAAAAACCAAGTTTTACGGTCGAAAAACCAGTTTATCGGTCGAAAAAAATTACGGTCGAAAAACCAAGTTTCAACCCCAAACGTCCAAAAAAAAAAAACCAAGTTTTTATCGGTAGAAAAACCAAGTTTTTCGTCGAAAAAACCAAAGTTTCGATTATTTCAAAAAAACTTGGTTTTTCGATTGTCAGGGTTTGTTTTGCCGGTACTCTTTCCGCGACCACGACTCTAGTGGCGGCAAAATTGATGGGTTATTATTTTTAAAAAAATTTACAAAAAATAAATTTTTGTCAAGCTTTTTTTTTTTGTTCAACGTTTGTCAACAAAGCAAAAAAAAGTTTCCTGATTTTTTATAGTCACCTTCAACAAGTTTTTTGGAAACACCCCCTTTTTATTGGAAATCCATTATTACCGAGGTGATTTTTCAAATTATTTCAAGGGGCTCAAGTTTAAGTAAAAAATTAATTTTTTTTTTTAATTTTGCAGATTTTAATAAATTTCCAAATAGAGGGGTTTTTTTTTTAAAATTTAATGTTTTTCAGTTTTTTTTTTTTTTTTTTACAACATTTGTCGACAAAACAGAAAAAGTCTTTTTAAATATTTTTTTTAGTCACCTTCCACAAAATTTTTGGTACACCCCTTTTGACTTGGACCATCCCCTTATTGCTAGGGGGTTTAGTTTTTCATGATTTCAACCATTTCAAGGTTTTCACAGTTTAAAACCCCTCGTGACTCAAAGACCTTGAAAGACAGTATCGTCCAAAATGGCTAGTGTGTAGATACGTATACTGTACGGCCCCGCGGTGCTAGCAGCTGATACTCCCGGGTCTAGTTAATACGAGCGACCCCCAAATCCCAAACCCTTAAATAAAGAAAAATCCACCTTTATGGAAAATGGTGTGCCAAGTAAAAGGGGGGGTTCCCAAAAAAATTTTAAGGGGACATAACAAAAATTTTATGAAGACTTTTTTTTGCTTTGTCTGACAAATGTTTTAACAAAAACAAAAGCATTGACCAAAATTGATTTTTTGTAAAGTTTTTACATAAACATATAGGCCCATCAATTAAAAAACCCCCATTAGCAGTCTGGGTTTTGCGGAAAGTGTACGCGTACCACATCACCATGGCCCAAATCGAGAAAACCAAGTTTTTGTCGAAATAAATCCGATAAACTTTGTTTTTCTACGCAAACGAAAAACTTTGGTTTTTTCCTAAGTCCGCTAAGACTTGTTTTTCTAGTTATTGGACGTTTGGGCGTTGAAAGCTTTGGGTTTTTCGACCGATAATCTTGTTTTTCGACCGATAAACTTGGTTTTTTCGACCGATAACCTTGGTTTTTCGTACCGATAATCTTGGTTTTTCGACCGAATAAACTTGGTTTTTCGACCGATAAAACTTGGTTTTTCGACCGATAAACTTGGTTTTTTCGACCGATAACTTGGTTTTTCGACCGATAAACTTGTTTTTCGATCGATAAACTTGGATTTTCTAATTATTGGACATTCCGTTAAGAAAAACCAAGTTTTCTTTCGATATACCAGATAAAAATCGAAAAACTTGGATTTTCGACTGAATCTAAGTTTTTTTGACCGATAAGCCAAGTTATTTTGAAAATCTAAGTTTTCAACCGATATACCAAGTTTTTGGAGATAAACTTGGTTTTTCGATCGATAAACCTGGTTTTTTTCTACCGATAAACTTGGTTTTTCGACCGATACACGTTTGGTTTTTTTTCGATCGAATAAACTTGGTTTGTTCTAATTATTGACCATTTCGCTTGCCATAGGCAGCTCCCTTAAGGGCCGTGGTTCCAACAGCGGATTTTTTTCTGCTGTTTCGTGTCACAGAATCCCGGCACAACACAATTCCTCATAGCTAGGTGCCAAACATCTATAGAGTGGTCAGATCATCGATCCCACACGGTGCGAGGGATGTGTACTATTTGTGAAAAAATAGGAAAACGGTGGCAAATTTTAACATGATTTTCCTTACGAAATTCAGGGCCCATCTTGATGAAGAATAGTGCGAGCGAAAAGACCCATTGATGACTTTCAGCCACTCAGAGGGTCGTTAACTTATGTACCACACACAACTACTCCCAATATGGCGACCGATTCCATGTCGTCGACGCAGAACGTCAGGAGTTGGCCAAATTTTGTTGCCTGCAAATCGTTCCATAGACGAAAAGTTAAATTTAAAACCTTCACAGAAATAAGAGACACATCAGAATATATTTACACGATGTGCTTGTCAAATGGCTGAAAATACAAATCCGAAAGAAGAAATAGGATGCAGCTAACGAAACACTGAAGAAACATTCACGAAGATCCTAACGTTAGGGCGAAGTGGCCACATATGTTCAACAAGTAAACGTCGGACTTCAAGGGCCAGGATATATCACTTTTTGACCGTTTACAAAGGTTCTGTGATTCACAGAAATTACAGGGAAGAAAAAGGCCTTGGCAAGATCTGTTAAAACCAAGGTGGAAGCCACACCAAAAATTCTAGCATCTAGCACCAGTCCTAATTAGTTGGGCCTAACGTTAGACCAATGTCCACAGGACTGTGTAACGTTATGCTAGCCTGTTGTACTTAAATACTGTTTTCAACTTTCGTTTAGTACGGTAGGCTAGCATAACGTTACCAGTGCCTGTGGACTAGGCTAGGTTGACAATTCAAGGATAGGCCAAGGCCTGAGCCTAGCCAGGCTACATTTATTGTTCGAATGTGAATCATGACACGGTTTGTTAAGCACTAGTCAAACCAAGTATAAGGGCACAACTCCAGATTACCCCACCATTTCTTCTGATTTTTATGGGTTCTCAGAAGAATACTGCTCAATACTGCTCAAGTTAAAGCTGCTGGAATACTGCTCAAGTATTTGGGGAAATCCTTACCTCAGGAGCATATTACACAGGCTTGAAGCAGTGCAACGCCTGAGTGCCAGATTCGTCTGATAAAGACCAAAGACGTAAAAGTTTGTTTCATCATGCTTGCTAACTTAAAACTGGCCTACTTTGGAGGAAACGCACTGATCAGTGCTAGGTTCGTTTACTGTAGGCAAATCTCTCCATCACTTAGTTGCCATTGAATCTAAACGATTATATTCTTAAACCCGACAATTAATGGGAATTTCTACTCGCAAGTCTGCATCGATCTCCTTTCATCATCCCGCTGTAAAAAAGTATTGTTACAGGTTCCTCTTTTATTCCTAGGACAGTGGCAGAGTGGAATTGCTTGGCCCTCGAGCCGTAAGGAATTCCCCATCTATTGACCTTTTAGAAATCAAACTTACGCAAACTGAACTTGACATCCTTGAAGTAGATCTAATCTATGTAATCCAATCTAATTGGCTGGTCCGCTAGCCGTTCACACACCTAAACCGTATATCCCGTCTTGCGGATAACTGCTTGTAGTATCCAACGCAACCCCGAACCAAGAACTGAATGCTGCACTCCAGTTTTGTGGGCGGGGACTTGGATTGACACTGGAGTGGTTGGTGTTCTGGAGATGAATTCCATCTGGATTCCAAGAACCAACAAAAAAAGGCCTGTCCCATAATTTTGATGATCGTAATATTGTCATGTGCTAAAATCAAGAAACTCAAAAGCAGATCAGAAGTAACACTAACACATACATTGTTCAGTATCTTCATTAGCTGACGTGGAAACGAGCATGTTTGTGCAAAGTTTGAAATATTTGTGTTAAACACTTCCAAAAACAGCAGTCCTGTACAAGTTTGTGTGTCATTTTTTCATGATCACCAAGGATCTATGTAGTCAGAGACCCTCTATTCATTGATTGGCATGCTGCGTGTGTAGGGGCCTAGCTAGAATGCTTTAGTAGGCCTTACCACCTACTGGCCCATGCTTGGATCGGTGAGAAATACATTGCCATGGTAGTCTTACAAGTGTAGTTTATGGCATAAAATACCATATTATGGTAGTCAAGCCAATGCCTTTCCCAGTGGAAAGTTAAATAGCGTTTGTTGAATTACTTGAAGTTGGTCATGAGAGCAAATTCACAGATATGCAAATTTATCAATTGTCACAGTTGTCCCAAGCTATCCTATTGAGTTGTTTCACAAAAATTCATACCAATACGCTTAAATAGCACAAGCTATGCAAAGCCCAAATACAATTTACATGCTGTTGTAATCTATGGCAAGAAGGTGGTGAACCAAGTTTGATCCTGGGGAATTCTTGCCATCTTGAAAATTCATTGTAGTATTGGTGGATGCATCTCTAGCGTTGGAACACCAATTGGGTGAATCTCGGCACCCAAAATAATAGTCTTTTTTCTACACCCACATTGGCTTATATACAGCAAAGCCTTAATAACTACAAGTTTATTTTTACATTGTGGTACTCTAACAGATAATGCATATAGGTTGAGGTAGTACTATTTTCTTGTGGCCAGACATGGAAAACTTAGCCTAGTTTTTTTTTTCTCATTTTTTCCTTCTCAAAACAACAGAACTAGAAATTTAGGTAATACGAGTGAGATGAAACAACATGTCACACGAGAAAACTCCTTTTCCTACCGTACGTTGGCTCTCCCAAGAGCCCAAGTATATGGTGGAAAAGGAGTGTTTTTCAGGTCCTGAAAGCATTCATACAAATTCCACTCCCACCCATGTTGTAAGGCATCACATGTTTCCTGATAGTTGTTTTACGTGCCACGCTGAAAAAAAAAAACAAACAAAGAGACAACTAGATAGGCAAGAGGATACACATCACACTAACATGATGTAATGGATCAGTGGTGGTCAGTATCTTCAGATCCTGGTTATGGAGTAGTAGATTAGGAGCCGTAAATCTTTCCTGGTAATTTGTTAGGCTCTAACAAAGATTTTTATTTCCCCAGCAGGATATTGAGTTATTGAATTCTACATTATACCTGACTTGGCTGAAGTGAAGCTAAATTTTTAAATTGTTGGTTTCAAATTTACTGGCTAATCACCAGCTGTAACTGAGCAATTGCTGGATTTTTGGTACAAATATGGAGAACAAATGGGCCCAGGACAAAAGTCATGGTGATATGCATCATGATGTTCTGCAGTGGTGACAGACGACGGGCCTAGCGGAGGAAAGAGATCGTACGTTTACTGGCTACAGTATCTCTCTCATCAGTGTTATAAGAGAAGAATGAAAAATGGGAATTTTTGTGTTCATATGTGGACTTGATACAGGTTCCACACACAAAATAACCACTACAGCCAACCAAGCAGAATGATTATTTTGAAAGTTACACAACTGCCTTTCCACAGTCCACTGTTCAGTAGGGAATGAAAATTATTCTACTTGTCTTCTCAGGTACTAAATTCAAGACAAGATCTTGGAAAGTAGCCCTCTGAAGTTGATTCTGGCAATTGGTGCTGACACGGATTACAACATCCAAGTCTTTGGAACATGATATGTTGGGATAGCCTGACAATATAAGGGGGGGTACAGTAACATCCGATGTTCTTGTTTTAAATCTATTGCCCATTTGTATTCTCAGTTCTCTTGTGAGTGAATGGTTTTTTTTTTTACCCGCATGTTGAATATTGTCCTTAAGAATGGCCCATCTCAATAGATGCATTGAAATGAATCTTGGGATTCTAGAGCTAGTACTGCAGTGAGGGAAATGAGTACATTGGTTTGGGCTCATACTACTCTGTGTGGAGCCTGAACGGGTTCTACCAGCTGGTGTAGATCCAAATTTAGGTAAAAAGCAGACCCTGGGAATTATTTATATATATACAGGGGGCAACACCCGGGGGGGGGGAGGGGGGATGCCCCCATTCAGAGCCTTCGGCCCCCAGTTGCCCCCCCCCCCTCAGATCACTGAAGGTATAGGTGGTGCCTTTCAGGAGTTTCAAGGCAAATAATTCCCAAATAATTTTCCTCCCTGTTTTGATCATTCCCAAACTTTTCAAAGTACAACCAGCCTGAGAGCTCTAATCCAGTTAGTACACCCTGATAGTTCTCGATATATAAACTTAAGTGTAACCAGATACATATGTATATATCTATTCCCCTGTTAATATACTGTACATAATTGCTTCCACCTTTCTGTTTTAAGAAAAGTTGTCACCAGTGTCAAGAGATTGCTTATAAGTATCCTGTTTAACGTGATTGTCACTTTCCAACTGTTCATGTTGTCAGCTAAGAAGAGTGATAGCCAAATAAGCCTAGCTTGCATTAAAATCATTTTGACTCTTTGCTTTGATGATGCATTAATGGACAACATACACCTTCCTGAGACTTTAATTTTTTACCAAGAGTTTGCTAAAACCTCAGAGCTTCCGGGGGCTTTCGACCCCGTGGACCCCCCACCGGGGCTTTGCCCCCTTGGGGGGGAAAAAACCCCACTAGGGGCCCTAAGGCGGGCCCCTGGACCCCACCCGTAAGATCTCGGCGCTAAGTCGCGTCGTCGATGTCCGCGCTGCTCTCGAGAAATTTTTTTGCCTCCCCACATTTTCTTTGGCCCTTCATTTTCCCCCCCGGACTTTAAATCATTGTTGCTGCACTGTAATATAGCCTTGCGTAGCTGTTTGGGGGGGGGGGGGTTTTTCGCCGCTGGAGACGTGAGGGCCATTGGTGGTGTTCATTCAGAGTAAACTCTTGTTCTTTCAGTATGTTTCCACTAGATTGTTTGGGAATGCCTCGCTGTTGAATTCTGTTGAATGCCATGCTGCCACACCTCGAATATCACCTTCACCCATTTGATAGGAATAACCATCAACATCGAAAACATCAGTAACTTTGAGTTTTTTGGTGCCCTTAATGAGGTGAACGTCCTTGATTACTTGCTTGTGAGTTGTAGCCTCAGGAACAATTTTGTATTAGTATAGAAGTTTGGTGAAGTGACTTCACATTTCGGTCTCCTGGATCTCCAAAATTCATTTTAAAACTGTTGCAAATTTCAGCACTAAAAAATTCATTAAGGTAGGTTCATAGTGGTGTGGATAGGCTGGCCACTGCTCTCGAAACTTAACAACATATGTAAAGGTGAGTATTTTCATTTATATGCATAGTGTTTGACTTGCACAAATCAGTTCAGAAAGCAGGTAAGATGATAGAGGTTACAAGCCCCCCGCTTGCCTCATACTCTGAGCAAGTCCCTTGAAAAGGACGCTGAGCCATCAATTGTTTTTTTATACATCATAACTTTGCGTTCTTTCAGGTGCTTTTCATCCCACTGAGAGGTCCTCAGAATATCCTTCCTTGCTGTTTTCTGATTGTGATTCATGCTGCAGGCTGAATCAGACGATTTTCTAACCCTCTGAAGAGGTTACTGTAAGGAAGTGGAATTTTGACTGTTTTTTGGCGTACATAAGTGATTATGTAACTGTTGAATGATAATTTGCTTGTATGCGCCAAACATGTAGTGTGTACTGCCTCAGTCTTTCTTCTGGCATTGCCACACTGGTTTAGGCTATTTGACTGTATGATTACTCAGTTTGGCTTGTAAAACTCAGCTTTTTTACATAAAAAGATGCCCCGGATCCCGTCATGAAATATCCGTAAAGATGGTTACTAGGGTAACTGTTGATGTCGGCATATTTTTCATTTGACCTAGGCAGTTTTGGATATGTCATATCCTGTTTCGCAACTTTGAGTGTTGCCATGCTGCCACTGGACTCTGAAGGGATCTTATCACTGTTAGGCTGTTTCAGCCTTACCTGTCATGAAAGATGTTTTAGAACCTGTTGTGATATGGCTGGAGACCTTTGATCATTTCACATATTGCGGAACCCAATCTCTGAGTGTTCCGCCCCATTCATTATGAGTTTAAAGTCTCAAGCAAGTCTACCAGGAACAGAAGAGTACTGCTTAAAGTGATTTTATGTAAATGAGAAATAATTTGTCCTTAGTGATTTGTAATGAAGATAGCTATGAACTTGTAGTGTGGCCCCAGATAAGGCTACAATTCTTGGGCCAAGAACTGTCTGGAACCCACTCCCACCATTGCACCATGTACTATATGATCAGTGTTCGCTGATTTTTAGGAATTAGCAGTGGTTGTCGCCCGAGAGGACTACACATTTTAAAATTTGGTTTGTCCGTGCGTCAAAATAAGGTATCCCAAGTGCAAACCATTTTTCCCGCAAATTCCGCAACCATGGATTTAATAACGCCCACATTATCACTACCTTCCAAATTGGCTTTCACTTTTAGACAACCACCCCTTCCCCCCCCGCCAAAAAAAAACAAAAACACATATCTACTGTATAAGAGTAGTGCTGCCTGTGGAGTGCATTAATAATCCAGTTGTACATTGTGGACATAGTTATATATTTCGCTATTGCGGGTTAATAAATGTAAACATCTCTAGAGGATTGAAATCACTGGTGTTGCAAGGACAGCACTACTAATTTGTAGCTTGCAAAACGAAGGAATTTAGCTTCTCTGTGTACAGTGCAGGCCTAGTGGCCTACTAGTGGGATGATTTGTACGAGGCACATATTTTTGGCTTGATAGTGCATGCACATTTCCATAAAGTGCTGTGTGGGGAAGTTGTGGTGAACGTGCCGTAATCACCGCACTTTGCTGGTCAAACTCTTTTGATGCAGGTTTTATCAAGTCCCCTTGCTTGCGCAATTCATTGAGCTGCTAGAATGTAAACATCCACATCACTTTCCTCAAAGATTTGGGGTTGTCCCGACGGACAACCTGACACTTTTTTTTTGTCGGAACCTGTTTTTGCAAAATCTGGTAGTCCCTGCAGAATTTCTGGTTTCTCGGACGACAGGACTGCCCTTAAAATCGAACACTGGACGATGTCGTGACGATTTACGAAAACCCCATCGCCCCGAGTACACTGTTTTTGTCCAAATGACATTGATTATCTCCAACATTGGTAAGGGGTGCAGGGTGTTTTCCAACACGTTTGTCCAAGATTGTGGGCCCATATTTACACTCAGTTTCACATCACTGTGTATATTGGCCTGTTTTGGAATGGGGTCAACAGGGAAATTCAAGGGAAGAATATTTGGAGTAATTAAAGTGCATATGAACAGGAAATGTAATCATAATGTTGTGTGAAGTATTTTTAGACATGTGATGTTTATATTTTGTCCTCATGATAAGTGCTTAACAGAAATTGAACCAATTTCGGGCAAGGTGTTGAGAACAAAGGGATTTCATTGTTTTGGGCCATGTGGTCTATGGCAGGGGTGTTGCCAGGATTTGCCTGACAGGGGGGGCCAACCCCCTGACTGGGGCCCAAGCAACCCAAAGCCCCAAACAAAAAAGGCATGAGTTGACAATAGGGTGAGGAATACAAAAATTTGGGGGCATGAAGTGGTGCAAACCATGTTTAGGGCTTTTTTTTTACAAAGTTTTGAAACTTTGGGAGTTTTTTATGTGAAGAAGTTTTGAAAGTTTGGATTTTCTCTGGAAAAAAATTTGAGTAATTTGGGGGTTCTTTGTAAGGAAAGTTGGATTAATTTGGGGTCTTTATTGAAGAATATGCCCTTCCTATGAGCAAAATCAAGCAGATCGTTGGGGTGACTGTGGACGGTCTTGGGAGTACATATTTCGATTGTACTAATTATGGCTCCCTGAGAAAATTGTGGAACTTTCCCCGATGGGGGGCAGCCTTCCCCGACGGGGCCCATGGCCCCTTCTGGTGCCGACCCTTGGTCCATGGGAGGTGCTATGTTGCTTAGGTAATGTCAGCTCTGTTCAGTGGTTGAGTCATTGGGATAATGATGAAGGCTATTGTTTATTGTTTACCAGTAAAGAGCTCATGTGAGAGTATCAGGCATTATTTCTTAGTGTTCTATAATTCATACCAAAGACTTTAAAAATGGGACCTACTGCCATTGTGTCTTGGATGCTCAGCATAAGCGAGTGGAGTGAGGAACAAGCCAGTGAGCCAACAACTGGAAAAAAGGCCATGCCGGCCCCAAACTTAAACCATTTGGTTATAAACTGAGCCGTAAAACCTCAATCTAACTATATTCATAGTTATTAGTTGTTTTTTTACTGAAGATCATGCTTTGAAAGAAAAGGAATCCTCACTTTAAGGCACATGAGTCATGAGTGTTCTTTTTAGCCTGGCCAGACCAAGGGTGTCAAGGGAAAGTTAAAAGCTGCAGAATTGATGCACTTGCAGGTTTTCCCCTTGGCTTTTAGGAGAGTGTGAGGTGTGTGAGTCCATGGTGGGTAATATGGTGCCAGCTTTGGCACTATGGTGAGGGAGAATCTCAATGACTTCAATACAGTACCGTACAGTTGGCAATTACCAGCAATTTATGTGAAGTGTGGCCAAAAACTACGTAGGTGGCTGCCTCAACAAAAAGAATGCCTAGGAGAAACCCCTGCACTTGAGTATCATTAGTGTTGTAAGTCTGTGTATAGATTACTGGAAAGCTGAGTGATGAGTAGTTAAATGTGGTTTATCATGTACGTTATGTCATAGGAGAAGAGGATTAGTCTACTTTCTGGGGTTTTAATGTGAGTAGGTTAATGTAATGATTTAAGCTGCTATTGTGGTTTTTCAATGAGATGAATGTAGTAATTCCTTGGTTTAACTAGCAATGAGATCCTTACTCGGGGAATATAAGGTGGATCCTACATAGGTAACGAGAGTTCCCAGACTTTTGTGGGTGGAAAATCCTCACATGCAGAGTGCCTTTAGTGTATGTCCATCACTTTATCATGACTTATGTAATGGAATGTTAACTTTAGAGTACAGTGAGTGCCTTGGAGGATTTGGCATTCTACCCTACATTTCATATTGAATACGATTCCGTTGTGTATACTAACTGTATTTTTATGAGGTGTATTGTAGAATTTTTATTGCAGATTATTTACATGTTCAAAATGACTACATGGTTTGTGTCTTGAGTGGTGGAGTACTGTAATGGAAGGTTTAGTGAGAAGCGATATTGCATTGTATTGAAAAGACAAATTAGTCGCAGATGTTATGTAATGTCTTATTAGAGAAAAATAGAATTTGCAGTAGCTTTATGCATTTTTTACAAGAAAAGAGATTTCCCCTGTGTGTAAGAATAGGTACAATGATATGCCAAACTATTGTCACGTGTCGTGATTACCTTGTTGTAAATAATTGTAGTATTGGTTTATTTGTGTTTCCTGTTGGAAGTTCATGCATCAATGACATACCCAGGTCCCTTCTAACCCAAGAAAACTCTTGCGACTGTCACTATTGATAACTTAATTTTTTAAACGTCGTATCGTAGGGACCTTAAATCCTGCAGACGCGCGGCCAATTTTTTTTCACCAAACGAGAGTTATGGGCACATCTGATTGTTCCAAAAATTTTTTTTCAAGATTTGGTATTCTAAATCGATGGTTGGGGTTATTTTCATAAAGTTAGGGGGTTACGTGGGACTCGGGGTATTATGGCCTGTTCTTGGATCATAATCTGTGCTTCAGAATTACAAAAAAATGGTTCAAAGCTGTCCATTTTGGATATTAGGGTGTGGCCGTAAATTTCCAATAAGACTGTTTGGTCCATTGGACATGATTTTTCCCATAAACCTCGTGGGAAAAAAAATTGCGCTTAATGGGCCCGCACGGAAATAATGTTTTACACTGTATGATAGGCACTTTCAAGTCACAACCACAAATACGATGTTCATAAAAACCTGAGTTTAAAGTCAATGCGAATTCGACAGGTCAATTTGGTGTCCAAAAACTCTGCTTGGGACTGGTAGCCTGAGAGCCATTTCCTTCCTTCACACATTGGTGGAAACCAATCCCGAGAAGCTTAGACGTGTCTATGCCGGCCCTCGTCGGGATCAAACTTCAAATGTTCAATGACCCAATTGTTAAGACCAAAAAACGATTACTTTGTTGGGCTATAACGCTCCAAGCGGAATATAGTAAATAGTCATGGGACTATGAAGAACTACGGAAATATGCAGTTGCCAAAGGAGACTGGAGGTCAAGGTCACAATGGTGTTAACAGATGAAATGTAAAGAAACAAATTTTGATGTTTATATTATAAAATAGATGTCAAATACTCCTTGTAAAGAAGGATCGTTCGAATTTCTTTCAACACGTGGTTTGGAAACAGCATTAAGCACATTTTTTTTGCACTAACATTTGAACAGAAAGGTGTTATAACAGTTTAACACCTACACCTTGAAAAATTCGGGCGGTTTTAATGATACCCAATATTTTCTTTAGTGACGCAGCTTAATCTTTATGGCAGGAGTGACCCAACCATGTCGATCGCGGTCCTACTGCTTGAGCCGCGGACTGATCTCAAGTCGACCGCGATGGGTGGTAAGGCAAAATGAACAAAAATAAAGATTTTTCTATGTGCAGCTTATTGAGGAGTAGTATCTCTTGTGGATCTCGAAGGGTGCTAACTTGAAAAGTAGATCTTGGGTCAAGAGCAGAGTCATTGCGTCTTTTCATTTTGCAAACTTAACAATTTATAATATCGAGAATTTCACGAAAGGATGCCAGCATGCTGTCGACGGAGTAAACAGACTTCACCAGGGGGGGGGTAGGGCTGGGGGCGGACTTAAATAGGATAATATTATTACACCGACTTTTTTCAAGGTATATTGTTCATGGTGGTTTCCACCAGAAACCTTGGTGTCGGAAGAAGACTCATAGCACTGCCTAGGACGCCTCTGTGGCTGCCGCCCCTAAGACCCACAGCGATGATGCTGAAAGAAAAAAGTTTCCTCCGCATAACGTCGCGCGGGGTAAGACTGCAGTGTCACAACCGTCAATGAACACCTTTCGAAACGTTTCAATTAATGCAGCATATCTACACAACAAAGCTGTATGTGCCACTATTTTCCTTAAGAAAAACATCGAAATCATGTTTATAAATCGTAACGGTAAACGTGACGCAATATTGTTATGAACCTGAACTGTTGAATCCCTGTAAATTGAGATGACGTATCCTGTTGCACTACTAAACACTTCCCAGACTACACTGGTCTAATAAGTAGTCAAATTAGCAGCCTTAAGTTAATTCTTTACTACAGAGATAGACAATACGCAGGAATAGACTTTGGTACGTCATTGTTTCATGCGTTGTTACCGATGTCCCCTCGTTGAAAGGGTAGGGCGGTCACCACTTTTTAATTCTTCCATCGATTTACAATACTAAATTCGGTCCGTTTAGCGCCATGTCTAAGCCTTTTAATCAATGAGCTGGATAATCTACCCCTCATATGAAAGTTACAAGTCCAGTACAACTCTTTTTACACATGGAAATCATAATTATGTCCTCGTGACTGTGATGATTTTGCGCTACACCTCCGTAATAGGGCGCCGTAGAGCACGGGGGGCATGGGGGTGCACCCAAGTGATTCTCAGACTTTGTTTTTTCTTTTTAATATTCTTAAATGATCCCACAGAGGGCGTTTTAGTTATAGATTATGTAGGGGTAGGGTGGAGGTATTGTGATTGACTATTGCAATCCTTTATCTATCACAGAATTGGTTCTCAAGATCTAAACCAGAATTTCGCAAAGATACCTTCCAACTATTAAAATTTTTCGCGCAGCAAATCCGCGCGCTTCAAGGACCGTCACCAGTACGAAATATTGCTTCTTTTAAAATTAACCACCATCTTTACAGAGCAGTCAGCTCGGGGCCGAGGGACAGCACAGCACAAAGTTGAAAGCTGTTTAACGATTCCTTCAATGGTAAAAGCTGGTTTGTGAATTGGCATGTAGTTTTTGTTAGGATTGAGACGGGAGTTGTGCTCCATGCAGAGCCTGAATGCAGTTTGTCATGGAAATTGTTATTTAATGAAAAGTTTCTCTAACTTCGCGACGCATGACGCAAACAACCCATCGCATGTTTAGCACTCTATCCCATGACCCATTAGTTAAGGTACTAATACATGCAAACTTATTCTGATCACACACTCCGTTTGCAGAAAAACAGAGGTACCATCACACAAACCTCTGTAGGGGCTCGGGCATCAACATGCATGGGGAACTTTCAAACATCTAATTTTGTTACATGATGTGGAACGTTTGAAAGTCCCACCCCCCCCCCCCCCCACCCCCCCCCCCCCCCACCCCCCCCCCCCCCCACCCCCCCCCCCCCCCACCCCCCCCCCCCCCCACCCCCCCCCCCCCCCACCCCCCCCCCCCCCCACCCCCCCCCCCCCCCACCCCCCCCCCCCCCCACCCCCCCCCCCCCCCACCCCCCCCCCCCCCCACCCCCCCCCCCCCCCACCCCCCCCCCCCCCCACCCCCCCCCCCCCCCACCCCCCCCCCCCCCCACCCCCCCCCCCCCCCACCCCCCCCCCCCCCCACCCCCCCCCCCCCCCACCCCCCCCCCCCCCCACCCCCCCCCCCCCCCACCCCCCCCCCCCCCCACCCCCCCCCCCCCCCACCCCCCCCCCCCCCCACCCCCCCCCCCCCCCACCCCCCCCCCCCCCCACCCCCCCCCCCCCCCACCCCCCCCCCCCCCCACCCCCCCCCCCCCCCACCCCCCCCCCCCCCCACCCCCCCCCCCCCCCACCCCCCCCCCCCCCCAATCTGAGGCTTTAGCCATCTCGAGTTGTTTCTTCCTTTTTCCCCGTCTCTTCGCTTGAAGGCACATGATGAACGTTAAAATCGGAAAAAGTGCCTTTAAAAACTTCAGTCTTTATTGCTAAGTTCGCGTTCATCATCCAGACTAGCTTCAAAGAAACTTTTTTGAGTGTAAATTCAGCGCCAAGAGAAAAGTCACATACGCACGTTTCCCCCCCCCCCCTTGTTTGTACGTGGTAGTTTCGCAAGATCGTATCATCTCGTTGCATTTTACCTTAAATTCGACGATAATACTTTCATTGCGGGGGATTTCGGTAAATACTCCCTCCCCGCCTCCAGCCAATAAATTTCGGAAATTGACATACGACTAAAAGCACAGTCTGAACCTCTGCTGTCTTTCGCACAACCGTCAATGGGCCTTAAGATGGTGTGGTTTTGACTCGCTTTCAAGTGCGAGATTGTCCCATATGACTTACTGTTGCTAAAAGCATCGTAGAAGCAAAGTTGCGCCTTGTCCAAGTGAAAGGGAATGATCGCTGACTTTATGTCTGCCCGCAGGGTAGGAGCACGGGCTAGTTTTGCGCTACAATTTCTAAGAAAGTCGACTGATCGTCTACTTCCACAGCGTGAAACCACAATGCGATGGGACGATTTGAAAACCAAAAAATTATTTGGAGTTTTAGGAACTGTAACTTAGCCTATTGAGGGTACTTGGGATGTGCATAGTGAAAGGGGAGGGCAACCACACCGATCCGACTATTGGCAAATCAAAACGCGGACATTGTACGGCCAATTTATGCCGTTGCGCGAGTGTTGTATTTATACTGGTGGGCGCCGCGGCACAAACGACAAACGATGGGCACGAGGATTTTTGCCGTCGGTTGCCGGTCGGTTATGTCAAGCCCTGGCGTATGGACGCTCAAAAAACCCTCAAAAACAATCTCTGAGGTGCTCAAGGAAGTAATCCTATGGTCACGATTTAAGCATCACAGATACTATGCCCCCCCCCCCCCAAAAACAGGTCATTCAGAGTTCCCACTTTGGATGTGAAGGCTTAAAATCTACAATTGGCATTGTAGGCCCTACATGGTCTAGGAAATTGCGTTATAATACTGGTAGTGCAAATATTACTATGTTGTAGTCACAGTGGATGAACGGACACATTTACTAAAGTTCCACTTGTGCTGACAGCTAACCGAGAAAAGGCCCCTCTAAGAGTTAGCGATCCTTGTAAGGACAGCATTGCCACATGCGTGCTTCTTTGGTGTCATAAATGTGCACATAACCAGTTAAAATCGCCGACCGCCTCTTCGTGACCCATAGTATAAACACTGTTTGGTTACCCCACTAAACAAAGTATTTCTTCAGACCTGCCAGTTAAACATATTATTGTGAGTTTCATCCTGGGAAGGGACCAGTAGATGTGGGTCATATTAAAATGGAGTTTTATGTATGGGGATGTTTAAAGTAAAACAAAGTTGTTATCACGTGAAGCTAAAGCACAGTTAAGTGAGTATGATGAGCAGACAATTACAAAAAACATGAAAGTGTTTTACCTTGGACAGGAGCACTACAGTATCTGCATTCAGTATGCGATGGCAGTAAAACCGTCTCATGCACTCTGCAAGTTCATTTGTAGACCACTTAGGGCAGCCAACAGAAAACCATTCTAAATTTCTGCCGAAAATTAGCCAAGTATGATGTAGAACAAGCCAAAACCCATATAAAATACCAAATGTTTACAGATCTGCGAAGTAAGAGTGTGGACTGTAATACTGAATTCAGGAAAACTGAAAGTTACAGATGGAAAATCCTGTTGTGATTTAGGGGATCTACTTGGCAAATTCATGGTCTACAGGATTCATTTTATCGTTGTAAAGTTGGCAGTGAGGAATAGTTCACCAAGGATTTTGTTAGAGACACTTGCTATGTGTAAGGGTAAGTCTGATGTACACCATGTGCAAGAGATAGATATGTATGGTTCAAATTTGTAACTGTGTGAGGTGTGTTGAGTTTTTGCAGATATGGTTCAAATTCCCACAAAACTCACACTGGTTTGGGAGTCTAAGAGCGACGATACTTACCTCCTTATTTTACTTTCTGTATGTACCCATGTATTGCCCCAAAAATAACATGTCTGGCAAAAAAACTAATCAGCACCGCGGAAACCCTTAGCAGTAAAGGGCGCCATAAACCCCAAATCGTCCTTCTGCCTTTTTGCCTATCATCGATGTGTTTGGCACGTCTCAAAAACATTGATCTGCGTTTAAGTTATTGGAGGGCTAATAATGGGTACAACAGGTAAATACGTAGGTTAAGAGAGGAGCGAAATAGAACAACATAGGTTTCTCACACTTAGTGAACATTTAATACCGTATAAAGTCATAAGACTTGACCCTAAAATGAACCTCCCCCCTCCGTGTGTGTGAAAATGTTTCCTGTCTCATGGATTGTACAAGATTGAAATTGTAGACTGCCGAAATGCCGCTTTTATTTACAATTCCATTTTACGGGGAATCAACACCAAAAACCAGTAGAGACTAAAATGAGAACAAGTACTAGCACAACTTCGTTCATCTTGATTATGAAAGCCTCCTAGTCAAGTTTACACAATAGGCAATGGCAAAAGTTTTCAAAATCTGGAAGCAGTTTCCTTTATAAGCATATTTCCAGCTTTTCCGTCCGTAACCGTTCCGTCACGTAACATCCTTCGTTTTAGGAGCCTTGACTCCTTCCCTCCTTATATGTTAATGTACAATTTGGTGGGGCATAAAAAAATATTTACATAACACATTTAGCAATATTTATTAACTTATCACATACAGCTTGACAATACAAGAATGTTCCACCAAAATCAGGGAGAAAAAAATCTTCGTCCGTTAACATTGCACATGTCCGTCCGTAACACAGGATTTTGGTTTGGGGGGTAAGGGTGGTTATAAGGCAAGTACACTGAAGGTATATAGTGGGGGGATCCTAAAGGTTTAACTACCAGGTCTTTGTGTTACATTAAAAAACCCTTGTTGAGCTGTCAATAACGCGTTGTAAACAGGCTTGCACAGAGGGTTTGTGACCTTTGTCGTGCTTGAGGACAGTAGGGGTAAAGGATTTGAGGAGTTGTTGATTGATCCCGTCCAGAACGCACCCTTTAATAGCATATTCAGCCCATGCTAGGCACCTCCTCCTAGGTAAGTAGTTGTGATAATAAATATAGCAGGTATACAACGGGTATCAAATCGATGCATACCCCCACCAAGCCCACTTACATGTCTCGTACAAGTTAATGAAGAGTAGTTATTGTTCTGATTGTCCGTATACCGTAAAACACTAGCCAGAGGTTTTGGATCTGACCACATGAATTGGAATCTCTTTATTTTAGAAAGACTTAAGCAGAAAAATATATGTAAATAAACCTTGTATTCACTAGAAACTAATAAATAATGGTTTACAATATTTTTACAGAAACATCCATCATATTACGCGGTTGTGGTGAAAAATAGGGACTATATGAGAGATGTTTGTTTACGTTACGTAACATGGACAGAATGTTCTGTCCTCGTTTACGTATGTGTAAGATCAAACTAGTTTTCAAGAAAATTATGCACTTTGAAATTCTTGAGTGCATTGTAAACACAAATTTTACCTCTTTCCTGAATTTGTAAATTAGTGAAAATGTGATAATTTCATTAGTTAACAAATATGTTCCTGATCGTATCTTAGATTAAACTTTAAGGCTGTACTTACAGACTAGCGTCTTGTTTACGTACGAAACATTACGACCAGATATTCACCTTAAAGGCTCTCAGATCCTTTGTTGTGAGTAGAAGGATAGAGGAAAGCACTACAAACCAGTAAACAAATCATGGCCCTTCTTTAAACTGATGAGGCCGTTTTATTAAATTCATCTGCGAATAATTCTGTATCCTGTAGGCTCTGTAAATATGATAGCTTACGTCTACGTTAATCGATGAGAGGGACAGAAAATGTTTCGTTACGTTAAATAAAATTACTCTGTAAATCAGCTATGATGTGACTTACTGCTGGAAATGATTCAACCTTTGTATACTTACAATTACAACAATAGGTGAAGGATGTATTTCAGCATGGTTCTAAGTGGTTTTAGATCTGGAAATCGTTTTCGTTAATGAGTGCATGAGATATGACATATTACTAAGGATTTCACATAGGTGTCGCCAGAGGGACAGAATAAAGAGTCCAAATTGTACTCACAATAGATTGCGGTATTATATTTTTGAGGGGTTATTGTGGTTCACACTAAGTTGGAGGAAATGTTTCCTGTTTTGTTCTTTTACATTCATTTTTTGGTTTTTGGGTTTTTGAACAAATGTTCCCCAAGTGTTTTTATGAAATGGTAACCAAAAAAAATTTGCATCAGTCACAATTTGCCAAGGTTCTTATTTGCATTGTAAATTTGCACCATAATGATAATGTCATCAAATATTAGGTCAAAAAGAGGGCAAACTCAGCCCCAAAATGCACTCCACTAACAAACATTTATAGAAATTGGTACAACTTTCATAAGATGTCTTTATTTATCTACTGTTGTAGTCTCCCAGTATGATGAACATATAAGAATCATGTCAAAGTAATACACGTGCAGTTTTTCAAAATTATCATAATGGGAAAAAGAACAGACTGCATGTAACCCTTTAGTGGGAATTACCCAATATCTCAAGATAGGAAGGTTGGATAAATTTCATACTAGTAGGGTAGATGCATTAATGCGTAAAGCGGAAGAATGTATTGTTTTTGATGGAGGGTCAAAGGTCATCGGGGGTTTTTTTTTTTGGGCTTCACTGGCTGGTGGAAATGCTGAAAACCTTGTTAAACGATAATCTCACAAGTAGGAAGGTGGGGGGGGGGGGGGTGGTTGGAGGGGGTTTGGCAATCAGAGCGGTAATTTCATACTTGCGTATGTAGATGTTGTTTTGGTGTGAGAGAAAGAAACCTTATGTTTTGGTGGAGGTCAAAGGTCATTTGGGGTCACCCAGGGGTCAAACATCTTGAAAACCGTGTAACATGATATCTCAAGCTAGAAAGCCGGATTAATTTACATTACTAAGCTATGTAAGATGCCTAATGGTGAGACAAGGAAGCCTTCATTTTGGTGGAGGTTCAAAGAGGTTCATCTGGGGTCAATCAGGGGTCAACACTGAAAAAACTGTTGGTAACCACGACTATCTCCAGAGTAGGAAGCAACACTGAAAGATATTGCACTGACGTAGGTATGTGGATGCATTATGGTGCTGAAGTGTGAAACGCCTGTTCATTTTGGTGGGAGGTCAACAGGTCAATCTCAGGTCACTGGAGGTTCAAACAACTGAAAAACCATCACACATGATATCCTCCAAGGTAGAAAGCTTGGATAAGATTGTAACATCTTGGTATGGTGGATGCACTTATGGTAGATGGAAAAGAACCTCTATCATATTTTGGTGCGAGGTCAAAGGTCATCTGAGGTTCATTGGGCGGTCAAAAACACTGCAAAAAAACCCTTGTTAACCAGGATATCTCACAGGCTCTAGGAGGCTGGGATAGATTCATAACCCGTATAGTGGATGCGTTATGGTGAAAAAGAGGAATTATTGCATTTCAGTTTTTGGGGGAGGTGTTAATAGGTTCATCTGGGGTGTCTTACAGGGGCTGTGTTAAACGTGTTAGGCAAAATTACTCAAAGTGTTTAAGTCACGCAAAAGGTTATTTGCAGATCGTTTGAGCGCGAGGTGTAATTGCATATTTACATACATGATCAGCCATAGAGAGATTTGGGAACGTGCGTCGTTGAAACAAGATTGGAATTATGTAAATCGTGTTAGTGGATGTCCTGAGCGTGGGACGATATAGTTTTCCATGGAACACTCAAAGCATCAGAACCTTGATCATAGAAGCTTAACTTTGATGCCGATTTTCACTTTTTCAAAAAGAGTTAGGACTAAAGTTGAACATCTAATTATTCTGTAATGACTGCAGACTTTTTTTTTAATTTCCTACCCGAAAACGGGTTTGCGATTAATCGCTGTAGCTTTGTAGTTAAACGTTTTTTACACATGCGATCGTTTTAGCGATTAATTGCTAAAAACGGTCACAGCCCCTACTGGCGGTCCACAGAGGATCAAAAAGCAAAATGTCCCACGAATTCCCAAGCATCGTCTCATGGGTTCAGCAGGGAGTTCAAAAAGCCAATTAACCCCAAGAATTCCAAGAATCATCATCTCAAGTCATTAGTGTGTCAAAATGCAAAAATTTCCAAGCAAATTCCCAAGATACACAATATGAACCAAAAATTATGATTCCAACATGTTAAGATAGACACTGACTTGTTTAAGATTAAAGGCATAGCTGGACTGAAAGACTAAAGGACAGTAAGGGCATATTAATTGCGAATTGGCGAAAACATATATTCATCGAAACCCACAATGCATTTTTGCATTCTGGATTCATAGCAGAAAAAAAACGGGTTTTGCAATTAATTGCTGGTGGCTTTGCTACTAAACATGTATTACACTATCGCCATTCGTTTAGCCAAGTAATCGCTAAACAGTGACAGTCCTAGGTAGGCCCGTCACCCCAAAACTTTGCTTGTAGAAACAAAATCAGCAATATTCTGGCCAAATCTCCTCTTTATTGACCCATACACAAGTACCTCTGAAGATTATTTTGAACATAACTGTGAAAAAATGATAGTAAAGCAAGGAGAAAATTCTCCTTGAATTTTCACAATTCACTTAGCAAAAAAAAACATTGTCACTATGATCAAAAATATACATTCACGCGAATTGCCGAGATGTGACAAGGCATTACTAACTCCGCGATTTGGGTGACATGCCTATTTGCCTTTAAATGTTACATAATAGTGGTACATACTGTACACAATTTCCTCTGGTTGAGGATTAATTTGCATTTTCTGTGGCATTCTACGTATTTTAAAATGGGTCCTGATTTTTGCTATCTAAAAAATTTACCGTCGTAATGGAATTCTGCAGTCATCACTCTATCACACTCAAACTGTATTGGAATTGCATTATATTGCATGTAAGTGTTATGAGCAAAGCATAGGCATAAACAGTGTAAATATCATGCAATAGTTTTTGAGGTGCATGCAGATTTGCCAGGTTTACCGTTGTTTGTCAGCAACAAAGACTGAGCTTGATATGAAATATGAAATCTGGATACAATTTTTATTTCATTACCATGAACAAGATACTATTTCATTCCAGCTTGACACACACTTGATCCAAATCAGATTAGTCACGATCATTTTCCAAGGAATAATTTAGTATTCAATATGTTTGATGATAGCAGTGTTTTGCGAGAATCTCACTAACTTCTGTAGATACAAAACCACATGAAAAACCCGTTTGGTTAATGCACACAACAAAAAGTTCTATCACATTTTTGGCATTTGTGTAAGCAATTTGGCCAGCATTGTGTAGCAAAATTCGCGATGTCAATACACCCAGAATAAATTATTTGCATGGTTTGGGGATTTTAGCTATTGATTCATTTTCCAGAAAAAGTTTCAGCAGTTGTAAAAATTATGTGCGCAAAAATTCCATCCATCCATGGCCACTTACACGTATAGACATCATCACATGCACTGGGAGTCCATTTTTGTGTTGCCAAATCAACTATCTTATTTTTGGGCAATTCCATAAATTAGGGGGTAACCAAAAAACTATTAAATGCATTTTTGGCCTTAAATCATTAAATCACCTTTATTCTATATGACACATTTTTTTTAACCTATTTGTAGATATTATTACTTTTGATAATAATGATGTTGAGTTATACTTCATTCAAAACATGCTGCCTCGAATTGTGATACACCTCTACAATTTGCCTCATTTTATGGAACAAAATGTATATTCACTGATGAAAAGGGGACACCACAAACATACATGAAAAATCACAATTAAAAAACATATCTGGATCTGCTTCACATTCTTTTTGTGTATGTCTTAAGATGATTTATGCATAATACCTATATTCTTTAGTCAGTTTGTCATTTTATCTCTATTTCACTGCTAAAACAGGTGTTTCCCCCGTGTATAACAGGGTGTAAGGGGGACACCAAACACGGCAAAATGTGTAGAGTAATTAAAAAAATTTAAAAAAGTCTGCAAAGTTTTTTTAAACTGCATGTTTTTAAAGGCCTCACCAAAAAAACCGAATAATTCAGGTCAAAGAAATTTAAAACACACAACAAGTTTATGGAGCAGCTTATGGTATTATACTTCTTACACGTTTCCCCACGTAAACTTTTCATGGGGACCACCAAATCATTGAGTAGAACATCGAAATAGCCTTTATTGTTGGCCCGATTTTTTATTGAAATTCTTCTGGAATGTTTTTTAAATGCATAAAGCTTTGTCCAGGCCTTGCACAAAAAGCCATAAAACTTAAAAATTTGGAATAGTTCAAATGGGTCGTTGTTATTGAAAAGGGGGGTACACATGTTTCCTCGTGTAAAGGGGGACACCAAAGTTTAAGCGAGGGAAACATCCCTTTTGTAGAGGATTCATCATGTTGAGGCTGAAATAGTTGGGTGCAGTATATTTGATTGAATCAAGGTGTTTTTTGTCAAGCAAAGTTTGATTTGGTCATCAACAATTTTGTTGCAACGAATAATTTAAGCACTAAAAGTAAAATCTAGGTGACCAAATCACTGGCTTTCAAATGGCAACTGTTATAAGTGTCATAATTTGTTTCGCCACCAAAAGTTGTCCCATAATTTTGTGGTCGTTTTTTGTGCAAATAGTTGGCGAAAAGTTTTAATTTCCAGGGAATTCCAAAGAAAAATTTTGTAGGGAAACTTATGTTTATTAACGTTGAGTTGAGCTGATGGCTCAAAAGGAAAGATGCATAAGCAGGGACCATGGTGAGATCTAAACTGCACAAGGACAGTGTTCCCCATGGTCAAAGCATGTTTTCTTACGCACTGTGTACCCTAATGTTAGTGGAATTAGGCCGCCATTTGTTGTAGGTTTTGAAAAACACCCATACTTTTTTATAGAGTGCCTTATTCATGGTCATGTTTTGCGTAGGGTTATATAATGGGGTACCAACATGAACACTGATTCTAGAAAAGCTGAGAAAAATCCCAGAAATAGCAAATTTTCCCGATATAAGAACCACTCTGAGGAGTTCATATTTGTTTGGGGCTATTTTTTTTTTTTTTTTTTTTTTTTTTTTTTTAGCAGCCACAGCGAAGACCTTCCCCCCCCCAATGCTTGTGGAGAAAAAAACTCCAATATTCCTCTTCGAAGGTGGATCTGTACGGTATGGTTTTATGTGTTCCAATAGTACTATCAGAGCTTACCTACCTGTAGGCTAAGTGAAACTCATTAGAATTCTCATGCATTATGGTATACTAACTGTAACATTTCTGGAATTAATGTTACTTGAAAATTGTACTACACATCACTTTTGACCATCTTTTTCACTGGTTCTTATTTTTCTAACCTTCCTAAAGAGAGCATAAACCTGAGCAGAATATACCAAAAATACTGAACGAAATATTAGGGATGAATGGACATTCTCAGTATCAATTTTACTATAATTATCATCCAAAACTCAGAAATATTTGGAGACTTTAAGTTGGTATGAAATTTAACGGGATTTTTTATAATCCAAGATTTATAATACTATGCATTATATCGAGCATTGGTATCATCAAAAGGGGGTATGGAACACCTCGAATACAACATCTTAAGTCACTGGAGAAGATGCACAGAGGACGTCATACCAATATTACACCATGAACTGACGGACTGAAAACAATATTTGCTACAAAGCAAGTGTGTTTTTTATTTTGAATTAGAAAGTAAATTTCGTCAACAGGCACAAGGCTATGTCATTAAAAGGGATTGGCCCCAGAAACACAGGCACCAGTCCAATCTACATTTTGTCTCTAGGGTTTGTCGATCTTGGCTGAATGAGTTGCCCACTCTTGCTATGAGCACGGTCCTTAAAGTGATTACCCTCGCTGAATGCAGAAACAAAATCTATGCAATCCAAACTGTAAGGCATATTTGTGTGTATCTATGCACTCGGTTTTTTCTAAGTATACCAATGACTTTTCCTAGATTTGGGTTTAAAAATTTTAAAAAATTCAACTGTCATCTCAAAAAGTTTTGTTTTTGGGAAAGTAGAAACACTAAATTTTTAAGAAAACCTAGATAGATTCATAGCTTAAATTATTTCGTTGTTTTTCTAGTTCATAAAATACTGGTTTGCTACGAAATACACCAATTCATTATGCAAAATAACCTGTATTAATTGAGGCTTGCCTGCATTTAGTAAAAGCTTATCAGAAACATCTTTTAAATTCATTGATGATACATGGGTATACAGGTTGGGCAAATAATGCAAGTGATAGATTTTTTCACGTGATAATAGTGACAAGAAAACATTTTTACAGCTAAAAATAAGCTTAAATTGTGCTTTGATTTACAGAAATTCATGCATCAAGAAGTTATTCATTAAAACCATCAGGGAATCAGATTTATGTTGATTAATTTTCTCACCTGTGTAATTATTGTATAGGGGTCCCCCATAAATAACAGAACAACAAAAAGTATGGAATAGATTTTTAAAGCCTAGAAAATTTTTACATAGCACACAATTTTGTTGTCGGACGTAAACAAGATGTTCAAACAATTATGACCTTAGTTCAAAGTTCTGCCATATTATAATGTCTATGAAGGTGAATTAACCTTATCACTAGTGAAAGAATCAACTCAACACAGTTTTACTAGTTCTATAATAAGTAAGTGAATTAAGTCAACAAAGATACAAAAATTTGTTATCAAAATTAATGTATATTCTAAAGGAATGTTGTCCATGTAGCTGGCGCCTGTAACATTGAGTTTGTAGTGTCCGCAGAAGATCTTACACACATCAGTATTATATGTGTGCAAAACTGGTGTGGGCTTTAGTTGTGAAAGATTTTTATTAGGAAAAATCTTTGGCCCGAGTTCGTGTTGCTAAAATGCCCGTGAATCAAACTACACAGAACTGTTTGATGTTTCGAGTGGTTAACATGCGCTGTAAAGGAGGCCAAAGTATATAATGGTGTGTGATGGTGATCATACTTGTTAGGGACAGTAACAGATTTGTCAACTCATTTCTTTTTAAAAAAAAAAAAAAAAAAATGGGGGGCCCTTGATTAGTCACTTAGAGCAAAAATAATATCCTTAAGAAAGATCCACCAATTGCACAAATTGTACAGTTTGTTCCAGAGTCAATGCTGGTAACAAGGTCCCCCAAGAGTAAATTACCTTCTAATTCTTTATGACTAGCTCAACTTAACGCCTGTCCCCACCAACCCCACTCACCTATCCCCCCCTGCTAAACACCAAAATCCCCCTGCACACCTTATTCGCAGTGTGTTTGCAATGTACCGCACACAACTCTGCGTACCCCGGTTATACGAAACTATTACACTGAATCTCTGTCAACAACGACCTACCACATACTTACCACACACCCTGTCAACAAATGCCTTTGCTTCCACTTTCACTACTCGTTACATTGCGGACACCGTGGGGCCATATGTTGGACTCTAGGGGCTGTGGAGCATACAGCTACATGAGGAATGCATGCCCAATTATAAAATGTATGTTTTGCATATGCTAGGAAAGGACCAAGCGGCACCCTGAACCTCTTATCACACACAGGCCCCCCCTAGTCCGTAAACGGACTACAAAGCCTCACCCAACAGGTCAACCACGGTTTTTTAATGTAGACCCACGACTCCACCACAGGAAATCCATACCGTGTCAGACCCCAAAACCGTACACTGTTTGATCACACTAACCTACAAACAACTCTCTGACACACTCGCTTGATGGTGCCCCACAAAGTAATTAGTTGAACACCTAATGAAACTAATCCTGGACCACATAGTCTCCAAGAGTGCCCATATACCAAGTTCACAGTCAGTTTTATGAAGTTACTCGTACACACGTATATATACAACTCAACATGAGCTGTTGGTGAATGTTAGAATTTCAACTTGAGTTGCATGCTAAATAATTCCAGACACAGAAAGTTAATGTACACTATGCTGAATATTAATTTTGTCATTCTTTTGTATGTTTTATTTTGTGTAGGTTGTTTTCTTTATTCATTTGTTTTGAGCCTAATGTCAAGACGAATTTTGATTTATTGAAAAGTGATCTTTACTTTATCAAAGGATTCTGCTTTAAACCGTATTTTCAATTGTGGTTGTCGCAGTTAACAGACATCTACTTCTGAAGCACTAGTGCAGCATGGTGGTACTGGCTGTAGGCAACTTGTGCCAGAGTGAAAATCATGTTCTTTTGTTTATTCTTTTTTTTTTTGAAAAAAAATATAATGAGTGAGTATTAATTAATAAAGAAATCTACGAGGGATTTTATGTTTAAAGATTGGCCCCAAAATGCTTCAGCCAAAGATAGAGGCTCGACCGAGCTCATTATTAGGGGTAGCTGATACAGTCAACAGCTAGCCGAGAACAAAACTACGTCACCTACTGCTATCATTGTTTAGGCACAAGGTCACAAAATTGGCCGTCGTGGCTACACTGAACGGCTGTGTGGTCAACACTCATACAAAACGCAATTCCGTTTTTCCTTGCCAAGACGTTTATCTCCGATATATTTTACATATATCTTCAGCTAAACACGACAATTCCTCCCTAGAAGTAAATCCTACTAAGATAGCACTGCTGGTGACCTTCTGTAAATTCACTGCCAACTGACTGATGCAAATGGCACACAGAGCAAAGCTCTACGCCCACCCATAACCAACTAGGACACGACTTTATCCCCAAGCCATCTCTCAGCTGTATCCCCCAGTAAGGCTGGCCTTTCCCCCATAAACATAGCAGTAGTGTCTGGGGAAAGATGTACCAACAACTCTATACTGTACCTCTATTCAATGTATGAAGGTGTAGGCTACAGTAGGAATTCCTGTCAAAGTTTCAGTAACTGTAAAAGACTGGACCCTCATCCATGATACATACCATCCATCCCACAGTTTTATGCTACTTCATGGGGCAATCTGCCAGATGTGTCTATGCATGTCCAGTACATGGCACAAAATAATATTTTTTTATTCTGCGGTTTAGTAGACCTTTTCCCAATCCACACAACCCAAATCAGTCACTACCCAGAGACAGTACACACACTTTTTGGGGGTTTGCTGCTTTCAGGTTGTGTCAGAGCGGAAATAGGGTGCACATTGGCAACTGTCAGTATGCACACCCGACCGTGGTTTCTATCATGTGCCTTTAGTGCACTGCTGGACATGTATGAAGGAAAACCTTCCACCAGGTTTTGGTAGTCATTGCATGGTATAACGATGTTTAAACCCACACTAGTTAAACATAGCTACATATAGATACAGTACCACAGCCCACTAATGTCATTGTGAAGGCAAGTATCGTATGCTCATTGGTGTGATCGCTGAAATTTTTGACCAAACTGTGCCATGTAAGAGAATGCAAGTCTGCAACCAAGGATTATAGCAACTGCCAGCACTAACAATTAGCTCATTGCCATCTTATTTGGAGAGGTAAATGGGCGAGTGGGTGTTTGCATGTATAATGGTCAGGATCTCTTCCCCTATGAAATTCTTTCTTCACACTCACCCACATGCATATGAAAGTAGTTTGGCTCCAGAAAACTGACTTTACTTTAATTTTGAAACCCATAAATTGCCAGTATGATTCATATATTTCATTATCCAATACCCCCCCCCCCCAGCACACAAATAATACACTTATATCTGCTTTTTTTTTTTTTAGGCATCATAATCAGGTAAGGGTACAATTTTCCACCAAGGTACGCGGCATCATGGACATGAGCATTTTTTTTTTGTTGTCATCACCAAACTTCAATGGTTTTTCATAAAGGTACTAGTGTTTCAACAGTCATGCTCTATTCTAAATAGAACCCCAGCATTCATATTATTCACATCTTGTGAAGGATCCCCTTACAAATCTTCACAACGATCCACAGGCATTGGTAATAATATGATATGATCGAGGGTTCTATTAGAATAGAGCATGAATGTGAAAACAATTAAGGTTTAGATGACCAGTGAAGTTGGTGATGACGACCAATGATGAAATGCTCATGTACATCGCAATGCCGATCTTGGGTGAAAAATGTATAAACCCTTCCATGATTTGAGCCTCCTAGACATTTAAAACAGCAGAAATACTAAAGTGTATACCAGTCAGTATGTGAGCTGCGGAGGGGCCTGCCGACGGCACTGGACAATGAAATATAGGAGAATTACACGCAATTTTACGGACAATTCGATGGGTTCAAAATAAGTAAAGGTCAGTTTACTGGACACAAACTACTTCATATGCATGTGGGTTGAGGATGGAAGAGGAATTTCATAGGGGAAGGATTCCATCGACCAATGTATACATCGCCACCTCACGACCCATTACCCTCTCCAAGTAAAGATGCGCAATGAAGATGATTGTAGTGCTGCAGGTGTATAAGTCTTGGTTCAGAATATGATCTGAATTCTCTACCCTATGCCAACGTTTTATCATTGCAGTTAATGTGAGCATGGATATTGCCTCACAATGAGTCAGTGGGCGTCGTAGGTAATGTCTATGGATGTAGGCTTATGTTTACTGTGTTGTTACACTGTATGACGAATGACCAGGGTCTAGGGCACTAACAAGCTGGGTGGGTGAATGGTTTTGGCCTAGTCATACATTTACAGCCAGTGCCACTTGATGCAATCGAATAGCAATATTGGATATCTGAATTGCCAATTGAACCGACCTATTCACCTGAACCTGAAAGAGCAAAACCCCCCCAAAATAGTTACTGCTTCAGTAGATGATTCTGTGTTTGATTGAAAAGTGATCTACTCAATAAACAGAATGTAAAGACATATATTTTGCCATGTAGCTCGGACATCGACATAGAACATCTGCACGATTCCCCAATGAAGTAGCATAAAAAACATGTGGGATGGATGGACATGATCATGGATAGCGGTCCAGCTCTGTTACAGTTACTGAACACTTTGACAGAATTGTCACTACTGTAGCCTACACCTTCAAACATTGGAATAGAGGCTACAGTATATATTGACATCTTTCCCCAGTACTACTGTTAGGAATACCACCATTATCAGGACAGCTTGAAATGGCTTGGGATAAACGTCTACCCTAAGGGTTTTATGGGGCACGTAAACACGCGCTCAATGCCTTTTAAATCACATTGCCAGATTTAGAACGTCACAGCAGTTTACTATAAACTTTACGTTCTAAGATTCGTGTGTTACTAAGATATATGTAAAATATCTCAAAACTCTGCAAAAAAAAAATTTGAATTTTAATGAATGGTGACCACACAGGCCCAGTGTAGGTGAGCCACAAGGCCAATTTTGTGGACCTTTGCCCTAAAAATGACTACAGTAGAGAATTTTGCTTGCTACTGTGCAATAGTTAACCCAGCACCCTAATAACATACTCATATCAAGCCCCTATACTTTGCGGAACTGACTGAAGCAATTGGGGCCATCACTTTTAAAATAAAATCCTCGAGAATCTTCATTTTAACCTAGATACCCACATCATTATTTTTTATCTTAAGAAGGATTTATTCACTAATGCACAAACGTTCGCTACCAAGGCCAGTACCACATGCCTGCATGCTCTAGAAGTAGAGTTTAATGCAACAAATTGAAATATAGGTTTTTTTTTAAAGCAGAACCTTTTTGATAAAGTAAGATCACTTTAAATGAAATTACGTTCTTGAAATTATGATCAAAACAAATAATAAAGAAAACCAACCTACAAATAAAAAATAAAAAAGAAATGGCAAAATTAATATTAGCTAAGTGTACATGAAATTCCTCTGGAGAATATACATGACTCAAGTTGAAATGTCTTGACGGTTCACCAAACTGATGTTGAGGTTTCTGAGGAGATACTGTAGAGTAACTTGCAGAAGACAGTAGCTAGAAGCTGGGTGAGTGGGCTGACTCTGGGAACATCGTGTTCAATTAGTTTCATGATGGTTCAACAAATTACTTTGTGCAGCAAAACAGCCTTGTTCAGAGAGGTTGTTTGTAGTTATTGATCAAATACGTACCATTTTGCTCACACTGTATGATTCCATGGGAGCTGGTCTAATTAAAAACATGTTACCTGTGTAGGCTTTAATAGTCCTTTTACACAGCCACTGAAAGTCAGGGCTACGTTAGGTCTTACTACATTGCCAAAACATATTTTATATTGGGCAATGATCCCTCATTGTACTGTATTGCTCACAGCCCCTAAGAGTACACAACTATGGTGGCCCACTTCCAATCCAGTAGTGCAAAAAGAGCAATTTTTGAGTGGTGGTAAAGTTACGTCTTCAGACAGACATTCCATACAGTAAATTCTCTAAAAATAACCTAGAGTAACAGTGTGTGACTCATTCAAAAATGAAAAAGGCGGCAGGGATTTATTTTAAGAGGGGGAGGAGGTGGTAGGGGACAGCTTAATTGAGGAAAAAGGAATTAGAATTAATTAGACTGGCGACCTTGTAGGGTTGGTGTACCAATTGTACGTCTTGGGGAAGCGTAAAGCTGGTCCGAATGTATTTGCAAGATTGGGTGGAACTTTCTTTGAAGGGCGTATATGGTATGTGCTGTATAATTGACAATCAAGGCGATTGTTTTTAAAAAAGATAATTTAGTTGACAGAATTGTTACGTCCGCGAAACAAGTGCATGATCGCAGGATACCGATTTAGTTGTTGGGCTCTCTGTAAGCTGTATTAAAACGTGAATAAACATAGCTGTAGTGGTATGTTCAGGATTTTTAGAAGAAGCTGGCAGCAAGAGTTTGGTTCCTGGAAGATAAACTATCTTTCATAATGAAAGACAAACAGTTTGGCCCACAATATAAAAGGAATGTGTGTTAAGTCTTGCACGGGGGAACTAAAGAGCTAAATGTGTACTAGCACGTATGGAACATTTCTTTAATCATTGACATAATTTGAAAAAAAAAAAAAAAACAAAAAATTTTAGTCGTTTGGTTAAACTTTTTATTTTGTGCTAATTCTAGTATAATCTGTAAAACCTGTGTTGATTTTTCTTTCAAAACAGGAATGTTAATTCACCTTATAGACATTAAATATGGCAGAACTTTTGAACTAAGTCAAAGGGTTGACATCTTGGTTTACGTCCGAAACAAAAATTAGTGCTAGGTGAAAAATTCTAGACTTTAAAAGCTGTTCCCAAAACGTTTTGTGTTTCTGGCTATATGGGGGACCCTACATAATTACACAGTGAGAAAATTAATCAACATAAACTGATTCCTGTGGTTTTAATGAAAAACTTCTTGATGCAGAATTTCTAAAATTCAAGACCAATTTAAGCTTCAATTTTTGCTGTTGTAAAATGTTTACTTGGCAGCTGTCACTATTATCATGTGAAAAAAGATCCACTTGCATTTTATTCGTCTCGAGGGGGGGCCCAACCCTGTTACAAAACAACACCCCCCATTGATCCATGGGAATTTTTTTTACCATCAAAAAATTAAAAGATGGTTTCTGATAAGCTTTTACTAAGCAGGCAAGCCTTCAATTAATACAGGTTTTTGAGCATAATTGAATGGGTATTTTAGTAGCAAACCAGTATTTATGACAGAGAAAAACAGAAATGCATGCCTCTTCCATAACGCTCAGCCAATGGCACACTCTTTAGGTTTCTACTTAAACATTAGATCCGTTACTCCAGTCACTTCTCCAAACAAACACACCCAAACTTCTGACCCCCCCGCATGACACAGTTGCAATTGTCCATATTTAAACAGACTTAACCACCAAATCAGAGACAGAATCTGGTAGAAGTATTAAAAAAACCCCAGGGCCCCCACCTACACACTAAATATGCCCTACTCTGACCCGTGCGTTGATTGAACTAAGACTTGTGGTTTCGCAACTCCACAGCAACCGGCACTCATCAATTTTAAGGGAACCCCGCTTGCCCTCATAGCAACAGTCGGCAAATACGATTCAGCCACAATACTCTACAACAACCAACCAGACGCACACAAAAATTGTAGTAGATTGGAACTGGTGCCTGTGGTTCTGGGACAAGCCCTTTTAATGAAAGCCCTCCTGCCGTGTGGAAAATCTTTTAATACAAAATTAAAACCACCCTTGCTTTGTAGCAAATATTGTTTTGCGCATGTACCCAGTTCATGGTGTAATATTGTGCGATGACGTCTCTGTGCATCTCTCTCTCAGCTGGACTAGTATGTTTGTATTCTTTGGTCCATACCCCCTATTTGATGATACCCAATGCCCGATATAATGAGTATTAAAATCTTGGATTATAAAAAAGCCAGTTAAAATTCTATTACCAAAACCTTAAAGTCTCCAAATATTTCTGAGTATGAATAGATAATATAAAATTGATACTGAGAACCTGAATCATCTCCCATGACCTAAATCATGTTTTACTCAGATGTACTTTATTGAGGTCTATATTCTCTGTCAGCGTCCTATCATCCTCTCTTAAGGAAAGGTATCACGCGAAACATAAGAACCAGAAACAAATCACTGTGAGCTACCAACAAGCGAGTGGTGTATACAGATTTCAAGTTACAATTAATTCACAGAAATGTACAGTAGTATACAATAAATGATGAGAAGAATGCTAGGAGTTTCAATAGCCGTACATTAGGTAAGCTGCTGATAGTACTATTGGCCACATAAAACCATTACCGTACAGATACACATTCAAAGAAGAATATTGGAGGTTTTCTCCAAAAGCATTGAGGTCTCTCCTGTAGGCCCTGCCTTATAGCAAGCCAAACAAATATCGACACTCCATCACACAAGATCCGGTATAACTAGTATACCCAACGGGAAAATTTTGCCTATATTTTGGGAATTTTCTCAAGCTTTTCTAGAATCATGTGCCTGTTGGACCACATTAAGTGAACAGATACGCAAAAATCAGACCATGAATAGCAAACTATAAAATAGTATGGTGGTTTTTCAAAACCATACACAAAAGTGGTTAATTGTCACATAAATTTAGGGTTACGCAGTGTTACTTTAGTAAGTGAAAATGCTTTTTGAATGGAGATGACGTGTTCTTGGTGGGTTTAAGTCTATCATGTCGGTCATCTGTTATGCTTTTCTTTTTCATGCCACAGTCACTTAAGTTAATAATCATATTTCCCACTAAGAATTGAATATGGAAATTAATTTTCCCAATATTTGACAAAAAAGACGAGCGATCACCAGGAAAATGTAGGGACATTGGGTGGGGGAAAAAATTATGACGCAGTTTACAGTTTTGCCATTTGAAAAGCTAAGATTTTCCTTTATTTTAGCGCAATTAAATCTTGTTTCCAGCACAACAAAAAATTGCCTCTGCCAACTGACCAAATCACGTCCTCCTACTCCTGTGGACAAAAAAACACCTGATTCATAAATATATGCACATATTTCCCAAACAACCCCACATGATCGACTCCCTAGCACGTGCACTAAACAACAAAGGAGAACTGTATCCGTGTCACGCCTTTAAAAATTGCGGCACCCTCCTGTCCCCCCTTGTACAACCGAGCCGCAACAATGGTGCTACCCCCTTTCTTCAATATACCACCTACCCATTGAAACTATTCCAAATTTTTAAGTTTATGGATTTTTTAAAGCCTGGACAACAAAGCTTTATGCATTTAAAAAAACATTTCCAGAGAAATTTCAAAAAACAAAAACCGGACCAAAAAAAGGCTATATTCCGCCATTTTCCCTGACTCAATCGATTTGTCGGTGTGATCACCTTGAAAACGTTAAGTGAGGCAAACGCTTCAAGAACAGTTAAATGATACATAAAAGCTCCAAACGTTGTTATTTTTTATTCTTTGAACCTGAGGATTTATTAGGTTTGTTTTTGTCGAGGCTTTAAAACATGCCATGTGTTTAAAAAACTATTGCAAGAATTTTTGAATATTTTGAATTATCATCACATTTGTTTCCGGTTTGGTGTCCACCTGTACCCTGGTTAACACGGGTTTACAGAGAATTTTTAACTACGAACATTTCTTCCTCTCATCTTTAAAGTACGTAATATCATGTTTACAACCCCCCCCTACAGGAAAAAATTTCAGGAATTAAAAAAACGGCATCAGTTTAAAAAGGCATATTTGTTACTGGTTTGTGTGCTTTTCCTTTATCCTTCTACTACAACAAGGATCTAGAGCCTTTAAGGTGAAAACTGTCGTTTTTCGTACGTAAACAAGACCGTCTGTTTTATACATCAATAAAATTAATCTAGATACTCAGGAACTTTTTTAAATTGAAGTACCCATTTCATAATTTTTTCAATCAGAAAAAGTAAAAATTGGTTTCAATGCATCAAGAATTTTAAAGGCATAAATTTTTTGAAAATAGTTTGATTTACATACGTAAAAGAGGACAGAAAACGCCATGTTTTGCGTAAAAAAACTCTCTATATAGTCCCTATTTTTTTCCCCGTAATAGATTTCTGTAAAAAAAGAACATTATTTATAGTTTTAGTGAATTTAAGGTTTTTTAAAACATTTTTTCTTAAGTCCTCTAAAGTAAAAAGACCCCTTTTGGGTCAGATCAAAACCTCTGCTATGTTACGGACGGAAATCAGAAAAATAAAGATCTTCATAAATTGTACGAAAGTATGCTGGGTGGGGTATGCAGATTGATACAAGGTTGGGGTCCCCTATAATATTATCACAACACCTAGGGGAAGGGGGGCCTAAATGGGGCTGAATAGTAATTAAGTGTGCTTTATGGACGGGAATCAGAAAAATCATCAAATCTTACACGTATCACCCCCAAAGGGCAAAACTCTTTTGAAGGTTTTTAAATTTGCAGTCAAAAAAGGGTTTTAGTAACAAAACCCGGTATTAAACTTTAGGATCCCCCCACTTATAACCTTTAGTGTACTTTTCATTAACCCCTACCCCAAAACCCAAAAAACCCCGTGTTAGGGCGGGAAAGTGCAATGTTACGGGCGGGAAAATTTTTTCCCTGATTTTGGGAATTTTTGATTTTCAAGCTTTTTGATAAGTTTAAAAAATTGCTAATAGTATAATATTATCCCACCAAATTGAATTAAATATAAGGAGGGGAAGGAGCAAAGGGTCTAAAACGAAGATGTTTGGAGGAACGTTTAAAGGACGGAAAACGGAAATATGCTTAAAAGGAACTGCTGCAGATTTTGAAAACTTTTGCCATTTTATGTAAAATTGACAGGGGGCTTTTTAGAACAAGATGAAAAAAGTGTCAGTACTTTTTCCATTTTATTTCCCATGTTTTGGTTGATTCCCCCAAAAGGAGTAAAAAAAAGCAGCATTTTGCAGTCTACAATCAATCTTGTACACATGGAGGAAAAAATTTCCCTTCAATTTTGGTCAAGTCTTTGCTTTTTACGGTAGTAATGTTCCTAAGTGTGGAAACCTATTTTTTTATTTCGTCCCCTTTTTACCTACTATTTACCCTGTGTCCCATTATTGCCCCCCAAAACTAACCAGACAAATTTGAGACGTGCCAAACACGAGAGGCAAAAAAAGCAGAAGGAAAGATTTGGGGTTTTGGGCCCTCTACTGCTAAGGGTTTTCCCCGGTCTTTAGTTTTTTGGGCCCAGACAGTTATTTGGGGGTAATGGGTACATAGGAAATAAGGAGGGAATATCGCGTCTTGACCCCAAACCCGGAGTTTTGGGGGGAATTGAAAAAACTGAAAAACTCAAACCTCACAAGTTACAAATTGAACCATACATACCCTTGCACATGGACACAGATTTTCCCTTACATGCAAGGTCTTAACAAAATCTTTGGGGAACTTTTCCTCACGCAACTTACAACAAAAGAAATCCTGTAGAATGAATATTGCCAAGTAGATCCCTAAAAACAACAGGATTTTCAAAGTACTTCAGTTTTTCCCGAATCAGTATTTTAGCCACACTCTTACTCGCAGTCAAATTTTGGTATTTATTTTGGGTTGGCTTTTTTTACATTACGGCTATTTTTGCAGAAATTTTTGAAGGTTTCTGTTGGCGCCCAATTTTCTACAAATGAAATTGCAGGTGCATGAACGGTTTACTGCCATCGCATACTGAATGCAGATACTGTAGTGTCCCGTCCAAAGGGAAAAAACTTTCGTTTTGTATGTCTGCTCATATACCACTTAACTGCTTTAGCATCACTGATAACAACTTTTGTACTTAAAAATCCCCCTAAAAAAATCATTTTTAATTATGACCACATTATGGTCCCTTCCCCGGGTGAAACTCACAAAAAATAGTTAATGCAAAGGGTTTAAGAATATTTGTTAGGGGAAACAAACAGTGTTTTTTACTTTTTAACGGTTAAAACACATTTATACACCAAAAGAGCACAATGTGCAAGCTGTCTTTGTAGCTAACTTTGGGGGGTTTTGTAGCGTCACACAAAAAACTTTAAATGTCAAGTATCACGACTACAACAATAATTTTTCACACAGATTAAACCATTCCCAGACCGGGCACATGCAATTTAGAGTTTAAAACCTTCACATCCAAAGGGGAAATTCTGAATGACATGTTTTCAAAATTTGTACTAAATCTGACCATAGGATTACTTCCCTTTAGACCCAGAGATTTTTTTTAGGGTTTTAGCTCCATACGCCAGGGCTTGACATAACCACGGACCGCGGGAAAAAGCGTCGGCCCTCGTTTTTGCCCGCGGCGCCCCCGAAAAAAACACTCGCGCAAAGGCAAAAGTTTCCGTCATGCCCGTTTTGATTTTGCCGTCGGTGCCCTCCCTTTCACTATGCACACCCAAAAACCTCAATGGAATTCAGTTCCTAAAAATCCCAATATTTTTTGGTTCAAATCGTCCCCGCTTGTGGTTTCACGCTGAAGTTAGACGATCACATTTCTTGAAATTTTTAGCGCAAAAAATACGTCTCACCCCGCCGCACATAAATCACGATAAACCCTTTTACTTGAACAACGTTGCTTCTACGATGCTTTACACAGAAACAAGGGACAATCTCCACTTGAAGCGAGCAAAAACCAACTTAAGGCCCATTGACGTTGTGCGAAAGACAGCGGCAGACTTGTTTTGCTTTTCAAATTCCCTATTAGTGCTGAGGCGGGAGGGAGATTTACAGAAAATCCCCGCAATGAAATATATGTGAATTTAAGGAAATGCAACGAGTATACGATCTTGCGGAACATACCACGTACAAAAAGGGGGGGGGGGGGAAAGTGGTATTGACTTTTCTTGGCGCTAATTTCATGCAAAAAGTTTTTTGACTAGCTGGATATGAACCAAAATAGCAAAAAAAGAAGTTTTTAAGCCTTCCGATTTACTCAATGCCTTCAAGCGAAAAAACGAAAAGGAAAAACAACTCGAGAGGCTAAAGCCTCAGAAAATTGTGCCCGATCAAAAGATGTTCAGGTAAAAAAAAATTATTGCCCCCGGGGATACGATAAAAAAATAGTTCAGAAAGAGGGCCTACATTTCTTAGGGAGGTGTATGGCCTAGGATTTTCCTTGGTACTGGGGCCCCCTTTGTGCCTGACAAAACCGTTTCCCCAAAGGGATCCCGGATGTTTCGGGTGGTGGAGAGAAAAATGGGGGTCGGGGAAAGGTGGGATGGGTATGGGGTTGGGGAAACTGCGTGCTTTATCTGATGCGGGTTTTTTTAAAATTTTGGGGGCTGATGCGATGTAAAAATATTTTTGGGGAATTTAAAAAAAGATTATCAATAAGCCCAGCCATCGTCTGTAGTGCGTACACAGGCCAAGTAGTACCAATATTGGCAAAATTTAAGATACTGATAAAAAAGAACATGAATAAAATGATTATAAAAATTAAAGAAAATAAGAGGAACACCCCTTTGGGAAAAAGATGATAAAAAAAAACAAAGCCGGGGTACTATATGTAGGCAGTGCTATACAATACAAAATTGGGGGCTTATGGATGTAAGGGAAGGGCCGTGTGAATTTTTTTTGTGGGGGTGATCAAGCTAAGGCCAAAGTAAATTTTTAGTTTTATTTTTATACAAAAAATTATATAAAGGAACATTACCTAGAAGTCAAAAAAAAGTTTTTTTGATGGGGGAAATTTTTAAAAGGGTCCCCCCCCCCCCCACCCCCCCCCCCCCCCACCCCCCCCCCCCCCCACCCCCCCCCCCCCCCACCCCCCCCCCCCCCCACCCCCCCCCCCCCCCACCCCCCCCCCCCCCCACCCCCCCCCCCCCCCACCCCCCCCCCCCCCCACCCCCCCCCCCCCCCACCCCCCCCCCCCCCCACCCCCCCCCCCCCCCACCCCCCCCCCCCCCCACCCCCCCCCCCCCCCACCCCCCCCCCCCCCCACCCCCCCCCCCCCCCACCCCCCCCCCCCCCCACCCCCCCCCCCCCCCACCCCCCCCCCCCCCCACCCCCCCCCCCCCCCACCCCCCCCCCCCCCCACCCCCCCCCCCCCCCACCCCCCCCCCCCCCCACCCCCCCCCCCCCCCACCCCCCCCCCCCCCCACCCCCCCCCCCCCCCACCCCCCCCCCCCCCCACCCCCCCCCCCCCCCACCCCCCCCCCCCCCCACCCCCCCCCCCCCCCACCCCCCCCCCCCCCCACCCCCAAAATTTGTAAAACCCACTCTGTGAAGGGAAGTTTAAAAGAAAAAGTCGGGCTACTCCACATATCAAAAGCCTGCAACCTCGTCTAAAAGAAAAGTTTTTCATCATACTCAAATTTCCTTTACCCACTTTAAACAAAAGAAAGAACCATAGCTTTGCAGACACAAAATAAAAAATTGCTGTGTATTTTCCCAATGGGAAAGGGTTTTTGACTCGCCCCAAATCCCCCGTGCCTTTTTTAAAAAAACGAACACGTTTCAAAAACGAAATTTTTTCAAAAACGAAACGTCACAGTCGATTCAAGGGAGGCGTATTCAACGTGTGACACCATTCTACATCAGGTTCTGAAGAGTGGGACCTGCTAAAATGGCCCTTTACGAAAACAGTTCTGAAAGTTTTTGTAGTAACCCTGTTACAACCTTTCAATATTTTAGCCCTTTACAGTGAGCACTTTGCCTTTGAGGTTTAAAACTTTTACGATTAAATAAAATATTATTATAATATAATATAATAATATATATATTATTAATATAAATATATATATATTTTTTTAAATTTTCACTGATATATAATAATATATATATTAATATATATATAATATAAATTATATATTATATATATAATATATATAATATACATGGACGCGGTAAACCGCACGTGGGGGTGATTTGTGTAGGCAGGGTTTTGTTTTTTTCATTTAAACGCGTTTTACTGATCATTTGTATTTTGCCGCCTAAACGGGTATCCCCAAAACTTTGAGGAGTTTTCTAAATTTTAAGCAGGGGGTAGCGCATAAAATAGCGGAAAAAATGCGGAGGAAAAAAAAGGTTTTATTTTGTAGAAATTTTCAGTGGCATATTTTTATATCGGAACCGTACAACGGAGGCGTCAGTGGGTCCTTAGTTTTATTTTTTTCTAGGGGTATCAAAATGTACAGTAACGGGCCTTTAAGCTCCTCATTTTATAGGGAAATTATTAAACTCACAGGAATACCATGGAAAACCCTAACCAGGCAAAACCTTTGATCCTACCCCTTTCCCAAAAAAGGAGATTTTGAGAAATCTTTGATTACCTCAATCCCAAAACCAAACGTACACCCCTTTTAGCTACCTAAAGTCATAAAAAACCGCCGAGGGGCCCCTTTTTTCGTAGACCCAATCTTGGCTGCGGGGGACCTACACAACAAATCGGGAATTTTAGATTTTTTTCCTCCTTCCTCTGGTTCAAAAAAAAACCCAATTTACGTAAAAGGACAAAAAATCAACCCTCGTTTTAATGAAAATTAAAATTCCAAATAACGTTTTATTTGGTACGCGGGATATAGTTGGTAGTAAAACCAATATCCCTCAAAAGGATCCCTTTTAAAAGGCTTGTACTGTTTGGCCTACGCATCTTTCCCCGATAACGGCTTTTTACCCCTTCCCCTAAAATATAAAACTGAGGCCTTTCGACGGGTTTTAGACCCTTTTTAAAAAAAACTTAATTTTTAAAATTTGATACAAAACAACCTAAAAAACAGTGGGAGTAGCAATGGCTCTGAATCATCACCAAAATAGCGACATTACTTTCCCATCATTTTGAAAACAAAAACTATACCCCCCTAATAAATTTTTCGGGGGTTGAGATTTTTAGAGATGACATTTTTCCCTTTTTTGGGAGGGTTCGAACTTAAATTTTAAAACTTTGGGACCCAATCAAAAACCTTCACCCAAACCAAAAATTACATTGAATCTCAACCAAATCAACAAACCTCGACTTTAAATTTTTTTTAAAGGTAAACGTTTCGAACGTACAAATCCCTGGCCCACCCGCATTTTTCAAAACCGAGCGAAACTTTCCAAATTTATCACGTGACTCCTGGTCCCCCCGAAATTTTTGTTAAAGGGGCTTTTTTTAAAAGGTAAAAACCCTCAGACCCCTTCGTCCCCCGAAACAACCGCCATACTTCCCCCCGAAAAAGTAAAATTTTTTTAAAAGGGGAAAACTACTCGGGGGAAAATTACTAAGACAAATTGGATCAAAAAATCTTTCCAAAATTTCTTTTCGGGGAAAACGCCCCAATCTACACCCAAAAAAAAGATTCCACACCCCCCCTAGTTTTTTTAAGTTTTGTACCCCCCTCACACCCAAAACAAAAGGGATCTGAAGAATTCCCCTTTCAAAAACTTTGGCTTTTTATACAGAGCACCCGACACTTAAAATTCTGTTTCCGACACCCCCGCTTATTGCCTAAAAAAGGGGTTTCCAAATTTAAAAGGACTCCCAATTTCGGGCAAATTTTTCCCTCAGAAACAGATCCCAAAAAAAAGGATTTAAAAAAAATTTTGGCCCTTTTCTTTAGTTAAAACCCATGGTGATTTATTATCCGAAAAAAACGGACAATATTTTGTGACAACGGCAATTTTTGCAAATTTTTACTATTTGTTTTGATGAAAACCCAAAAAATTATCTTTGCGGCAAAAAGCTTTTTAGCAATACCCACAAAATGCATGATTTGTATTATGCAAGGTCAAAAACTCTGTATCAACCCAAACTTTCAAGCCCAATGGGGTTTTCTTGAAAAATTTTAAAAATACCTTTTCTCTCAAAATTCCCCGGGGGGTAAAACCCCCCTTCTTTTATACCCTATATCCCCGCTAAAGGGGTTACTTAATCTTTAACTACCCCTTACCGGGCATTTTGTTAGGGGAACAGCCCAAGAGTTTTTGGAGGTGGGCCCAACCCCCCTTTTTAAATAAAACCTTAAATTTCAACACCCGCCAAAAAAATATATTGGTTTTTAATATGAAGGGAAGTACCCCACAAGAAATAAAAAAATAAAAAAAAGGGTTAAAGGTATTGGCAATAATTACGTTTAAAAAAATTAAAATTTTTTAGAGGACGCAAGAAAAAACCCCCTTTTTTTTAAAGTCCCAAAATCTATCCCCTATCTTTGGTTTTTTAAAGGCCTATATAAAACCCCAATAAAGGGGGGTGCCATAAAGGGGTTATTATATATGAAAAAATTTGTATTCAAAAGTTTTGGGAAATAGGGCCCAAAAATATTAGGGACCCCAAAAATTTTCAAACCAAAATTTAAATATTAATATAATATATATAAAATATATAAAAAATTTTTTTCCCTACGAGGTTATGGCCCCAGGGTTTGGGTTTTTTTTGGGACCGGATTTGTTTTTTATTTTCCCTAAAGGGTTAGTTTAGCTCTGAAGGGGGTTGAGAAGTTTTTTCTTTTTCATGGATAGAATACAAAGCTTTTTGAAGAACAGTAAGCATGTTTGCTTGAAGTTTGGGTGGGGGGATGAAAGACAGGGATCGAAAGGCCCTCCCTGATAAGAAGCCCCCTTTATGTCGTACGTGAGTTTGGACCGGTAAGTTTCCCAAAATGTTTTTTTACAATACGTTTCTTTTTTATTTTTTCTTGCGGAAAGTTTTAAAAGGGGGGATTATGTACCAATTTAAAACGAACTCCCGTCATGCCAATTTAGGCATGGTGTGCCCTAGACTTTAGTCGCCCGGAAAAACTAGGTTTTTTTTTTTTTCTTTTAACCCCAAAGCTCCGTTAATGGGCAGTTGCTTTTTTGTGACAATTGCAAGCTCCAAAGGGGTTCTATGGATGTTCCCTTAAAGTTGGTCTTGTAGTCTGCTTGAATTTGGGAAACTTTGAAAGAAAAACTAATTTTCCATTTTTCTTTTTGAATAAATTGTGTAGGGGTTGCTTTTTGGGGAAACTGTTTAAAAAGTAACTCTAAAAAATTTTTTCCCAACATTGGTTTTGACATTGGAAACTGTATGGGGGGTTTTGAACCAAAAAATTTTTCCTATTTTGTTTTTTGGGTTTGGGGATGGGGGTTTTTTGGGGTTGAAACTCCAGCTAAGCACTGTATCTGCTTTTTTGGGCCCTTTTCTTTGGCCCCAAAAAAGGGTTTGTAAAATGCTTTTTCGTGCATGATAACCCCGGATACGCTTTTGGAAAAATTTTGATTTTGGGAAAGGGTGTTTAAAAGTACCTTTGGCCCGGGGGAAAACACCTCGTCTGCAGTTTGATTTTTATAAAAATATATTATAATATATAATATTATATTAATATATAATAATAATATATATATAAATAAAAATATAAATATATATAATATATATATGAGTGAATTACGCTGTAGGGAATGGGATAAATTTCCAGTATAAGGAAAGGGCCCTTTATGTAGGGGAAAAAATGGTTTCATGCATTAAAAGGTTTCAGGGCAAAATTTTCCCAGTATAGCGTAGAATTTCCTCATTCATAGGGAAAAGTCGCAAAAGGGTCTTTCCCCCCCTACTAGTTAATTTTATAAATATAATAATTAATATATATATATAAAATTTATTATATAAAATTTGTTCAGTGGAGGGGCATCTTTTCGTGTTTCTCGGGTTTGGGTTTGCATCAATGGAGAAATTAGTGCGTTCCAGAAATAGGTGCCTGCTCGGAGGTAAATTTGGGGGAGGCCCATATGGTTTTTGAACGAAGGGCCCAAAACCCAACTTGGCTTCATGCTCAGTGGTTAGAGCGTCTAGCCAAGATGATTCCACAGAACTGAAAGTCGTGAGAGTTGCAATAAAAAAGGGAAAAATTTGGGGCAAAAATTTGGGGGAGAATCCCCTTTCAATCCCAAATTTCAGGATTTTCTCAAGGTTGAGGGGTAGGGTAATTATGAAAGGATTTTTTCAAAAGACACATTGTCTTAATTTTATTCTAAAAATCAGATTTAGGGAAAATTTCCCCTTTCCCCCGATGTAATTTTTGTCAAATTCAAGCCCCAAACTTTTAAAAAAAAGATAGTAAAAAAGTAAGAAATAAATCACATAGTTGACACCCGAGGACAGCGTTCGACAGCTTTTAAATTTACTCCCTGCCTTCAAGAGGGGGTTAGCACACAGAATTCTGGGGTTTGGCAACGATTTGGAAAAAGGGAAAATATTTTAAAAAAACGATCGAAAAGGTCAATAAAAACTCAGCAAGTGGGGGAAAGGGGGTGCAGTGGGAAAAACATTTCGTTTTAGCTCGCTTTATGACTAGGAAAGATTTAGGATGACGGTTTATTTTAGGGGTTTGAAAGGGACTGTGTCTTCTGGGGGATAAACTTTCATGCTGAACTAGAAAGGGGGAGGTCCCGAGTTCAAACCCCCTTTGGAGGTCAACTTTTTTAACCTCAGCCAGATTTTCCAGTGTAAAATTTTTAAAACATTATTAATATATATATTAAAAATTTATAAAATATAAAATTAATATATATATAAAATATTAATATATATATATATATTACAGGGTTTTAAAAAAAATTTAATCACCCCAATAAACAGAATATAAAAAAGAAAAACCCGAGTTAGGTGTAGTACGGGTTTAAATTTTTGGGCAGAAAGTGTTTTTCGCAAAAAATTTACTAATAAAATGATAGGATAGAAAAAGAGCACGGGCCCAAATTTTACACGAGGAAGGAATGTAAAACGCAAAAATTTAAAAATTTAAAAACAACGCTAGAACAGAATAAAAAGGAATGTAAACCCAAAGGTTAAAAGGGCTAAAAGGAAAAAGCCAAAGCTTTAGGCAGATAAAAAGAAAAAAAGAAAAGCCACAAGCAAAAAAACCCAAAAAAAAACCAAAAACCCCTCAATTTGAAAAAAAAAAATACAGCACCCCACCCCTTTTTTGGGGGAAACTAAAAAAACCCTCATCTTGGTTGAACCCCACCGGAGCAATGGTACCCGTTTCCAAATCCTTTTTCTCCCCTTTCATTTAGTAGTTGATGAAGTTGTCCTACAAAATTTAGCTACAGGAAAAGTGCGACAATTGCACAGGGAAATAACCCCAAAATTATGATGAAGTAAGTGATCATTTTAAGGGTTTTTTACCTTTTTAAAATTTTAAGGTTTTACCAGCCTTTTAAAAGGGGGAAAAAATCACTTTTATGGCCTTTTCATACGGGTTTCTAAAGTTTTTAATTTTGCCCTACATATTGCACTTTTGGCATATTGGAAATTGAAAACGTAAACAACCCTTTCGGATTTCACAAGAAGTATCAGGGTTTGTACCCTTTAAAATCTTATTTTTTGGCAAAGTACAGAAATTGGAACCCAAAAAACAAAAAGAGAAGCACAAACCCTTAAACGTTTTTTTTTTTCCCGAAAATTCGGGTTTCAATTAAAAAGCCCGGTTGTGACTACGGGGGGGTGAGCAAACTTTGCCCGACACAGGATTCTGCCCCAAATTTGGAGGGGGGCAAAAATAATGTAGGCAATTTAGGGGGGAAACGGTTTTCATAAGTCAGACTGGGGCAATAACGGGATATACCTTTTTAAAATACCTCTAATGTCAGGCAAAACTAGGAGGGAAATTCACTTTTAAAAAACAGGGCGAGTGGGAATTTTTTTCAGGCATAGGCGTGGAGGGAAAAATTTGTAATTGCCCCTTTGTTTGGGGATTAAAACCCTTTTTTTTTTATTTAAAACCCCCTTTAAAACCCAAACTGTCCGTAAGCTCATTTCACCCTACTCTAGCCCTTTTTTAGATTGGAGCAAACCTAAATATTTGAAAATGGGGTTGGGTGGGAGGGAAACACGTTTTCGTATGGTTTGGGGGGGGAAAACTGGAGCCCGTAAGTATGATGAGTATCAGTCGGGTTGACATAAAAAATCGGGGAATTATACCCCTATATACAAACCTTTCTAAAAAGGATAAAAACTCTTTTATGATCACTTACTTTTATCATTAAATTTTTATTAAATTTTCCCTGTGCAGGGTTGTCGAAATTTGCATGTAGCTAATTTATTTTGGGAAAAACTTTATAAACTACTAAATAGAAAGGAGAGAAAAAAGGATTTGGAACCCGGGTACCATTTTCCGGATGGGTTAAACCAAGATGTGGTTTTTTTAGTCAAAATAAAAGGGGTAGGATGCTGTATTTTTTTTTTTTTCAATTGATGGGTTTGGTTTTTTCCCGGGTTTGGTTTTCTTTTTGGGTTTTCTTTTTTTTTTTTTTTCTGCCCATGTAGGGTTTAAACATTTTAGCCTTTTAGCCGGGAGGTTTTCATTTCCCTTTATTCGGGTCGCGTTTTTTTAAATTTTTATTTTTGGTTGTACCCTTCCCTTCCCCGTGTATTGAGTCTGTGCCTTTTGGGCTATCATCATTTTTTTAGTAAGTTCCTGACGATCGTCAGGGGAAAGGCCCCACTCCAAAACCCGATAGGGTTTTAAAATTTGGGTATATTGGCTAAATACATCTTTTATGGCTAAATCAAAACCCGAAACAGCCCGATTTGATCCCTTTAACATTTTATCAAGTTTTAAAAAGGCCATATCAAGCCCGATATTTAAAATTGATTTAAATAAACCGGGCCGATAGTAAATTTCAGTTTTATAGGCCTATCAAGCCAATAACTTGAACAAAGCAATTTCCCAAAAATGGGCCCCAAAAAAAGTTTATAGGGCCCTACAAGCCAGATATTAAAAATTTATACAATGCAAATTTCCCGATATGCAAATAAAGTTTTTTAGGCCATACAAACCCGAAAATTGATGAATGTCGGGCCAGTAGGGAAAAAACAGGGTTTTTTATGGGCCCAAAACAAACCAGAATAACTGATGGGAAAAACCCGTCCCGGGTATGTAAAAACAGTTTTATAGGCCCTATAACCCCGATATTTAAATTGTACAAGCAAATTTCCGATAGGAAATTAAAATTTTATATGGCCATATTTAAGCCAGGAAAATTTAAATTGAGAAATGTCTGTCCAGATATGAAATACCCGTTTATTGGCCCCTATCAAGCCCGAATTTAAATTGATTTCAATCAAATTTCCCGATTGCAAAAAAGTTTTTTTGGGGCCCTATCAAAACCGATTAAAATTGGGTACCCAAAGCAATTTCCCGATATGCAAAAAAAAGTTTCTAAGGCCCCAAAAAAGCCAGATATAACTTGGATGAAATGTTGTACCCGAATGTAAATACCGTTTTATATGGCCATATCAAGCCCGATGTAACTTGATGAAAAAGCCCCGTCCGGGTATGTAAATAAAATTTTTTATGGCCATTCAAGCCCCGAAATAAAATGTTTCAATGCAATCCAATATTTCAAATAAAGTTTTTTAAGGCCCTAATAAAAACCAGATATAACTTTATGAAAGTCTGTCAGAAGGGAAAAACAGTTTCATATGGCCAAAATCAAGGCCCAAAAATAAATTTTATACAATGCAATTCCCGATAAGCAAATAAAGGGTTTTTTATGGCCATTAAAACCCGATTAATTGATAAAAAACAATTTCCCGATATGCAAAAAAGTTTTGTAAGGGCCCTATCAAGGCCAGAATAACTTGGAAGAAAGTCTGTCCCGGGTATGTAAATACAGTTTTTTAATTTTCCATATTTAAAACCCCGATGTAACTTGAGAAAAAGCCCGTCCAGAATGTAAATACGTTTTTTATTTGGGGGAAAAAAGCCCGATAAAACTTGATTTCAATTTCAATTTGATATGAAAAATAAAGTTTTTTTTTGGCCATCAAGCCCGATTTTAAATTGAAGGGAAATCTGTCCAGATTTTAAATAAAGTTTTAAAAGGCCATATCAAGGGCCCGATATAACTTTATTTCAATTTTCAATTCCAGATAGCAAATTTAAAATTTTTTAGGGGCCCTATCAAGCCAAAATATAAATGAAAAATGCAATTCCAATAGGGAAAAAAAGTTTGTTTAAAGGCCCTATTTAAGCCAGATATAACTTGATGAAATGTCTGTCCCGTATGTAAAACGGGTTTATATGGCCATATTTAAGCCAGAGTAACTTTATGAAATGCCCGTCCCGATATGTAAAAACGTTTTAAGGGCCCTATCAAGCCCCGAAAAACTTTTATACAATGCAATTTCCCGTATGCAAATAAAAAATTTAATTTTGGCCCTATCAAGGGCCCGATATAACTTGATGAAAGTTGTCCCGATATGTAAATACGTTTAAAAGGGGCCTACAAGCCAGAAAAACTTTATAAAATTTCCATTCCAAAATATTTTAAATACATTTTATATGGGGAAAAAAAGCCAGGCAAACTTGAACAAGGCCCAATTCCCATATGCAAAAAAAAGTTTTTATGGCCCTATCAAGCCAGATATAAAATTGATGAAATGTCGTCCAAATATGTAAATACAGTTTTTATGGCCATAACAAGCCCGATATAACTTGAGAAATGCCCGTCCAGATTTTGGGAATACAGTTTTTTATGGCCATATCAAGCCAGAATAACTTTATACAATGCAATTAAAAATGCAAATAAAGTTTTAATGGGATATCAAGCCAGATATAAATTTTACAATGGAAATTCCCGATATGCCAAAAAACGTTTTATATGGCATATCAAGCCCGAATAACTTTATGAAATGTTTTGTCCAGATATGTAAAATTTCAGTTTTTTTAAAGGCCCAAAACAAGCCAAAATGTTAAATTTATGAAATGGCCCTTCCAGATATGTAAATACAGTTTATAGGGCCCTATCCCAAACCCGATATAACTTGATACAAGCAATTCCCCGATATGCAAAAAAAAAGTTTTTTATGGGCCAAACAAGCCGATAAACTGATGAAAAAAGTCTTTTCCAGATATGTAAAAAACAGTTTTTTATGGGCCCAAAACAAGCCAAAAATAACCTTTATTTAAAGTCGTCCCGAATGTAAATTTCATTTTTTAAGGCCATATCAAACCAGTATTAAAATTGAACAATGCAAATTTCCCGAATGCAAGAAAATTTATATGGCCATTCAAACCAGATAAACTTGATAAAGCTTTTGGGTATGGGAAATGAGCATTTGTTAGTTTGGGGGATTATTTATTTTATTTTATTCTTGGGGTTGTGTTTTTTACAAAAATAAGACAGGGTTTTGGGTACCGCATCACCTTCCCCGAAATTCAGTTATTTAAATGGCCCACACTTCAGTTAAAAACCGCCGTGTAATAAATGAACTTTGGCAAAATGATTTGCATATTTGGGGGGGAGTGTATCTAAAACCACACTTTTTTATGATTTTGGAAGTTGAAAAATAAAAATAGCAGTAAAGGGAGTAAACAAAATTTAGAGTCAAATTTCGTTTAAAAAAGTTTTAAAAAAAGAAGCCCAATCCCCTTTTGTTACATTAAAAAAGGAAAAATTTCCCAAGGGGATTTTTTGTTCCCCTGTTACGGAAAAAAAAGTGAATTTATGTACTTTTAAATCCCAAATTTAACCCAAATTACATTAAGTTTTAATTAGGAGAAATTAAAAATTTTTTGCTGGTGTTTTAAAATTCCATGAGGAGTGGGGACTATAAGTCCAACTATGATTTTATAAAATAGCGCAGATTTTGGTCCGGATACAAATTTTTTTTTGTGCCCCTATAAAAAGGGGTTTTAAACCAGATGAACCCTTTTCTTGGGCCCAAAATGGTTAGATTGGGTTTAGTTTTGATCTGTGTTATGTTGCCCAACTTTTTTTTGAATTTTGAATAAATTCCATATCGGGGAAAATAAAGGGCCATATAAAGGAAATAATTCTGCTCAAAATAAGGACCCTATCTGGTCCAGATAAAAATTTTTTTGTTCCCAAAAAAGACTTTTCCCGATAAAAAATTTATCTGGCAAAATAAAGGGGGAGATCTGGGTTTTGGGTAAAATCTGGGTTTATATTGCCCAATTTTTTTTTGGGGCCCCCCATTTTAAAACCCAAAATTTTAGCAGATATGGGCCCCGATATGAAATCCAAATCTGGCCCTATATGGGAATTTTATTTTTGGCCCCCTTTTGGATTCGAGGGAAAGGGGAAAAAAGCTTGCTGCCGAAAATAGAGCCAGTTTTACACCAATTGTTTTTTTTTTTATATATAAAATATAATTTATAATAAAAAAATACACAGTTGGGGAAAAACACGGGAAAAGGCTCAACCCATGGGAACGGGGTTTTAAACTCCAAATAAAAGTAAACCCTATCACATTTTCAAGAAAAAAATTTTTGTTTCGAGGGGCTTTAACAAATTTTTTATCTTGAAAATGCCATAGGTTTACTTTTTATTTGGATTTACACCCCCAATATAATTTTTATAATATATTATACTAAATATATTTTTGTAATTTTAAATATTTTTAAAAAATTTTTAAAGAGTTTATTAAAGAAAATTTAGGATGTATATCTGCTTTTTTGGGAGGGTTGGGTTTGACGTTTCGGATACTTTTGTCATTTTTCTGACGTTAGTTGGTTTAAACACAACCCCCGGGCATAATGACATTCTCGAATCCCTCTGGCTGTATCAGGTGCCCCAAGATCCCTCAGGATGGCAAATTTCCTGAAGACCAGGCCTTATATAAGGACTTCGCAGTTTTCCCAATGCTGAAATAGAAAAAAAAGAATCATATAATTACCGGGTGTTGCACATGAAAGCTTGTGGAATAATTACAGGGTTTAATTTAGTAAAAAAGACAGCAATTATCCCCAGCTTTTTGGGGGACAAAGTATTGTTCATTTTTGAAAAAGGACGCGCATCAGCCCAAAATTTTGAAAAAAAAAAAAAACACCCGGGAAACCAAGTCAAAATTGTGACTCCCTTTGTTTGACTAAATTCAAACGGCGATAAGTTATCGTTTGCTCTTCTCGTGATAGGTTTGCACGTGCACGGCTGGGGAAATTTACGTCAGTGAAAAACAAACTAGCCTAACGGGCGGCGGTGTTTTAAACTGGGGCCCCAGGCCACGCTAGCGGGATGACAAATTGGTGTTAGGATTTTAAAAGTTGTTACGTATAAAAGTACGCTACACGAAACTATGGGGATTGGAAAGAAAGTAATTGCGTAGGGTCAAAAAACAGTAGATTAGGACTTATTAGAATGGCTGGAAAACGAAATTACCGGGATTTTATCTCTGTGAAAAAGGGGGAAAATAGATGCCCCGGAAATAGCATAGCCAGCGGGGCCCCTACTTTAAATCCAAAGTTACGGTAAGGAAAAGCAAAAAAATAGCAAGTATTGGAGGAATTAAATTTGACTCTTCCTACTCCATTATGTTTCCAAAGTTTTTTGTTTTGTTGTGTATGGCGTCAAATCCGGGGGGGGAGGGGGGGACACCCCCCTTTTTCAAAGGGGGGGGGACCAATTAAAAGTCCCCCCCCCCACACATTTGCGTGAAAGTAGTGTCGTGGCTCTTTTTGACGGTTTTTTTAAAGGGCATGTTTTGGGGAAATTTGTTAATGCCCGAGGGGATTTAAAGTAGACTTCGTCAGGGAAAATCTTTTTAATGGAAAAATTTCGGCGCGTTCGCGCGCATGCGCCCGGGTTTGCCTCCTTCTCATGACCATTAAAAAAGGTAATTTAACAGGGAAAATTTTCTGATCACAAACTTTCCAAAAACAACAAATCTCAAAACATCTTAGGGGCCTCGCATCAAATGGGATTTTAAATTTAGTGGGGAGGCCATTCGCCCATGCCCCCCTCACTGTTTCCTTTTTTTTTTAATTTTTAAAAGTACGTAAATTTTTTAACACAAATTTACTTAAAAAAGGTGGCATATTTGGCCCGTTTATGAAAAGGCCCGAATTTTTCAAAATTTTTCAAAGGGATGGGACACCTCGGGGGGCCCGCCCCCCCATGATGCCTATTTTTTATTTTTCCTAAAAATACGAAAATTTTTTTAACAAATTTTTATTTCAAAAGGTAACTATGTGACCAATGCATGAAGGACCCCTAATTTTTCAAAAATTTCAAAGGAGGGGGGGCCCCCCCAGGCCGCGGTCACCAAAATCTGATGCCCCCCCCCCCTTGTAAAAGGTTGAAAGAGTTTTTTCCTTTAAAACTTTTTCAAAAATTTTCCCGACGCTTCGCCAAAAGTTTTATGGGTTAAAAAGGGTTGGCCAAACCGGGGGGGACCGGGGGGGGCCCGTCCCCCCCCAGGGAAAAAAAAAGAAAGGAAAAAAAAGGAAGAAAAAGAAAAAAAAAAAAAAAAAGGAGAAAAAAAATTTTAAGAGCAAAAAAATAAAAGTGTCTATAAGGGCGTGGGGGTTGGGGGGAGCTTACTGGTTTACCTTAGATACTTTCACAGGGTTGGAAACGAAAGGGAGTACAGGCTACAATGTTCGAAAACGGTGAATGCGGTAATGATCCGATTAAGATTAAAAGTAAACATCGTGAATATGCAGAGGGCTCTGCTGCTGCACTGAAATTAGTGACAATTTTTTAAAAAGAGGAAATTTTTTGAAATTGAGGGATTGAGGGGCAAAGATTTCCCCAAAAGAACTTGCAGAGTGAATACAAAAGAAAAGCTGTCAGGTGACGTGCTTTGTGCACGGGGCACCACTGTCGGGAAAATAGCGGGGCATCCCATTCGATTCGAAACGCCCAAAAAAAGTTTTAAAATAAACTAAAAGGGCTTTAAAGTACGACAGTGGCGCGGAAAAGTGGGCAATGGGATGGTCCCCCCCCCCCATCGATTTTAAAAAAATTTTTAAAATTCCCAAAATGTTTATAAACTACAGATTTCTGTGGAGCGTGGGGGGGAATTTTTAATATTGGTTATTTTTTCTTACCATTTTCTTTGAAACTGTTCTCAACTATCATAATTTGGAAATTCTTTATTTGGTTTATTTTTCTTACCATTTTCTTTTACAAAAAGTTTCAAAAATATAAGTTTTTTAAATCTTGACAAATTCCAAAGTTTTGGGCCCCTCCCCTAGCCAACCTTGTGTCAGAGTTTTTCCTTTTGTCAATGCTTTTCGGTAAAATACTCACGGGGGAACAAAGGAGCAAAAAATGCTTTTTAAAAATTTCCCGTCAGAAAATTTGTTTTTGAAAAGCAAGGTTTGGGGGGAAAATGCAGTGTCCGATGCAGGTCGAATGCGGGGTTTTTAAAGGACTAATATTTTATCAAAAGTCGGGGCCTTCGCGCGATACGAGGGTTTAAACCGATTTTATTTTTAAACCCTGAAAACTATGACGCAAAAATTACCAATGCAAATTTTTTAAAAAGTAAAATTTTCCTTCTCTGTATGGTTCATCATAGGGATCTTTTACTAATTTGTCAGCACACGGGCTGAAGATTTAAAATTTCTAAAGCCTTGTTATTTTCCAAAAATTTACCGCGCGTTCAATAACGACGAAAATCTTTCTGAAAAATTTTGCCTTTCCGCCATCCTTCTTGCTATAACCAAAAAGACAAGGTTAAAATATCTCCTCCCGATTGGATTAGGTTTTGAGAGTCCTGTTGGCCCCCGTTTTTAATTAAGCAGACTCCCGGGAGGTCTATACCGAAAAATTTTCGGGGCTCTCGCGCGCAATTTTTTTCGCTTACTGGGAGGTACGTTTTTTTGAGTGATGGATTTTTTTTACACTTTTTACCAAAAACATTTTAAAACTTTTACGATTTTTGAAAAGTCTTTTCAATATTTTGATTTTTTCTTGTCTGCGAGTTTTAGCCTTTAATTTCTCCTTTTACTATCATAAAAGGGCCCAAAAATATTGCATTTCTCATCGGTGGGGTTTACCTTTTAAACCAATTTTTGTGTGCATAAACGTGTTTTGAGTTGGAAATAAAAAGGTGTAAAGCAATGATATTCATTTCTTCACCCCCTCTTTTATGAGAACGAAAAATTTGTACGAAAACACCTCTAATTTATGACCACATAAAGGGAATTTACACCGTTTGTAATAGCAAAGGTTTTTAAATGAAATTCAAAAATTTTACGGGGAATTTTTTCATCTGACTTCCCATACCCAAAACCGTTAACGAAAAAACAAAAATCATTATGGCAAAAACATTTCAGTTTCCTGAGGGTTCATAATGTTGGCGGTAATTTTAAGAAAAATTAAATTTTTCGAACTTCTGCAGGTAAATAGTAACTTTTATGAGCCAACACATCAATTTTCCCGCAATATGAAAAGGGATAAAATTCCCCTAATAAAAACTGGAGCCTTTTGGCTTTAAATAAAAACTGCGGAAACTTCCCGGGGCTTCGCCCCTGGCCCCCAGGGGGGCCCATCGCGGGCCCCTGGCACACGCTTTGGAACTCGGGTCGCCCGTGGTGCACCTTTGGGCACATGAGATTTTTCCCTTTGGGCCCCCTCAAAATTTTTGGATCCGCGCCTGCAATGGGGATTTTTAATACAGACACTAAAAATATTCTGAAAAAAGCCCTTCTAATCCTTCACCCTTTGTAACACGACACCCAAAAATACCCCAAAAATATCCCATTTTTCATTGGCAACTTAAATTACAAAAATTTTTAAAGGGGGGGGCTCGTTCCTCCCTTAGACCCCCCCCCAGGATACACCTTTATTGTGCAAAGGAAAGGGTCCCCCCTGCTGTATACCCAAGCGGGTGAAAAAAAAAGGTGCAAATTTTCACGCCCCCACGCATTAGTAAAAACATCCAGCCAGTCGGAAAAATTAGAAAATTTACTCATTTTGGACATTTTTCCCGCCAGTACACAGCTCCAAAATATCCAAGATGCACCGTTTGACCTAAAACAGCCTTAAAATTTAAAAAAAATTTTTTAGGGGATGGGATTCCCCCCCCTTAGACCCCTCCCCCAGGACGACCATTTATGTAGTGACAAAAGGAAAGGGTCCCCCCTGTGTACAAAAAAGCAGAGCGCATAACAAATGCATTTTAAAAGCCTCCCTTCGTTGGAAAAATACATCCCCCGGTCGGGAATTTGGACCTTCACACCCCCAAAAAATACCCCAGCAAGGGCCCAGTCGGGCCCTGGTCTCCCCAAAAGACCACGCTGGAAGCGGTTTTAGATATTTTGGGGCATGGTAAGATAATTTTGATTTTCCCTGGATCCGGATTACCTGGCAATCACTATGAGGTTATGTTTAAATTGAAAGATAATTTTTATAGAACGGGCAACGTCAGCCATCATAAGGCGGGGGGGGGGGGGGGAAAAGGGCCTAAGGGAAAACGCCCCTCTTCAAAACCAAAGGGGTTGGGTTTGTGCTAAGCTGATTCCCCCGTCCCCCCCCCCCCCACATTAATCGGATTGACGCCCCCGGTTGTGTGTTTTGGTCCTTTTTTCCTTTGAAATTCCCCCTAGCTTTTGGCAGGGCAAGGCAGGCCCCACCCTTACTAAAACCCCTCAGTTGAGTTCAAGGATAGAACCCATATTTGTTCACCTTAAAAAACCAAAACGTTGCGGGGTTTCCTTAAAAAATTTTCACAAAGTTTTACAAAAAGCATTGAGGACCCCCAAATATTAAAATTTTTCTACCCCTCCCTTTTAGACCCCTCCCCCAGTCCCCCCCACCCCCCCCCCCCCCCCCCCCCCCCCCCGCCCACCCCCCCCCCCACACCCCACTCCCCCCCCCGCCCAACCCGCCAAGCCCCCCACCCCCCCACCCACCCACCCCACGCCCCACCGCCTACACACCCCCCCCCCCCCCCACCCCCCCCCCCCCCCTCACCCCCCCCCCCCCCCACCCCCCCCCCCCCCCCCCCCCCCCCCCCCCCACCCCCCCCCCCCCCCACCCCCCCCCCCCCCCACCCCCCCCCCCCCCCACCCCCCCCCCCCCCCACCCCCCCCCCCCCCCACCCCCCCCCCCCCCCACCCCCCCCCCCCCCCACCCCCCCCCCCCCCCACCCCCCCCCCCCCCCACCCCCCCCCCCCCCCACCCCCCCCCCCCCCCACCCCCCCCCCCCCCCACCCCCCCCCCCCCCCACCCCCCCCCCCCCCCACCCCCCCCCCCCCCCACCCCCCCCCCCCCCCACCCCCCCCCCCCCCCACCCCCCCCCCCCCCCACCCCCCCCCCCAATTTTTAAAAAAACCTTAGTTTTTTTGGGTTAAAAAAGGGGGCCTGAAACAGCGCGACGGGGCAGTATGAAGTCAATCTAGGCCACCACCCACCCTAAATTCGGGGGTTTTTTTACAATTTTTTCCTAAAAATCTTTAAATTTTTAAAATTTCCCTTTTTTAAAAAAGGGATTAAAAATTTTAATAGGTGAAAAAAATTAAAAAATTTTCAAATTTTGGGTTTTTTTTAAAAAAAACGTTAAATTTTCAAGGGTTTAAAATTTAACTAAACAATTAATTTGTAACGCCAAATTTTAAAAGAAACCCACAATAAAATTAAAATTTCCAAAACGACAAATTTTTTTAAAAAATTTTTTTAAAATCCAAAATTTAAAAATTTTACGGGAGAAACAATTTTTAATTTTGGACTTAATTAAAAAGAAATTTCTTTAAGCCCTTTAAAAAATTTAAACCACCCCAGAAAATTTTTCCCACTTCAAACAAAACATTTTTTTAAACTGACCAAAAAGCCTAATGTTGGGGAAAATATTAATAATTTTTCCGTCCCCTAATTTTGGGAAATTTTTTAAAAAAGGGGGGGGGGGATAAAAATTTTCCCCTTTTTAAAAGGAAAAAATTAAATTCCATTTTTAAAAAGGGCTTCTAAATTCTTTCTCCTTTTTCCCCCTTTCAAATCTCTCCACCTTTTAAATAGGTTTTTGTCGTTTTTAAAGATCCGGGCCCTTTATGCCCCAAACTAAACCATTATAAAATTGAAACCTTTTAAAGGCTTTTTAATGATGGGTTGGGAACGGGAATACCAAAAAAAAATCCAAAACCTTAAAAATTGATTTAGGTAAATTTGGGGGAAAAAGGGAAAAAGAAAAATTTTAAATTTTAAAAATTACTTGCCCTCATTAAACCTCATGGGACATCCTTTTTCCATTTTAATTAACGAACGCGGAATATTTCCCTTTAATTTTGCCACTATTGAAAAAAATTTTAATAACTTAAAAATTTTTACTTACTTTTTAAATTTTTTCCGTTAGTTATGGGATCTTGATATAAAAATTGATTCTGTAAAAGCCCTTAAATTAAAAACTTTGGACCAAGCCCCTTTTAATATTTTTTAAAGTATTTTAATAATTGTTTACATATTCCTGAAAATTTTTGGGACTTTAGGGATAAATTTTCCTGGCCAAATAACCCTTCCTTTAACAGGGATTTGCAACTCTTTCCAATAACTAAGAATAAAAAATTTAACTTTTTTTTACAAAACTTAAATTTTCTTCCCTAATTTGGGGGAAACTTCTTATATAAAATTTAGAAATTTCCCAAACGTTTTTAAAAGTTTGAGCTTCTTTTTTAAAACTTTTTTTTGACAGTAACACGTTTGTTTTTTTTCTCTCCTGACGTTTTCAGTTACCCCTCCCTTAAACGTCACGAAGTTACACATAGTTATGTGCGCTTTGCATGGTATAATGAGAACGGCGTCCAATTCCTTATAATTGGAAGCTTCTCAATGTCATTTCCCCAATTTACCCCCCTCCCGTTGCCCATATTCCCCATCACCTAAATTCTAATCTAGCTGGCAGTTCGCTACGGTTTGTATTTTAGTATCCCTGGTCCCTCATCACTCGCATAAATCCCGTTGAACCCAGCTGCAAATCCAACTGTATTCAAGAAGGGTGCAACTGTGGAAAATGGGGTCTACTGATTCAATCTGGAGACTAATAAAAGCGAGACAGGAGTCTCTCCCATACAAACACGTACACACCTATCCAAAAAAACGTTCTTAAAAACGTTTTTAGGACGTTAGATGTTTGAGTAGGGCGAGGGCAGGGGAATAGAATTGCATAGTAGCCTAACCCCAACTATATTTTGGAAACTGCTTCTATTACGAACTTTTACCATTTCAAAACAGTTACGTTTCCTCAATGGGGCTTCATCATCCGCATTCCTCCCCCCCCCCCCCCCCATTTTTAAAAAATAAATCTTGCCCTGACGATTACGGTGACGTTTCACACTAGAATGGTAATAATATGCCCAAACTATTAAAAGGCCTTTTTTGGCATACCACAGCTAAAAACAAATGTTGTGAGACGTTTGAATGTGCATTGGAATTTTCTATATTGTGGGGAGTTGTGGGATTTACTGTGATTAGGGGCTATAAAAGATTTTTCTTTTTTAATTTAGACGTGCCAAAAATTAAGATAAAGTTGTTGGATCTGCAGTAATATGTTTAATATTGGGATTTAAATCTTAAAGTTTTCAGTGTAAGGAAAGTGTTGGTGCGCTTTTTCAGGAAACATCACGTTTGATTAGGGGAAGTACTCTTAAGAATGTGACAGTTACAAAATTTGAACAGATGCTGCTCACACATGCGTGAAGCCTTCCTATACACCGGGAAATTTCAACGATCTTTTCCCTCAAAGAACTATCAGGAATCATAAGTAAGTAACGTTTAATTTTAAATTCACCTATTAAACTAGGTATAATGCCCTTTATAAAACAAAAAGATGGAAATTGTTAAAGATAATTGCAGTCGTTAGGACATAAGTGATACAGCAGTAATAGGCGTAGGCCTAGGCTAGGCCTATGCACTCGACTGTCTACAGTACAGTAGCCTACCGTTGACAGAACATGTTGTGCAGCGGCGGCAGACATACCACATTTCCTATTAAACTCCCGAGCCACATGACAGGTCTACAGTCTTCTCTAGGTAGATGAATGGTTCATGACGAGAAAACAGTGAGTATGAGCAAAGGCCCTCAAATTCGTAACAATGGCTCAGGTTGAAAATCTAAGTTGGTCCATACTAGCAGGGTGGTTGGAAGGTTGAGCAGTGAAGAAGTAAATTGGGGATTGTACAGTAGAAGCAGAGGGTGAAAATAAAAATGTAGCCTAGGCCTACTACATATTAGCTAGGCACCTTATGGTAAGCTAGAGACTGGCCCTTGAATTACCAATTGCTGATGATTCCACTTTTTAATTAAAGGTAGTCCTAGGTATACCTTCATGGAATTTTTATATGTCCAGTTACGTACTGTGAGAACAAATTGTCAATAAGGAAAAATATACTGTAGTAGCACATGCCTAGGCATGATACATAATGTTGCGCAGTACATGTTGTGCAATCCTAAAATATAAGAGATTTTATCCCGTCAAACACATGCTAATGGAAACTATTCAGACCTTAACCCTCAGTTCTTCAATTTTCAGTGGAATTTAAAGCGGACTCAGAAAATGTAGCCGAAACTATAGACTTCATCATGAATTTTCAGCGTTTCTCATCATACGGAGATTCAGAGTATACGTATTACAAATGAGGACGGTCAACCAATCGAGTGAATCCAAATTCCGGGGCCTCGAGGAACAAATGTGGTTGCCATTTACCTTATTTAGAATTAATGAGTTTTGTCCTAGAATTTAGTATTTTTATTTTTCAGTGCGTGAGATTACGTCTTTCTTGGATCAGAGTCGCCTAGAAGGTACCCTTAATTACAACCACCAATATTTCATTAATATTTTGATTATCACCTGCACTCTAACTAATTGCGCCTACCCACGTTAGTTGCACAGAAGTACGCATTTCAAGTACCGGCACTAGACTAGGTGTAAGTGCCCAGTATTCAAAACCCCTTATAAGGACTTTTTGGTTCTTAATACAGTATCGTTATTCACAATTGAAATCAAATAATTACTTTTAGTATGCTTTAATTACCTATGTCAGGTCCTCTCCTTTCCAAATGAAAAATTTAAAATAATTCTTACATTTGAAGGAAGAGGGGCATTAGAAACTCAGACAGTAACAGACCAGATTCAACCTACATCGTGGCCAGTATTTTTAATTTTTCAAGCAAGAATTCAACACCAGTATTATTAAATTTGTTAGTTTACACCTTTTAGTCACAGACGGACTAATTTAAAATAGGTCTCTAATATTTAGCCCTCAATATAATTTGTTCCTTCTTCCAATATCAATAACATTTAACTTGCAAGATGAGGATTAATTATGAGGTCAAAACTGGTAAAACATCAAACTTTGCAGACCAGAATTCAAGACTCTTGTGTGTTCACACATCGCATACACATATATATGTATTGTTGAATAATGCGTAGGGGCCAGCATGGAAATGGCGGGGCAAGAGTGCGGGGAGCTCAGTATTTAGTTTATTGAGGTCGTGCTACCCAAGGCTCTCAGCATCACAACAATATAGAGGCTAAAATATTTTCAAGTGGAACAAAATCAAGAATTTCATGGAGGAAAAGTCTTAACGGACTGTTTAGGAAAAGTGGCTTTTCATAAAAATACACCGGCCTCATGTACTTAGAGTTGAAACATTGTCATGAATTTTGTGGAAATGGCCTGTGTTAGTACATACAGTAGTGAGTATAGGTAGGCTTTGAAGGTAAACATTAGAATATATTGACATGCTAATTATGGGACAGGAGTGATTTTAAATAACAATAGGTGCTGAATATGTGTAGTGGTCGAAAATAGGTAAAGTTACCCTGTATGCTTTACAATATTATTTTTTTCAATTTACATTTACAGGATGACATGACTGGTAAAGCTCGATCTGCACAGCTTTGGGTGGCAGTTCCGTGGATTAAATTCGATGATTTTTTGAATACACCAGACTGTATTAAAGTGCCAGAATTGAGTATGCCACTGTGATGTAAGTGCTTAACGGTAGTTAGTGATAGCCAGGTACCAACAGGATTGGAGATTTTTGTCAGCAATTTTGAAGAAGCAGAGACGAGAGTGCCTGTATACTGTACAATAAAATTGAAAGCTTTTCGCTGATATTTTCTATTGTAGCTGGTGTTGTCTCTGAATTGCTGAAACAATATTTCTGAAGGCAGCAAATTGCTATACAGTACAGTATTATGTATATGCACGTGGAGTCTACCTTGTTGTTTGTGCCTTCCACATCTAACGTTTTGCCTGGTGACTTATGAATTCTTGTGTGAAATCAGAACCCAAGTCACTTTAGCAAGTCCATATGAGTACCCTGTACTTATCGTTTTATTTGCCGTGGAGTGGAATGAATACAAAGACATAGAAAAGCTACCAGTATGAAAACTGTATATGAGGTACTGTCAATGATGAAGCACGATAGAGGAGAAACTATAGATGAAGAACAGTGTGAATGCACTGCATTTTAAGAAGTTCCCTACAGATGGCTATGAAGACTGTATTGAACTATCCCCATTTACGATAAGAAATGTTGGCTGCCTTTCCTTAAAGTACCAGTAGGTCTTTAAAAGTAGTTCATGCAGTAATGAACCGTCAAACTGGATGTTCAACATTGTTTCTGAAAGACAGAGTACGAAGTTGCCTGTGCCAGGCATGGGGGTTGCGAAGAGTCAAACTGCAATCTTTTTGATCATAACCTTTGAATGGAAGGCAATGAGCAGGACAGAAGACATCTTACGATGAAACCGAAGGAAAAAATATTTCTTCTACTGATAGTTAACCCTTATTGTACATTGTAGGAAATCTGTAGAAATGGGAAGTCACGACTGCATGGCAATTCTAAGCACATCATAAACAAAGCTTATTGTAGGAATTACATATTTTGTCATGGACAAAAATCTCTGTGACTAGGATTTTGGAAAAGGTGAAGAAAGACCTGAGGAACATAATGTTTTCATAAAATATTTTCTTTTTACTTTCACCCATGCGACAATTAGACAAACTGTGTTTTAATGAAAATGCTGTCAAATGACTTGTGTTATTATAATTAGTAAAATACTTTTTAAAATGGCAAGACTTATGATTTTTCTAATTTGGAAAAGTGCTGAAAATTTATTTTTACGTTGTGGACACCCTTCTATCTCGTATACGTGTGTGAAATGAATGATGCATTACACTGTGTAAGACTTTTTACTTGGACAAAAGCCAAAACCTTTGTGTTTCTAATGCGTCGAAATGAGAGATTGTGGTGAAATCCTCCCCCTTTGATACAGTAGAAGGTGTTCACAGCATAGACATAATATGGCCCTCCTTGGTCACCACTATTTTGACAACCACCACACATTCTGCTAAAGTTGAACATCATGTAATACAGTAACTATCAGATTCTTCAGCTCTAGCACGAGATCGCGTAGACAATGTCCTTACGGATTCAACTGACCCATATACTTTTACTGCTATGGAAAAGTGCATTGTATAGAGTATAATATGGTCTACTACAGAATTATCGGGTCTTGGTTTACAATATCGCACGTAAGTGTATGGGTGGCTCGTACTTATATAACCATATGTCCGTCAAATTGCTCGTACAAGAATTATACCACTATTTGTCCATCAGTCTTGCTTGAGGAGTGTTACAGTAGTACATGATTCTTTACATGTTACGTGATTGATATGGTATTATGTGGATGAGACCAACCAACAGACAAAATTTAAGTTTTTTTTGAGACTTGGGCTTCGATGTTCCCAATTAATTCCTATTATTATATGTTCATCATTCACACCTTAATTTAGCATTTGCTGCCATGCTAGTTACCTTTGAAAAACACAGAAACGACAATTTTAAAGAATCCTATGTCGACATCGTAAGGATTTTCATATCCATAAGTCCAAAGAATCGCAATTTGTACGCCTTTCTCCAATCCATTGCAGTGACTGTTACGGTGGAAATTCAAATTACTAAATGTATAATAATAAATCTAAGAATAACTCTACGGTCTAGCAACAATGTACAGCATCCTTAACATCAGGCCTACCACTTACGTACTGTAATTAACATACAGTAGGCTTGACATTCATAAGTCAGTATGAGAACATGCGGTTTCTTATGTTGGTATATACAAAGTGTCACACAATATTTTGGTCCTGTGAGTACAGTATGAACACCAAACACTTAATTCAACTTTTATCTGCTTTACATAAGAATATTGCCTTTACTGTCACATTGAGACTTCTACCAGGGTTGTTTTATTGGTTTATCAAATAGCAACTCATCATAGTATTTAAGTTTTACCATTATAAGTATAGTATTATTGCTTTCATTTTCATCTAGCAAGCAAATCTTTAAATCTGTAGTTTGAGAATTTCTAATTTTTTACAGCATTTAACAAAGCTGTAAAAGCTTCCTCTTTGTCTATGCTGTTCATGACGTTTCATATAAACATAGTTCCACAAAGAATCGCAATTGGTCACTTGCTTTTCGCTCAGTCAATGCCCATGTTCGACTGTACGGTTTGAAATTCACAACACTAATGTAAATATAAACTCTAAGAATAACTTACGTCTGGCAAGCAATTGTGACAGGCATCTTAACATCAGGCCTACCACTTACTGTCACTGTAATTACGTACTGACAATCAAGAAGTTACAGTAATTTTTCTTACAGAAAAAGTATTCACACACCTCGATAAAAGTTACATTCTTTATTAATCCCAGAGTTTTAACAACTTCGTTTAATTCACCTTTCCTATAACATGCAGTTTTCAAAAACTAAGCCGTGTTTTATTGGATTTGTGCTACACTTTGCTATTTAACCATTGCGTGTATGCTGTCACAGCCTATAACTGCAGCAGCACCTCTAGATTTCACACACATTTCCCTAGTCCTTCTTTGCTCGCTCTTAGGCCTCTGGTATTAGTTGCAAACTGCCCATATAGGAAATAATTTATATTTATTTCTTACATTCCATTTAAAAACCAGGTCCTGTTGAAACATTCAAATTAAGTAATATTAGATGAAGAGAAGTGAGACAGTCTAATGAACGAAATCCACAAATCTGACCCATTTACTTCACGAATTTATACTGCTAACATCTATTTAGCTAAAACAAGAATTTATAACACTCACAGAAGTAGTCTTCCGAAACCCCACATAGTATTGTGAACGCTCCCTCTGGCTAAAAGTTCTCTAGACGTCCTGGGTAATATTTTGGTCTATACCCGCTAAACGTCCAAAACAAGCATTTACTCACTGGACGGTTATGGAAGTTTTTGAGATAGACACTTCCCTTAAAAACGTTTGTCTGAAACGTTCGCTAGGGAACCAGTTTTTGTACGGCACTTGAAACGTTGGATTGCTGTATGGAGGTCCTGCGGGCTTTCGTAGTCCTATAAAGCGGTATTTTCTGAAACGGCCCGACACGATCTACTATGAGCTGCTGCGACGTTTTACTACGTACCACGTTTTCTCTACGTGTCTGACATAACGTATTCTCCACAGTTACGCTATCTATAGGGCAAAGGGTTGTTATTAAACGTCGTTTACGTCTGAAAAAAAACGTTTCTAAAAACCGTATCGGACAAAACCCAAAGTTTCTCTAAAAACGTATGAAACAAAGTACACACGAAAACACGCTTTGCCTAAACAATGTAGTAAGAAACACGGATTTGCAAAACGCCCACGACGGTACTGTTTAAAGCTATACGTGTGCTTAGGAGGATAAACTGGTCCTTTTTTTTGCGTTTCACCAGCCTATTAGGAAAGTCTTCAGTGATTCCTGGGCCAGAAACGGAAAAAAATACAGTGCTTTCTTGATTGACAACTTGAGTTTATCACCTCAAAGCTCACCCCATTCTTGAGACGAAATATTCTTGTATACGATGTTTGACCGTCTATACTGACTGACGCGTGGATTTGGATACACACCACCCACACAAACAACTATCACGGGGTTCTTGACCTAACCAACATGGTCTTCCACCCTCGTTGAACATCAATACAATCCTATTTAACTAGTAACAGAGGGTCTTCTCACAGTTTACTTCAGTTGAGCTCTACTGTAGCATCAAGTCTTTGAAGCTGCCACTCGAACAAACCATCTCTGAATCATTTCAAGGATGCACATGTCATGATAAGGAGCATCACATGCCAACTTGTGAGATCGGTCAAGATTACACTTATGGTAATGTGCGGTTTACGAGGGGATTTATTCTAACCGCTCTCCAGTGGCATCGCCAATACAAAACAATCCACAGAAACATCCAAAAAGAGCCAAGGTTCTTGTATAAAAAGTTGGCAATCCCAAAGTATGATATACCTCATGTCACAGGTTTCTTCTTTTTTATAGCAACCGTGTTACCGTCCATCGCCGGACTTTTGAACACCACTGCTGTACCCGAAACAAACAAAGGACATCGTCATCAGAAAGTAGGATGCACTCCCTACATGTTCTCTTAAGTCACATAGACAAAGCCATTACAAAATTGACATTCTTTGACTTCGCATCCGCGGTGTTTCCTGAGGAGTTGCACACTAATTTTGACTCCGCTATGGTGACCTCAACGAACCCACACGCCCGCGCCCCGTCTCCCAACACAACCAGCCAATCAGGCGGCCTCTTTTTCGTCGCCGTGCCAGACAGCTATAACCCATAACGTTCATCCCTTCTCAGTGACGCGGGAAATAAACAAACGGACCCCTCATTGAAGAAAAAAATCTAAATTCCTAAAGACACAAGCAAAAGTGAATCCCACAGCGCCGCGAACACCACATCTACAGCGCCCGACGGTTTTAAAATGGGGGGTGTTCTTTAAAGCTCCCCACCGCCCCTGGAAGTAAAGCCAGCACGACCTTGTGTGTAAACCGAACCACGTGTAGACCAACAACATCCTATGCAACACTGACACGTGCATTGGCAGTTGTTTCCAATTATATAACATAGCCTTCCTTAAACCAAGTCACACCCCCACAATCGGTACACTAACAAAAACTGAATCACTGATGCGAAAAATAACCCGCAGCTGAAGTAGTATATGTTGAATAGACCAATATTAGTTGCTCGAAACGTCACTATATACTGGAAGTGTTACCAAACACATATTCAGCCCCTTGTCGTGGGCCACCTAAGCGTACACAATAGAGGAATGTGTACGGCCTCACTGTCTATTCTTAAGAGTAATATGGTCAGTTCAATATGGCGTCAATCTATAGTTAAACCAGGAGGACGCCTGTATTTTGGGTTACAACATTAAGAATACAAAATTAAATGGAGCTAAACATAAGTTGACCGTTGTTTATGATCCATGGAACAAAAACTGATAAAACAATTCAGTCAAGTAAGGCGAAACTTTTTACACGCAAATCAGTTCACGTAGTGCCACTTGTTCTCTAAGTCTCACCTCTTTACGTCCATGTTGCTATTAAAACATTCTAAGGGGAACACTCCACCTACCATTAATCATCACATCCTCTCCGGATGACATCTTTAGACATGGCACAGGAGCAAAACCGAACGAACAGTGGTCCCGGATAATGTGTTGCAAATTCCATAAGTTGTCGCTTTTGCGTATTTTACCTTGTGCGGTCATTTGACATTGTTATTCTGGCTTTCAAGCTTTCAAAACATTTTCCTACACACAGTAGGTAGGTTGCATATATGATCCCGCGAGTACCAGCCTGCACGGAGTAAGGACAAAACTACGAGCGCCGAAGAGCGGACAACGACAAGCACAGTGCGCACACTAGGAGCCAAGGTACCGCGGAAAAGCCATGACAATTAAGGGAGTTTGGTCACAGTACGTAAACAAATGATCGAGACTGTGGCCACATCCAGTAGCCTGACCTGCCTGAGCAGATTTCATACAGTACCCCTTTGTACCGACTACCCAATAAAGTGGACTACAACAGAGTCCCCCACTAAGTCAGAGGAGGGGTTGTCTGAGAATTTTTTGTATCGAAAAACGCGGCATGACAGTAATTCACTGAAAATAAAATAAAAAGTTTTAGAAAATATTCATGATAATATTGAATGAAGAGGCGAGATAGTTAATGATTAGCTGTCTACGTGGAAGGATACTATACTCACTTGATAATGTAAAGATGAAGTAAACACAGTCCAATAAAATTTTCCTAAAGATGTTTTACGGCAGGATTCTAAGGCACCGTGGTATTTATTACTTTCTTCCTTGTGGCCACAGCCTAAGCGAATTTATTGCTTACAAAGCTTCAGTAACCTTCACACCACTCACCGAATTATCCAAAAATCTACCTCCAAAAAAACCACATGACAAATCGACAAACGTACAGCCCAAGCTTGCTTACTGAACCAAAGGCGTCGTAACTGTACCGAGTGCACTGTACTGTTTGCGGGCAATTCCATTTAGGAAGATATCTTAAAAGCTGCTCTAATGTCAGAACTTTTGCCCTTTCGGCCCTCTCAGCCACCTGGTGACCTTTAAACCTCGAGCTCCCCACCACAGTTATCGAATATTTGCCGATGCTGCCGCCAGGCCTATGACTCACAGTTAAGAGAAACAACAGTCGCCATAAACTGTTGAAAGCTAGGAACATCTTGAAATACTCCTACTATTCCACTTTCAAATTATCTCTGGTGATGCTTTTACATTAGAACATTACACACAAAAGAAAAACCCAAAAAAAATCTCCAGAACGTAAACCATCAGTAAACAACACTGTACCAACATGATTAAAAAGAGCCCCTCAGATGAATGAGGATTCCGCCTTGGATACGTATATTATCAGTGGGGGATGATGCATCTCCATTTCGTATGAGGCCTATCATGGCAAGGGACCAGGTTCCCCAAGGCAAAATTTTGAAAAAGAAAATACTTGCAAACTGTTTTCCGGATTCTGAGATGCTTGTAGAGTAGGGGCAAATTAAAGTCCCAATAAAGGCTTTAAAGGTATGTATAATCATGTGTATAACACACCAGAAGGGACCAGTGACGGGATGAACTTATCAGCAGTGTAAGGTAGCTAATCACTAAGTATTCCTGCATTGAACCTATTGTTGTAATGAAGGGGAAAAAAAGTCACTTGAATATTGTAAAAAAAACCTTGAAAAATACCCTACCGCAGAAAGTATTCGGGGGCGGGGGATTTCATACTTAGCATTTACATTCTACTTGCGAGAGAAGAGAGAGTTCCCATTCGACAAAGCAATCAATTTGCAACATTCTGAACAAGTTACAGTTTTTTCACCTAAAACCAATAAGAATAACATGCGCATGTTATAAGAAAATACATGTGTCATAGGCAACATCTTTAAAGGCCCACTCCATCTAAGATTTCGAATGGTTTTAAATGACGCTCTTGTTGCTGAAACATGATATTTGTACTGCAAAATTTCATAAAGCCTCGCCTTTAGGATAAGTATACCCCCCACTAAGTAAGATAATTCCTCCTCACTGATACTTATCACACTAAAATTGTTGCCTCTTCCGTAAGCCTCCGAACCATTAGCGGCTCTCACATAAACAGATTTTTAAGTAGGTGACTTTTCTAACATTGTTTTCAAAATTGAATCACGACCAATGAATTGATTAGAGCCTCCTGATCAACCAATGCAAGTAAAACGGGAGTGGTTTACGCTTTGACACTTAATTACTTGTTACATTTCGGGAAGGATAACTCAAGAAACTACCTGCAATGAGCTTCATGTTCAGTTATTAGCCATAAGAGTACTAGAGTCAATTGCGTTCACACATACACATCTCACAACATTCACAAGTCTTTCCAGTAACTGGTTATCAGTATGCCACAGGCAATCCCACGTATTATCTCGCAGGATACATTTGAGAGGGATCAACAACGATAATCTTTACCTTAAGGATCCATCTACATTCTTCGAGATACCATGGTATATCTTCATATCCTATCTTTTCCTCCATCCGTCAACCCAAGTCTGTTGTTGCCGGTTTTGCGTCATGCCCCCTATGAGAGAGTATAACCACGGTATCTCTAAGCCAAGGAAACTTCTTTAAGAAATAAATCATTTTTGCAACTAATCGAATCCCCACTCCAAATGTCATCTGCAAAAAAACAAGGGGGTCTGCCAGTTGACACCTGGATACCATGTTACTGAGAACAGACTTGTAGAGAATGTGTGATGTCGGATGTTGAAGCAAAATGACTACATGAGTACCTCAATTATGACATAAATAACTGAAACATGAATGTAAGTTGCAGGTGTAGTTATCTGAGTTACTCCTTCTACACGAAATGAAAGAAAAGAACATATATAAAGACTGTCAAAATGCGGTATAAAGCCCCTTTCACTGAATTGTTTGTTTACTCAGGAAGGCTTCCTAAAAATTCATGCACCGTGTGATTCATTTGAAACAAGTTGAAAGACTACCTTAAAAGTCTTTCATGGGCAGAGACAGTACATGGTTCAGGAGCTACGAAACAAAACCAAAATTTAGTGGTATAAGCTGTCAGTGGAGGACATTAATACTTAGTGGCTATACTTACACCATTAAAAAAAAAATAAACGGCCAGCTTTGAAAAAAATTTTCACAGTACAACATATCAGTTTTAGCAAAAGAAGCGTCCAATATGACCATTAAAATTATCTAAGATGATTGAAGCCCTTTCTTAAGACGTTGCAAGATGACATTGTATTTTATATATAACACTGCGCATTTGTCGTAAGTCCTTAATTGGTTTTAGGAAAAAAAACACTGGTAAACTTGTTCAGAATGTGGCAATGGCTTATTTTCGTCAAGAAACTCTCTCTCTCTCTCAAGGTAGGATTAGAATGTTAACATGCTAAGTATGAATCCCCCCCCCCCGGAAAAAGCTTTCGTGAAGGCTATGGTATTTTCAAGTTTGTTCTTACAATATCAAAGACTTTTACCCTGAGCATCTACAACAATTAGGTTCAATGCAGCGGACATACCTTAGGTGATTAGCTACCGGAACAGCTTATCTGATGGTAAGGCACCCCGTCACTGGGTCCTTCTGGCTGTTATGTTATACAACAATGATTATACATACCTTAAACTTATGGGAATTAATTTGCCCACCTAACTCACACTAGAGACTCCTCCAGGACACACGGGGGGGGCGAGGACCGGAAAAACCGTTTGCAAGTAGTATTTCTTTTTCAAAATTTATTCCGTTTGGAGGGAAAACCCTCTGTCCCAATTGCCAAAGGTCTCATACAAGTGGAAATGGGAAAAATAGCAGTCATCCCCACTTGATAAATTAGTATACAAAAACGCGCATCCTCATTTCATGAGTGGCCCCATTTTCACACACAATGTGAGGTACACGTTTTGTTTACTGAATGAGTTACGTTCATCTGTGAGATTATTTTTGGTTTTTCTACTTGTGTGTAACTGTTCTATGTGTATAAGATTCACCAGAGAACTATTTTTGAAAAGTGGAAACTTACCTTGCGTCTAAGGAGCTATTATTCAGAGTCCTTGCTAGCTTTTCAAAACAAGTTTATGTGCGGCCAACCTGTTGTTTATTCTCCCTTACACTAAGTCATAGCTGCGGGCAGACCCATGCCAACAAAATATTCGAATTACTGTGATTCGGGACTCCAGGGTAATCACCAGGTGGTAGCCAAAGGGAGCAAAGTTCTGGCACATTAGAATGAAAGACTTTTACACACTATCCTTCAAAAGCAGTATATCTTGACCCCAAAGAAGTGACTTCGTAATACGAGCCTTTGTTCCAGTAAGCAAGCTTGGGCTTACGGTGCGAATTTCCAATGCGTTTTAGAGTAGATTGATTTGGATAATCGGTGATGGTGAAGGTTACATGAAGCCTTATGTTATAAACAATAATGCCGCTTAAGGCTGGTCCACACAGGAAGAAGTAATACATACCATGATGCTTAAGAAGCCTGCCGGTCAAAACATCTTTAGAAATTTTATTGGATCTGTGTTTACTTCATCTTACATTTCAAGAGTACAATCACAGTACATGCTATAATCATAATATCTGCCGGGTTCTCATTTCAATAATCACTATACTTTTCAAAATTTTAATTTTATTGCAGAATTACTCATGACCGTTATCTTTTCACAACCCCCCTCGAATAGTAGGGGACTCTGATTGTAGTCAATTTATATAGGTGTCGTCAAAGGGTACTGTAAAAATGCAAAAGCAGGTCACACTGATGTGTCAGTCGATCATATTTGTTACTCTGGACCAACTCCCTTAAGGGAGAGCTCAATCTTTTCCCGCGTCCTTCCCTAGTTGTCGAAATGCTGCTTGTGTCACGCTCTTCGCCCTCGTAGTTGGTCCTTCCCGCAGCTTACGCTCTCATGATCAACCCTATGTTTAGAAAATTTGAAAGCTTAAAGCCAGAATAATCAAATACCGCACCAGTAAAATACCAAAGATAGAGACATCCGGGACCAGTCGTTAGGTTTTGGCTCTGTGCATGAAATGTCTCCAGAGGCTGGATTTAAATGGAGAGGGATGTTCCCCTTAGAATGTACTTAAGCAAAAGACTAAGAGGCAAAAAAGAATGCCACTTACTGTGAACTGAGTGCGTGTAAAAAGTTGTCGCATTACGTACTTGAATGTTTTCAGTTTTTCCAAATGAGGATCTAAACAAAACGCGTTCAACTTGTTACTCCATTATTTGTATTTTAACTGTTGGAAATCCCAAAATAGAGCGTCATCCTGTTGGTAAATAAGGATGAACGCCATATGAAACCGACCCTTACCTTAAGAATAGCAGTGAGCCGTACAGTTCCATATTGTGTCGCCTGTAGTGGCCAACGAAAAGGGGCGGAATGTTGTAACATTCCAAGTATAAACATATAGAGAACTAATAGTTTATACTTTTACAAGCATAAAACTCGGTAATTTCATCAGTGATTCCAGTTAGTTTACGGCTACCTTGTGTGTGACTTGTGTAAGAGACAAGCAGTTAATAATTGGAAACCAAACTGCCACATCAACGTGTATATGTTGAAGTGTTGTGGAAGTGTTCGGTTTCCCATACCTCAGGGCCTGACTAGAAACCCAATTTTTAAAAAAAAAGCCGGGCGCTTATTTTTCCACTTTTGCTCTTTTAATTTTTCTCCGTTATTTATACCGTATAGGGAAATAGATACTTCATCAGAGAGAAAGAGCCCTATTGCTTTGGTGGAGTCGGGAGGTGTTGAGGTTCCCATGAAGTCAAATTGAAATCCTCAGAAAACACCGCCACTAAGTAGATCATGAAGCTTTTCATACTGAATGGGATGCATCAGACTTAGATAGATGTCCTTGTTGTTTTCGGTAGAGTTCAACGGTCAGCTGACGTAACTGCTATAAAAAATAAGGAAAACCTGTGTAAATGAAATGATCGGGTTATCATACTGGATGCCACTTTTTAAACATAGAACCTTGTCTTGGGTCGTGGATGTTTTGTTATGGCGTCACGGAAGCGGTTAGATGAACCTCGTAAACACGACATTCACAGAAGTGTTAATCTTGACCGGATCTCAAAGTTGGCATGGGATGCTACAATTGCATCTAAATATCAAATGTTTTGATGGCAGTCAAATGCCATTAGAGCTCAAACTGAAGTCAAACTGTGGAAAACCTGTTACTGTGGAGGGAGTATTATGCAACAGGTGGAAGACCCATGTTGGTTACAAGAACCCCACGTTTGTATTTTGGTGGTGGATAAAGAACGCGCGAGGTCACTGACGTCAAACATCGTATAACAAGATATAGCTCCAAGAAGGGTGACTTTGAGGGATAAACCTCAGTGCAACAGCATGTTCTTTCGGCCCGGAATTCACTAAGACTTCCAAGCTAACAAAAAAAAACGTTTTCTACACGCCTCTTAAAAACGTAAACACACTGACGTTGCAAAAACGTTAACGTACTAGATTTTAGCCACGTGTTTTGTGGACTTTCATTACGTTTTAAAACGTTTTCCAGAGACGGTTTAGAAAACGTTTTCAAGACGTAAAGAGCGTAATAAAACCTTTGCTGATATAATAGCGCGTGTGGAAAAACGTAATCAGACACGTAGAGAAAACTGGTACGTACGGGAAACGTTCCAGAACATAGTAGAATCGACACGAGTGCCGTTCACGACAAACGTTTAAGGGATACGAAAACACCCGACGTTCAGAGGGGGGGGAACAAACACAAAAAAAAAAACGTTTCAGTGACGTACAAAAAACGTCTGGAGTTTTAGAAAAGTTTAGGGATGTAAGAAAAAACGTCCATGACGTCAGAAAACGTTTTAAGGACGAGGATAAACAACACCCAGGAGTATCTAGAGAACATTACAAGAGACGTGAAAAAAAATGTCGCGAGAAATTCTGAAGAAATCTTTTGCTAAATAATACAGTATAATTCGTAGACAAATGGTCAATTTGTGTGTGGATTGCAACTTTATATATTAATATTAATGTTAACAGAACGGTTTAATTGAATGTAAAAAAATAAAACACAATATTAGAGTTCATATCAAAGCCTAGCACAAAGAAACTAGGAATGGCTAAATCTAAGGCTGTGCTTAGCACAGATACACAGCAATGTTAAATGACAAGAATATAGCCAATCCAAATAAAACAAGAGCTGTTGAAATGGCTATGTTATAGGAAAGTGAATTAAACTAAGTTTTATAAAAACACTCTGGGATCGAAATAAAGAATGAACTTATTCGAGGTGTGTGATAACTTTGATAAGAAAAATATACTGTACTTTGATGTCACAGCTACGGTAATTACAGTTACAGTAAGATCGGTAGGCCTATGTTAAGATGCCTTGTACAAATTGTTGCCAGACCGTAAGAGTTATTCTATGCCCGTAGAGTATTATTTACATAGTCGTTTGAATTTCCAACAGCTAAGTCAACTGGAATGGACTGAGCAAAAGCGCATTACAAGAATGTGCGATTCTTTGTGTAAATTATGTATATGAAAAGTCATTTACAGCAGACAAGAGAGCTTTTACAGACCATTTTGTAAAATGCTCTGCCTGTAAAAAAATAGAAATCTCAAACAAACAGATATTTAAGATTGCGTTTGCTAGATGACATGAAAGCAATAATAACCTATACTTGTATAAATGTAAACTTAAAACTATGGATGTTGTATTGCATAAACCAATTTAAAACAACCTGGGTAGAAGTCTCAATGTGGACAGTAAAGCAATAATTCTATGCTAACTCCTCAATAAAAGTTGGAAATTAACTGGTTTGCGGTTGTGCATACTGTACGACAGGAAACAAAAATGTGTAGTGACACTACAGTGCTACCAACAAGAAACGCTGTTCTCATACTGCTACTTCATCGATGTCATGCTACTGTATGTAATTACAGTACAGTAAGTGAGTAAGCTATGTTAAGATTGCCTCGTACAAATTGTTGCTAGACCGTAAGTTATTCGTATGATTTATTATTTACATTTGGATTTGAATTTCAACCGTACAGTCAAATGGCATGGATCGAGAAAAGCAGACAAATTGCGATTCTTGGAACTTCATGGATATGAAAAGTCATTACAGCAGACAAAGAGGAAGCTTTAAAACATGGTCTTCTGTTTTTCAAAGTTACTACATGGCCAAATGCCTAATGAAGGTTGTGAATGATGAACATATAATAATTAGGAAATTAATTGTGAATCGAGCCCAAAGTCTCAAAAAAAACTTAAATGTGTCTGTTTGCTCTCCACATAATACATATCAATCACGTAAACATGTAAAGAATCATTTATAATGTAACACTCCCAAGGAGACGAGTTTTTTTTTTTTTTTTTCGAACAAAACAGTGGTAAGTTTTACAGCAATTTACGGAATTTAAGTACACCACCCATACACTTACGGCATATTTAAACAAACCCAATACTGTAGAGGGGACATATACTCTATACAGCAGCTTTTCCATTACAGTACAAGTATATGGGTCATTTGATCCGTAGGGAATTGGCCTCCCCGCCCACCGATCTCGAGTATGCTGAAGTAAATCTGATATATACTGTACTTACATGATGTTTCACTTTAAGCAGAAATGTTGGTGGTTCTCAAAAATAGTTGCCAGGAGGCCAATTATATCAAGGCTGAACAACCTTCAGTTACTGTATTTCAAGGGGGCAGATTTCAAACACAATCTCTCAATTTCACCATTAGAAAACAAGGTTTTGCTTTTGTCCAAGGTAAAAAGTCTTACACAGTGAGCATCATTCATTTCACACACGTATACGGAAAGGATTGTCCACACTAAAAAATAAAATTTCACACTTTTCCAAATGATAAAAATAAAGTTGGCCATTTTAAAAACAGTATTTTACTTAATTATATAAGCCAAGTCATTTTACATTTTCCCAATTAAAAACACAGTTTGTCTAATGTCCATGGTAAAGAAAAAGAAATATTCTTATGAAAAATTATGTCATCCAGTCCTTCTCACCTTTTCCAAATCAAGCACAAGATTTTGTCCAGACAAAATAGCTATTCTACAATAGCTTTGTTTATGATGCACCGAATTGCCATGCAGCGACTTCCCAGTTTCTACAGATCACAATGTACAAAAGGTTAACTATAGAAAAGAAATATTTCTTCGGTATCTGTAAGATTCTTCTGTCCTGCATTGCCTTCCATGCAAAGTATGATCAAAAAAGGGAATGCTAGTTGACTCTTCTAACCCCAATCTGGCACACGGCACTCTACTCTGTGTTTCAGAAAACACTGTTGAACTCAAGCTTTGACTGTTCATTTACTGCATGAACTACTTTAAAAGATCCTACTGTACTTTAGGAAAGCAGCCAACATTTCTTCGTAAATGGGGATAGTCCATACCAGTACTTCATAGACATCTGTAGGGAACTCTTAAAATGCAGTGCATTCAACATGTTCTTCAGTCTATAGTTTCTCCTCTATCTGCTTCACATTACAGTAAATCATTACAGTATTTCAATACTGTAGCTTTTCTAGTCTTTGTAGTCATTCACTCCAAGGCAATAAAATCGAATAAGAACAGGGTACTGCATAGGGACTTGCTAATGACTTGGGTTCTGATTTCACACAAGAATTCAATTAAGTCAACCAGCAAAACGTGAATGGGAAGCCACCAATACAACAAGGAACTCCACGCTGGCCATATACAATAATATGTACTGTATGAGGCAATTTGCCTGCATCAGAAATTTTGTGATCAGCAATTCAGAGACAACAACAGCACAATAGAAAAATATCAGCGAAAAGCTTCAATTTATTGTACCGTATACAGCAGTGTCTCTGTCTCTTTCCAAAATGCTACAAAAATCAATTCTGTTAGCGTATGGCTATCACTAACCCTTAAGCACTTACAGTCACAGTGAATACTCAATTCTGCTTATATAAACAGTCTGAATAAAAATCATGAATTATCACGGAAACTCCACCAAAGCTGTGCAGATCGAGCTTACAATCTGTCATTCTGTAAATGTAAATGAAAAAATAATATGATGCAAAGCATCACGGGAACTTTACATAGTTTTCGACCACTACACAGTATCAGCCACCTATTGTTATTTATAAATCACTCCTGTCCCATAAATAGCATTGCAATATATTCTAATGTTCCTTCAAAGCCACCCTATACTCACTACGCGGATATGTACACCACAGGCCCTTCCACAAAATTCTGAATGTTTCAACTCTAAGTACCATGAGGCAGGTGTAATTTATGAAAAAGCCACTTTTCCTAAACAGTCAGTTAAGAGTTTCCTCCATGAAAATTCTTGATTTGTTCCAACTGAAAATATTTTAGCCTCTATAATTGTTGGAGTGAGAGCTGGGTAGCAAGACCATCAATTAAACTAAATACTGAGCTCGCCGGCCACTGCTTGCCCGCCATTTCATGCTTGCCCTACGCAGATTCAACAATACATATATATGGGTATGCATGTAACACAGGAGGCTGGAAGTCTGGTCTGCAAAGTTTGATGTATACCAGGTTTGACCTTTCATAATTAATCCCTCTCTTGGCAAAGTTAAATGTTGTTGATATTGAAGAAGGAAACAAATAATTGAGCTAAAGATTAGTAGGACACTATTTAAAATAGTCATACTGTGACTTAAAAGGTGATAAACTAACACAAATTTAATTAATACTGGGGTTGAATTATGGCTTAGAAAAATTAACTTATGGGCACCACTACTGTAGGTTGATTCTGGGTCTGTTACTGGCTGAGTTTCTATGCGCCTCTTCCTATTCAAATGTAAGAAATTATTTAAATTTTTCATTGACGGAGAGGACGACATAGGTAATTAAAAGGATACTAAAAAGTAATATTTTGATTCAATTGAATAACAGATACTGTAATTAGAACAAAAAGTCCTTAAAGGGTTGTTGAATACTGGGCCACTTTACCCTAGTCTAGTGCGGACTTGAAATGCTGTACTCTGCAAAACTAACTTCCCATGGATAGGCGCTAATTAGTTAGAGTGGAGGTGATAATCAAAAATTATTAATGAAATATTGGTGGTGTATAAGGGCTTACACTTCTAGCGACTCTGATCCAAAGAAAGACGTAAATCTCACGCACTGAAATTTAAAATACTAAAAATTTAGGACAAAAACTCATGCTAATTCTAAAATAAGGTAAATGGCAACCAAATTTGTTCTCGAGGGCCCGGAATTTGGATTCAACATCGATGGGTTTGACCGTCCTATTTGTAAGTACGTATACTCTGAATCTCCGATGATGAGAAACGCTTGAAAAATTTCATGATTGAAAGTCATAGTTTCGCTCATTTATCTGAGTCCGCTTTTATCGCACTGAAAATGAAGACTGAAGCGTTAAGGTACTGAATAATTTTCAATTAGCATGTGTGTGACGGAAATAAATACTGTTTTGTTAGGATTGCACAACATGTACTGCGCAACATTATGTATCATGCTAGGCATGTGACTACTCCAGTAATTTTCCTTTTATTGACAATTTGTTTCTCACAGTACGTAACGGATATAAAATTCCATGAAGGTATACCAGGACATACCTTTAATTAAAAAGTGGGAAATTTCATCAACAATTGGTTAATTGACAACGGGCAAGTCTCTATCCTTACCATAAAGGGGCCTAGGCTACCTTAATATTAGTAGGGACTGGCTAATATTTTTATTTCACACTCGCTTCTACTGTACAAATCCCCAATTACTTCTTCATGCTCTCAACATTCCAACCCACCCTGCTAGTATTGACCAACTAGATTTTGAACTGAGGCCGGCAATTGTTACGAATTTGAGGGCCTTTGCTCAATACTCACTGTTTTTCTCTCATGAACCGATTCATCTACTAGAGAAGAGGCTTAGACCTGTCATGTGCTCGGGATGTTAATCAGAATGGGTATGCTGCAGCGCTGCACAACAGTTCTGTCAGACTGTTAGGTATGACTGTAGACAGTCGAGTGCATAGGCCTAGCCGAGGCCTACGCCTATTACTGCTGTATCCACTTATGTCCTAACGACTGAAATTATCTTGGGAAAATTTCCCATCTTTTGGTCTTTATAAAGGGCATTATACCTAGTTAAAATAGGTGATTAAAACTTAAAACGTTATTTACTATGATTCTGATAGTTCTTGAGGCGAAAAGACGTTGAAATTTCCAGGTGATGAGGAAGGCTTCACGCACTGAAGCAGCAACGTTCAAATTTGTAAACTTGTCACATTTCTGTAAGAGTACTTCCACAAATCAAACGTGATGTTCCTGAAAAAGCGCACCAACACTTTGAGAAAATCTTTGATTTCAAAACCCCTTCTCCACCACCAAAAAACGGTTTTTTAACCATGTCTTTCTTTCTAAATCCTCCAAAAAGGGGGGAATTTTTCAGGAGAGTTTCGCCATTCAAACTTTGAATTCGATGAAAAGTAACATGAATCAAATTGAAATCTCATATACCGCTTATAATGCAGAATTGAAGTATTCAACTTAAGTGAATAAATCACAAAAGAATTTTCTTTTAATATTGTGGTTCCAAAAGGATTAATCATTTACAGGTTCTTATTTAATAGAATTCTAATATGAGATTACAACGAAGACGTTTAATACATAAATCCCTCCTTTGAAATTCGTGATTTTGTTATAAGGGTATTGAACGGATTTAAATTAAACCTTGAACACAGCTCCTAAATGTAAGCACGGTCTTCTTTTCAGTTTATTCAATCTAAATACATACAAATTGACCCAAATCTAAATGCCAACTGATTTCAAAGGGAATGTTACTGGGGGTATAGCAACGTCAAATCCTTTCTACAAAACACGTTGTTGATTGTTAATAAATGTACTGCAGGCACACAACGTAAAAATTTTAATGACTGATAATAGCGGTGACTTGGTAAAAAATATGCCTATAATGTTTACTTTGGATCCAAAACACTGACTTTCTTGGCAAAAACAAAGTTTTACAGTTTTAAAATTTAAAGGCGTTCAAAACGTTATACTATTTACAGGTTTGCGACTTTTATACTTTAAAACATTTAAACGAGAGTTGAACAGTTTGTTAGACCTGAACAATGTAAACTTCAAATAACTGATATTACCGAGTCACAAGACTTCCTTTAAGAAATTTGCTTAAATTCTACGGAAATCCAGACATTAAATCTTGGCCTCGATGAAAAGGCAACCAAAAAGGATCGACACACTTTAGTATTACCAAAACGTTAATTAAATCGTTTAAAGTGTAAAAAAACAATAGTTTGAACGTAAAGGGGAGACAATACAGGAGTCTAGGAACATCTAAATTGACAAAGGGACGGGAAAATTTGAGAAAAATTTGCAGATAACAATAATTAGAATCATTTATTGTGTTTATACCTTTTAAACCATAATTGTACAGACATAATTGAGGTAAAAAAACCCTATTGAGTATTCTAAGAGAAAATTTTAAATAGACATGTAATGTACCAAGTTGTTAGACAGTAAAGGATACTTGAAATCAAATATACAATCCAATAAAAGAATATTTTAACCGCATTACCCAAAGTGATTAATTAGTTTGTGAAACCGGGAATGAATAAGATGTAAACTTATCATTTCTGAAACGATTAAGAAAATTTACTAAACATGAACAAATAACCGTTGCTTAGGAAAGGGGGGGTGCAACTTGGGTATTCCTTTAGAAATAATTTAAAATTTTTACCAAAATTTTTTTCCGGGTTAACCGATAACATTTGGAAATTTTTGGACGGACTTTAAAAAGAAAAACGTGCCATTTTTTTAAAAGCTAGGAACTCTTAAATACTTAAATTCTTTCAAAATTCTCTTACTTCATAAACATTACAAAAACAAAAAACCCCAAAGAATTCCTAAGAATTAAAAAAAAATTAAAAAGTTAAAACCTCATTAATTTTTGCCTTTCTTTAAATTTTCACTTTGTATACCCGGAAGGCTTCCCAAGAAATTTTGAAAAAAAATTAAATTGGTTTGTAATGCTTTGTTGGGTTTCAAAATAAGGGTTTAAATTTTTTTAAATTTTTAAGACCGGACGGAAATTAAATAGGGTAAAAGCTAATGAATTTTATTATTTTTTAAAAGATAAGATTTTTAAAAAAAATTAAAAATACTCCAAAGGTTTTTGGGGGGGATTTCTAATTTATTTACTTGGAAAAAGATTCCAAAATAATAATTTGAAATTTAACCAAATTAGTTTCCTAAACCAAAAAAAAACATCTGTTATTAAAATGACTTTAAAATTTAGGTTGTTTCAATTTAGGAATTTGTTAAAAAGATTGTACAAATTTCCTAAGCCTTTTTAATCAAGTTTAACCCTCATTAAAAACCTAAAGGTTTTTCCCTCGGAAAAAAATTTTCCAAATTTTTTAAAGGTTTTTAAAATTTTTTTTTTGTTTTCCCCCCCCCCCCCCCACCCCCCCCCCCCCCCACCCCCCCCCCCCCCCACCCCCCCCCCCCCCCACCCCCCCCCCCCCCCACCCCCCCCCCCCCCCACCCCCCCCCCCACCCACCCCCGCACCCCCCAACCCCCCCCCCGCCCCCTCCCCCCCCCCCCCCCACCCCCCCCCCCCCCCACCCCCCCCCCCCCCCACCCCCCCCCCCCCACACCCCCTCCCCCACACACCCCCCCCCCCCCCCCCCCCCCACACCCCCCCCCCCCCCCCCCCCCACCCCACCCCCCCCCCCCAACCCCCCCCCCCCCCACCCCCCCCCCCCCCCACCCCACGGGCCCCCCCCCCCACCCCCCCCCGGCGCCACCCCCCCCCCCCCCCCCGGACCACCCCGCCTCAGCCGCCCCACCCCCCACCCCCCCCAGCCCCCCCCCCCACCACCCCCCCCCCCGCCCGCACACCCCCCCCCACCCCCCCACCCACATCCACCACCCCCGCCCCCCCCCAACCCCACCCCCCCCCCCCCCCACCCACACAAAAAATTTTTACGGGCCCGTGAATAGTTTAAAAACCCTTTTTTTTTTTAAAAGAATAAGCATTCACCCAAAACCGTATTTTGAACCCAACGGGCCAAATTTCCCCAAATCTTTTTTTTAAATGGAGGGGGTATCTTTTCAGTTTTTTCTGAAACAAAACTTGTGTATGGCAAAAAAGGGAAAAAACCACCTTTTTTTTCCCTTAAAATTAATTAACTTTTTAGATAGCAAAATCCTTGTCAGTATAAAAATGATCAGTACATAAATCGGGGTTTACCGGGGTATTTTAAAATTAAAATCAGGGGACTGGGGTTTGTTTTTTAATTCAAACTATATGGGGAATTTGCCCCTTTCGGAAAGTAAAAACCCGGAAAGATGAACACTAAATTCCCAAAATATAATAAAAAACAGTGAAACCTTTCCCAAAGGGGAAAATAAAAAGGTTTTTTTTTTGTGTCCCGTACAAAAAACGTTTACATACGAACAAAGTTTTTACAAAATTTCGTACCCAAAAGGGAGTAAAAAGGGGAAAGTTTCCACCGGGGAAAAACCTGAGGTCAATTTGGTTAAAAAAGTTGCTTCATGGGGAGGGGATAGGTCTTTTTAATGCTGTGAAAATTTTTCTCCAGGGAAAGGGAAAATTTTTACACATCAAAGCTATAGCATTGTATGGAAAAAGTTCGTACAAAATTTGTTTTATTAAAAGTTTTAAGTACAAAGTTCCCGGTGTAAAATCAGGGGGTTGCCACCCCTGGTACAAAAAAAAGTTACCTTTAATTGCATTGGACTTTTGTTTTTAAATGGGCCGAGGGGTATTGATTTGGGAATTTGAAAGAGAAGGATGAGCTAAGGTTTAAAAAAGAATAAAACAAATTTACGTCAAAATGTTTCATAAAATTCCCTGTTAAAAAAGCTTTTCAAATTTTTTAAAACCCGACCAATAACCGGCTGTTTCCCCCTTTTTTTTGGGTCACGGCAGTGCATGGGTGTTTTATTGAAATTAATTGCATTACACTGGACGCTTTCGGGGGGCCGGAGCCCCCTAGAATAATATGAAAATAAAACCCGAGGCCCTATCAAATAAATTTTTGGAAGCTATTCCGCATAAAAGCCCAAAATTTTAACTGCCGGAGATTTTTTGTCTTTACGGGCATGTGAAAAAGTTGGGAAATTAAATTTTACTTTTTTACAAAAGGACAGTTGAGCAGTAATGAAATGTTTTTATGCGAAAGAGAGGACCATGGGTGGTCTATTTCAAACCCAAAATTTTCGGGCCCAAAAAAAGGTTTTGGAAACCCCACTATCAGTTTCGTTTTTTCTAAGGGGGAAACCATACACAGGGCCCCTGACTAAAAGGGGGAAAACCCTTGGGTCTTTTTTGTTTAAATTGTCCTCGGAGGCGTTTAATTCATTTTCTAACAAACCCAAAGAAATTTTTTACTGTTAAAAATGCTTACGACGGTACGTGGAAATATGGGGCCCCAAACAACCTTTTGAAAACGAGAAAAATTTTCCCGTCTTAGTAAGACGATTCTTTTTGGAAACATACCCTAGAATCACAGATCTTTATGACCCCCTTTGTTTTAAGGGTTTTGGGGAAAATTTTTTCAGTCATCTAATTAAAAAGAGGTTACTGATACGACGTGTAGATACTTTTTGGAAGTTTTTTAAAAATTAAAAACGGTACATTATGAAACAGGGCGATAATTTAAATTTTCCAAAATTTTTTGGGCGGGTTTAGAAATTTTTTACAAAAAAAAAAAAACAAGTGGCTTAAATTTTAGTGCGGTTTCTTTACTCTTTTTCACTGGAATAACGATTTTTTTAAAAAAAAATTCTTTAAAAAAAAGAAAAACCCAGTGGTCCAAACTTTATTTACATGTTCCCTTTGCTGGGTTTATAAGGGATTTGTTGACAGGGACTTTGGGGACTTTTGGATTTGAAACTGAAGAATGGGAATGGTAGGTAGCGGCGGATACAGTCGCAAAAATTATGCGACTGATCCGATACCTACCTTTCCGCATTCTACAGGAAAATTTTATAAAATATATTATATTTTATATATATATATATATTATATATATATATATATATATTTTATTTATTTACAATATTACTTTTTATTTTTCGGTAAAAGGCCCGGAAAAAGTGTTTTTCCCCCAGTGATCTGGGAGGAAAATTTGGGGGCCCAAAAAATTTTTTTGCGGTTCGCCCCTAACCCATTTTGGCACGAAGCGCTGAGAGTCGGGTCCAGGTTTCGCCCCCTCCCCCTTGAAAAATTTCCCGGGTTTTACCCCCTGTATATAATTATATTAAAATTTTATATATAAATATTATATATACTCATTTAGTTTATACATATAATGGGCTTTTTTTCCCTATCTATATATAAAAAATGTGTATTATTAACATAATATATATAATATATATTATATATATTATATAATTTTATATAGATATAAAATATATATTTTACGATCTTCAATTTTTATCCCCAATCCTAGATAAAACTAGCCCTTTAAAAGCAGGAAAGGTTCAGAGAAAAATACCAGAGAAAAAAATTGGGACCCGTACCTTCTAACTTCGATCTCCCAAACCCTCAAACCTATATAAAAATATAATATAATATATAATAATATATATATATATAAAATATATATATATATATATATATATTATATAATTATATATATAAAAAGGGCTATATATATTTTATTGGGGCTTTTATATATATTATAGGCTATATATATATATATAAGGTAATTTTTAATATATAGGCATAATATATATATATAGGTATATATATATAGGCTATATATAATGGGGCTTTATAAAATTGGCTAAAATATATATGGCTTTTATATATATAGGTTTAAAATATATATAGGCATATATATATTAGGTATTTATATAGGTATTAATATATAGGCTATTTTATATATAAAATATATATATTTTAATATATAATATGTGTGTGTGTGGTGTATAAAACTTTCATCGTGTTTGGGGTAGCAAAAGGTTTCTTTTTAAATTTAAAATGGCTATATTTTTTTAAATGAATTTTTTAAATTTCCAGGGAATGAAAGGGTTAAGGCTTATTTTAAATTAATTTTCCCCCCCCTTTAAAATTTTATTCTTAGGCTTTAAAAAAAGCATTACTAAGGAAAACCCCATTTTTCCCAAAAAAATTTTGGGAAGCTGTATTCATTCGAAAAATTTTGGGTCTATTCAGCCGGGCATCAACCGGGAATCTAGTTACATATTTGAACTTTTTTGGTTAAAAAGGGACCCTTTTTCTCGTCAGTTTTAACTGAATCTAAAAAAAGTTATCCATTCCTGGTCAGTGACCGGTGTTGATCAGTTTTGACCAGATTTTTTAGAGTGTAAAATCACAGTCAGTTAAAGGGTTTAAATTATACTGCCCAGTAGGGTTATTGGGTGAAAAATTTGTGGTGTGTGGGGGGGGGGGGGGGTGGGGGAAGGGCTTTACAAAACAATTTACCTGTGGGGAAAGTGGAAGCCCAACAGGGCATCTCCGAAAAGTGGGTGGCCCTCAAACCCTCCCCAGGATTTCAGCCTTTGCCTCTGTCCCCTATGAAGTAATGCTAAAAAATTTGATAGGCGAATAAACTCGAATCGTGGGGGGGGGGTCGGCCCTTGCCCCCTCTAAAAAAACAATTTTTTCGATGTAGGGAAAAAAAAAGCCCCTCCCACTTAATATTCGGGGAAAAAATTCATATCATAATTTTCAATCAGGGGATATTTTAGATAAAACTCCTTCCCATTTCGGCCCCCTAAACTCGTGAGACTTTTCCCAAATTTGACGGTATAGTAAATTACGTAATGATGTACGTTTCCCACTAGCGAATGTTAAAATTCTTTCAATCTAAAAAAATTTCAAAAAAATACACCCAAACTCCAAAAAATGGACCCCTTATAGGGGAACTGAGTAATGACGTGCAAGAGAAAGGTAGCCAGGGGAATACGAAAAAATGATGTTAAACTCTTGGATACAGAAAAAGTGTTAAATGATGACGACAATATACAATCCTTCAAAAACGTTTTTAAATTTGCTTCCTTTATGTCGTCTTGCAAAGTGACAAGCAACCGAAAAAAAACTGTATTTTCTCCATTTAAAGAAAAAAACTTCCCTAAGTAAGATTCTTTGGAGCTATTTTAATATATTTCCCCCCTCCCAACACTCAAGATATACGGTACATCTTTAAAATTTTAAGATTTTTCTGCAGCATTTAAAAGTTACCCATGCCCAAAATAATAATATCAATGATGCAGAATGTTGTACGGTTATAGTTCCCCTTTCAGATTTATGTAAATTAAGTGCGTATTTGTCAACCCAGTTTGGAAAAAAAGTTAGTGGGGGAACTGATATTTTTCAAGCAGGGTGGGAAAATTCATAAAGGGAAAATTTCATGAAATGAATATACAGCAATTCTTTCCCCGAAAGTTTGGGAAAAATTTAAAGGTATACATAGTCCCCACTCATCCTAAAGCCAGGACAATTTATTTCAAGCCACTAGACCCTTTTAAGCCTTACCCTTAAAAATGGTTTTTTTAGATAAAAGCTAGCACTAAATACGCTCCCCAAAAGGTCTCACGAAAACTTTGGGGGTTGGGGTTTTTACCGTCGTATACCGATTTAAAGTATAGCACAAATTTTTTTGCGATTTTTGTTACAAGGACTAGGTTTCCCTTTAGCTGATTCATCTAAGTTTCCTCTTTAATCCCTAAAAGTGAAATAGACGATTCCCCAAAAGAGGGCCCCGGGGAGAGGAAAATTTTAAAAAAATTTTTATTGGGTTTTTCTTGAAATTGTGTGAGCGCAAACTTCTTGGGAAAAAGTTTAAACAAAAGAGCTAATTTTTTTTTATTTTTTTTGAAAGATAAAAGAATTTTTACATTTCGTAAAAAAAAAACAGCAAAATGAAAGGGTTTTTTCTTTATAGAATTTCCCGGGATACCGACCATTAAGTAATCAGGGCCCTTACTTTAATTTAATGGTTCAAAAAACCCCTGACATTTCGAAGAAAGCCCATCATTTTTAATTTCAATGTAAACCTTTCATCGATCTGTTTCAGGATTTGTATATAAATTACTTTAAAACGGGTTCCGAGTTGTACAATAGTAAAGGGGGAGTATGTACAAAATTTGGCAAATTTTAGGGGAAAAAGGGCCCAAAATCTTGTTAACACTATCTCGGCACAAAACACATATAAAGTACGTGACACGCCGTGTTTTCCGAATTTTTTTGGGGATCAACACACTATGTAATGATTACTTTTCATTTTTATTGGCAATACCAGGGAGCTACTACTATATTTGTAAACATTTCCCAAAAATTTAAATGGAAGTTCCGGTTTTACAAACCCCTTGAGCGAGGGGGTGATTTTGGGGAGTATTACCAAAAAGGGAAGTTTGGTGGTTCCTGTTAAAGTTTACAATAGCACATGTATCCCAAGGGGAAAATATGTTTAAAAAGGTTATTTCGTAGCCAAAACTACACGTTTTCTTTTTTAAAAACAGTCTACGTGTTGGCTAAATTTCCCACTTTAAGTCTAACCAACAGCACCTGTATTGTATACACCGGTTCGGAACATCAATTTACTTGATATATTTTTAAACCCAAAATCCAACGAATAAAAAAACCCTTTGGGACAAGTAGTTCCCCGTTGTACTAGGCTAAACTAAACATGAATAGGTATGAAAAAATTTTTCAATGGCTTAGCATTCCAGAGTAGCTTGCAGCAAAGATGAATTGCCCTTTGGTTTTTACATTGCCAGCTACTACAAACGCATAAAAAGTAAAAAGAATACCCAAAGGGGGTAATGGAATCATTTTCTAAAGAGCTTAACTCAAATGCTTTTGGGAATACTTTTTCCCCACCAAACAGAGGTCCCTATAAAATAGGCAAATTTTATTCCTTTCTCATTTTCGAAATTTTCCCGCCCCAAAAGCTTTGCAAACCCCGATATTTAAAAAAATGGGCATTTGCAAAACCCGCAGCCAAAAAAGAGGGGTGAAAGGGGGAAATGGCTTCTAGACCCGGGGGGGCGAAAATTTTTTCGGGGCCGCCTTTTCCCCCCCTTTTTAAATTTCCTTATTGCAATAAAGTTTTTCTTTTGGATGGAAGGGGGTCACGTAAATTTTTTTTTAAGTTAATATCAGGGTGATTTTTAAAAAAAAAACCATCCCCCAAAATTTATAGATGCAGCGGTTAAAACAAACAAAAGCGGATACTTTGTCTTTCTTTTGCCTTTTCCCAAAAAAGGGATGGGGGGCTGTTTCAATACACCATTACATACATAGCCCGATACAAAAAAAGACTTCTGGTAGCCGCCACAAGGACAAGGGGAGCCTGATTGCCCCTTTTTCCTCCATCAAAACCCCTGGCTCTTTATCTTGTAAAAATTTAAAGGGAATAAGAGTCTTCAAAAATTAATTTTTAAACTGATCTTAAATGTTACAAAACTCTAATACAACCAAAAAGTTTCCACATCTTAATATTGAATATCAAAAAGGGAAACCCGCCCAAAAGCTTTGGCCCCACCCAGATATTTTAAAAAAATTTTTTTAGTAATTTTAACCCAAACCGTATTTAAATTTTTCAACCCGGGAACAAAAATATTTTCACGGGACTAAAAATAAAACGAGCATGAATTTTTTAAGGGGCACCCTTGTGTACTAGTTTAAAATTTTAAGGGGGCGCATTTTTTTTTTAATAATAAAATCCCCCATACACCTCATGACATATCAAAAAATTAGGCCCCCCCCCCCAAAAAGCTTTCCCCTTTTCAAAAGCCCCATCCTAAAAAAAACCGTGTTAATAATTGGTTCGGGAGTAAACTTTACCCCCCCATGGAACCCTACCTGCAAAAACCCCCCAAAATAAAACATCCCTTTTTTCCTTTCCCCCCGGGAGTTCAAAAAAAGGGAAATATCCAAAAAACCCCATTAAATTTTGGGTCAAAAAAATTTTTTTTTACTTACTTTAAAATTTAAACCCAAGGGGTTTTTTTTGGGGACCATATTTATAAACCCCTTTCCCTTCCAAAAATGGGTTTCCCCAAAAGGAAAAAATTTGAAAATTTGTTGGGTTTTTAAACAAATAAGATGATCTTTGGTAAACCCCAAAAAATTACCCCCCAGAACCAAAATTAAAAATTAATAAAAAAACCAAATCTCCTTTAAATCCCTTTTTCCCCTTTTTTCCCTTTAATCCTTTTTTAAATTTTTTTCCAAACACCTTTTTTGTTTTGGGGGGTTTCCCCCCTTTTTTAAAAAAAAAAGGGGGGGGGCCCCACTCCTTTAAAAACAAAAATGGGATTTCCCTTTAATTTTAAACCCAAAAAAAAAAAGAAAACCATTCCCCTTGGGCCGTTTTCCCCTTTAAAAAAATCCGTGTCCCAAAAGGATTAAAAATTGGTTGATTTAAATTAGTTGACATAAAAAAACCCTTTTAAACCTTTAAGGGGGCAAAACAAGGGAAAAGGGGACGGCAGTCAAAAACCCCCATTAAAAGCCCCTTTTTCGGTTTAAAAAAAAGCTTAAAAGGTTTTCCCTTTTAAAAACTTTCATGGGGGGTTAAACGTTTTCCTTTAAAACCTTAATTCGGGAAAAAAAAACCGGGGGTTTTTTTTCCCTTATGGACAAAATGTAAAACCCCCTTTAAAATTTTCCTTTTCCCCAAAAACCCGGTCCAAAAGGGGAATCCCAAAAATGAAGGCCAATGAAAATATTGGGGAATTAAAAACCCAACCTTTGGGGATAAAAAAGCGTTTTTGGGTTATTAAAAATCAAGGTTTCCCCAATAAGCCCCTTTTTCTTTAGAAAAACCCTTTGTGGGTTGTTTAGGGGTTTAGCCGGACCGGGTGAAAATGTTCCCCAAAAATTGGGTTTTTTATTATTAAAATTATTTTAATAAATATAATTAAATTTATAATTATAATCTAATAAGAAAAATCAAAAAAAACTGCCCAAAAAAATCCAAATGCTTCCATTGGGCCCACCGGAAACCTCCTTTAGTGGAAACCTTTAAAATTGGTATAAAAACCCGTTAATGTTTTTTCTCAAAACTTTTTTGGAGAGGATAAAAGACCGTTGGGAATTTTTCAAAAATTTCCCCCATTTGGGTTTCCCATTTTACCAAAATTTGGTAATTTATCCTTTTTAAATTTTCAAAAAATTAATTTTTACAAATTTCACCTTTTGCGAGGCCCCAAGGGGAAAAGTTGGGGGTGTTCAAAACCCCCCTTTAAAAAAACATCATAGACCAAAAATTTTAACTGGGCAAAAAAAGAAAAATACCCTTTTTTAAACCCCGTTGTACGGTTTTTAACAAGAACTAAAACTTGGAACCCTATTTTTAAAATTATTTTCCCGGGGGGGGGCCGGGTTTTTAAAGTCTTTAGGGATTTAGAAAATACCTTTTTGATGGGTTTAAAAACCTTCGGGAAACCTTCTGGGGGTTAAATTGTTTTTTTAAATTTTTTTTGGGGGCCACCCAAAAAAAATAATTTAAAAATTAAAACTATCCCCAAAAGGAAATTTTTTTTTTTTTTTTTTTTCCTTTTGTTTTTTTTTAAAATTTTTTTTTTTTCTTTTTTGGGGTTTTTTTTTTTCCCCTTTTTTAAAACAAAATTAAAGGCGGCAAAAAATTTAAAAGCATTTTTAAAAAATTTTCATTTACTTAAACGGGGCAAAGTTTAAAGACCTTTACCCAAAAAAAAAGGTTTTAAAAAATTTGGGTTCCCCTTTTACATTGTTTAATTATTTCCAACCAATTTGGACTTAAACCATTTCTTTAAAAGTTCCCCAAAAAGCAAAAAATTTAAAAGCAAATGCCAAAATGTTTGACTTTTCCAGGCCAAAGAAAACAAATTTTTTAAAAAAATTGTCTCAATAAAACCCCCGGGTTTTCATTAAAAAAGTCTTTTTTTTTTGGCCCTTTTGGAAAGGTTACAAAAATGCCGTGCACTTGTTAAAAAAACCCAAGGTTTTAAAAAAGACTAAAAAATTGAAGGGGGTTAAAAAGTAATTTTTAAGGGTTAAAAAACCTTAAAAAAATTTGGAAAATTAAATTAATGGGTTTTTGGAGAATTTAAAAAGGTTTTAAAAGGGTAAACCAAATTTTTTGGGAAACCATTAATTAAAAAGTTGGGCCCCAAAATTTTCCCAAACCGAAATTTCCACATTTTCGTTTTTCCCATGTTTGGGGAAAAAATTTTTACCAAACAGGGGACTAAAGGGAAATAGGGGAAATGGGGAGAGTTTGGAAATTTGGGGAACTTTAATGGGGTTTACCCCTTAGGGTTGGGTTAAAACCCCTTTTAAGTAAATAAACCCCATTTTCCATTAAAACCCAATTTTTAATCCCAAAAATTAAAAATTTCCCTTTTCCCGGGTTTTTAACCCCTTTTGGGACCGTACCCCCCTTTTTTTAAACCTTCCCCTTAGTTTTGTGAAGAAAGTAAGGGATGTAATCGGGGGAAAAAAAAACTGGCCTATTTTATTTTGGTTAAAAATCCCTTCCAAAAAAAATTGGGGTCCCAATTTAAACCCGGAAATTTTGGAGGTTGAAAAAAAAAAAAATTGGGATCTTTGCCTTGGATTAAAAACCCAAAAACCACGGCCCCCCTTTTCCCCCTTTAATTTTAAAATTTGGGGCAAAAATTAAAAATGTTTAAAGTCCCTGTGGAAAATAAAAGTCCAACCAATGTGAAAAGAACCCGTTTTTTTTATTTACACCAAATTCTTTCGCCAAGGTCTTACCCTTGGCCCTTTTAAGGTTAAAATTTAAAATTTTTAATTTGGCATTGTTTTGCCCTTTATTTTGGATGGATTTAAAGGGGGGTCAAGTTTTATTTTCAAATTTTCAAAAAATTTTCCTTTTCCCCCCCCCATATTTTCCATTAAAAAGATTTCAATTAAACACGAAGGGCCTTTTCCAGGTAAAAGACCAAAGCTTAACCCTTAATTTTTTTGGGGGAAAAAATTTTTTTAAAGGCGGAAAAATTTAAAGCCGCCCGTATAAACCTTTAAAAACGGTAAATTAAAATATCCCCTTTTGTTTAAGGTTTAAAAAAATGAAGTTTTTTGAAAACATTTTACCCCAAAAAAAGATTTACGAATATCGGAAGGGTTTTTTTCAAATTCCCACAAGGGGTTTCTTTGTTAAAAATTTTTTTTTAAAGATTTCTTAAAGGAACAAATCGCAAAAGGGGGGTTTTAATTCAAAAGGGAAAGTGGAGGTAAATTTCACCTTTTTTTTTGGTAAAAAGGGGGAAAAAATAAAAAACATTTTTAAAAAAAAACCCCAAAAAAAAGGTTTTCCCGTAACCCCAAAAATTTAGAAAAAATCTTTAAAAAAAAATATACTTTGTGGTTTTCCCCCTTAATTTTTTTTCCAAGGGGAAAAAGGGCGGGAAATGGTTGATTAAAAAAAAAGGTTTTGGGAGGGGTTTTTGGGGGTCCCCTTTTTTGGGTTTTAAAAAATTTAAAAGGGTTTAGGGAAAAAATTTGGGGTTTGTTAAAACGAAAGGTGGAAATTAATGCCCGGAAAGAAAAAAATTTTTAAACGATTTAAAATTCACCCAGGTGACTGCTGCAAAACCCTTATAACGGAAAAACCCAAACCAAAGGTTTCATTAAGGGAACCCCTTATAAAAAGGGTTATTGGGGGAAAAAGGGGTCACGTCACCCTTTTACTTTAAAACACTTCAAATTTTTGGGGTTTTTCCAAAAAAGGGTTCATCGTTTTTTTTCCCGAATTTTTTATGTTGGATTTCTTTTGGAACCAAAGGTAATTCCCTTTTAAAGGGGGAAAAAACTTTTCATGGTTTAAATTGGTTTGTCCCCAAAATTTTTTTGGGAAAAAAACCCAAGTTTTTGGGTTAAGTTTAAAAAGGTCCCCCCTCAGGAACGTTCCCCCTTCAAAAAAAACCCCCCTTTGAAAGCCCCAAACCAAAGGTTTTTAACAAAAGGAAAGCTGGGCGCAAACCCCATTACAAAGGGGCGTTAAAGGGCCCTTTTTTTACTATATTTTTTTTTATTTAAATTAAAATTTTTTTTTATTTAAAATTTTAAATTTTAATCAAGGGCCCGATGTTGGAATTTGGGGAGACCCCCGGAAAATTAAGAAAAACTTGTTTTAAGGGTTTTTAAATAGGGGCTTGTTGCTTGGATTTTTTTAAAAAAGAAACCATTTTTTCGTATTCATGGAAAGGCATTTTTCTTTAAAATGGGGGAAAAGGAAATTTTTCCCCCAAAAATCACAAAGTGGACCCCGGACAAAATACCCGTGGAAAAAAAGGGGTTTTGGAATCCTTTTTTTGCCGAAACCATTTTTTTAAAAAAAAGTTTTGGGGTTATTTTTTAAAGAAAATTTTTTTAAAATAATTTTAAAAATTCAAAGCAGGGAATCCCTTATTGTTCAATATTTGGGTTTTCGTATTTTAATAATGATTGGCCCCAAAAAACATTAATAATTTTTAACTTTTTTAAAAATAAAAAATTTTCCCTAAGGGGTTTTCGGGTTTAGTTAAAAGTTATAAGAAGGAAAGGGGGAGTTTTTTTTTTTTGGTGGCAAAGGGAGGACATTTCCCCTGGCCTTTTAAAGGATCCCCAGGGCTTTTTCCCTTTTTTTGGCCAGTTTGGGGGAAAAACCCATTTGGGGGAAAATTTAACAAGAGGGAAAAAGGGTTTTGAAATTAAAGGGAAAAAAGCACCAAAAATTAAAAACTTTAAACTTTTTTTTTGTAAACAAGGGTGGTTTTTAAAAATCATATCGCATTTTTTTTTGGGACCTGAAAATATTTTTTTGTTTCCGGGGGTTGGGTTTAAATTGGGGGAAATACAGGGTTGGGGGGAAAAATTTTAAATAAAAAATTTTTTAATTTTGGGTTTGTTTCCAAAAAGCCCTTTGGGTGGTTTTCCCGGGGTAAATTCAAAATTTTTTGATTTTTTGGACTTTCTTGGGGGTTAAGGAAAAATTTAAAATTGTAACCCTTTCCCCCCGGGGGTCAAGTTTTCCAAAAATTTTAAATTTTGAGAGAGAAAAAAATTACCAAAATTTTAAAAAGTCCCAAGAAAGGGGGGGGTTTTGTTTGGGGGGACAAAGGATATTTTCCCCGCCCTTTTTGTGGTTTGGGGGCCAAACATTTTTGTATTGGGGCCCATGTATGTTTAAATTGGATTGTATTGTATTTAGGTTAAAATTAAAAAAACCCTTTTTAATGCAAAAAGGGGGAAAAACTAATTTTTCCGTAAAAATTTTTTGATTTTTTAAACGGTTTTTAAAATCTTATTTTTAAATTTGGGTGGGTTTGGGGGGTTTTTCCAACAAATTTGATTTTAAATTTGGTTAAATAAGTTTTAAAATTTAAAAAGTTTTCCCAAAAAAAAAACCCTTTTTTCCAAAAAAGGCAAAGAAAGGGGGGAGGCAAAAAGGGGATGGGAAGGGGGCCCCGAAAAAAAATTTTTGGGCCCCCCGGGCCAAAAGCCAATTTCCCCCCTTTTTTAGTTCCCTCATTTCCTTTTGGGGGTGTGCCCCCAAATAAAGGGCAAAATTTTAAAAAAAAATTCTGGGGTTTTTCCCAAAGGGGGATTTTTGGGGGGAAAAAAAATTTGCAAAGGGAGAAAGGTTATAATTTTTCCTTTAAAAGTTTATTTTAAATTTTGGGTTTCAAAAGGGGGAAATTGCGAAAAGGAAAATTTTTAAAATTTTTAAGGCCCCTTTCAAAGCAAAATTTTATTTCCTTTTAAAACCCCCCGGGGGATTCATTTACATTTTATGACGAGTAGTAGCGGCGGTTAGTAACAAGAGGGCAATTCATCATTTTTCCGCAAGCTAAACTGGGAAAAGCGGGAAGCCATTGAGAAAAAGTTTATAACCCATTCCTGTTTTTGTTTAGGGCAGTACAACTGGGAACTACTTTTACAAAAAGGGATTTTTTTCGTTTGGGTGTTGGTTTTAAAAAAGTATCAAGTGTTGATGTTTCCCCATACCGGTGGTAACAATAAAGGTGCTGTTTGGGTTTGACTTAAAAATAGAATTTAGCCCCAAAACGTTTTGAATGCTTTTTAAAAAATAACGTTTTTAGTTTTTGGCTCGAAATTTAACCCGTTTTTAAAAAAATTTTCCCTGTACTAGCATGTGTATTTAAAAATTTTTAACAGGTAACAAACCCCCAAACTTGCCTTTGGTAATACTGCCAAAAATTTCCCCCACCCTCGCTCAAGTTTTTGGAAAACTTTCGGAACTTCCATTTAAGTTTTGGTATGTTTACAAGATTTTAGTAGTAGCTCCCGGGTATTGCCAATAAAAATAAAAAGGTAAGCCCTTACATTGTGTTGCATCCCAAAATAATTGGGGAAAAGGACGATGTCACGTGATTTAGTAGTGATTGTGCGAGTAGTTTTAAAAAGATGTTTGGGCCCCTTTTCCCAATTTTTTCCCAAAATTGTACATACTGCCCTGATCTATTGTACAACATGGGAAAACGTTAAAGTAATTTATAAAAGAAAAATCCTAAAAAAACAGATCGATGAAAAGTTTCCCTTTAATTAGAAAAAGGGTTTGGTTTTTCTTCGAAAGGCACGGTTTTTTGAACCATTAAATTAAGTAACGGCTGATTATCTTAAGGCCCCCCCCCCCGGTATGCTGGCAATTATAAAAGAAAAAACTTTCAGGTTGTTTTGTTTTTTTTACGAAATAGTAAAAATTCGTTATCATTTCAAAAAAAATTTAAAAAATAAAAATTAGCATTTGTTTAAAAACTTTTGCCAAAGAAGTTTGAAGCTCACAAAAATTTCAAGAAAAACCCCAAAAAAAAGTTTTTCAAAGTTCCCTTCTCCGTGGCTCTTTTGGGGAATCGTCTATTTAAATTTTTGGGGATTAAAGAGGAACCCTTAGATAAATTTTCAGCTGAAGGAACCTGGGCCCTTTGGTAACAAAATATCGCAAAAAAATTGTTTTTATACTTTTTTTGGGTTTATACGAGGTAAAAAACTAAAACCCCCCAAAGTTTTCCTTTGGGGAGCCTTGGGTTAGCGATTTTTAGTGCTAGCTTTTATCTAAAAAAACCTTTTTTGAAGGGTAAGGTTTGGGAAAGGGTCTAGTGGCTTGAAATGATGTAGCTGGCTTTATGTTTGGAGAGGGACAAATGTACCCCTTTCATTTTCCAACTTGGGGGAAAGAATTGCAAGTAGTTTTTCATATGTCATGAAATTTTCCCATTTAGAAGTTTCATCTGCTTGAAAAATATCAGTATCACTTTACTAGGGCTTTTCCTACTAGGTGACAAAGAGTACGCACTTAAATTTTCAAACAGATCTGCAAGGGAACTAATAACACTGGAAAAAAATTCTGCAACATTTAATTCATTACTTTGCATGGGTAACTTTTGAAATGCTGGGAGGGAACTCAAATTTTTAAGATTTTCCCTTTTTCTTGAGATGTTAAAGGGGGGGGCTTAAAAAAAAATTAAAAAAAGCTCCCAAAGAATCTTACTTTGGGAAATTTTTTGTAACTGGAGAAAAACAGTTCTTTTTTGGTTGCTTTTCACTTTGCAAGACGACATAAAAGGAAACAAATTTTAAAGGGCGTTTTGAAGGATTGTATATTGTCGCAACATTTTAAAACTTTAAAATTTGTGTATCAAAAAGGGGAATTTCCCTTTCTTTGTATCCCATGGCAAACCCTTTCTTGGCCCCGTCATTACTCAGTTCCGTATAGGGTCCCTTTTTTTGGGGTTTTGGGGGTTATTTTTGAAATTTCAGAAAGGGAAAAGGGGGTTTTATACATTCGTAGGGTAGGGTCATCTACAGTAATTCAATATACTCGTCAAGTTTTTGGGGAAAACGCTCCACGAGTGGGAGGGGGCCGAGTAGGGGAAGGAGTTTTTTTCTAAAAATATTTCCCCGATTTTAACAATTATGATATGGGAAATTTTTTCCCCGAATATTAAGGGAGGCTTTTTTTTCCCCACAACGAAAAAAATTGTTTTCTAAGGTGCGAGGGCCCAACCCCCCCCACGATTAAAAGTTTACGCCTATGCAATTTTCAGCATTTGCTCATTTGTGGGGGCAGAGGCACGGGTGAAATCCCGGGGAGGTTAGAGGGCCCACCCACTTTTCGGGGATGCCCTGTTTCCCTTTCCCCTTTTTCACAGAGTTTAAAAGTGTTTTTAAACCCTTAAACCCAAAACCCCCCCCCCCCACCCCACACACCCCCACTTTTTTACCAAAAATACCCGCTACTGGACAGATAATAAAACCCTTTAAAAGGGCTGTGATATTTACACTCTTTAAAAAATTGGGGCAAAAACTGATCAACACCGGGGAATGAACCCCGGAATGGAAACTTTACTAGATTCAGGTTTAAAAAATGACGGAAAGGCCCCTTTGGAACCCAAAAATTTTAAATATGTAATAGATTTCCCGGCGATGCCCGGCTGAATAGAAACCCTAATTCTTTTTAATGAATACCCGCTTCCAAACCCTTTTTTTGGGAAAAATGGGCTTACCTTTAGTAAAGGGTTTTTTAAAAGCTAAGAATTTAAAAATTTAAAAGGGGATATATTAAAGTAAAAAAAAGCATTTTAACCCCTTTCATGACCCTGAAATTAAAAAAAAACATTTACAAAAAAAAAGCCATTTAATTAAAAGGGAAACCTTTTGCATACCGCAGCCGTGAAGGTTTTTTACCACACACCCAAACATATATATAATTTTATATATAAAAATTTAAAATTTATATTTTATAGCCTATATATATAATAGCCATAATATATAGCATATATAAAATAGCCTATATAAATAAGGGCCCAAAATTATTATAGCCATAATAATACCCATATAATAAAAGCCTATATAATATAGGCCCCATAAAATATATAGCCTATATAATATATAATAAACCAATATTAAATATTTTTCCTAAAAATATATATATATAGCCTTTTTATTTTAAAATATATAGCCTTATATATTTTATTAAAAGCCCATAATAATATATAATATATAAAATATGAAAAATATATATATATATTATATATTTATAATATATATATATATAATAATAATATATTTTATTAGGGGCGAAAGGTTTGGGAGATCGAAGTTGAAGGTCGGTCAATTTTTTCTTCTTGGGATTTTTTCTGAACCTTTCCTGCTTTGGGTAAGGGGATGGTTTTTATCTAGGAAATTTGGGGATAAAAAATTTAATAGTTATATATAATAAAATAAATTTTATATAATAATATATATATATATATATAATATATATATTTTGTTATATAATAACCCTTTTATTAAAATTTTATAGGTAAAAAGCACATATATATGTTATCAGTAAAAGGGGTATTTTTAATTAAAAATTTTATATATTATATAATATAATAAAATACAGGGGGTTTTAAACCCCCACCCCCCCCCCCCCCCACCCCCCCCCCCCCCCACCCCCCCCCCCCCCCACCCCCCCCCCCCCCCACCCCCCCCCCCCCCCACCCCCCCCCCCCCCCACCCCCCCCCCCCCCCACCCCCCCCCCCCCCCACCCCCCCCCCCCCCCACCCCCCCCCCCCCCCACCCCCCCCCCCCCCCACCCCCCCCCCCCCCCACCCCCCCCCCCCCCCACCCCCCCCCCCCCCCACCCCCCCCCCCCCCCACCCCCCCCCCCCCCCACCCCCCCCCCCCCCCACCCCCCCCCCCCCCCACCCCCCCCCCCCCCCACCCCCCCCCCCCCCCACCCCCCCCCCCCCCCACCCCCCCCCCCCCCCACCCCCCCCCCCCCCCACCCCCCCCCCCCCCCACCCCCCCCCCCCCCCACCCCCCCCCCCCCCCACCCCCCCCCCCCCCCACCCCCCCCCCCCCCCACCCCCCCCCCCCCCCACCCCCCCCCCCCCCCACCCCCCCCCCCCCCCAATGAAGGTCAACCTCAGTCCATTTGGTACGATTGTAAGATATGTTCCCACTCCCAAACCTATGGTAACGATCTCCTCCCCTTGAAGACCACGTCCCTTTGCTTAGTCTACGGTCGAGCACAAGGCCTAAAATTTATCCTTCTCCATTGGGGAATGTGAGCTATACTGACTTTCAATTTTAAAAAACTTTGATGTCATCAAACAGCACACCAATGAGATATTTGATACATACACTAAAAATTACTTGGGTGATGACAGTCGTCTTTAAAGGCGGAGGTTAAAAGCAATTTAGTAGGAATTTTACTGTTGGGCTGAGATTAGAGAGCCTTTAAGGACGGGCTACAGGGGGTACAATTGATTTCCAGGTACTTCCTATTGCCTACCAGGCTACAGTATATTACTTGTCTTTGAGGTGCTATCTAATTAATTTACACGGTCAAAATTTGGTATCTTGTTTAAGGTCAATGATGAAGGCCTATGGTACAGTATAGTAGGTTTCCAGTTTGTCTTGTGAGGATACACAATGACTGTGTAGCTAGGCCCAGTCAGAAATGTGAAAAAAACAGCCGAGCTTAAATCTCTGATGTTTTATAAGATAGTAGCCTTGCCCTAGGCTTATTGAGGTCTAGGCTAACAAGAACCCCAAATTTAACATGTACCCTATAGGCTTTTTGTGCCCTTGCATAACTAGTAACAATTAGTATGCCCTGGCTACTCTTTCCCTGGAACCTCCACCGGGGCAGTCTAGGGCAAGTTGAGGAAAGAAGTAGTGTAGCCTTGGTACCAAGTGGTATAGTGTGTCTAGTCCTTGGCTATATAGGCCTAGGCCTATGCCAGCAAGTGTAGGACTAGCCTTTAGTCTAAGGTCCTGGGCCTGGCTCTCACGTACACTTTGTTCCTGAGCAGGTCAGCAGACTGCATAAGACTAGCCTAGGCCTACGTATTACTTAGGCTAGCTAACTGTAATATACTGTAAATGAAACTAAGCCAATTAAGTACAATACGGCCTAGCAGGCCTGGCTAACTACGCCTACCTTTGTCGAATCAGTTGCCTTCGATTCGGAGTTTTCATCACAATTGTACTGGTAAAAAATCTTCAATAATACCAATTTCTTAGATCTTCATTCACTAGAATTGCCCTAAGATACATATAATGCTGATGTAAGTTGCAGCCGCATTAACACAAAGTGGCAGGCACGCTAGTGAATAATGAAGTGACACACACTTCTACTGTAATAGAGTACGGCCTTGAGCGCCAGGCCGACTATACGCGAAATTAAACTACGAATTTAAAAAGTCGAAGTCAATTTAAAAAGAAATTGAATATAAGGAAGTTAGAAGTAGCAATTAAAAGTGAAAGTTACATTTAAAATAGGAAAGGGTTGAATAATGAAGCGTTACAAGTAATTTTCGAATAAGTTATAGAAGCAAAAGTCCGAATTTAAAAGTGAAAGTAGAATTTAAAAAAGTAAAAAGTTCGAATATAAGAAATTAAAAGTAACGAATTTAAAAGTAAAGTTCGAATATAAGAAAGTAAAGTACGAATTTAAAATGAAAATTCCGAATTTAGAAAAGTAAAAGTTTCGAATTTAAAAAAGTGAAAGTTCGAATTTTAAAAACTGAAGTTCCATGTACTTCTGGTTTTCCCGATACTGTTGAGGACGAAGTCATAGCCTACTTTTGAAAGTACGAAATTCAACTGTTGGCTGGCACAATACCGATGTGTGTGTAATGATATGAAAATCAGTTGTTACGATCATGTGGTAAACAATCAATGTTGAAGCGCTGTTCCCGTGTACAATTTTTGGGATTTTAGGCCGCAAATTGACGACTGTCTCAGCATTTGGTCTCTTTTGCTTAGATGAGAACAGATCGATTATTCTGATCCGATTTTATGACAAAACCAATAAGAGACGTTAATTCAGGTGGTAAGCAGTATATTGACGTACTGTTTCATTAAAACACCATGTAAGGTTTTAAATTTTATCTTGCAAGAAACAGACATGTCGATTTTGTAAATGTCTGGTGAATAATATGACATACCATAGTCGGATATCATGGCGTAATACCGGGGGTGGGGTGGGGTGGGGGATATATCCCCCAAATTTTGACTAGGGGGATGGCCATGTATCTGCCCCAATGTTCTGTCTACAGATACCTGTATGGTGGAAAGTATATTTTATTTTCTTCATTTTCGTAAGAATTTTTTTCAATCTGCTTCACTTTCTATCACAATGTTCCAACTATCAGAATTTTACAAATCGTTGGCAACTATAAATTTTTGCACGCTCCGCGCGCTTCCAACCTTACGTCATGTCACTTATATTCAATATCTTCCGATAGCAACTTTCGGAAAGCACAGCAGTAAAAAGTTGAAAGTTTACGAATTAATAGTAAAAGATGCTTATGACAGGGCATGTAGGTTGTTAGGCAATTGAAAGTGTTTCGATGTAGGTCTGAATGCAGGTTTGTAATGGAAATATATTCGTCACTATTACATTCCATGTCATGGCCATTACTAAGGTAATAATACAAAAACAGTTATACGGAACTTTCCGAAGAACATAGATACATCCTCCCATAACTCTTGGGCCTCGCATCATATGGATCTTCAATTAATATGAGTATTGTAGACGGTTGAAAGAACGTACTTGCGTTATACATTTTTCCAAAAATTTTTCCAGATTCGCATTCGCGCTGAGCCACTATCGCTATAGATGGTGATGTTAATTCACTTATGACGAAACACACTCTGTAACGCTCTCATTAGTCCTTCACCCCTTTTTCACACCTATCAGGGAGGTCTAATATACCCCCTGCACCTATAACTCTCCCTCCTCTCATTTTCCATGCTGGCAGCTGTTCGTCCGGTTTTGTTCAAAGTAGTAAAAATACGAATTTGAAAGTTTTCGGGGCGTACTTTTATTATCATTTGGATGTCAGGTAGTATACGCATTATGTCATTCCCCCCCCCCCCAATATATTATGATTAATGCAGAGCTTCCAGGAGGTCCTATTCAGGTATCTGCTAGTCTTAGAATGCCCTTTCATAATGCACATGAGGAAGGACATTATTTTTTCTTAATTTCAAGATGTTTCTGTGGACCCGCACACTTTTTGTTAAAACTTTCCACCAATAGAAGGCAGTAAAATAGACAGAACGGAGGGGTCAGAGATTTTGACCAGTCTGTCACTTAATAGACAACATACTCTCTTTCACCAACAAAAATTACATCCCCTAAATTAATGGCATTTTCCTGCCATATATGATCAGTTCCAAAAACATCCCAAAGATAGCACCATTTTGCATCTAAAAGACCTTAAATTAATTAACAAAACTCTTAAAGGGGAGGGGGAACCTCTTCCCCAGGACGACACCACCAAAATTTAAAAGGTTTCTCTGTTCCTGTAAATTGCATGCTCAGCAAAATCTGTAAATTTCCCCTATGAAAACGTGCACGGCAAATTTCCATCGTGCTTCGAGGAGCATGTGCTAATTTTCGAAATTGTAATTTTACTTGGTGTTCACTTAAAGGCACTGTAGCAGCCAAATTATGATTGGGCTTAACATTTTCCAGGCACATAGAGCATCGATGGCTCACAGATAAATTGCAAAAATATCTTTGCATGTAACCCGAGGCAAAACATTGCCCGTTTCATCTTGAAACTGAACATTGGGAAAATTCTTGCCCACACTTACATGTACGTTCTCATTACATGCTGCTTTAAGTTTATCCACACTTGTAATAGGTTTACTTTCATTTGATGCACGTAAAAAACACGGTTTAAGCTGTTGAAATTAAATACTCTTGCAAAAACATCACCTTGTAATGTCTGAAGAAGATAATGAGGCGATCAAGAATTTCATTATGACCAATGGTAAAAAACCCATTCTGCAAAAAAATTTTACGAGAATTTGCAGAAAGCGAAGAGTCTTGGTTGGGTTAATTTCCCCCTTTTTTCAAAAGAAAATTTTTTTTTTTTTCTTTATTTTAAATTTTTAACCTTTTTTTAAATTTTTTTTTTTTTAACAAAAAAAATTATTAATTTCATTTTTTGGGGTTTTTCATTTAAAATTTTTAAATAAAATTTAAAAAAAAAATTTCCTTTTTGTTTAAAAATTTTTCCAAATTTTACCCTTTTTTCAAATTTTTTTTTTTGTTTTTTTAAAAAAAACCCCAAGGGTTCCCAACCTTTAAAAATAAGGGTGCCCCTTTAAAATTTTTTTTCCCTTTTAATTTGTTTTTTTCCTTAAAGTAAATTAAAATTACCAAAAGGGAAAGGTTTCCCCAAAAAAAGGGTTTTCCTTTAAAGGAAGAAATTTCCCCTTTTCTTTCCAAAAAATTTTTAAAAATTTTTCCGGTCTATTAAAGGGGCCCTTTTCCTGTTTTTTTTTGGGTTTTTTTTTTTAAACTTAAAATGTTTTATTTAAAAAAACTTCTTAAATTTAAACCCTTTGGAAAGGGAAAAAGGTATTAAAAAAAAATTTTTTTCCCCCGGGGGGGCTGGCTTTCTGGCCTTTTTCAGTGAAAATTATTTTCAATTTAAATGAAAACACCTCATTTCCAAAATTTCCTATAATTTGGGTAACTGATTTAAACATAAATTCAATTCGAAAATTACCCAAAATTCTCCTCCAATGGAAACTTTCCCGGGAAAATTTCTGGGGAAATTTCTTTTGACCCTAATTTGAAGGCCCTTTTAATTTGGGTTTGTCCTAAAGGGGTTTTCCCCCCTTTAAGATTTTTAAAAAATTTAAATCTTTTAATGTGCTTCTTTATTTTTTGGGTTATTTCATCAGGAAAATGTACTATAGGGGTTAATTTGTTGTAAAAATTGTTCCTTTAGTAAATAGTTGCCCAAACCCCCAAAAAATTTTCTTATTTTACTTTTATTTCGGAAGTTTTAAAAAGGGTTTCAGTTAAAAAAATCAAATTATTCATTTGAGTTTTTCATTGTCAATAAAGGGAAAGACTGCAATCAAAGGGAAACCCCTTGAGTTCTTAATCTATAATTGGGGGGGAAAGACATAATGCCTAACATAATCAAATGAAAAAGCCTCGACGAATTTAATTTAAATTTTTTAATATTTACAAAACCCCCAAGGAAAAGGGGGGGTCAAAGGGTAATGTAACCTTATATTCAAAGGGAAGAATAATAAGCTTAAGAGCTTTTCAAATGTTAAAACAAACCTTAACAAAATGTAAGGAATGCAAGCCGGAAAAATTTTTAAAAAAAAATGGATTTTCCAAAATTTAAACCTTTTTTTTAAAAATTTAGGGAGGTCCCCAAGTTTTTGGAGTTCTTCTTTTCGGAATTGTAAAGAAACGTTTTGTGAATTCCTTGTATGGCCTGAATGAGAAAGTGAAAAAATTTAAAATTTCTTTTTTTATTGTTGGTTCTAAAAACCCCCCAACAATACCCAAAAACCAATTTTTAACACAATTTTATCAACTTTTCTTTAAAAGTTTACGGAAATTTTAATATAAATAAGTTAAGGGGGGTTTGCAATTTTGAAATTAAAATTTTAAAATTCTGATTAAAAAATTGGTGAGAAAAACGGGGTGAAAAATTACGAAATGAAATAATAATTTCAACATAAGGTACTGTAAACTAAATTGAAAGATTCAGGGGCCCCCTTTTAAATTTGGGGGTTTTCCCCTTCCCCCACCCCCACCCCCGGTTTCCTGTTTCCGCTTGTATTATCAAAAAATTTTCATATTAAAATTTTTTGGATAAAATATCAAAAAAACTTAAATTTTTTAAAGAAGATCGAAGTCATGAAAATTACTTTTGGTTTTTCATAAATTGGGAATATTTACCCTTTCACCTAAAAAAAAGGGACTGGGTTTTTTCCCCAAAATTTAATAACCCAATTTTTGGAATTAATATATGATTTTCCCACATATTAAAACTATAATAAATTTTTAAAACCAATTATTGGGGCCCTTTCAATATTTCGATACAAAGGTATATTTCTTTTAATTTTGAATCAGGAATTTCCGGGGTTTTAAAATTAACTTTCCCATTTTTGTAAAATCATTTTTTTCAATTAAAAACTTTTTTAAAAAAAATTTTCTTATATTGAACTTTTATTTTGTTTAAAATTTTAACTTTTTTATTTTTTATAATTTTTATTTCTTTTTTTAAATTTGGCTTTTTTTTTATTTTTTAAAATGTATTAAAAATTTAATTCCCTTTTAAAAAATTTTTTCCCCCCTTTTTTTTTATTAATCTTTATTCACTTTTATTTTTTAAATTGAACTTTTTTTTTTAAAAATTCGAGTTTTTTTCCCGTTTATTGTTTTAAGAACCCTAAAAAAAAATTTCCCTTAAATTACCCTTGCCTTTTCCAATGTTTTCGGGGTCCTTTTGATGTTTTAGGGGCATTCCTCAGTTATTTGAAATGTGGTCTTTTTAATTTTCAGTATCGAGGCTGATGATACAAAAATTCGAAAAAGGGTTATAAGCGGGGTTTCCTTTTAAGTATTTCTTTTTTCTTTGGTAATACTGTTAGCCTACCTAAAAATGGTTGGAGTTTTGCCAGTCATTTTACTTTGTCAGGTTTTTGGGCCCCGGAACTAGGTTTTAAGCCCCTTTAATTCCCCAAGGAAAATTTGATTTTAAACAACATACCTTTACAGGTTAACACTTTCATTCACTTGTAGTCGGGGAGGTTTGAAAGGTCCCATATAATTGTTATAGTTTTCACAAAACCCTTGGTTTTGGGAAACTTGGTTTCCCTAACCTAAATAAGTTCCAAATTTATTTTCAAACATTAAATCTTTTTTTTTGGGTTTCTGACCTCCTCCCTAAATTGGTAACCACAAAAACAAAAGGAAACATTCTGGTACCATAGCCTTATATTGTATTAAAAAAAAAAATTTTTTCCGGGGATTATTAATTAGCCCCAAAAAATTGAATTTAAATGAAAGGAATCCCCTTAAAAATACTTCCTTTTTCCTTTAAAGGGCTTTTATCTCCCCCCAAAAATTTTCCCTATTTTTTTTAACCCCCCAAAATTTTAAAGGAAAAAGCCCACCCCAAAAAGATTTTTGAATAAAAATTCATGTGACCGGTTTGTAATTTAAATATAATTTAATTAAATAAAAATAATCAACAAGAAATTTTAAATTAAGTTTTGGTTCACCAGGTGGCTTAAAAACAGTTTTTTTTGAAAAGCCTCATCAGTTGGGGAATAGAAAAACTGTGAGAGGGATGTCGGATATGAAATTCCCCTTAAAAACTTTTAAAGGGATCAGGGAAATAGAAATCCGGGGTCCCTTTTAATTTCTAGCATTGAAAAAAATACCATTAAAAATTAAATTGCCACCTTCTGTCAAAAAGGGAACCAGGAATGCTGTTATTTTAAATAAGTTAATTCCCAATTATTTGAACCCCAATAGCTAGCTTGCAAAGGGTTTTTGGGGGGGTTGCCCCCTTTTGGTTTGGAAGGGGGTTGGTGTGCTACCCTTTTAGCCAGTTTTGAATGAAATTGTACTAACATTGAAAGGACCAATTTGCCGCTATCTCTTACATTGAAAGTTTTTTCATTTCCAAAATTTTGAAAATTCTTCTTTTGTGTACCTTGATAAAAAAAAATCGTCTATTAATTAAACTGGTTTAAGTACCCCTTTTTCCCAAACTTGTTACTCCTATTTCCAAACATAAAAAAAAAAGTTTGAATTTATTTAAAATAATAACCCCAAAGACAAAAAACCCCCATAAAAAGGGTTAGCCCAAAAGGCACCAAAACGTTTATCCCAAGATCAAGTCCATTTTTTGGGTATTCAATTTTTAAAAAATTTTTGAAAAAAAAATTATAATTTCTTAATAGGGGGGTTTGTTTTTCCCCACCGATCGCAAAATTAGCCCTGGCCCTAGACCTTGAAAGGGTTTCCTTATTCATGCTGAAAAATTTTTGAAATTTTTAGAATTTTTAAAACCCAAAGGCTATAACACTTTTATTAAACAAAAAACCAATAGTCAGTTAAAATTGGGAAGTGCCATTAACTTTGAAAACCTATGAAATTTAAATTAATATTTAGCCCCCGGGTTAATTATGTTAAAAATCAAAAACCCCGGGGTTTGTCAAAACCCCCTTTCCAACTTTATTAACCTTTTTTTTGGGAATTTGGGAAATGCCTTGGGTTAAATTTTAAACTTTTGTTTTTAAATTTTTCCTTGATATTTTTAAATAAAAAAACGGAATTTAAATTCCCCCCAATATTTATGTTCCCTTAGTAAATTAGGAATTTTCTTTGAAAAGGGGAAGGAGCAAAAAGACCGTAATTATTTTCTTTTTATTTCATTTAAAAAAAAAAAACTTAACTTTTCCGCTACATCCCTAAAAAATTTTTTATCTTATTTTTTTTTAAAGTATTTTTTTCGTATTTTCATGGACGGTTTTGAACTTTTTGGGTTTCCCAAAGGGGAAAGGGGGTTTTTTTTGGGTTTTAGAATAGGGGGAAACCCCCCTTTTTTTTAAAAATTTAAATTTTAAAATTTTCCCCTTTTAAAAACCCTAAGAATTTGACTTTCATAAATAATTTTAAAACCTTAAAATTTAATTAAATTTAAACCATCCCCTTAAATTTTCCTTTACCAAAACATTTGTAACTGGGTTGGAATTAATCCCCCCCCTTTTTTTTATGGGAACCCCTACTGTCTTTCCTACTAAAAGGTTAAAATAAATTTAAGCAAAAAATTTTCAAGTTTACAATTGTTTATAATAAGCTTTGGGGAAAAGGGGTTACAATAACTGTTTTTAAAGGCTTCAAATTTTATTTTTCAACCTCTTAAAAAGGGAAAGTTTGCAACCCTTTTTTGTACTTTACACTTTTCTTTTTTTTGGGTGAATTTGAAAAGGGTTTTTAAAATTCTTTGTGAAGGTAAATTAAAACCCCCTTTTTCCCAAAGGGGGTCTTTTTGTTGATTATCAGGTTTTTTGCAAGGGTTGTAAAAACAGTTTATTAAAAAAAATTGTAAACCCTTTTTCCCCACTTGTTAAATTTCCCCAAAATTGAAGAAAATTTGCCTTTTTATGACAAGTAAATCATCAATTTTTCAAATACTTTTTTCTAATTTTTCTGTTTAAAATTGTTGGGAAATTTTTCCCAATTTTAATTAACAAATTTTTGATTTAAATTTTAGATAAAAAGTCCTTTTGCTTTTTAAACACCCCCCTTTTTTTTTTTTTTTTTTTTTGAATAAAAATTTTTTTTGACGTCTTAAATATAGTGCATTAAAAATACTGTATATTCTGTATATACTGTCCCCCAAGGGTTTTTTTAAACTCCTCTAGAGTCGAATTTTTCTTGCCTCAATGAATTATTTCCTCATTACATTGCAAAAAATGCTTTTTTCTGAATAAAATACCCCAAAAAAAGTACTCCTCAATAACCCCTTTTTGGTGTGTCCTGTTCCTTACTTTCTGTATGGAAAGGGAAAATTTTTTAATTTTTTTTTTTTGTGTAAAATTCCCTCCCCCTTTTATAACACCCCTGCAAAACTCTTAACTTTTTTCATTTTTTGTCTGAATGGTACTTTTTTATCTTTATTGTATTTAATACACAAAACAAAATTAAATAAAAAGCAAAGTTCAGACAAATTAAAAAACCAAACCCCCTTTTATAATTAAAACCAGGGAAACAGTCCCAAAAAAAATTTTTAAACTGTTTGATGAAGCACAGTTTTATTCCCCAAGGGATCATATGGTGCTATAAAACTGACTTCATATTGAACTTCCCAAAAAATATAAACACTTCAACTGATTATTGAAACCTGCAAATGCAAACAAAAACATAAATGCATTGATTGAAATTTTCCCCCTCTTTTTTCCTATTTTTTTGAAAAAAATTTTTAAAAAAAACCCATTGAAAGCAGTTATTACTGTACAACATTTAAAAAAAAATATTTAAAAATTTTTTGGGTAAAATTTTCCTTTTTAAAATTTTTTTTTTAACCTTGTGTATGTGCTGAAAGAAAACAGGACTGTCAGGGATTCCGCCAGAAATGCAAAAAAGGGGGGGGGGGATTAATTGCTCCTAAACCCCTAGTACAAATTGATGCTGTCCCTGGCTAAAGTTACAAGTGGGTTCAGAGGGACAAAAGCTGGCTTCAAGACCCCTATAAGGTACATTTTGAAGGGTTTTAAAGGCCATTTACTTATGAAAGTCCAAACATTGCTGCAAAGGTGCCCTCTTCTTAAGTAAGAAACCAAGATATGGACCATTTTTTAAATTTTTATGGAAATGAAAAGAGGGGGATTTTACCCACCTTCTTCTGGAAAGGGGGGGACAAATCCCCCCTTTCCCCCCTTTGGCGGAAACCCTGACTGTAGTTTGTGCTATATACTTCAGTTTCCATGCATGACCGACAGAAAGCTATACTGTAGACTATTAAAAATAAGAACATCACAAAACTATTTAGGGCAAAAGTAGACAGTACAGTTATGATACTTGTTTTTTAAATGAAATAAAATGTTGCAGTACTACAGTATCAGTATATCTGCTACCTTTGTTTGCCTTCTCTATTCCACATAACAAATAGAAATTTCTTACATTTACTGGAAGGGTAACATCAGACCCTCTGACTCCAACAGGCCATGAACAGTATTCATCAACCCAGAATTAAACCCCAGTGTTAATTATTTTCAGTTATTTATGCTTAGTTCACACTGATAATTATCTAAAACACCAAGTTTGATATTTTAACTCAATTGGGCTATTTGTTGCCTTGTAAAGTTGTCCAATAAAAAAAAGGTAAATAAAGAATACACTGTAGAAATTAATTTTGATACCCTAGGTTTAACACTGGTATAGTAACATCTTCATAGACCATAATTCAATCCCGGGGTTCTATAATATATATATTTGAATATTACATAGCGTTTTCAAGTGGATCCAACTAGGCCACCTCCCCTAACTTTCATGAACTGATCTCCACATTTGGATTTTTCAGTCATGACTGGTCAATTACAGTAAGTGCTTGGACTAGCTCTTGGTTTCAAACTTCCTACAAGAATTTTCATAACAATGACAGCACACCTGAATTAAAGGAAAGTCCATTTTCATGGAGAGATCTATGGGCCTAGTACTGCAATGCATGGGCGGCGATCTGAGGGGGGATGGGGGAACGAGGAGACATGACCCCCCCAATATTTGAGAAATTGCCCATTGACTTTGATCTTTTTACACAGTAAATTATTTGAAAATTGGGTCATATCCCCCAATACTGAGAACAAATTGCTCCCCCTGGTGCAATGAATTGGACGTCTTGGTTGTGTCTCCCTTGTTGGCTTTTCAACTGTTGACTGTGTACTCTATGGTGGCTTTCTTTGCTTCTTTTGGAGTTTTTTACTTATTAAGACTGAAGATCTTGGCAACTTTCTTTTTTTATGATGCTATGGGGTTAATGGATATGGCAGTCAAAAGTCAATTGGTCTTTGCGAGAAGCCAAAGGGATATGCTGTAAAAATTCAGTTTCCTTAACTGAATATGTACTGTACTTCATATGTTTTCTATGAGGCTACAGGGATACACAGCCAAATTTCTGAAGCAACTTCCTGTTATCTGGCCTAGCTATGACGATTAACTTGTCTTCATGAGGCTAAGAGGATATGCAGTCAAAATTAGGGTTGTCTTTTACAATGCTGCTATGATATGCAATTTGCATTCAAACTGTGTCTAAAAGCAGACATAGCAACACCCCCCCCCCTTCCCAAACCAGAGTCTGCTGGCAACCTCCCGCCCAAACACATTTAGGCATCAGTGTCGGCATAGCCTTAGAGTTCCAAATACAGTTGATGATTGCATTTTGATTGACATTCATTTAAACAATATGTACAGCTTCACTCATGGTTTCGACCAGTGAATGGCTTGGGCAGTCAATTGTGTTCCCAATGAAGCTCACATACTTGTGTCATGATGGCCTTGAGCAAATATTAAACAGTGCAGGCTACCTACGTGTACTGTGGCTCTGTCTTGATTGTAAACAAGTGTTGTTGCTTAAAGGGGAATTTTCATGATCCCAGACAGTTCCAATTCTCCCAACTATGCATCTTCTAGCTCCTCCCATAACTGTATGAGGCTCTTCCTTGTGCAAGAATAAACCTGTTTTATTGCTTAAGGTCATATCCTGGTGAGCATACAAGGCTATAAAATGTAATAAAAGTACTCTCTCTGCCTTGTGTGGAATGTGAGCTACTCTGCATCTTTCAAATTTTCAAACTTTGATGTCAATCAAACAGCAGTCACCAACTGAGAATTTTGATATACATACACTAAAAATATACTTTGGGGTGATGACAGTCTGTCTTTAAAATGGCGGAGGAGTTAAAAGGAAATTTAGTAGGGGAAATTTTACTGTCTGGGCTGAGATTAGAGAGCCTTTAAGGACCAGGCTACAGGGGGTACACAGTTGATTATCCCAGGTAACTTCCTATTGCCTAACCAGGCTACAGTATATTAACTTGTCTTTGAGGGGCTACTAATATAAGTACACGGTCAAAATTTTGGTAATCTTGTTTAAGGCTACAATGATGAAGGCCTATGGTACAGTAAGTAGGGTTTCCAGTTTTGTCTTGTGAGGATACACAATGACTGTGTAGGCTAGGCCCAGTCAGAAACCTGTGAAAAAAAAAGCCGAGCTTAAATCTCATGATGTTTTATAAGATAGAGCCTTGCCCTAGGCTTATGTAGGTCTAGGCTAGGCCAAGCCCGAAGTCTGCTGAACATGTAGCCTATATGGGCTGCTTTGTGTCTTGCCATAACTAGTAACAATTAGTATGCCCTGGGCTACTCTTTCCCCTGAACCTCCACCAGGGGCAGTCTAGGCCAAGTTGAGGGAAAGAAGTAGTGTAGCCTTGGTACCAAGTTGGTATAGTGTGTCTAGTCCTTGGGCTATATAGGCCTAGGCCTATGCAGCAAGTGTAGGCCTAAGCCTTTAGCCTAAGGTGCCTGGGCCTGGCTCTCACGTACACTTTGTTCCCTGAGCAGGTCAGCAGACTGCAGACTAAGACCTAGCCTAGGCCTACGTATTACTTAGGCTAGGCTAACAGTAATATACTGTAAATGACACTAAGCCAAAGAATAACATTAACAGGGCAGCTAGCTAGGCCTAGGCTATACTAGCCTAGCCTTTAGTCGAATCAGTTCCTTCGGATCATGCCACTGCATGCAGCTCCGTATACTGTAAAATATTCAAAAACAGATGCTCACCATTTCTATAGATCTTCAACTTCAAGCTACAGGAATTGCCCAGTAAGATACGATCATGAAATTTGTGCATGCTGTAAGTTGCAGACCACACACTTGGAACCACAGTGCAGGCACGCTGTGGATATATGAAGCGCGACACACTTTACTGTACTGTATACGGATCCGTGCTTGAGCGCCAGGCCGACTATACGCGGAAAAGAAAACTACGAATTTAAAAAAGTGAAAGTTCGAATTTAAAAAAGTAAAAGTTCGAATATAAGAAATTAGAAGTACGAATTTAAAAAAGTGAAAGTTCGAATTTAAAAAAGTGAAAGTTTGAATTTAAGAAATTAAAAGTACGAATTTAAAAAAGTAAAAGTTCGAATATAAGAAAGCAAAAGTCCGAATTTAAAGAAGTGAAAATATGAATTTAAAAAAATAAAAGTTCGAATATAAAAAATTAAAAATACAATTTAAAAAATAAAGTTCGAATATAAGAAAGTAAAATGAATTTAAAAAAGTAAAATTCGAAATTTTGAAAATAAAAGTTCGAATTTAAAAAAAATGAAAGTTTTGAATTTTAAAAATGAAAAATTCCTGCCTTTTGGCTTCGTACTGTTTTAGGGAGAAGTCATAGCCTACTTTTGAAAATACGAAATTTTTTTAGCTGTTTGGGTGGGGACAATACCGGGTGGGGTGTTGATAATGATATACATTGTAACGATCATGGGTAACAATCATATTTTTAGCGCTGTCCCGTGGTACAAATTTTTGTCGATTTTAGGCGAAAATTTCGACTGTCTCAGCTTTGGTCTCTTTTTGTTTGATAGAAAAGTCGATTTATTCTGATCCCATTTTTTTGACAAAAAACCCAAAAAGATACGTTAATTCATGGGACAGTATATCTGACGTACGTTTTTTCTTAAACACCATGTTGAAGGGTTTTGATAATATTTATCTTTCAAGTACAGACATGTCGAAATTTTAAAAGGGACATAAATATAATATTTCTTATAAGGGCGTAAATCCGGGTGGGTGTTAGGGGATCCCCCCAAAATTTAGGGGGGATATCCCAATCATCCCCCCATTCCGGTAAAAGCCATGTATGGAAATATTATCTATTCAGTTCAAGAATTTTTCAAATTCCTGTTTTTATCAAATAATTCTCAAAAAACCCTTCAACATGTTTAAAAAAATAAATGCACCCCGATTCGTTTTTTTGGGGTTTCATAAAATCGCCTAGAAATGGAACGCCCATTAAAAAAAAACCCAAATTGTGAAAGCTTTTGCCCCCCTTAAATAATTTTAAATTGGTAAATTTAATTTCAGTGTAAAAAATATTTCATTTTTCCAACACATTCGTTTTTCAAAACATTCTTTAAGGAATTCCCCCAAGAAGAGCCCCAAAAGTGCCCGGAAATTGTTTTAAAATAATTACTTTTTAAACTTAATTTTTTTCTAAAAAATTTTCATTTTTTAAAAAATTTACTTTTTAATTAAACTTGTTTTTTTGTATTTAATTCTTATATTGAACACTTTAATTTTACTTTCTCCCTTTTTCTTAATTTGAAATTTACTTTTTTACCTTTTTTATTTCATTTATTTTTTGATTTCCTTTTTAAAAAAGAAATTTAATTTTTAAACTTTATTTTTTAAATTTCCCAATTATAGTTTTTCCCAAAGGGCCTCGTTCCAGCCGACGTATCAACAGTTTTGCCTTTTCCAAGGGCGATTTTTTCCGTTTTGGGCCAACACCATTTTACAAATTTCTTTCTTAGGGAATTACCTGGTTAAATTAAGTTTGAGAGCCCTTTTTAATTTTAAAATTCGGACAATTGGCATTCCAAATGATGGATTTTGGGTGGTTAAAATTTTAAAATAACGGCCCCCTTCTTTAATTACTTTATTGGTCAAATTCAAAAGCACGTTCTCATTAAGCAGAAAAAAAGGCGAATTACACATTAAATTTACGATTATGACAATGTTAGTTTTGGTGCTTAATAATTTTGTTACTGATCTATGTTCATGTTTATTATTTAGTAAATTACTCTGTCAACCACCTAAAATCACTGCACTTAGTTGGGGCTCATGTATAGCAAACTATGAAACTTTGAGTGAAATTTGGGTTTTTCTAAATTGACTTACTTTGCCTAAAGAATTTTAAATTTTTACTTTTATACAATTAACTTTTTATTCGCACCTAACATGTGTTGATTTATACTTTATTAATCACTATTAACGTCTGCATTTGTATACAACTTTTCTTTTATCGTGTTAATTCACTTAACTTATTTTTTCGTATTTTCCTTTGTAAATTGTTTAGTCTATTTTATTCAAATTAAATTGTAATTGTTATTTTTCAAGGCGTACATTTCATTTTGGCGTATATGGCCTCTTACCCCCCCTTATAAGTATCAAGAGTGCCGATTTATCAATCTGCTGATTTGTCCTTCATTTGCCAATAAAGGACAAATTCTGATATTAGGTTTCTGTGCTAAGAAACATTTCGTTAAAACTTCCGAATATTGGTAAATTAACAGAGGATGGGCTTCAGGGATGTGAAGAAACGTATTGACTTAAAGATGCTTTACCATTAGCTTCCCTTTTAAATTAAACTTCTGGTTTATTCCAGTTTTTAAAAAGTTCCCTCCTTAATTAAATTCCTAGTGTTTGGGTTGCGGACTTCAGGAAAAAAGGGTTTTAAAAGGGCCCCAAAGGTTGTGGGGGTTTTACCTAACCTGGGGCCTGGCCAAATTCCAAGGAAACCACATCCAATTGTAAAGGTACATATTTCTTTCTACTTGGCCAGTCGGAAGAGGTTGGGAAATTTCCGGGGCAAAAATTTACTATGATGGAAACCCAAAAGGGCCATATGGCTAGTACTTGGGCTTGCGGTAAACTCAAACTGGGCAACTTCATTATTAAAAGGTTTTTTTTTTTATTTTTGGGTTTTCCTGCATACACGTATTGACCCAAAGGGGAAATAAACCCTACTTCACTTGTATAAGGAAATGACCCAAAAAATTTTTGTTTTGGGTTTAAGCCCCAAAAAATTTGATAACCCTGGTTTGGGCATAAAGGTCCGGAAAAACTGAAACCCGGCCCTTCCCTTAAGTCTTATCCAAACTTTAAAATTTCCATAAATTTTTAAATTTCTCCCAAATTTAAAATTCTTCAACTATTTTTGATGATAAAAAATTTTTGGGATTTTTGATTGACATCAAATTTAAAATTTTAAAAGGTACTCACATCCCAAAAGGAGGGTACTTTTTATTTTAACTGTTTTCCCCACAAATGATTATTTACGATATTGGGGGGCCTTACCCCCCCCCCCCCCCCCCCCCCCCCCCCCCCCCCCCCCCCCCCCCCCGCCCCCCCCCCCTGCCACCCCCCCCCCCCCCCCCCCCCCCCCCCCCCACCCCCCCCCCCCCCCACCCCCCCCCCCCCCCACCCCCCCCCCCCCACACCCCCCCCCCCCCCCACCCCCCGCCGACCCCACCCCCCCCCCCCCCCCGCCCCCCCCCCCCCCACACGCCACCCCCCCCCAGCCCCCCCCGCCCCGCCACCCCCCCCCCCCCCAAGCCCCCCCCCCCCCACCCCCACGCCCCACCCACCCCCCCCCACCCCCCCCCCCCCCCCCCCCCCACCCCCCCCACCCCCCACCCCCCCCCACCCCCAACCCCCCCCCCCCCCACGCCCCCCCACCCACACAAAAAAACACCACCCACCACCCCCCCCCGCCCCCCCCCCCCCCCCCCACGTCCCCCCCCCCCCCCCCCCCCCCCCCGCCCCCCCCCCCCCCCCCCCCCACCCCACCCCCCCCCCACCCCCCCCCCCCCCCACCAGGATGGGAAAACATAAATGCAAACTATTTACAAACAACTAAATCAAACAGAAAATTATGTTCATTACAGTAATTGAACTATATGTACAGATACTTACATACACATATATACATATTTACAACATATTTACAACCAAGCACCTCACAAGCCACCCACATACAAACACAGCCCCATTTACAAATTACAGTAGTTCCATATTTACAAACAAAATCAATATTTACAAGTTGACTACCACCCGGCCCGCCCTCACCGAAACAAGCGGACCCCACCGCCTACCGAATGCCGATCTTGGCAAACGGACGAAGTCCGACTCCACCCTCAGCTTAACCTCCGCCCTCACCGACGCCAGGACGACATCAGCAGGCCTCCCCACCGCCCTAAAAACAATGTTACATCGGTCTCTCCATAAAGCTCCACAACCGGATGCAGTTTAACGTCCTACCCAGGACAGAAACGAATGCATAGAAACGAACACTTGTAAAACAGAATGACCCAAACCAGACCGGTAAAACACAACCACGAATTACAAATACAAATTTGGATATTGTCTGTCAGCCGTCAGGTTCTTTTCGGTTTTCTTTTCGATCGTGTCCGTTTCGAAACATGTTTATGGAAAAAAAAGGTGGTAGTGGTAGGTTAGTAGGCCTAAGTTTGGGCCCTAGGCCTAAGTTAGCTTCTAAGTTCTTATTCTAACAGTAACATTCGGTTCAGTTTAGTCACCTGTCATATGAGCTTCCCATCTAGAGTGGAGCCGCAGGCCCAGTGGTGGCCTATCGAGTATTTCGTTGAAAATATTCGCAGTCCCAGTGGTGGCTGGTCGAGCTTAAAAATATTCTAAGTTCACTCCACTCTAGATTGGAGGCTCAGTGGACTTCGACAATCTGCCCCAAACAATGAAGGCAAAACCAACATCGAGTCGTTCTCCTGATAACAAATGTTCGAATTTGTTTCACTGGGCCTCCATTCGCAGTCCCAGTGGTGTGCTTTTTAAGTGCATAGAACGGACACTTGTCAAACAGAAAGACCCAAAACCGGACCGGCAAAAACGCAACTGTGAACTATTTACAACTATTTACAAAACTATTTTACATGAAGCTGGCAAACGAAAAATTCTGTGGCTAACATGTACAATCACCCCCAGCCCACCCACCACACAGGACTATTAACAAAGGAAAAACTAATATTTACACAGTATTTACAGGTTCACCGTCACCCGGCCCGCCCTTACCGAAACGAGCGGACCCCACCGCCTGCCGAACGTCGTCCCTGGCAAACGAACGAAGTCAGCCTCCACCCTGAGCTTAATCTCTGTCCACACCGACGCCAGGAGGACGTCCGCGGGCCTCCCCTCTCCCCTAAATACAATAGTACACCGGTCTCTCCATAAGGCCAGCTTTACGGAGGCCGAAACAAAGGTAAGTATCCCGCAAACACTTGTATTGCATCGCGGGGGTGACAGACCATACAAAGCATAGTCCTGGCTGATCACCCAGGTGTTGCAAAACGTGAGGCGATCAGCCAGGACTTGAAACCACTCCCACAGGAGGGCCACAAAGCCACACTGCCAAAACACATGGGGCACACTCTCCCACCTTGTGCATCCAGTGCGGGGGCAAATGCCATCTCCAAGACGCCACCGAAGGCGCTTGAGATTCGTTACGATGGCGTCGTGTGCAATCCGCCACAGCAGGTCACGCCGGCGGTGATCGAGTGACCTGCTGTGGACTACACGCCACACTTCCGGCCCTGACGCATAGTCGTTGGGTTGGACCTGACCAACCAAGTCATCAAAAATGGACCGGTACAGGTCCCCCGCACTGGACTGCGAAACGTCCCCTACAGTTGACATGATACGGAAAGTGTCCCTCATCTGACAGTATGCCTTCGTGGGCCTCCAGCTGTGAGGTACACTGTTGCTAAACAGGGTAGGCAAGAACCAACGGAATGATAATCCACCCCAATAACGAACAAAGTAGGCAAACGGCATCTGACTGTCGACGGCACTAAAAACACATTTGGTCAGGAGAAAACGGAGCTTTGAAGGAAAGTGCACGAGGCCCAATCCCCCCTGCCTAGGAACCTTGTACACCACTTTTCTGCTGACCAGCTCCGTTTTCCCTGACCAAAGAAACCTAAACACGGCCCTCTCGAGTCGCACCAGGACACCCTCTGGAGCGGCCAGAACAGTGCCCGGATACCACAAGAGAGGGTAAACGAAACGATTGATAATTGTTACCTTCCCCAACAGACTTATGTAGCGATCGCCGAAGTCCTTCAACCTAGCTTCCACCAGGTCCACTTTCTCATTCCAGGTAAGTGACTCGGGTGAACCGTAACCAAACCATATGCCATTGATTTTCATAGCGTCGTCCACCCATGATGCCGCGAAGGGCAGTTGTTTCGACCGCCACTTACCTAGACGGAGTCCTTTGGTCTTGGTGGGGTTCAGTGTGGCACCTGTCGCTCTTTGAAAGGTAGACAGCGTGCCAGTAAGGGCTCTGAAGGAAGCTAGGTCGGAGACTACGCAGGTGACGTCGTCAGCATACTGGAGGCACTTGACTTCAGCTCCACCGGGTATGTGAAAGGGTCGAAACAAAGGTTCAACTTGGAAGGCTCTTGCAAGGGATTCACTAAACAATACATAGAGTAGAGGTGACAGGGGACACCCCTGCCGTACCCCGCGTTGAACTCTGAAGGGATCCGACGGTAGGCCATTAACGATAACCCGACTATACACACTGTTATACAGTAAAGAGGTCCAATTTAACAAAAACTGGATTCAAACTAAACTTCTTCAGGATTTTAAAGAGGAATCCGTGATCAACATGTCGAAGGCCTTCTCCTGATCGAGGGAGACAAGCGCACATGGAAGATCACGGTCCATCACATATTCAACTAAGTCCCGCATCAACCAGAGGTTCTGCTGAATACTGTGTCCCCGCACCGCACATGTCTGGAACGAACCTACAAGATCCGGCATGACCGTGCCTAGCCTGTTACATAGGGCTTTCGCCAGAATCTTGTAGTCTACATTTAACAAGGTAATTGGTCGCTTGTTTTTCGGTTCTAGGGGGTCTCCAGACTTTGGTAACAATGTTATAACGCCTGTGCGCTGCGAGGGACTCAATGAGCCAGCAAGGAAGGCAGAGGCGAATACATCACGGAGATCGTGTCCGACGGTACCCCAGAAGCGTTTGTAAAATTCCACAGGGATACCGTCGGACCCAGGCGCCTTTCCGCCTTTCATCTTCGCCACCGCCTTCCAGAGCTCGCCGACAGTCAGGGGAGAACCAAGTCCGTCATTCTGCTCTTTAGAGGGGCTCTTGTCAATATTATCTAGCAGGGACTGATGAAGGCCCTCATCGACATCTGCCTGCGTATAAAGCTGTTCATAGAAGGTCTTAAATACCTCCACGATGTCGAGAGGGTCCTTCTGTACCGTACCGTGGACGTCACGGACTGCCTTTATGCGGCGATCGATGGCATACTTTGTGACGTCCCGGTAGAATTTGATAGTTGGCTTTTCCTCCGCCTCCACGCAATGCACGCGAGCACGAACGCGGGCCCCGTGCAATTTCTGATCGAGATACTGCTGGATTGCGTGAAGTGCGGAGGAGTCCCCGTTCCTCTCCCTAGAGCATAGCGAGAGGAACTCCCTTCTTCGACGAGCTCTTGCTACACAGTATTCAACTGTAAACTGTTTGATGCGGGACTTTACGTCATCCCACCACTCTATATCTGATGAAAAGGCCGGCTTTAATGTTCGCCACCCTTCGTACCTGGCTTTAAACTGTTCACTGTAGTCTGCCTCCGTTAGAATATCTGTGTTCATTTTCCAGAACCCCCTCCCTGTTGGCCATGACTCTGGAGGCTGCAAGGAGACAGTAACTGCATCATGATCCGAAATTGGACATCTTTTTAAGTGCATCGAAACGGCACATACAAACAAAAAACAAAACTCAAACCGGAATCGGACAGGAACATAAAGGCAAAACTATCCACACACCACCAAATCAAACAGAAAATTATGTTCATTACAACAATAGAACCACACACACACTGACAACAACCCAAAAACCCCACAGACCAACCTCCCCCCGGTCACACTTAAAACAAAGCCCCACAAAGACCACACACCCAAATCCACCACACACCCAAAAACAACACCACGCCCGACGGCAACACCAAGCCCGAAGGCAGCACCACGCCCGAAGGCATCACCACGCCCGTCGGCAACACTACGCCCGAAGGCAACACCTCGCCCGAAGGCAACACCACGCCCGAAGGCAACACCACGCCCGAAGGCAACACCACGCCCGAAGGCAACACCACGCCCGAAGGCAACACTAAGCCCGAAGGCAAACACCACGCCCGAAGGCAACACTACGCCCGAAGGCAACACTAAGCCCGAAGGCAACACCACGCCCAAAGGCAACAGCACTTAAAAAGCACCGGGGCAAATACAGGTGCACCTTGCCCAAGGGTGCCCCGGAGGCAGTTGTGGCAAAGGGTAACCTCATTTCTCCCACGTTTAAACAAACTCCACAACCGGATGCAGTTTTAAGTCCTACCCAGGACCGAAATTGGACATGTCACAACTTCACAGTCACTCGGTGACAGTGCAGATGGAGAGTACACCCGGTCCAACCGCTTTTTAAGTGCATCGAAACGGCACGCACAAACAAAAAACGAAAAAACTCAAACCGGATCGGACAGGAACACAAACGCAAAACTATCCACACACCACCAAATCAAACGGAAAAGTATGTTCATTACAACAATAGAACCACACACACACTGACAACCCAATACCCCACAAACCAACCTCCCCCCGGCCACCCTAAACCAATATTACTACATACCGCCAACGAAAGACAACACCAGAACAAACCACCACCACCCAACAACAACCAAAAAAACGAAAACACCAGACCAAACAATCATCACAAACTGCCCCAAAGGGGCCACGAGGGGTCCGGGGCGGGGTCCACCTGCCACGAGGGGTCCGGGGTGGAGTCAACTTGCTATATTTACAGTATGTACACTATATACACTATTTACACTATTTACACAAAAACAAAAAACTGAACAAAACTGGGCCAAAAATACAGGCGCACCTTGCCCAAGGGTGTCCCGGAGGCAGTTGTGGCAAAGGGTAACCTCATTATCCCCACGCTTTAACAAGCTCCACAACCGGATGCAGTTTAACGTCCTACCCAGGACGTACACCCGGTCCAACCTTGAGGCGTCTGTGCCATCAGGGCGATGCCAAGTGAACACGGACAAGCCGGGATGTTGCGCTCTCCAAACGTCAACCATGTCGTGATTCTTTATGAACATGTCCAATTCCGACATGCCGACACTACAGCCTGAAGAAGTACGTATGGACATTCGATCAAGCTGTGTGTAGGGGACGCAGTTAAAGTCTCCGGCCAGGATACACGGAGCACTGCCAGGAACGAAGGATGACAGGGTCATGAAAAAGTCCCTTCTGTCTGAAGGCCGATTGGGCGCATACACGTTACACAGGAAAAATTTCCCGCTAGGGTGTCTTATTGTAATGCATACCAACCGGCCCTCATGATCAGAATCAACTTTTCCGACCAGGGGAGTCCACCTTGGCGAAACTAAAATAACTGAACCACACGATGTTGTTGAACCAAAGGAAGCATGTAAACCCCCACCCCACTCAAAGGACCAGGTGTGGACATCGTCCTCATTCGTAATGTGGGTCTCTTGGAGGAAAACGAAGTCCACACCCAGTGATTTGCAAAATTGGAATATTCTGGACCGCTTCCGACTGTCCCTCATGCCGTTAACGTTCAGGGTCATGAGGGACAGGGGATCAGTCATGGTGGAATATGCAACTACACGTCTGTCTCTGACCTGGCCTTTTTATTCTTACTTTGACTTGGTGCTGGTGGCCCAGAAAGATGGATCCCCTGGTCTGACTCTTCGCCTGAAGCTGACCTTTTTAATTTTGACTCTGGTTCTACCCCCTCACATAAATCAAACCAGCCCTCCCCGGATGGCGGATCCTTTGGGGGAGGTTTTGAGGCAGGTCCCCCAGCATCTGACATGGCAGAGTCAGTCTCCGAGTCTGATGAGAGTTGAAGGTCATTCTCTACTTTTAGTAATCCGGCCTCCCTGGGTGTCGAAGAGGATGATGATGGAGGGCCTACCTCAGGGGTCCCAGAGGCCCGTTCACATTGTTTAGAGGCAAGGAATTCCTGCTCCACCTGATGTGCCACCTCAGCCGGTGAAGGGGACCTAGGTTCTTCCACCATAGGTTCTGGGCCTGGCTGAGAGGGTTCATGATCCGGCCCCAGCTCCGCACTAGCACGGGCCGAGTACGAAGTGGGGCAGGAGCCAGAGACATGTCCCTCCTCCCCACAGAGGTTACACCGCACCTTGTTGGGACACTCAACCTTGTCGTGCCCCACCTGCAGGCACTTGCCACAACGTCTGTTGGGACACGACTTGGCTTCGTGCCCCTCCTCTCCACACTTAAAACAGGTGCGGGGCTGTCCAAAGTATCTTATATGGGCTTTGGAACCCCCTATGAAGAGGGAGGACGGTATTTCCCTCTTCAGTACCATACGGAACTGCCTCTTTCCGTTCAGGATGCCCTTCAACTCACCTGCCTGATAGGTGACCCATCGCATGTCGGAGACAGTCCCGTACTGACTGAGAACCCTCGCCACCAGGCCCTGATCGACCTCAAAGTTCAGGTACAGAACTGTCACCACCACAGAGCGATCATATGGGGTGACAGTGAGCCCTTCCAACCCTTTAAGGCAAGACACGCCCTGAATTCGGGCAGCATCTGACCTGAACTTTAGGTCGTACGTGTTGCGGGCTGCAAGCGGCTGCAACATCTCTATTTCTTTTACTTCTACACCATTGTTCTTTAACATAGTAAACGCCTGTGGGGGAGAAACGCTCACCCCGACGAAAACTCCAACTTAACGATTGTGCTATCCCGACCTCCGGGCATAGCAACAAGTGGTTTGTGGCACTAGGCCACGCAACAATGAGAGAGAAAAAACCCTCAGTACTCTTTTCTAAAACGAAATGTAAGAAACAGAAAGGGAACCCAACGCAAATTACTGCGATAAGGTAGACGTGCTTTAAAACAAGCACGACCAAGTCCTTATCTATACAAGACCACACCCAACGATATAGCCTGCACACACAGAGATATAATAGTATCGTATAACAATAGTATAGTATAATAAAGTATGCTAGCACAGCACAGTACTAAATTCAGCACGAGCAAACGACGAGAGCAAAACGAAAACACGTCTGCTCTCGTCGAAGACCTGAACTTTTATATCTCAGTGGTAGCTAACAAGGAGTGGCCATTTTGAGAACGACTTAGCATGTGATTAGAATATGTATTCTAAGTTCACTGGGCCTCCAGTGTGCTTTTTACGTGCTAAATACGGACACGGCCAGACCGGCGAAAGGATCACTTACATATGGCCAACAACCAAAAAACCGAACACCGACAACACAAACCACCGAAATCGCCCAGAACACCAGACCGAATCCCTCGACCAGCGAGGACACTCCAGCTCCGGTACGGCTTCATGAAGTCTTTGTTCAGTTCAGGTCTTCGACGAGAGCAGACGTGTTTTCGTCGAGCCCCGGTGCTTTTTAGGTGCTGTTGCCTTCGGGCGTGGTGTTGCCTTCGGGCGTGGTGTTGCCTTCGGGCGTAGTGTTGCCTTCGGGCGTAGTGTTGCCTTGGGGCGTAGTGTTGCCTTCGGGCGTAGTGTTGCCTTCGGGCGTAGTGTTGCCGTGGGGTGTAGTTGCCTTCGGGCGTGGCGTTTCCTTTGGGCGTGTGGGCGGAATTTGTTTGGGTGGTATTGGTTGTGGGGAGTTGTTTTGGGGTTGGCTGCAGTGGCAGTTACTGGAGTTCAGTAGTAACAAAGACTCTTTTGTTCCCTGTTGCACGGTATGTATAGTTTGTTTAGCATTTGTGTTTGTGACCCGTCATTGTTTTGTTTGGGTTTGGGATTTTTCTTTAGTTTGCCAGTGCCTGTTTCTACGTACTTAAAAAGCTCTCGTTTTCGTCGAGCTCTCGTCCTGGGTAGGACGTTAAACTCCATCCGGTTGTGGAGCTTGTTAAAGCGTGGGGATAATGAGGTTACCCTCTGCCACAACTGCCTCCGGGACACCCTTGGGCAAGGTGCGCCTGTATTTTTGGCCCAGTTTTGTTCAGTTTTTTGTTTTTGTGTAAATAGTGTATATAGTGTACATAGTGTAAAAGCAAGTTGACTCCACCCCGGACCCCTCGTGGCAGGTGGACCCCGCCCCGGACCCCTCGTGGCCCCTGTTGTTGGTGTCTGGTTTTTTTGGTTGTTGGCGGTATGTAGTATTATTGGTTTAGGGTGGCCGGGGGGAGGTTGGTCTGTTGGGTCTTTTCAAGTGCATCGAAACGGCACGTACAAACAAAAAACGAATAACTCAAACCGGTTGGTCTGTTGGGTATTTGGGTTGTCAGTGTGTGTGTGGTTCTATTGTTGTGTTACTAACAATCCATTTCACCTGTCATACATTCTCATCCATCTTCACCTTTTCATCCAGGGCCCAACACTAACCCTTGCATTTTCATCCATTGACTAACAAAACCATTCCAATTCATTTCATTGCTTCATTCCATTACACTGCTCTGCCTTAAGTAAGTTAGTAATGTAGACCCATTGTTTGTTACACCTGGCTAGCTGGGCAGCAATTTATCTTTTGTGTTGGTTTAGGGGATGGGTTCTTGATTTCTTATGTGTAGTTAGAGCTGTCCTGGCTGCCAAGGTGTGAGGGTCTCGTACTTCTCGGTCCCGTTGTATAATTGGATATTATTCTTTGGACTTTGATAATTTTTGTACCAGGAAGAGTCTTTCGTGAGTAATTCATTTATATTATTTTCCCCTTCCTGAATTCTCAATTGCTTCACCGTTGTTTTTGTTACCTGAAAGCACAGGTTTTAATTTGAATTATACTGGAACTACTTCGAAGGAAGCCTCCTCTCCTTGTGTTATTGTGGTTTGTAGTTCTGGAACCCATGGCGGACGGGCCACTGTAACAAATTTTGGTAGTACAGATGGGGTATAGTATCCTATTTGCTGGTGGATTTTATTTTGTGAGTGTTCGATCCAGGGTTCTATCATTATTGTAATTGCAGTAAGGGGTCATTAGAATGCAGTCTGCAAAAAAATTAAAAAGTGAGATAAGGAGGTTAGAAAAGGAAATACAAAAGAGAAGCATGAGAATTCGGGAAGGGTCAATTTTTAATTCGCCGGCCCTCACACCTGGTGGGCAAGAGGAAGACGGGGCAGCTCTCCTCACCAGCACAAGGGTGAGTAATTTTGATTCTTTGGATAAGGATAGTGATTTAGATAGGGTTATAGGCAGTATGAGGCCAGTAGTTAATAATAATGATTTTGATGTCAAGAGTAATTTTGATGATTACAAAGTTCATTTTGAATTGTGTATTGATGTTAATGGATGGAAGGAAAAAGAGAAATTACAGTTTTCCTTGTGCAGTTGCATGGGGAGGCTGTGCAATTCTATAGGGATATGCCGGACTCTGCTAAGGCAGATTATCAGAAGGTGTGTAACTTATTTCAAGTACGATTTGGTTCACATGGGCAGAAAGATTTGTACCGTGCTCGCCTCCGAATTCGTAAGCGAAAGCAGGGTGAATCGCTCGTTGAGCTAGCTGCTGATATTAGAAGGTTAATTAATGCTGCATATCCCGATATGCCGCCAGAAGTAAAGAATGAATTGGGTAGTGACTACTTCATTGAAGCTTTAGATAATGCCGTGCAGCGTACGGTTGTAAGGAGACGTAAACCCACGTCATTAGAGGCAGCACTAAAGGTTGCAATGGAGGAGGAAGCAATTATGCAATTAGAAGCCTCCAGAAAAGGCCCAAATTTAGTAGCTTCAACGGGTGAAACTAGCCATATGCAACAAATGCTTAATGATTTAGCTACGCAAGTGTCACAACTGAATGATAATGTCCAACAGTTAATGCAGAATAAGGTTGAAGTACAAGGTTCCCACGTACGTGGGCGGGGTTGCTGGAGTTGCGGTGAGTTAGGTCATTTTAGGAGGAATTGCCCACAAAGGGTATGGCAAATATGGGGGACCACCCTCATTTCAACCTTATTACCCCCACGAGGGACCGTTAAACTAAGAAGAGTTGTTCATGGAGCCGATGACCAACTCGAGGGTGGTATCGAAAACAAGGCTCAGGCTGTTGGCCAAACCATTTTTGCTTATGGGCGAGTAAATGGAGTTGATGTAAAATTTTTGATCGATACTGGATCTAAGTTTACATTGTTGCATGCCGATGTATGGCAATTGTTGCCTGACTCAGTCAGGAGGTCACTAGAACCATGTAATCTTCCTCTTGTAGGAGCTGGGGGTGAACCCCTCAAGGTGCAAGGAAAAGGGGTAGTAAACTTGGCCTTGGGGAAGGTTAGGACAAAACACACCATTTATGTAGCAAATATTGTAAATTCTGGGATTCTGGGTATCGATTTTCTTAAAGGTTATGGGGGAATACTCGACCTCCATAATGGATATCTTCAATTTGGTAGTGAGTATGTGAAATTATTACATGAGGACCAATTAGCAATGACCAAATGTTGTAAAGTAACTCTAGCTGAAACTGTTACCATTCCCCCCGGAAGTGAAATGATTTTGCCGGGGAAGATCCATGTTCCCTGTCCGGATATGAAGGAGGGGGTCGTAGAAGTTTCAACCAAGTTCCAAGAAAAAGACTTGGGTTTATTAGTTGCTCATACGTTTGTTAAAGTGAAAACTAATGCTAAAGTACCTGTGCGGGTAATGAACTTACAGCAGGAGCCTGTAACGGTATACGAAGGGACAGGTTTGGGGCTTCTTCACCCTTCGGAAAGAGGTTGAATTTGGGAACTGTAATGGAGGGACGAATGGAGAACACCATTCCCCCATTGGTGAGCTTTTTAATCATAGTACCAAAGAGTTGGGTGACAGTGAGAAGGACAGGGTGTGGCAATTTTTGGGAAAGGAACAGGGATGTGTTCTCCCTTGAGGGGGAGCTGGAAGGACGAATAGGGTTTTTCCACCATATTGAGACAGGGGATGCAGCCCCCATTAAGCAACATGCTAGACGATTCCCTGTGGCTCAGCGGGCTGAGGTAGAAAATAAAGTTCAAGAAATGTTAAATGCTGACATTATTACTCCTTCTATTAGCCCCTGGTCTAGCCCAATAGTGCTCGTGCGGAAAAAAGATGGCTCCACCCGTTTCTGCACAGACTATCGGAAACTTAATGAGGTAACTAGGAAAGATTCATACCCCCTGCCTAGGATTGAGGAAAGCCTTGAGGCATTAGGAGGTAGTAAGTGGTTCTCTACCTTAGACCTAGCCAGTGGATACTGGCAGGTAGAAGTAGCCCCCGAAGATCGCCCTAAAACTGCATTTACAACTGGGAGACAGCTTTTGAATACAAAGTTCTTCCCTTTGGGTTAACGGGGGCACCTGCAAACCTTTGAAAGATTAATGGATAATGTTCTGGCTGGCCTTCACTGGGAGACTTGCTTGGTGTACTTAGATGACATTATAGTGTTTAGTGAGTCATTCGACTCGCACCTCGGAAAGTTGCAACAAGTCTTTTGATCGGTTGAAAGGGGCAAACCTAAAGCTCAAACCCACCAAGTGTTCTCTATTCAAAAGAAAAGTAAAGTACCTCGGACATGTCGTGTCAAGTGAAGGTATAGTACAGATCCTGAGAAGGTAGAGGTTATTGAGAATTGGCTCACTCCAAGTAATGTCACGGAGGTGAGGCAAGTTCTGGGTTTGTGTAGTTTACTATAGGAAATTTGTCAAGAATTTTGGGCAAACAGCTGCTCCCCTACATCATTTAACGCAAAGGAAGTTGGATTTAGGTGGACTGAGGAGCATAGTAAGCTTTTAGAGATCTCAAAGCGGCTTTGACTAGTAGCCCTATTTTGGCCTATCCCAGACTTTTCTCAACAATTTGTACTGGATACAGATGCCAGTAATGGTGCAATTGGGGCCGTACTGTCTCAGGTTGGGGCTGATGGCAAAGAACATGTTATTGCCTATGCAAGTAATAAACTCACAAAATCTGAAGTCAAATACAGTACTACTAGAAAAAGAACTTCTTGCAGTAGTCAAATTTGTAAAACAGTTTAGACATTACCTGTTGGGCAGGAAGTTTGTTCTCAGAACGGACCACAATTCTTTGAGGTGGTTGTTTCAATTTAAGGAGCCCGAGGGTCAAGTGGCCGTTGGTTAGAATTCTTGAGTGAAGTACGATTTTTGAAATCGTCCACAGGAGCTGGTACCCAACATGGAAATGCTGATGCCTCTCTCCGTATGCCACTTGTTAAGGAAGAAATGGTCCAGACTGAGGAGCTGCAGAGGGGCAGGGAGGTTTTGTGCCCCAGTGGTCTTAGCTGGGGATAAAAGGGGACTTATTAGCTGCCCAAAAAGCCGATCAGCATTTGAAACCTGTAATCCAGTGGCTAGAAGGAAGGCTACGGCCAAGTAATCATGATGTGTCTGCCTTTAGTAGGGAAACAAAGGCTAATTGGTTCTTGTGGGATCAGTTTAAAGCTTGTAAATGGTGTTTTATCTCGGGAGTGTTATCATGACAACCCGAACCAGGGTGTAAAATTTAGACAAATAGTAGTACCTAAGCCATGAGGCAGGAAGTGTTTCTCAAAGCCCATAGTTCAGTAACTGGCGGACACCTAGGGCGAGTCCGTACATTTGCCAAGGTACAACAACAATAGTTTTGGATTGGCTATAGAGAGGACATTGGTCTATGGGTACGGCAATGCACGAAGTGTGCAAAACGTAAATCACCCACTCGTAGACCCAGGGCCGCTTTGGCAAATTTAATTATGTGGGCTTTCCTATGGAAAGAGTGGCAAATTGATATTATGGGACCTCTGCCAATGTCTAAGAGAGGGAACAAATTCGTTCTAGTTTGTAACTGATTATTTTACTAAATGGGCTGAGGCCTACGCCCTCCCGAATCAAGAGGCTGTTTACTTGTGCTGATGTACTAGTGAAAGAATTCTTTTGCCGATTTGGTGTACCATACTCAATCCATAGTGACCAGGGGCGCAACTTCGAGAGTGGCCTGTTCCAAGAAGTATGTAAATTGTTGGACATTAATAAAACAAAAACAACTGCATATCATCCCCAGTCGGATGGCCTCGTTGAACGTTTGAACAGAACTTTAGCCACAATGCTAAGTATGTACGTGAAAGAGGAACAAAATGACTGGGATGAGTACCTTCCTATGGTCATTTCTGCTTACAGATCAAGTATGCAAGAAAGTACCAAGTACAGCCCAAATTTCTTAATGTTTGGTCGGGAAGTGAACTTACCATTGAATCTGTTTATGTCCGACACCGGAACAAGATGAGTATGATTCAGACAGTTATGCAAAAAATTTACAAAATTGTTTTGAGAAATCTTTTCAGACTGTCCGAGAGCACTTGGGAGATGTTCAACGTAGACAAAAGAAGCTGTATGATATGAAAAAGTGGGGGCAGCCTTACGCGAGGTGACAATGTTTGGCTATATGTTTCCAGCTAGGAAAAAGGGGCTAAGTCCTAAACTGCAAACAGTTTTGGGCAAGGACCATGCAAAATTTCGAAGCGGGTCTCAGATGCTGTTATCAAATAAAGAGACTGGACAATGGAAAAAAAATTTTCTGGTACACTTTGATAGACTTAAGCCATGTTATTCCGCTCCGCCACAGGTAGCTTCAGGGGAAACTTTTGATATGCCATTTGGCAATGCAGAAAGAAGTCGAACTAGACTATGATCAGGAACATTTACCTCTTTCCACTTCTGCAGACCCCGATGCAGTGCCTCAGAGGCGAATTAGAACGTATGCCTGCATGGACAAAAGACTACGATGATGTTTATTAGTGGGGTAAAACTTACAAGTGGTACAGAATGCCTGTTGTGCAGGAAGTGTGACATGCGTGAACTACTCGACCTTATTCTTCGTAGCCATCTATCAACGCTGTCTACATGGTCGGAGTGCCGGATAGTAAAGCTAGGATATTATACCCTAATAGTTTGGACAACCTCTGAACATTTACCCTTTTCAGATATGAACTAATTATGACTCTTTTATGTTATATGTGAGCAGTACAAATTTTGATTGCTGTTTCAGTGGATTGTGGAGACATATATGAAATGGACTTTTCTTACAAATGGTGCGTTTGTGTGTAAAATAATGTATATATTGTGTATTGCAAATGTGCCTCCTACTGCCCTACCCCTAAAAATATGTTATGAGTTTGAAGCCTATATTTTAATGTTAAAAGGACTCGGGGTCGATTTTTGAGGAAGGGGGGCAGTGTTACTAAACAATCCATTTCACCTGTCATACATTCTCATCCATCTTCACCTTTTCATTCCAGGGCCCAACACTAACCCTTGCATTTTCATCCATTGACTAACAAAAACCATTCCAATTCATTTCATTGCTTCATTCCATTACACTGCTCTGCCTTAAGTAAGTTAGTAATGTAGACCCATTGTTTTTTGTTACACCTGGCTAGCTGGGCAGCAATTTATCTTTTGTGTTGGTTGTAGGGGATGGGTTCCTTGATTTCTTATGTGTAGTTAGAGCTGTCCTGGCTGCCAAGGTGTGAGGGTCTCGGTCTTCTCGGTCCCCCGTTTGTATAATTGTATAATTGGATATTATTCTTTGGACTTTGATAATTTTTGTACCAGGAAGAGTCTTTCGTGAGTAATTCATTTATATTATTTTCCCCTTCCTGAATTCTCAATTGCTTCACCGTTGTTTTTGTTACCTGAAAGCACAGGTTTTAATTTGAATTATACTGGAACTACTTCGAAGGAAGCCTCCTCTCCTTTTTTTATTGTGGTTTGTAGTTCTGGAACCCATGGCGGACGGGCCACTGTAACAGTTGTAATGAACATACTTTTCTGTTTGATTTGGTGGTGTGTGGATAGTTTTGCATTTATGTTCCTGTCCGATCCGGTTTGAGTTTGTTTCTTGTTTGTATGTGCCGTTTCCATGCACTCGAGCTCTCGTCGTTTTACCGTGCTCAACTTGTATCACTGTGTGATAGCTGTACTATATATCGCGATTGTGTATAAAACACCTTATAGCGTGCTTGCGTTTTAGTTGATAAGTAGGTCTGGTCGTGTTCATTTGTTTGCGACCACGCCTTAATTCTGTGTTGCTCGTGTTTTTTTTTTCCCCCCCCGCCACGCCCCCCGCCCCCCCCCCAACCCCCCCACCACACCCCACCCCCCCGCCCCCCCAACCACCCCCCCCCCCACACCCGCAACCCTCCCCCCCACACCCCCCCCCCCCCCACCCCCCCGCCGCCCCCCCCCCCCCCCCCCCCCCCCCGCCACCCCCCCACCCCCCCCCCCCCCCACCCCCCGCACCCCCCCCCGCCCGCCCCCCCCCCCCCCCCCCCCCCCCCCCCCCCCCCCCCCCCCCCACCCCCCCCCCACCCCCACACCCCCACCCCCCCCCACCCCCCCCCCCCCCCACCCCCCCCCCCCCCCACCCCCCCCCCCCCCCACCCCCCCCCCCCCCCACCCCCCCCCCCCCCCACCCCCCCCCCCCCCCACCCCCCCCCCCCCCCACCCCCCCCCCCCCCCACCCCCCCCCCCCCCCACCCCCCCCCCCCCCCACCCCCCCCCCCCCCCACCCCCCCCCCCCCCCACCCCCCCCCCCCCCCACCCCCCCCCCCCCCCACCCCCCCATTGGGAGGTTGGAGAACAGTTCCCCAGATTTCTAAAACCAAAAGTTACAGTGTGAAGGCTATGTGTTTAAAAAACGTTAAAAGGGAATGCTGCATTTAACAAGGCACAACATGGCATCAAAGAAGTACAAAATCATTAAACCAATAAGTCTCACCCATATATACTCAGGCAATAACTTCATCTCCCAATTATGCATTACAAGAGTTACAAAACAGTTCATTAGTTAAAATTTTGAAAGTTTGGGCCAACAAATTTTTCTTGAGCTACAAACAACTGCATGAATATCTTTCTGTGAGAACCTTATTTTTTTTGAAAATAAGCTACTGTGCTTCATATGTTGCCTTTTTTTTTCATTTGACTGTCCTTTGCATCTGTAAATCATGGTTTTAAAGATATGAAAATTTCTGTACCAACAGTGCAATATTTCCTTTGAAGTAGCAGAGACATATAAACCTGTTACAGAAGATTCTAGTCATTGCTACTGAGACCATCTCATAGTTGCATGACTTACTGTCATCTTCTAGCAGGATTGTGGTGCAGCAGTAGTAACAGCTAGTGCCATAACTTCCAAAGTGATGGTGTCAGCTTGTATGAGAATGCATGGTCCTGGCATTCCCCAAAACCAGGGTAGCTAGAGACGGCCCAGTGCCAAACATATTTAGGATAAGCCCTAGAGTTCTAATACAGTTGATAACTGCACTTTGATTGACATTCAGTAACAGTTTCTCTCTGGTTGATCAACAGTGACTTGTACAGTCAGTTGTGTTTCCCAATTAGCTCACACACACACACACACACTCTCTCTTTGTGACAATATGTGTTTAGACAGTATTGGTTTAATTCGAGGAGGGTGCTAGAAGTTTCATTCACTTATTAGCGACATTGTAAAAAAAATTATTAGGGACAATTGTTACTCTATGGGTAAAGTTAGAGAGCCTTTTATTAAAATTGGGGTATAGTCACTGTTTGCAAGGCATCTCCACTGAGGATTTATAGGAGTCATCTCTGTAGTGCAGGCGAGCAACAGTGGCCCTGAATCAATTACTGTCCTTTCAATGTTGTCACACTCATATGTTACGGCATATTATGGTCAGCAACAGTAACAGTGGCCCTTCTTCATGCACCTCAGTGAGTGTGACCTCTGAATGTCATTTGAACAATCTATAAGGCTTCTAACAAGAGTAATAGTGGCACCCTAAACCCTGTTCAGCATGGAAGTACTTCCGTTAAAGTACCTCCATGGCTGCAGCAAATATGTTGCTTGCCAGATGGATGTGTCCTCACCTACGTTGGCTGCATTTGTGATGCATACATTTAAGACAAAAGTGCACATTTGATACCAGCTGAAAGGGTTTCCAAAAATTTTCTTTAGGCCAGAACTTGTTGAAGAGGAATTTTCATACTAATAGCTTTGATTTATAGAAAAAAGAAAATAGTAGTTTCTAAAAAATAAAAAGCTGCTAAATTTATTTTCAACGAAAAAGGTACCCAACCCTGTTGTAACAAGTCACCCGTTGGTCAGTCCAAGTCAATCAGTCATTCGCCCTTTTTCAAAATCAAGTCAAGTCATCACATTTTCAAGTCAAGTCAAGTCAAGTCAAATTTTGGTGAGTCAAATTAGTCGTTGCTGGTGTCTACAAGTCAAACGCAATCAAAACTAGTACATAATTTTAGTAAATTTAAAACTGGTATTCTTCTTTGGTATGACCTATAGACACCGGTTCTTTCTGCCTCTGAAGTTCCTGTCCTGACTGCATCAATTTTCTATATGGATGCCGCAGGTACATTTTTTCACATATCTTACATGAAATTTTGCCAGGGTACATTGCACATTCAAAGGGACCACAAAGTGATTTGTGCCCACACACAATGCTATACTATTCAGCAAGCATATAATGTTACTGCTGCCGTGGCACAATTCCATTTCACTTGCCCCGTAGGCCTAACGTTTGATGTCATCACACAAGATCCATAAATGGCCTAAGCCATAGCGTAAACTAACTTTTATCGAACAAGGAGTCAAGGACCTAGCAGTAGGGACTGTGTACTTTCTGGAATAAAATCTCTGCCAATAACGAATGAAAATGGGCCCCAAATGACCAGGGGCAGGATTTGATTTCTGAAAATGGAGAGAGGGAAAACCGTGTGAACTGCCAAGGCTAGTCTCCGGGTCTAAGGGGGGGGGTGACCCCTTTGGAACAATAATTTTATAAATGTGAGATCCGAACTCAGGGTAGGTTCCGCGAAGCGGGTGAAATAAACGCCGGGAAGGCACTTCCATGCTTGATCCCATTCAAGAATGCATTTTTTAACAAAAGTAAAGTTTGATTTTAATTTTATTACACATTTCTGTGAACGAAATAGCTGACTGTTGGACGTTTGGTCCAAGGGTTGCAGTTGAATCCCGGTTTACTCATTGGCATACCCAGGATTTCTCTCATGGGGTGGGGCTTGCAGTTGTTGTGTGATCGCCGGCTGGGGAGGGTCTCCTTAATCATTAACTAGTGCCACATATGCTACCTTTTAAGAAAATTTGGTTAAAAAATTTACGTAAATTTTTTGGAACTAAAAAAAAAAAAAACACATCAGTGAGGGGGCATGGCCCAATGCCTTTCCCTGTGTAATCCACTGCTTTTCTATCTAAGCGGGGCACCACCATAGGTTGGCGCGGGGGGTTCCAAAAAATTCATGTTATAATAAACCCGATCGCCTGAAAAAGGCACTTGCAAGGCTTGATAGCAGCATTTCAAGATGTGAAATTTTGTGGAAAACGTAAACTTGATTTTATTTTATTCTCAAACACATTGAGTTTGGGCACAATCAAACCGTTCCATTCAAAACTTATTCAGGCGGTGATTTTTTTCCCAATCACCAGTGGGAGGTGCTCCGGGGACGCGAATTTGTGGGGGCTCGCACCCCAACCCCCTCCCCATATTCAGCCACTGGGTAACCAACAGCTAATTGTTGAGATGGTAGTATTTTATCGAGAAGTGGACGAGGGTTTAGGCTAGTTTGGAAATAGTAACTTAAATCTGTCCTACCGGGAAAAATAACGAGACAATTCCCAAATTTTCCTACGCCAGCCGTACAGCAGTGGGAATGAGACATCAAATTATTTCCAGCTCCCTGCAAGGGGACAGCCAAAAATATATCAGAGATTGATTCCCTACAATGGGTTTCAGTTTGGGATTTTTTTGCAAGGACTCCAGGTCATTAAACCCCCTTTAAAACAGATCTTTTAGTTTACTCCTTATGTCGAGCTTCAGTCAAATTGGGGGCGCGTAGGAGGGCCCATGGTTTGAAAGAAAACTTTCGGCAAGACAAAATTTTAAATTGTATTGTCCCGTTTTCCCCTGGGGGTGCGGCGAAGGCGCTTGAAAAATCTTCTAGGGATTAGTATTTGATAAACAATGTTTTCCTTCATTAAACATTGCAAAATTTAATCATAATAGCTATTGAAATTTACTATAGGTTCTCTTGTCTGGCACGCTTTTTTTTATATATTTTTATTTTTTTTTCAAGTCTTCAAAAACAATGCATATTAATTAAAAGTTTAAAAGGAAAAAAGTTTAAATGCCCATTAAAAGGAGTAATAGAAATGGCCTAGGGTTTGTTTAGCAAAAAAATCTTTGACCACCTCTGTGCTGGTCGAAGAACCCGGGTTTAATTGGTCGTGGTAAGACAATGGGACGGGCCCGCGCTATCAGCGACCCGGCTTTAAACAGTACCTTCACTGAGAAATATACAGTCCCATCAGATTGCACAAGCATATTATTAGTACTGTTTTCGGGAGAGAACAAAATTTTTATAAGGAAAAAATGAACAGACTCTATTAAAAATCTCGTAAAAAAGTCCCTAAACCACCGAATCATCAGAATGGGAACCCTGTCTGTGCAACATGTTGCTTTTCCATGAAACCCACTGAATCGTGATTTTAATGGTCCCATGCCCGGCATGATTGTACATACCTGATATGACATGCTTTCCGCAGCATTATGCGGATTCGTCAAACTGCCGGCTCGGCCGTTTGCAGTGACAACTATAGTATAGGCATGCATGCTGGTTATTGTCCAAAACAACGGCACTGTGTTTGCAGCTGTGTCTACCTCGCGATATCACATGTACATTCCACAATGGGTAAAATTTACAAACATCAGAGCCGTAAAAGGACTCAAGTCGCAGCAGGAACTCGAGTCATTTGTCTGACTCGAGTCTTCAATTGGACTCAAATCTGGGTATGGGTTGAGTCCGAGTCAAGTCAATCATTTAAGTGGGATCGAGTCAATCAAGTCATTTGGGCTGATGACCGTCAAGTCAATCAAGTCAATATGCAAAATCGATCGACTCGAGTCCGAGTCAGTGCTCGTTGTTTTTTAGCAAATCTGCCCCAAAAAAAAAAAAAACCAAAACTTGCCTTGTACTCATTAATGATTTGTGTACCCCAACTGTCAAATTTTCAATGATGAACACTCAGCTGTTATGCATATAATTTAGGAACAAAGCTATTGTCAGAGTTTATTGATAGACTGAAAGGTTTAAACAAAGGTACAAAAATATTTTAAACTGTGTTGTTTGATGCATTTTTAAAAACCTGTTTTCCTTTAGTATAAAATCAGGGCCCCAATAGTCCCCCTTTTCCTTTAAACTACATACTACATATCTTTATTTCATAAAAAAGGGGGCACATTTGTGCTAATTTTCCTGTCAAGCACTCTAATACTTCCTGTACGTGGCTTCAAATGGATTTATTTTCAACTATAAGAATTACGATTTGGTGTAAGTCCAAAATTAAGCATGTGCAAATACTGTCATGAAAAAAGGGCCATGCTCATCCAGGAATATTTTTTCTTAGCTGCAAAGAAATTCATGATAAAATATTCATGGTAAAAACCAGAGATTTAATGAAAAAATCGAATTCCTCGCGTCCAGGTGGCATTGCAGTTTAATTCTTTGAATCTTTTGTTGTTATACGGGTGTTCAAGATTATGTTTTAAGAAAGTATAAGTTGTTTTTGTTATTTTATCAGCATGACTTGGAAGAAAAATTGAAGAATATTCATTATAATGTATTGTGTATTGTGGGAAGTGCATTGGCTTAAAAGAATATCCAAGCAAAAGTCTGTGTCTTTCTTTTTTTTTTAAATTTGAAAAGAAAATTAATTTGTCCTATCATTCTGGTTGGGAATTTTGCATTAATTTGATAATACAGTTCTCAAAATTACTGGGTGAAGAATCAATTTGGCACCAGAATGAACTTGAAGCAACTGGGATGAAACTAATAATTTGTTTTACCTTATATTTCCCTCAGTTTTTTTTTACTGCTCCATCTGATGCATAATTTGTACTAGTGGAGAATATTGGAAAACTGTAAGACTTTTCCTTTACTAAACTATAAACAGGCCACAGCAATTTAATCCATGCTCCAAAAGGGGAAAAAAAAAAAAAAAAGGTTTTAAAAATAAAAAAAAAGAAAAAAAACTCGGGCTTTGACCCCAATTTTTGCAAAACAAAAAAAAGGAACATTTTTAAGGGTTTTTTTTTTTGTTCCCTTTTTCTTTTTCAAAAAAGAACAACCCAAAATTTTAACTCAACCCCTTTTCCCTTGAGGGTTTTTAAAAAAATTTTGAAAATTTTTTGGGTGGGTTTTTTTCCCCCTTTTTCGTTTTAAAGGGGGGAAGTTTTATCGTAAAAGTTTTTTAATTTTTAAAATTTAAAATTTAAGTTTTTGGGTTAAAATCGGGACCCCAACTTTTCTTGGGCCCCCCCTTTTTTTAAGTGTTTGTTTTTTATCTTTTCCTGAATGGGGTTACCCTTTTTACTTTTTTTGATGATTTTAAAGACCCGTTAACATTAAAAAATCATTTTTAAAAAAATTTTTAAAAGGGCCCCTTTTTTTCCCCCTTACCACCCCCCAAATTTTTTTCCAAAAAAAGTGTGAAACCCCCCCGTTTTTTTAAAAACCCAAAAAAAAGTTTTTTTTAAAACCGGCAAAAGTTACAAAATTGTTTATTTTTAAAGCGGTTTTTTTTCTCATTTTGTTTAAACCCAAGTTTGTTTTTGTTTTGGGTTGTTCGGAATAAAAAATTTTGTCGGGTAGCCAAAAATTTTTCTCTTTGGGGGTTTTTCTTTCGGGAAATTGTTTTAAAAACCCCCAAGGGGTTTTTTCTTTAAAATTTTACACAGGCGGGAAAAAAAACACCATTTATTAAAAATTTAAAGTTTAAATTACTTTTTAAAACACCCGCCCCCTTTCAAAAAATTTGCTTAAAACGGTCCCTTGTCAATTCTGAAATTTGCCCCATCGTTTCCCTTCGATTTTAACCCAGCTCCTCCAAAAAGATTTGTTTCTTGCTTGCTTCGAAAACATCAGTCACAAAACCGAAGCTTTTTATTACTGCAAAATTGGTCCAAATCTGTCTTTCCAGTTTTTTTCGCTGTTTACTTTTAAATTGCGGTAAACAAAGGAACTGAGGTACACAATGATCTTTTAATTTTGGATTTTTTTTTTGCAAATTAAAATTTTAAAAAATTTTTTTACTAAAATTTTGGAAAAAAACCAAAAAAAATTTCCCCTTGCCCTTGTTAGCCTATAGGCAGTGCAATAACCGCATTATTTTCCTTTTTACTATATCTTTTAGACGGTTTTGGTGGGGGTGGAGAAAGGGGAAACGCCCCTCTGAAATTTTCTCCCCCTAGAAAAAAACTTACCTTTCCATAATGCATTTTAGAACAATTCTCCCTCAAAACATATTCCCCTGGCCGGGAAATTACCTTTTTCGCGGTACCATGTCCGGTTTCCCGTTTAATAGGAAAAGAGGAAAAACCCAATTTTTAATTTCCTTTAAGGCAAATATTTAAACTCAAGGATTGAGGGAATTGCGATTTATTTCTCAATACCGTTTTTTAGTTGTACTCCTGATAAATGGAGGTACCCCTACTTGTCCGGGTTTTTTTTGTTAAAAAAATTTTTAAAACCGCAAAACCCCGTTTTTATGGACCAAATTTAAAAAACAGAAAAACCTTTTCTCCTTCTCGTGCCAAAAGGGAAACGGGCCCTTTTTCCCCTTAAAGGGGCCCCAAAAAAGGTTCGGAATTTTTCCCCAAAAATTTGGAAATTGGGCAAATTCCCCGGGGAACAATTTTTCTTTTCAAAAATTTTGGAAACCAATGTTTAAACTTGCTTTGGGAGTTTGGGGGCTCATGTTAAAACCTAAGAAAACTTAATTTTTTTGAAAGCGAACATTAGATTCATTATTTGGCAAAATTTTCCCAAAAACTTATCCCATTTTTTTTTTGGCATCACTCATGATGCGTGAAAGCTCGCTTTAACAGTTCAGTTCTTAGTTGAAATGAGCAACTAAAACACCCCCGCAGTTTTAAAATAATTGGACCAAAAAATTTTTGACTAAGCAATTGATTAAATTTTGTAGAAAATTTTTAAAACTGCAAAGGAATTTCCAGAAACCTTATACTTGGCTCATTACCTCGTGTTGAATAAAATTTTTCCCTCCAAATTTTGACATTTCTGGGTTTTTTTTAATTTGGTCCCCCCCTCCAAGGGGTTCTGGGTTTTTAAACACTGGTTAATCCCAAACCCAAAACCACAGGGGGGTTTCAGGCGATCGGGGTAATTTATCAGGAGAAATAAACGACTGGAATTGCTAAAAAACTATGTAGTTTCCCTCAAATCCTTGAATTATTTTAATTTGCCTGGAAAAAGGCAATTATTTGAGGGTTTTTTAACTTTCACCTCTTCTAAATGCAGGTCCCTGCCCATGGTACCGTCGAAAGACAGAATTTCCGCCGGCGTAAAGTTTTTCCCCAAAAATTGCCAAAAAGCAAAAGAATTTTTTTTTTTTTAGGGGGGAAAATTTTGAGGGCATGGCCTTTGCCCTCCCCCTCTAAAGGGCTTTCTAAAAGTATATTTGTGAAAAAATAAGTGTTGGTTCATTGCATTTCACTATAGGCTAACATATTTTTGGATTTTAGGGAATTTTTTTTATTGTTTTTTCCTTGCTAGTAAAAAGGAAAAAAATTATACTTCGCCAACCTTCAACTTAAGAAGTATCATATTGGGGGTTTATGTCCTTCGAGTTTTTGGGCCTTTCGTTTGTGGCCTTTGAAAAAGGGAAATGGCCGCAAAACTGAAGCCTACTTTACTGAACTTCACCCCAATGGAACTTTCATGTCCTATGTTTTTCCAACAAGACATGCAAAAAATCAATTTTGATGAGTGGTACACACAGGTTAAACTAGGGCAATTTAGATTTTTTAATACCTTTTTTGCAGAATTTTTGCAGCAAGGCCCCAGGCCTTTTGGTTAAAAAAAAATGACCTTAAATTTTTACCATCAAAAGGTGTTTTCATTCCCGTGTAGCCTGTAAATAAAGATTTACCTTCGCTACAATTTGGAGTAACAAAGAAAAAATTCCTAGCGCACTTTTTGATTTTCACAACCCTCATTAACCCGGGTACTAGAAAACCACCTAAAATAGGGGGGTTTTCCGGTTTTTTCCTTTTTTTAAAAACCCGGGTTTCCCCCCCCGGCAAAAGGGGGTTTTTGAAAAAACCATGGAACTTTTCTGAAATTTAAAGGGGAAATGTTTTTTAACGTCTTTTTTCCTTTCAACCCCGAAAGAAACCATAAAACAACTACAAAACACACCTAAACATTTTATTAAACCAAAAAACCCTTAAATTTTTTGTTTTTTTTTTTTAGAAATTTTTAAAAATAAAATTTGTATTTAAACATTTGGGTGAAAAAATGGGGAAATGGATTCCCCTTTTCTTTTTCAAAACTAGGTTTGAGGGGTTTTGGTGCTTCCTTTTGGAAAAAAAAATTTAACAAAAAATTTTTTTTTTTAAAAATTTTCCCTTTTGCTTGGCAAATTTTCATTTGAGTTTTTTTTTTTTTAATTTTTCCCCCCCCTTTATTGCTTTGAAAACAAAATTTTATTTTTTTTAAAAAATTTTCGGGTTTGTTTCATTTGGGGGAAAGTTTTTTTTCCCCCTTCCCCTTTTTTCCCAATTTAAACTCCTACCACCCATAAAAGGGGGACAAACCCTATGGCCCCCTTTCAGAAAAAGGAATTTCAGTTTTTTAAATAAAACCTTGATGAAAAAAAATTAAAAGGGTAAACAAAAAATTAAAATTTGTTTTTTTCATTTTCCCGGGCCCCTTTTGCTTCAAATTATTTTTGTGCCAAAAAATTTTTGATTTTTTTTCAAAGCCGGCTTTTTTTTTTTTTATTTTTTAGAAAAACTGTTTTAAAAAAGTAAATTTTTAAATTTAAATTCAAAATTCCAAAAAACCAAAAAATGTTTTGGAAAAAAAAATTTGTTTTCCCCTTTTCAAATTGGGGAAAAAAAAAGGAAAAAACAGACTTTGCTTTGGGGGCTTATTTTTTTTTTTAAAAAAAAAAAACCAAAATTTTTTCACCCTTGGCACAAAACACATACATATACATGAAATTGCTATCAAATTTTTTTCTTTCCCTCGCTGAGAAATAAACCAAAACAACCTATACCCTTTTACGCAAACATAATCTTGGAAACCCGAAAAAACTAAATTCCAAGAAATTAACTGCAAAAGCCCGGGTGACGCTGAGAATTCAATTTGTCATTAAATCTCTTGTTTTTTTACCTGAAAAATTTTATCAAAATTTCTTTTGCAGTAAAAAAAATATTCCCGGGTATGAGGCATAGTGCATTTTTCATGACGTTTTGCACATCTATATTTTGGACTTACACCAAAATCGTCAAAATTTTTATATTGAAAAATAAAACCCTTTGAAGGCCCCTACGGGAAATATTAGAGTGCTTTTCAGGAAAATTTGCACAAAATGTGACCCCTTTTTAGAAACTAAAGATTTAGATTGTAGATAAAGGAAAGGGGGCACTTGTGGCGTGATTTTTTATACTTAAAAAGGGAAACGGTGTTTAAATTTCATCAAAATAGCACAGTTTTTAAAAAAAACTTGCCTTTGTTTTAAAAATTCAGTCTCATCATAAACTCTACAAAACCTTTGTTCCCTATAATTTTTATGCATAACAGCGGTGTTGCATCATTTAAAATTTGACAGTTGGGTACCAAATCATAGTAAAGACTACAAGGGGAGGTGGTTTTTTTTCTTGTTTGGGGGAGTTGTAACCATCGAGTCCTTACTCGGGCTCGGTCGACTCGAGTTGCATATTTACTTGACTGACTTGACTTTGGGCATCAGCCAAAATGACTTACTTGATCGATCACCCCTAAAATGATTGACTTGACTCGACTCAAACTAGCTACTTGAGTCCAATTGAAACTCGGTCAGACAAATGCTCGAGTCTCCTGCTGCACTTGAGTCCTTTTACGTACTCTGATGTTTTGAATGTACCCCTTGTGGATGTACTGTCTATCGGGGTAACCACTGCAACACCGTGCCCTGGTGGACAAAACCAACTGCATGCCCATTATATTGTCACTTGCCCAAAAGGGGGGCCGGCATTTGACGAAACCGCCTAACTGCTGCGGAAACATGTCATATCAGAGTATTTTAAAATAGCCAGGCATGGCCATTACAACCCGATCTCAGTGGTTTCAAAGGGAAAACAACATTTTTCACAGACAGGGTTGCCCTTCTGGATGTTTCCGGTGTGGTTTAGGACTTTTTTTTACGGATTTTTAAAAATTTAGCTTTTTCATTTTTCCCCTCTATAAAAATTTTGTTTCCTCTGCGTAAAAAATACTCAATAATTTGTTGTGCAAATCTGTGGGACTTATAGTTCTCATAAGGGACATGTATGCCGGTCGCTGATAGCTCCCTGTGCTTGTCCTTACCCGACCCTTAAAATCCGGGGCTTCGCCACACAGAGGTGGTCGAGTTGATTTTTTTTTTATACAAACTAAACCCAATTCCTACTTTCGGGAAACTTTTCCCTTTTTAAAATTTTTACTAATATGCTTTGTTTTTGAAGACTTGAAAAAAAATAAAAAAAATATAAAAAAAAAAGCATGCCGCAAGAGACCTAATAAATTTTCATACTTTATTTTGATTAAATTTTTCAATTTTTAAGAAGGGAAAAAATTGTATCAATACCCTAAAGCAGGAAAATTTTTCACTGCGCGCTTCGCGCGCCCCCCAAGAAAACTGACTAATACATTTTTAAAAATTTTTTCTTGCCGGGAAATTTTTTCAAACATGGGCCTCTCCTACCGCACACTATTTTATTGAACTCTGACATAAGAGTCACTAAAAAAACGTACCATTTAAAAGCCCCTGGCCTTTCAAAAAAAACCCAACGTACCATTTTAGGAATCCTCTCTCGAATATTTTTTGGCGTGCTCCCCTTCATCTGAATAAATTGTGTCTCATTCCACTGCTGACGGCTGTGCGAGGAAAATTTGTGGAAAATTTTCTCGTTATTATTTCCCGAGGCAATTTAGTAAGTTACTATTTCCAAAACCCGCTACAACCCTGCTGTCCCCTTTCTCGATAAAAAACTACCACCCAACAAATTACTGTTTTGGGACCCTGGCGTAGCTATGGGGAGGGGTTGGGGTGCGAGCCCCCACAAATTCGCTGTCCCCAGGGGCCCCCCCACTGGTGATCTGGGGAAAAAATTCCCCGCTCTGAATAAATTTTTAATGGGAACGGTTGATTGTGACAAAAAAAAATCATGTTTTGGGAAAAAATAAAATCAAAGTTTACGTTTTTTCCCCCAAAATTTCCTCTTGACGGCTGCATCAAGCCCTTTCGTGCCCTTTCAGGCGATCTGGATGATTAAACCGAATTTTCTTGGAAAGCTCCGCCCAACCCATGGGGGGTGCTCCCCTTAGAAGTAAATGCATGGTACACGGGGGAAGGGCCTTGGGGCCCGCCCCCCCCACTGAGCTGATTTTTTTTTTTTTTGTTCCCAAAAATACTAATTTTTTAAAAAAATTTTTCTTCAAAGGTAGCATATTGGCACTAGATTACATGTTTTAAGGACCCCTTCCCCCCCCGGCGTCACACAAAATCTGCAACCCCCCCCCCCATAAAAATCGGTATCCAAAGAGTAACCGGGGTTCAAATTTCCCAACCCCTTGGGCCAAACGTCCAACCGCTCAGCTAATCCTCCTCACAAAATGTGTATAAAATAAATCAAATTTTCGTTCTTTCACAAAAATTTCACTTCTTATGCTGCTATCAACAGGCAAATGCCATTCCCGCGATTATTTCACCCCCTTCGCGGCACCTACCCTATTCGGTCTCAATTTAAAATTTTTGTTCCAAAAGGGGGTCACCCCCCCCCTTAGACCCCCACTGCCTTTGGCGTTCACCGGTTTTTCCCTCTCCTCCATTTTGAAATCAAAACCCGCCCCGGTCACGTGCCATTTTATTCGTTTTGGCAAAGTTTTTTTTCCCAGAATAAAAGTGCACTGCTGGTCCTTCCTCCTTGTTCGATAAAAATGTATGTTACGCTTGGCTTGGCCCCTTTATGGTCATTTGTGTGACATTAACGTTAGGGCCCACGTGGCAAAATGAAAGTGGGAAATTTTGCCCCGGCCCCGATATACTAATTCTTCCTGAAAAGTTTTTAGCATTTGTGTGTGGGGGACAAATCACGTGTGGTCTTGGAATGTGCAATGTCCCTGGGAAAATTTCATGTAAGATATGTAAAACAATGTACCTGCGGGGATACCCAAAATTTAAAAGATGCGTCTGAAAGGTACACTTCAGAGGCAGAAGGACCGGTTGTCTAAGGTTTAACCCAAAAAGAATACCATTTTAAATTTTCTTGATTATGTACTAGTGTGTTGCTTGACTTTTTGGGCACCCCAACTGCTCAAGTTGACTCGACCAAAATTTTTTGCCCTTTACTTACTTGACTTGAAAAAGGTTGACTTACTTTACTTGAAAATGGACGAAAGATTTCTTGACTTTGCTTTACCCCGGGGGGACTTGTTACAAAACCCGGTTTTTTTACCTTTTTTGTTTTAAAAAAAGTTTTGCTAGCTCCTAATTTTGAAATACTTTTTTTCTTTTTCTATAAAACAAAGCTTTATTATATAAAATTTCCTCTTCACGTTCTGGCCCAAAAAAAATTTTTGGAAACCCTTTCAGCTGGGATCAATGTGCACTTTTTTCTTAATTATGCATCCAAATGCGCCCGTAGTGCAGGACACATCCCCTGGCAACAAAATATTTTCTGCGCCATGGAGGGACTTTAAGGAATTTCTTCCTGCTGTAACGGTTTAGGGGGCCACTATTACTTTGTTAGAAACTTTTAATTTTTTCAAATTACATTCGAGGTCCCATCACGAGGTGCTGAAGAAGGGGCCCCTGTTACTGTTGCTGCACCATTATTGGGAACTTGAGGTGACAACTTAAAAGGACATATTGATTCAGGGGCCCCTTTGCTCCCCTGCACTACAGAGGACTCTATAAATCCCCGGTGAGATCCCCTGCCAGTGACTATACCCCAATTTTATAAAAAGGGTCTCAAATTTACCCCATAGAGTAACATTGTCCCTAAAATTTTTTTTACAATTTCGCTAATAAGTGAATGAACTTCTGCACCCCCTCGAATTTAAAACCCAAAACCCGTCTAAAAAAACAATTGTCCCAAAGAGGGGGGGGGGGGTTGTGGTGTGTGTGAGCTTATTGGGAACAACTGACTGTACAAGTCACTGTTATAACCAGAAGAAAAAGTACTGAATGCATCAAAATGCAGTTTCAACTGTATTTAGAACTCTAGGGTTTCCTAAAAATGTTTGGCACTGGGGCCCTCTCTAGCTACCCTGGTTTGGGGGAAGCCGGGCCTGCATTCTTTATACAAGCGACACCTCATTTGGGGTTATGGCCCCTACTGTTTTCTACTGCTGCACCCCAAAAACCCGCTAGAAAATAAGTAATCATTGCACTATGAGATGGTTCAGTCAAAGACAGAAACTTCTGTAAAAGGGTTTAATTTTTATTAAAGGAAATATTGTGTTTAAATTTTTATTTTAAATTACAAATTGAAAGTACCGTCATGTTTTAAAAACTATGGAAAAATTTTTAAAAATAGCACGGGAAAAGGTTTCAATTTTTCTAAAAATTTGTTCAAATCAAAATTTAAAATTTTGGTCTTAATCTTGTAAATTGGAGAAGGTATTCTTTATTAAGAACTTTTTTTTTAATGATTTTGGAACCTTTAAAAACTTTGTCCTTTAAGAAATTTCCTTTAAAGTACTATTTATACCTTGAATTGGGAAAATTAAAAAAGCTCCCTTTTAAAGGAACGCTTTCCGGGACCCAAACCGATGCCAACTTATGGATGAGCATACTGCATTTCCATATAGGGTTAAGTTTCAAAGAAATAATTAATTAATAGGGGAATGAAAAATGAAGATTAAAAAACATAAAAAAGTTTATTTTTAACCACTTTAAACAATTATTTCCAAAAAAAAGACTTTTTTAAAAAAGGTAATTCAGTTTTTGTTAAAGTATAGTTGCCCAACTTTCAATTGCAACCGGGTTTAGCCAATAACTTTTGGGGGAAGGGCTTTAAATTCAAAAGAAAATTTTGTTTCTTTGGCATTCCAGTTGCACCCCCTGAAATCAGCAAATCATTGTCCCTTTGAAAATTCCCCCACAGAAATTATTGTCCTATTAAGGAAAGACAAATTTTGTTTTAAAAGTATTTTTGCCCACAAGTTTTTGGGATAAATTTAGCCAATGATTTAAACAATTTCCTAGCTACAATTTGGGACGTCCCTATAAATTTCTTCATTTTTTTTCCCAAATTCAATAAATTTTGTAATTTAATTCAATGACTTCCTAAAATATTTTTAAAAAAAATTGTAGGCCTTTTCAATAGTGGATTGATTTTAAAAAATGGACCTTAAAATTTAAAAATCTTTACAAATGAGAAAATATCTTAGCAAACATTTTTTAAAAAATATTAAATGTAGTAAAGTAAAAAACCTTAAATTGATAATCCCCAATACAACTGCCCTTACTAAAATCCGCCTGAAAGCTACTTATAATACCATGTGTTAAGGCAAAAAATATAAAATCTGTTATATTTTTAAACAAGAATTTCAGGAAAAAATTCAAAATTTTGGTTTAAAAAATTTTATTTTAAAAAATTGGACAAAATTTTGAATCTTTATCCCAAATTTTATCTAAAGTAAAAAAAATAGAATTAGCTGGTTTTTTGGAAAAAATTTGAAAAATGATTTGGTATAAGGTTGGGTTTTTTCCCTTTTAAACAATTTACCTAAATTTTTTTAAATTTTTAAATGTTTAAAAGGAAAAATTATTTGTCCCCATTTGGGGGTTGTTAATTTGTGAACATTTTGGGTGAAAACAAAAAATGAAAGGGCCTTTAACAAGGGGTTTTTCATTTTTTTAAAATTTTTAATTGACCCCTTTGCAATTAAATTTTTTTTGGAAGACAAAATAATCATAACTGATATTACGTTAAATTTAACCATTTAAAGGACAGGTAATAAAAAATTTTATGGGAAATTTCAGCCAAATAATTAAGAAAAATTTCTTTTTTAAGCCAATTTTGGGTGAAAAATTTATCAATAAATTATTCTATGTCCACTCAATATTTAAAATGGATTTGTTTAATTTCCTCAATTTTAAGAAATTATAGTGGAATGTGAGGCCCGCTTCTTTAAAAGGGTTTTTGTTTTAACGAAAAGGTAGGGGTTTTTTTTTTACCAAAAAAAAAATCCAACATTTTTAAAACAAACTTCCTTTCTCTTTTTTTCCTTCCCAAAAATTTAAATTAGACTAAATTAAATTTCAAAAACCAAACTTCTTTTAAATTTTAATTGAGGAAAATTGGCCATTTTAAACATAGAAATTAATTTTAAAAAAATTTTTTTGGGGGCTTTTCTTTCAAAATGACCTAACTGTTTGTTTTGGGGCCTAATTACAAGGGGAAAAATATTTCATCCCGGTAAGGGTTTTTGATGAAAATTTTAACTGGGCCTTAAACCCAATAAAAAAGGTAAAAGGTGCTAAAATTTTGAAACAAATTTACCTAAAATTTAGGATCCTTTTTTTAAAAATTTTGGCCTTAAGCTTAAAAAAGAAATTTTCCTTATTATTTGAACCCTTTTTAAAAAAATACACAAATTAATCTTAACACAAATTTGCTTGTTTTGGTGGAATTTCCCTTAAGTATTTAAAAAAAATGGCTTTTTAGGTTCCCAATTTTGCATGGTTACCATTAAAAGAGAAAAAAAAATGTAAACTATTGCAAGAACTAGCAATTTATAAAAAATTTTACAAGTTGAAATACTTTATTTCAAAATTGTTCACAGTGTAAAAGTGCGACAACTTCAAAAGTGGGAAGTTAAAAGTGCTTACCTTGATTCAAACAGGGACTTGCTGCCAGTGCAAAACAAATTAAATTCAGATTAAAAACAGTGATAAAGCACTTTATGACAATAATTCGTTCTTTGGTTGAAAAAAGGTTACAGTATTTTGTTAAACTTACCCCAAAAATTTTAAAAAACAACCTTTTGGAAAATTCAGCAATTACATGGTAACTTATTATTTTTTTTTTAATTATTTGGGAAAGGGGAATTACTTTTGAATGTTAGCCTTTTTGCAATTTTTAAAGTGGCAAAAGTAATTATGGCCTAAGGTTTAAAAAATTCATAAATTTCCCCCCAAATTACCTTATTTAGCATTTGGAAACTTCCCTAGGGGAAACTAATTGCAGTGACTTTGATCCAAGGAGTTTTTTCCTATGGGAAAAATTTTAAATTCCAAAAAAAGGTAAAATTTTAACAGAAATTCTTAATTTTTTCGAAAATTTTTTTTTTTCCCGCTTTTTTCCCCACCCCCCCCCCCCCCCACCCCCCCCCCCCCCCACCCCCCCCCCCCCCCACCCCCCCCCCCCCCCACCCCCCCCCCCCCCCACCCCCCCCCCCCCCCACCCCCCCCCCCCCCCACCCCCCCCCCCCCCCACCCCCCCCCCCCCCCACCCCCCCCCCCCCCCACCCCCCCCCCCCCCCACCCCCCCCCCCCCCCACCCCCCCCCCCCCCCACCCCCCCCCCCCCCCACCCCCCCCCCCCCCCACCCCCCCCCCCCCCCACCCCCCCCCCCCCCCACCCCCCCCCCCCCCCACCCCCCCCCCCCCCCACCCCCCCCCCCCCCCACCCCCCCCCCCCCCCACCCCCCCCCCCCCCCACCCCCCCCCCCCCCCACCCCCCCCCCCCCCCACCCCCCCCCCCCCCCACCCCCCCCCCCCCCCACCCCCCCCCCCCCCCACCCCCCCCCCCCCCCACCCCCCCCCCCCCCCACCCCCCCCCCCCCCCACCCCCCCCCCCCCCCAGGACATTCCCAAAAGGGTCATTGCATTTTGTTGTCGTCATAATATTTGTCACGTCATTGGGGAAAAATATTTTTTTTCCCTCTAACATGACCCCTTTTAAACATCACCTTGGGGTCCGCTAGACCTTAGCGCGACGTCACGGAGTCATTTGGAGGGAAAAACATAAGGGAAAAACTGTACCCGGGTGCCAAAGTACCTTAATAGCTTATAACCAACTTACTTGCGTACCTGACCCATATACACAATAGACTGAGTCCTTGCTTATTAGAATATTAAGAATTTGACAAACTAAATACGCTGCCTACCTTACCCGGGCACTATTCTTTACTGTGACGCAATCATATAGCGTATGTTTGTTATTGAAATCCTCCCACAATGATGAAAAATAAACATCGCTAAAACTAGGACTCAGGAACAAGAACTGATATCTAACCAACACGCTGGGAATATGGGAAACACACACAATACACGATTGGTTATATGACATATACACAAGGCGTGTGTAACGTAAAGGAGCTTTCGAATTTAATGCAACACAAAATGTTGTGGCGTTTCACAAAGCTGTGCCTTTTCACCTTAAGCTATGTCGGAAAAAAAAAAAAAAACTGTTGTAGACCAAGTTGTTAATAGGTCAGTATGTTGCATATTGCTAACAGAGCAGTGGAAGCCTAGTTCTTACACAAAACAGCGCAGATAACTAGAAGTGAAACCTGCCATGATGGTTGCAATTTAAGTCTCACCCAAATTCTTTGTGCTTCTTAATAAATGGACTTCATGGTCATTTATTACTTCGAAAAAAAAAAACTAAGAAGATTTCTAGTCGATTAATGCAGATCAATGACAACCCCACAGTAGATTTTATGAGAACGGGTGCGTTCAGAAAAGGAAGATTTTGTATCTTATGTGAAATTGCGTTTTCTTGGCCGCTTTGTAAGCTATAGGATCTAAAATTTGAGAGAGGATGTGTACGTGTTACGATAAATTTTACCAAACAAAAGGAAATTTTTAATTGAGCGATGGTTACATGAATCACTCTAGAGCTCTTTTTCAACGTATTGGCCGAAAACCCTATCTTCCTCTAGGATTTCATATTTATGTGCCCATAATAAAAAAGTTTGCAACACACAAATTAAATTTATGGTCTCCCATAAAGGTTCAAAAAAAATCCTTCTTACATAAAAATATCGATATCAAACGACAACAGATGTTTTTGGGGGCAATTTTGGAATTGGCGAAAATAAGACGTATCCGTGTTGGCTAAATGAAATTAACAAAACACATAGATTGGAAACAAAATAAAAAATTAAACTGGTGCCCAAAGTGATTGGTTATAAAACTCTTGTCAGTAATCTTCTCAAAAAAAAAATAGACAAATATTCATGATTGCATATTCATGGAAGTATAATAATGGAGAAAATTTGAAAATGAAATTTGCATTTTTTAATTCTTTAACCCCTAAAACAAATCCGTGTCCTGCTAATAATGCAAAACCACATTTTTTGGTCAAGTTATTGAAGCAAAAGACAAAGGCTAAGAAAAACGGACAGCCAGTGAAATTTATTTGGCCTTCGAGTTGTTATCGCTGTATAGTTCGCGCAAAAGAATTTGCCAACAAGACAAAACCGTACCCGTCCAAATGTACCAAACATAGAAAAACACACGAACTGATAAACGCTGGAGTAATCCTACTTTTTACAATACACAAGCAAAGCTGTAACACCAAGCTATGCATCGTTTTGGGCAGATTTTCGTCGCTGATATTTGCAAACAAGGCAAGGGAGTTTGTATACGTAACAACTCCCTGCCCAAGGTTATTCGAACCAGAGGTGCATGCAGCTAGCATGTTCGAAAAAGAAAAAAAGAAAAACCAGGGAGTATTCTATTGAACAACTCCCTTTCGAAACATTGAAAATTAACAAGTACCAAAACAACAATAATAACATGAAAACCACGAAGCGTAACATACTGTGTTTGACTCATAACTTCAAACTCAGTTTTGCGGCTGTGTAAAAACCCAACCTATTTGTTGACTGAAACACGAATAATGCGAATGACAGCCATGCTACCAGGGGTTGCTCACCATATTTGCTAAACTTAGGCCAATGGCAAATAGTCATAATGAGTAGCGGTTTGGTCGTTAAAAGACAAACCACGTTTGCCTATAAAACGATATCAGATTTTCCGTTTCGATTTTCTATTTAGCTTTAAAAAATGCGTATAGGATTTAAAATAATAATTTTTTAAACGACAATTTAGCGGTTAATTATATTACTTAAAAAAATCATATGTAAAGGTAATAAATTACAGAGTCGAATCAGAATTACAAAGATACAAATAGTTTTAATCAAGCACCGGGTATTTTGGACTGCCTGAAAAAATACACTACCATAAACAAAGTCAACACATTCAGCAAATTAAAAAAAAAAAAGCCAAAAGAAAGCAATATCACAATGAATGAGAATGCATAACATTGAGATTGTGATAAATACCAATTTTTGCAAGTCACAAGATCAAGTTGCAAAGTCAAATGTATAAGGGTAAGAAAAACTCCAAGTAAAAATCACAAGTCTTTTGCCCTCAGTATCAAAGTCAAAGCAGTAGCATCAGAGTCACAAGTCACAAAGCAAAGGATAAGCAAGATCAAGTCAAGTGCATTTTTCACGACACTTGGACAGGTCTCAAACTAGAAAATGGAAGCATGTTCGAGGGGCTGTTATTTTGTAATATTTTTTTTCCATTCCAAGAGCAAGCAAAAAAGTTTGGGGCACACCCGTTTTTCATTAACAAATATAACTGCAGCGATGACGAAGGCTGAACTATGTTGATCAAAGAGACATGCTGAGTCCAATCATAGGGAAGGATCAAATGCACTGAAACCTTAAACGTCGAAACCACAATTAACCAAAACCTACTAAACTACATCACGATCAATTATGAATTTCTAAGTTGGTAGGTTTGGCGCTAGGTCTCAAAGAAGAAAAAAAAAAGAATCTTAGGGGGGATTTCAGTATTTATGGGGGATCTTGGAAAAATCACTAAAACATAGGATCATCAAAACAGGTCATTTTTTTCTTCATTTCACAAGAGCTGCGGGCTGTAGCCCTGGGATAAAGCCTAGCGTGCATAACCAGACTGTGGCTAGCCAGCTCACACCAATTGGAGACTTGGGCCGGGGCCCTTACAATCTCAAAAGTAGCGGTTAAAAAAAAAAAAGACCTGGCAAAAAAGTTTCCTTAAAGCTCCGCAGGTTAACAGCCTGGGCGAATTTTCCCAAAACGGGGGCAGTTAATAGGGACACTATCATAAATCAAACACAAAAAAAAACCAGTGGCATTGCCTACAGAATAGTTTAACAAAGCCCCAGAAAAAAAGCCAACAACATAAATCCTTTTTTTCACAACACAATAATCTAAAATTTAATTGGATAAACCAAAAAAATGGGGAAAGGTGGAGATGCTAGAATAAAATTCAATGTAAGAAAACCTAGCCTACCGGTGGTGCAAATTTGTAGTATCGTTGAAAAAGCTACTATCACACAACCTGACTAATCTTTTTTACAAAAAAAAAAAAAAACAGAAACTGTCATTATTTAGTGCATATTCTTCAAACTATTTTAAGTGGCTGGCAACAAAAGAAGGCAAAGTGGTGCTGTCAATTATAGAAGGAGGACTCCTCAATCAAAAACCTCTATTGGAGTCTAAAAACTGTAGGTGGCTTGGATGCCAAAAAAACGGTGCTAATCTTTCTAAACAGCTGTTAAAATCGTAATAAGCGTAGAATTGATTTTATGAATTGAGAAAAAAAAGAATAACACTCATTATTTGTGACATTTTTTAATTGTTATCACCCTTATAGAAGGTGATAATTAAGGAAAAATTGCTTAATAGAGGGAGGGATGACAAAAAAAACAGCTCTATTACTTTGCGAAAAAATGTTCCTTTTGTAATTTTTCTTAAAAAGAATAACACAAAAATGGTGTATAATATTTTGGTAAAAAAAAAGCGTTGGTACAAAAAATATCTAAACTTTCAATATTAACTGAATTCTTCGGAAAAAAAAAAAAAAACTGGACATGCATAAGGATACCACCTAAACAAAATGGACTGTTAACTCAGGAGGAGGCTTCCCCCTAAACGGGGCTCAATTATACGACACATAGAGGGGCCACACATAGGTTGGTGCGTAAACACGTAAAAAGAAGCAAAAGTAAGCTTGATGGAAGACATGTTGGGAAATGGAAAATTGACAAAACATTTTAGAAGAACCTTAAAGACTGCAACGCTAAGGCGGCAAAAATTCTTTACTTTGAATGTTCCATGCAGTTTAGACACACCATTTTGATTTGACTTGAGAATTTCATATTAAAAGGGTAAATAGCAAGTTTACCGCACACAAAAAAAATTTGAATTACTGTAACCCAAAGAGCATCACATAAAAAATTTACCGAAATGTTCTATAGATAATCACTGTTATATAGTTTCTGACAACTGAGTTGAAAATTCACGTATAGACACCACCAGGTTTAACCTAGAATAGCATACTTTATGTTCTAAAAAACAAATCAATACATGAAAGATACCTGAAGTGAAAAAAATTTAAGGGAATATTTAGTGAGAATAACCTGTTTTTTTTTTTTCAAATACGTTTGCGGAACTCACTTGCTTCACGCGCCCTTTAAACAAGAAGTTCAACTTTTTGTACAACTCAATGGAGTTTACTGAATAATTAAACATGTAATCAGTGACCACATTTTCTACTTAGGCCAGTGTATTTGCAATGGTGTAATTGAAGCGGTATATCTTGTAGGAGTAAAATGGTTATTGTCGTCAAGGCAGAAGAAACCCACAATAAGAAACGCCTACAATGGCGGGGGGCCCTTGACCATTCCCAGGGAAAATTAGTAGGGGAAAACGAAAACGTAAATAGAAAATGCATATTATTTCACAAAAGGTTATTTTGGAGGCTTGAAATCAATAGCAATAATTGGACAAGTGGCACTTTTTCAGCATTTCCAGGGAAAACAAAAAAGAAAATAAAACTTTTTTCATCAAGAAGGCAAACTTTCATTTTCGTTTGGAATGCATCAGGAACAGTTGTCCCAATTCCAACACCGTACACTCAGAAATCTACGGCACCCTGGTGGGGGGGGCCGTGCAAAACACTTGAGGCGACTGTGTGGTTACTTGCATGGCTCAATGCCTCGAAGGGTCCTGTATACTATGGTATAGATAACAAAAGACGCCACGGTCACACTTTGGTTGTAAAGTATATATAAAACGACACGTAAACAGGAGGGCCGTTACATCCACGGTCACATTAGGCTGTAAGTAAACCACAATACAACAAATGCAAAATAGTTACCCAAATAATTAGAATTTCTCCTGGTTATCAGATTATCCGTTCTAAAATAAAAACAGGTGTCGAATATGTACTCTCTTTGGCGTACATACTCTAAGAACGGTTGGTATTACGAGTGCAGACCAGTATGTGTGTGCAGGAGTATCACAGTCCGCTGGGCGGGCAACTGGTTATTTTCAAGACACAGCACAAGATCATCAAGTCACCGGATGGGTAACTGTGTAACGGAGAATAGGATAAACAGTACACATTGTGCCGTCCAATCCTCCTTAAAGCGTGTACATACTAAAGAAACCAATAAATGTGTACATGAGCAGTCAGCACCAATAAGAAAAGTCCACGTAAAATTATTGGTTTCCATAAATTCATAAGAAGATCAAACCACAACAAAAACTCTGTTGAACTTGTTAGAAAAATCAAAAGTAAAACAACAACAACACAAAGTAGCAACTCAGTAAAGAACCTACAGATTTAAGTGCAAAGATACAAATAAGGGGATCGTGATGGGCCAGTTAGTTAAAATCGAAATTTGTCCATCTAAATAAAAAAACAATAAAAGAACTTTCTAACTTAAGAGAAAAAAAATAATAGAGAGCAGACGAAAAAAGAATCATTTGTTAGCAAACACAAATCCAATCAATCACGAAGATAATCAAATGCACACAATCACACAGGTCAAAGTCACAAAAAGTCAAAATGCGAAAAATCGCAAAATCAGGATACACAAGGTATTAACAACGAAGACAATATTGAACTACGAGTCAGACTCGAGTACCATGAAATACACAATCAAGTCCAGAATGATCAACAAGCTGGTGACAAGGAGTGTGTCCTTTACAAAACGCATGTAATAATGGTCATGATATGGGTGGATTGACCGGAAAAAAAGCGAAAGTAATTCCAGTATAATAAAAAAAAAGAAAATATTTGACCTAAAAAAAAAAAAAAACAAAAAAAAAAAAAAAAAAAAAAAAAAGACCGTATTTACGAATGTACAACAAACTACAAAACACAATTTGGAAATAAATACCTCCGGAAGAAAACAAAACAAGTATTATCAAACAATAAAAAAAACAAAAAAAAAAAAAACAAAACACCTTCCCATAATGGGACAGAAAAAAAATAAAAAATTTTAAATAAAAAAAAATTATAAAAACAAACACTAAAAAAAAAAAAGAATAATACGATCAAAAATAAACCCCAAAAAAAATTGTCACAAAATTAGCAAAACAACAACACAAAAAACTGAGACTCCAGATCCGGAGGGGGCTTTCCCCGCTGTAAGCATGGCCCCTTTTTTCGAAGACAAACCACCTATTTTTAAATAGAACGGTCTAAAGCTAGCTTGACTTCAATTGATGGTGTTTATTTTTAATTTGCACCAGATGTCATAATAAAGCCAATCAAGTGCAATAAATTTAACAGTTTTATTCCTTAGACCCACACCCACTCACCTCTTTATCGAAAGGCGTTTACACAAAAACTGGTGCTACAGTAAAAAAGCTGCAGAATATTGCACCTTACGAGATTAGTCCCCGCCCTTAAAAAAACAAAAGTCGTGCCCTAAAAAACATCCTGATACCGCACGAAGATCGAGTTTCAAAACAAGTTTGTGGTACAATAATTCGCTCTCATAAGAACTAAAACGCAAAGAAGAAGGCGGGCGATATTTACCAACAGAACGAATACAAGCTATCACTTAATAGAAAAAACGATAAACTAGCTCACTTTCCAATTTACCAATCCTAAATGGCATTTTTCTATGGAAAAAAAAAAACCATTTTGCTCTCAGAAGTTGAGAAGAGATTAATAATGTCGATCTGACACAAAGTGCTAAGGTTACCAACAATTTCTATGTGTAAGCTTCAAAATCCAGAGCGTATTTGCATTGACTCGCATCACGTCTAGTGCTGCAATGGTATGTCCCTAATGAATTACACAGGCCCTAATGACTAGAAGCGGCTATCCAGGGCTGAGCTAAGACATGGTAAAATTGAAAGATTATTCGGTTGTTACCCAAAAAATTAGATAATTGTACATACCAGACATATGATTTACTTGCCAGAAAGTTGAGAATGCAAAAAGAAAAGGAGTAGCATAATAAATGTGTCTTATTTTCGAAAAAAATAAGCGATGAGGCCCCCAAAAAAATCAAAACAAAAGAAATTTTGGGGGATCACAATGGGACGAATGTTGAAGAAATGAAAAAGGAAGCAAAAAAAAAAAAAAAAAACATGCTAAAATGAGGGGGAAGAGGATAGAGACAGTTGGAGAGAAAAAAAGCGGAGTGGGGTGGGTAGGGACCGAGGTCTCAGGGGATGACTAATTGCGATGGATCTGCAGCGAGAAAAAAAAAACGGACGGTATATTTATTTTATCATCAAATCGCACTTGGCAATAGGCCAAAAATACCAAAAAAAGTCAAAAAGAAGATATGATATATTATGGTAATAACAGTCGAAAGTCTGGAAAACCAGTGGTATCCGGATCTTTTATACATACACTTTTTTTACAACAAATTAATGCCTTGTGGGATGACCCTACACTTTTTTTCGAACACCAAAAATCCTGATTGGTTGAACAAAGTAAAATAAAATAAACAACCCGAAAAAGTATTGGTTGTCAAATGTCATTTTCACTTGGTAGTGGACTGGCCGGCACCCGTCACAAGGGGTGGAAAGCCAGTTGGTCAGGTGCCATGCTCACACCCCGTTCGGGGAATTTTTAAACAAGATTTTCGGTTCGGGGGTGTACTTAGTCGATACCCGAATAAAAGTATGCAGATCCCCGACGACGACAGTCGCAAACAAACCGACGATTTACCTTTTTATTTGCTAAACAAAAAAAATCAAAAAAAAACAAGGGAAGTTCTACTAATAAAAAAAAACAAAATTTTTTGCGGAGGACGAGAACGCCTGCGCACGCTGTAGGGTCCCTACCATTTTTCCTTCATATTTCCATCTCCACAAATAACTGAGAATAGTACCAACACAATTCCTGTCCACCTTAAAACACAAGTAACATTTGGCAGAGTCACAACAGCCTATATTGAGGGTCGTAAATATTTTCATGCCCATAATCGCAGATGATCTCTAACTAGTTGACAATAGGTTCGCAAAAATAATGATTGTGTCCATAAACTGTACGGATCATTGTGTTGGGGAGACCCGAGTCCGGTGCGTTATACAAAAAAGTGTATGTTATCCACCCCGATACGAAGTCTAACAACCACCTTCAGGATTTTGTCTTTCTTTTTGTTCTTAATGATAACCATTATGTTTTGATTTGTGAAAAGCATTATAAAAAACTGTTGAGGCGCTTACGCGTGCATAATGCAGATTGCACGATTCAGATTCACAAAAAGGAACACTAATCAGTGCGAACACATATAGCTCTTAAAGTATTACAACAGTGATTATGCAAAAATATGACCCATGCAATGGCATGGGAAACTTAGACAGTGTTTTAACAATTCAAGTCCTGGACATCGGACTCGGATCAGACATCGACTCGCTATTTTGACTTGAAACAATATGACTTGGGCATCAGCCAAAATGACTTGACTTGACTCGGAGTCTGGACCCCTAAATGACTTGACATTGAAAGATCTCGGGAGTACCCACCCAGTAAGAAAATGACTTGACTCCTTGACTTGACATAGACTGGAGCAATAAAAAGCATGACTCGAGTCCAAGTGGCGTCACAAGAGGTTGTTGCAGGGGTCGAGAAGTGAAACTCGACATAGCGCCATCAGGTACCCGATGCCCGTCACAAGAGAGATTATGAGGGAAATTTAAAGGGCAAATACAATTGATATAGTAAAAGGACACAGTTTATTAAACAACTGAAAAATATAAATATGTTTTTTGTAATACATATTTCCGGAATTCATAAAGTGTGAAATATGTAAACGCGAAGCGGCGAGGGAATTTTTTTCAACCAGATACAAGGCGGAAACCCAAAGCCTTAAAGAATCGGTACTAAAAATTTTAAAACATGATAAATATAGATGTCCTATTGCCCGGGTAGTTGGCCTATAATACAATACAAGCAAAAAACTTACGTGTGAACTTTCTATTCGATACGGAGTCACTAAAAACTAAACCGTAAAAAAAAAACCAGAACACTACAGACACAAGGGAGTAACATATACTCATATAAAACTATGTTTAGCGAATAAATGAAAGTCCGACATTTAACGTAAATCCATGTATTCTACTTTTAATTTACTTTAAAGGTTAAAAGGGTTTGTAATGTATTTGCTACAAGTAACAGGCACTAAGGAAGAAGTGGGCAAAGCTTATTTAACAACTAATTGGGGTTAAATCACAGAAAATGACCCTCTAAGAGAACGGTACCAAAGTAAAGTAATCGAACCATGAGTGGCGGACAAGAATTTGAACACAGACATCCCAACATTACCTAAGCCTCTATGTCGAAAGTGGATGAGACAAGGGATTGAAGGAACCTAAACTTAATCCCATGTACATTACATGCATATTTTATCATATATCACCTAAATATTTCAAGATGCCCAGTTGCGCACAAAAAAAACGATAAAAAGTTTTCTTTTGAATCTTGAATCGTATGAAATGCAAGCGCACCGAAAATTTGTTGGTAGCAACACACAATTCAAAACTTAACATCTGTATCATAAGCGCAAAAAAGTGGAGGGAACAAAAACGAAAACTTGGGGTTCGTAGACATGCAGTATCGGGATCCGTAAAAAGGATGAATTGTTATCGCAACCCATGGACTTAAACAACCCGTGAAATAATCCAAACTTTGCTAAAACCGTGAGTCGCTACAACAAAACACTAGATCCGTAACCCCAAAGCATGACCACGCACAAGAGAACAGACAACCCAAATGCAAAAATATACACGATATGGGAAATGAAATTACACGCCTCTACATAAAATGTTGGCTTTGTCACATGTTCTTGGTAAAGTGCAGGACTTTGTGCTAATCTAGCTAAAATGGAGTTATGCAGTTGAGATGAGTTTTTAAGGGCTCAGATTTTTCTAACCAATTGGTATTAAGTGGTGCGCAAATAAAAAAAACCAAGGCCCTTTTTTAATTTCTCCAGTTGTGGCTCCTGAGCTGTGTTTTTCCCACAACAATATTCCATTGGCTTCTGCTGAAAACCAACTAGTGGGATAAGGTTCCCATTTAAAAGTCGTCGAGTATTACACCACAAAAAAGATCTATCGTTACAAAGTTCAAGGATGCTCATACTAATCCACTTGAAACAAATAGCAGGTCGTGGAAATGAAACTATTGAAAGAAACAAACTGAAGTAGACTCTACAGCGGCGTGCGTAGCGGTGCGCCAAAATGTTGGGCATCTTAATAAGCAAGAAATTGTTCTACAAAAAAAAAAATTGGATCAAAAAACTAAGGAAAAAACCATCCGGGGCGACTATTCGCCGGTGGTAACTGCATACGATTGTCAGTAATCGACCTCAGAACTCCCCTACGAATCTGTATAAAATAACCCGAACGATGACAGTCCTCTCAACCCCCGTACGGGGTCCTATGATCCACGTACCCCACACAAAAAATCAAAAAAAACCAGGCGCCAACCAAAAAAAAAAAAAAAAAACATAGCCAAAAAAACTATTTACAAGCTATTCAACCTTCCGAAGCTAAACTAAATCGAATCCACACAGCTACAACATTGTCTTGGATTAATATGACTAGAAATACTTGCTGTAAAAATTACTGAAGGCTGGAATATTGCAGACCAAAAAAACACCATCATGTGTCAAGAAAAAATACAGTATTTAATAACACACAAAAGGAATTCGTATAGGCCATACGAACCTTACATAAATCAACAATCGAAGAGAACGAAGACGCTCACTGCAGATGTCTATTTCAAACATCTACACGAGTAGTAAGCATCACAACCAAAAACGCCCTAAATAAAAACGGGCTAAAAAAACCACAAAACAGACATAAAAAAAACAAAAGGAAAAAAAAAAATAACCTCGACACAAGAATGTTTATTTGGGGGCAGTGTTTCAACTATACTGATTGCTGAATATGACCCTCTCATAGCCCTCAATTTAATGTGCTACTTGCCGTCACATGAATGATAAAAATTCACCAACGGCGAGCAGAGGGTCGCTAAAAATCACACAAGTTTTCATTTATCCCTTTTCCTAAAAAATCCTGCGTTACATCTTTTCTTATTTTTGTAAATTCTTGCAATTCTTTTCCACTTATTTTAGTCAATTTTTTCGTCTAATCCTTCATATTTTGCCGCCACACAAACCCAGAAACCTGTGAGAGAGGAAGGGCTGCCACCTAAAACCCTGCCCCCCAACCCAAAACAAATTAATGTTTAGAACCACTAGCTCGAGATCCAAATAAGAAGACTCGAGTCAATAAGAAAATGAGGAACCTCAATCGAGTCAATCCTGCTGCGACTACGAGTCCTTTAAATTAACAGCCGACCACTGTTTTCTATAATTACCACAATTGGCTCATGACTGGGGCCAGTGCATAATGCGAGGTAAGAACGCGAGCACGGCAACACACACAAACATAGGTGTCTGTGTGTGTGTAATCAATATTATAAAAATACACCTTATTTATTTACATCTTCAGATTGATTGGGAGATAGTGGTCACAATGATGGTGTCATACAAGGAATAAACAAGTTGATTAGCCATACGTAGCAATAAACTCAACATAAGTATAAAAACAGACAACGGAGTCGTGCAATAGACTCTAGAGTGATAACAAACGCACTAAGCACTGTGGAGAACGTACAAAAACTAATCTCCAGCAACCAATGGAATCAAAAAAAACAGCAGCTTTGCGATCGCCAAACACCAACATTGCAATATATATAATATTGCCAATACGACACAGCTTGCAACAAAAACGAGCACCATTGCTACCAAACACAAAAAGGGACAAACGCGAACCATAGTATGAGCTTTATTTACAAAAACGACGTGGGCAGGGCGACATAAAGCGGCTTTTGATAACCGACAGATAATCACAAATCGTCGTCGAAGCTTACGATAACCACGCAGAAAACAAAAAACCCGAAACTAATATTTAGCCCTTAAAAAAAAAAATATATTTCAATAAACGACGACGGCAATGAAAGTCGCGTGTGAGTATTATCGAACTTCAGACAACGTGAATAGCAAGAACACTTCGCAAAAAACCGATCTGTTAATTGTGTAACAGTAATTTAAAATAAAACCGGGGAAGTATAAATCAAACATGAAAACTCCTTTGTAGGCCTAAACACAATGGAGAGAGAGTTTCAACCTTCATAAAGAGTTCGTGAAGACAGATTGCTATTGTTCACGGCTTGTGGTCGCCAAGTCAAACACAATAACAACGAAAGGATCACAGAAATGTAACGAGATTGAAAATTAACAAACAAACTTAAAATGATATTATATACAATCCCTTATCTCACTTACATTTACAGTAATAATAATGAACTTACTCAACAACATCCTTTATTAATATTGGCCTGGTACATAGGTCACCACGGGCTGGTACTGTAAGGGTGGGCACGTGTGTGAGGGGACGATGGCAACAGGTGGTAGAACCTGGCAGCGTGCTGTAGCGTAGAACTGGTTCCATCGACGAATAAGAGACAGGCCTAGTTAGGACGATGGAATGATAAACAAAACCATCAATACAACATGTAGAAACGCGGCGTAAGAAGCAATATTTTCAGCAAGGTAATTGTTCAGTGCTGGCCTCATATGATTCGGTAAACAAAAAAAAAAACAAAACAAAACTTAAACAGCAATGAACACAGTCGAGGACTCAAAATGTGTCCTCTCAAATGAATATTAGGTGGCCTCTCATCGTTAAGGATTGTTGAACTGCCTTTTTATGCTAGGCTTTTTAATTGAGAACATCTCACAGAATTTAACAGAAAACTTCTTAATATAGATACAACAGTCCAGGCAATTACGAGAAACGTGCCTTAATAGAACTTCTAACCCAACACAGTAGTTGTATATGGGACATAACACAAGTAAACATTCTCAAAAAAAAAGGGGATGAACTTCTAAACAAGTTCTAAGAAAGGCTAGCGTTGAAGTTGAATTCCTCTGGAACTATTCCGATTCGCTCAATCAAATGGCTTCAATCCGGTGTTTTCCCTACGAACGGGTACGTCTTTAGTAACACTAAAACACCCCACCCACCCCTTGAAAAAGTATACATAATAAGACGTCTCGGACAAAACATTAAGTGTAAAATATTTACCCCATGTATAAACGTTACAGTGTAAAACTACAGTATGTATAATTATGGTAGTCACAAAAATATTCAATGGAAAGAGTACAATTATAGCATATAATTTTGTCTTGGCAAAGGTGATGATACAAATGCGATACAGTGTAAACAATTAGTCAATACACATTGTGCCATAGTTAAACAAAACAAAATTCTAATCAAACTTACAGTCATATCTTCCAAGCATAACTGCATCAAATACAATTCCTTGACAAAGAGTCTGTAAGACTTGTCCTTTCCCTATTAATGTGCTTAAAAATATCTCATTATATGATTGCAAAAATAAACTCAAACAAACCTCAAAAGCATCAACATAACTTTGATTCTAAATAGCGTCATCTTAGATAAAAAATGTCAAAAGGGATTTATGATACCAATGTACATTGATAGGGACAACTAGTAGTTCCCAACAAAAACATCAAAGTGTTGAAGAACCCAGTATCAAAAGCTTAATGTCGTCTTTTTTCAAAATTGTTAGAATAATTTTTCTGTGTTTTTGTCAAATTTCTTAGAATAATAACACACAGGTGCATCAAAAAAACACCATGCTCAATCACTTGAGCACAAAAACTAGCTCCTAATGCCATTTTCACTGGCATCTACTGCCAACAATTAAATTGTTTTTTCACAATCTTGGTAATCAACACTGGTGTAAACTCTATATTTAATACCGATTTTTTTTTTCAATAATATCAAATGCTGCACTTGGACCCAATTAATCTGTCCCAAATCAAAACTTTTCATTTTTCTTTAAGCAATTTGTCAGTGGTGCAGCAATTTTCGAGAAATTCGGACAAAAACGTCTGGAGTAACCACCATACTACACATACAGGAAGGCGCATGAGCTGGCCTACACAAATTATCAGTGTGGGCAATATATAACATTTGTCATGCCCTCAAAAACTATTATCATTAATTGGTCGAACTAATATACACCCTGACCACCACATGCCCTAAAAGTATATCACATGGAGCAACAAGCATCTTCAACTTTATGAACAAATTGCAGTCACACATTATCTTTGGCAGCTTGTCAAACATATTATGCCTTACATGATTGTACATTTTCATAAAAACCCTGAATTGGCTGTACACAATAAAGTCATCAATATATACTTGCACAATTTTCTAAGTCTTAAACGCAAGGGTGTTATTTTACTAAACATAATTTAAAAAAAAGTCTCTTGTGAGTATTTTGTTTCATAACCCAAGCACAGAACCTTATACGAATAACCCATCTGAGCGTCACGAATACTCTACACACAAGAATTTTCTCGAGCCCATCATCAAAAAAAAAAGTGAGTGGTATCTCACACAGTACCCCCTGTGATTAAGTACAAAAAACTATTGAATACATATGTAGCTTTCACATCCGCTAATACAACTAGAATCAACAACGATAACGGGGTATCTGGATAGATCCGGGTCTATGTGACCTGCATTTCAACAAATATAAATCAATAGATACAAATCAAGTAACAAAATACTGTACCCAAACCGTCTGGCTTTGGCTGCACCAAATATACGGGGACGAACCAGGTCACTATTACTAGTTCATAGAAGTCATGGGTCTAAAACTATACCGAACCATCATCCCTGCATGTTGTCGGTTTTTCGAAGTTAACTCGGTAAGGATAGCTTGCTATTGAATTGGATGTAAGACATCTCCCCATACAAACATACATACATATCCAAAATCATTTTGGCATAGAAGAAGATCATACTGAGAACAAAAAGCTAAGCATATTCATAAGATATATGAATATTCATTCTGACTTTTCATTTGTGATCCAATTACTTAATTTCTGGTCGAAATTTGTATCAAACAGAAAGAGAACCATCAAGAATTTTGAGTAACTTAATACACAAAATAAGTGGAACAATTATATACAATAACACTATGATCAATCATCATTACTGAGTTCATAATCACATTGATAATAACACACTTAGATCACAAAAACTTAAGAATTCATTAGTGTTGCTATTTATACATCATGTAACACATTTCAAATCCTTAGTGTACCAATAACTTCTCTTTCATAAATTATTTCATCATATATTGACATACTCTTTTGATTATACGCTTGTCGGTGTCAAATGACGTAATCTGTTGTACATAGACCTTAATACTCCAATGACATAAGGATCCCTTAGAAAGCGGGGGGGGGGGGAGTGCTTAGAGTGGCTGACACCAAACAAAAAGGTAAAAAACCTACACACATTATCACCAGGTTTAAACATCTCTTAATTCAAACATATGGGGATCCTTGTCGTAATTCATATCCCACAACTATAAAATCATTTATTCTTAACTGAGAAGTGTCTCAGATTGTCCTGAGCAAGTAAATCACAAAGTGGCTCACACATTAAGAAACGATCTTTAAAGCGGGATACATAATCCAGTAGATGTATGGACTTCAACCTGGAATCTGATAACCACATTCCTCACTTTAAACATTTCCATGGTCACACGACTGACTGTGTCCAAAAAAAAGACAAAAAAGTTCAATGGACTGAAACCCAAGGGACTCTTGCATAGAATTCCCTGGCAGAAAACATTACAAAATGGAATGTCACATTCATACAATCTACCAAAGGTCAATCATTATACATGAACTATATGTCTTTTAACATATTCTTCAAATGGTTTGGTGAAACCTTTCTTAAAGACCCTTGAGCTTTCCAGGAATAGATAAGCCGAAGACTTAATTTTGGTCTAATGCCCTAAACATCATGATAACATCTGCTGGACTACAGTTTGACATGGAAATTAAGTAACCTTGAGATCTGATTGGATCTCTTTTAAGGCAAAACCCAAAACATGTGAAAAAATTTAAAGTAAAAAGCTTGTAAGACTGTCCGACGCCTTAATATTCCTCAAAAAACAGGTATTGGTGGAGACACTCTGAGAAAACCTTGTTAGAAAGCAACACATAAAGGGTATAAGAGATAAAATATACTGATAAAAGCCATGAACCCTAAAAAAAAACTATCTTAGGTAGGGGACAAAAACTAACAACAATCTGATGTACTCCCCCCCCCCAAACCCCCACAATAAAAAAAAAAAAAGAAAAAAAAAAAAAGAAATAAAAAAAAAAAAACTAACGAAAAAGCTCCTTAACAAAAGCAGGAATTGGCTATATAAGGGAGACACATCACCGATAACACAACATATTCTGGATATCGGCTTCCCAAAACCATGATTGACATGAGTGGACAGGTCGTAAACAGAATTTTGGCCACATCATCTTTTTCAAAAAGTTTATGAAGAAAACACACATACAAAATGATTTAGCATTCTGTGTTAAAGTCTTTTATTTTGGACAATACCTAGGTGCCCTCAAAATGGCATTTTTACATAGGCATAACTCAGTAGTATTGTAGCCCTTCTATAAGGGAATCCTAAGGTACAAAAAAACAATTTTGATGGTAAATTCCTCACACAGAGTACAGAAAATCATCTATCTGTGCATCAGTGGAATCAGCCATATTTACGCAATCAAAATGATTGTTTTTTCCAAATAAGAAACACACATGGGGACGTCTTTTGATCCCCACCCCCCCCCACCCCCACCCGCCCCCCCCCCCCCCCGCCCCGCTGCCCAGCCCCCCCCCCCCCCCCCCCCCCACCCCCCACCCCCCCCCCCCGCGACCCCCCACCCCCCCCCCACCCCCCCACCCCCCCCCCCCCCCCCACACCCCACCCCCCCCCCCCCCCACCCCCCCCCCCCCCCCCCCCCCCCCCCCCACCCCCCCCCCCACCCACCCCCCCCCCCCCCCAACCTCCCCCCCCCCCCCCCCCCCCCCCCACCCCCCCCCCCCAACCACGCCCACCCTTCCCCCCCCAACCGCCCGCCCCCCCCCCCCCCCCCCCCCCACCCCCCCCACCCCCCACCCCCCCCCCCCCCCCCCCCCCCCCCCCCCCCCGCCCCCCCACCCACACCACCCCACCCCCCCCCCCCCCCCCCCCCCCCCCCCCCCACCCCCCCGCCGCCCCAACCCCCCCCCCCCCCCTCCACCGCCCCCCCGCACCCCCCCTCCCCTCTCACCCCCCCCCCCCCCCAGCACAAAATTTTGTGTGTCTATTGTTTATTTGTGAAAAAAGGAATGGTACTAATAGGGAAACGGTATCATGGATAATGGTACTGTATTTTGGGGGGTTGATTTTTTCTGAAAATGGGAAAGGGGGGAAGCTCCCTTTCCCCTTTGTTCATTGGTAGCCGAAATGGTGGTGCGCCTTGGGGTTTTGGCTCCTGACAACTAGATATGAAAACTGAATTGGCATATAGGACTCTCGTTATGGCACCCTAGGACCCCATACCCTTTGTAATCTTCTTCGTCCCATAATTGAGGGTGCAAAGTACCATATCCCTGACGTCACTACATACAGATAGCCAAAAATTGACGCACTTAAAGTTTTGTTTTACCGCTATTTTTCGGAAGCGAAATAACATCAACGTTGTGGGTTTTTTTTCACCCGGAGGGGGGCTTCAGTTTTGAAAAACGCAGGGTTTAACACCTAGGGAAGATGTAGCAACTTTTTTTAACCTGGGGCGCCTCCCGCCCCCCCCCCCTCCCCGGATACGGCCTGAATCCCCACCTAATGCTGTAATTGTTGTATCCGAATAATATGTGCTGTAGACTTAAACTCTTGTGAAAAACAATAAAAATTCCCAAAAATTTTTAATCCTTGGGTTTCCTTTTAACAATAGTTTAAGTCCCCAAATTGAGGCCCACGTTTTTGGGGCCTCCGCAATGTCTATTGCGTGGTGGAGTTTTTTCATGTTTGGGTTTTCTTCATGAAAATTTTATCTAAAAAATTTAGGAGGCGCTTTTGACTAAGAAAAAACCCCTCGGTGAATAGAAGGTTTTTTTTTCAGTTTTGCCTAAAATCTTCCAAATTTCGAATTTTGTATGTGGAAAACCTTTGTGAAAACGCCGGCTATCAGTTTTGGCTCCCTTTTTTTCTTCAAAAAAAGGGCAAAAACATGCCATTTCGCAAAAGTAGTGAGAGATAATTGACACAAATTTCCCCAACGTCCGCAGCCCCGAAGAAAGTGTACTAACGAAAAATGCAGGAGTTTGAACCTATTTAAATTAACGTAATGTTCACAAAACCCGGGTAGGCTTTGCTATACATGCAGCGAAGACTTTAAAAAGCACACAAACATCAAATCCGAAACATCGAAATTAAAGTTTTTTTGGTGGTATGGGTGCCCCCCTTTTCAGTATAAATTTCGCTTGAATTCCCCCGAAAGAGTTGTGAAAACAAAAATGACGTTAATTTTGATCCCCGCATACTTGTAGATCAAAACATAAATCCATGCAGGTTTACCTCATTGGTACTGATTTGTGGGGAAAAATCGTTAGGTTCGTCATTAAATTCAACTAGATTTTTTGAAAATGAGCCAGTTAAAAAACGGGTATTGAGTTGGTCCTATGTGGATAGGTTGTGGCCTTTTAAAGTAGGCGGTGAGGAAATTTTGGTTCAGGTTTGGGAAGGAGGAGGGCCCCATACCATTTTCCCCGGGGGACCCGTTCTTTTCAGCCCCCCCGGGTTTTAAAGAATTCACAGAATTTTTAAAAGAAATGTCACTTCTCCGTCGGGGTACGATAGAAACGGGGTAAAGGGATTAAATTTAAAAACCAATACCACGCAGTAAAAAACCTTTTAAACAATTTCCCCTTTAAAACAAAATGAAATTAGGGGGTACACATTTCCCAGAAGTCGCCCCAAAATTTTTCCCGGGACGGGGGAGAGGGCCAAAAACCCAAAACCCCCGAAAAGGGTGGGGGTTGCCAAAAAAAACGTCGAAGGGAAAAGGGTTTTGGGGCGCACTTCGCGCGCAAAAAATTTTGGGTTTTATTGAAAAAAAATTTAAAAATTGGGGGCTTTTATTAAAAGGGAAACTTTGAAAAAATTTGAATGTCTGTAAAAAAATTGGAAATTGGGGGGTTTTAAAAAGGAAATTGCCCAAAGTTAAGCAAAATAAAAAAATCGTGGGGGGCACTGGCCGTCGTCGGAGACTACGTAATTTTTTTCATTTACCCTTTTACGGCCCCCCGCAAAAATAAAATTTTTAAACGGGGGGGCCCACCCTTTCCCCCGAGAGGAACCAGGACCCCTGACCCCCCCTGGTCCAACACTGCACACTTCAGACACTTTTAAATGAAACAGGAGTTGCTATGTTACAAGACGCCCGTCAGGAACCCGGTTGAATCCCGACGAGCGAATGGAAATTTCCCAGAGACGTCCAATTAAACGCAGCCTTTCTAAATTGTCTAGAAGGAAAAACTTTTTACCGGCCGAACATTCTACACTTTTTTACTACCGTGCTTAAAGGGAACGTTCTCGAATTGCGGGGACGTGTACACTAAATTTCTGTTAAATTCTGGGATTCTCGAATAAAAGCTAGCATATAAAAGGCAGTTCAACTTGTTTGGGGAGAGAGACATTGAGAGATCCCCTAATACTAATTCATCGGAGACAAACGAGACCAGACTATCTATGCTGAGATATCATAAGCCCCATGCAAATTCCCTTTTACGCCGTTTCACGCGTGTATTAGATTGTTATCATCCATCATCGCTACCTTGTCGTTATTCGCTCGTGGAACCAGTTCCTACGCTACAGCACGCTGCGGTTACCACTGTGCCATCGTCAACGTGCATGCACTACCAGCCCGGGACCGACCGGCCCAAATATTGAGTAAGGATTGTGAGTAAGTCAAATTAATTTTTGAAAATTTAAGTAAGAAAGGAGATTGTAAAAAAAACATTAATTTTTAAATTTTTAATCTCGTTCTTCTTGATCTTGCGTTTTGGTTTGCCGCGCCACAACCGTAACAGAATTGGGGGGCCAAACACCCGGGAAACAAAAAAATACACAAAATTCGGAGATTCTTTTGTGAATGAAAGCAACTGTGTTTGCCCAGACACTTATTTGTTTTTTTGAACGCTTGATAAAACTTAAAAAACCCATTAAATTAGATAATTCGTGGTAGCCCCTCGTCAAAAAATAGATTATTAAAGAAATCTGAATTTAAGGTCGCAAACATTATGGCATTGAATTTCACCTTTAATGGGGAAAGGACGGATTAAAAATATGTTCTAGAATATTTTGGATGAAAATCCTCCCTAGTCATTTTGGGAAACAGCTATCATGTGCCAACTGCAACACTTTTGAACTAAAAAGGGCTTAAAAGGGAAAGAATAAGGAGATTAGATTAAAAAAAGGGAAAGAAAAAGGGGAAAAGGGGAAAAGGGAAAAGAGAAAAAGGAAAGGAAAAAAGGAAAGAAAAAGGGGAAAAAAAGGGAAAAGAAAAATGCAATGAAAAAGGAAAAAAGAGGAAAAGAAATGCAATGCAAATGAAAAGGGGAAAAAAAGGGGCAAGAACATGAATTTAGGTTGAAGCAACAGAGTTGGGTAAAAAAGCCTCAGCCCAAAAATAGGCTTGGATACGGGGGGTTTGAGTTCTAAGCACGAAAATTTTGCCCCAAATTTCGGGGGAAAAAAAAAATGGGGGGGGAGAAAATTTTTTAACCATTTCAAAAAAGCTGGGGAGCAACAAAATGGCCAAGAGATAAATGGTCCATACTCATCCAGAGAAATTTTCCAGGAAAGGCTCAAGAAGTGTTTTCCGTCTGTAAATAGGGGCACAGGTTTTATGATAGGTTAAAAAGGCCATATTACAAGCCTATGATTGGGGTCCCCGAAGTTTTATCGCCAAAAATTTAGAAAGTACGAAGGGGGATACCAAACAACGTGATTTTGTTTATAAAAAAAGAAAGGCATTCGATAATGGTGTGTTTCCCAAAAAAAGGCTCCACTTTGACATTTTAAGACAATGATGCTGGTCGAAAATTCAAACGGTGTGTGAATGATGACATTAAACTCACCTTGGGGAAAATAAGGTGAAAATTTAAAAGGGAAAGTGGAAAATTGGGGCTGCCCAGTATCATTTAAACCCATAAATTTGGTAAAGTGGGTCAGATCAAAAAAGGGGTCTTTTTAATACCCCAAAAAAGAAATTGGGCAATAGTATGGCACAACAAGTAATAGTGATCCAGTCGGGTTTTCTTCCTCAAAAAATTCGGGTAAAAAAAAACCCAGATTCAAGTCGTCAAAAAACGACCAGGTAGCTAAAAAAAAAGCTGCCTTTAAAGACATAAGTTGGGGTTTTTCTGTCAAAAAAAGGGCCCACAAGGGGAAATTGCTTACTTGGGAAATTAAAGGGAGACTGAAACACTTCTAATGCTTACATGTAGAGAACTTTCTGAGGTAGTCGTGACTTTAGGGCCTAATTCTAACGAAAAATTTAAGGGAAAGAATACCTTCATTCGTTTCTGGGGGGTTTTTCCCTAGAGGGGAATTAGCCATCCACCCGAAAAAATTAAAATTTTGCTGACACGGCGCAACTCAGCGTTGCTTCTTATGGGTTTTGCCATTATGGGACTCTACTTCCCGGGGAAAATGTACAATTCGGGGGGTTGAGTGGGGATTTATTTCTGTCCCTCTCCAAAAAATTTAATTTGAAGCGATTTATTTTTGGGTCGTCATAGTGGGGCAGACCTACTTCCCGGAAAGGGGGTATCTCTTTTGCTAGGCAAGACCTGTGGGGGAAAAGGGTATACCCATGCAATTTTGACGATAACCCCATGTGATTAAAAACCAGGAAACTAAAAAAGGAAATTTCCAAAATTTTTCCCCTGCCTGGCTTCCCTAAAAGCTAGTCACAAAAGCTCGTAGGTTTAAAATTTTTAAACATCCCCCCTCCAAAAGTGAGGATCAGTTCCCAAAAGTGGAACAAGAGGGAACATGAAAGGGTGATAATTTTAAACACCCACTCCCTAAAAAGAGGGTATGATTTCTGAAAATGGATATAACTTAATCTCCGCCCTCTAAAATTGAGGAATTATTCCAAAATGGAAAAAACACCCCCAAAGGAGGATCAGAATCTGGAAAAGTTCATAAAAATATTCATGAAAGTGAAGTTTTCTTGGTATGATCCACCCAAATTTTTTGACAAATCTTAATGATAGTCGGATTTGAGTCTCCTGGCCCCACACATAGTGAGGGGTAGAACGGGAAAAATCAAAAAGTTGACACACTCCACAGAGACCATTGTCATCCAACAACACATGATGAGAGCTTCAGCCATTAATAGCTGGTGCACTCACTGAGGATGAATCAAAAGATGTCCCAGTATGCTTTTTTTTAAGAAAAATTTTTTTGATGCGTAAATGGCGAACCTGTGCACATAGATGAAGAGTGGAGAATTTACCATCAAATTGGGGTACCTAGGCCCTATAGAAGGGAAATCGAGTTTGCTCATGAAATCCCATTTGCAGGGCACCTGGAGTCAATAAGATTACCACAAAATTTCAAAATCATTTTTATTGGCCAAAACTTAAAATGATGGGGCCAATTTTGTAAGACCTGTCATCATGAAAAGGGTTTTTGGGGGGGAAACCGAATCAGAATATTCGGCTGCCCCCCTTAAAGCCAATTTCCCGCTTTTTAAGGCCCTTTAGTAGAGTCATCTTTATTGGAGGCCCCCACCCAGAGTAGGGCAGGGCTCGATTATTACCATTATGTGTGCTTCCAAGGGTTTCCAAGGGAATACCCCTTTAGGAAAATTAAGGCTCGGGCAGTCTTACAAGCTTTACTGAAATTTTTCACATTGTTTGGGTTGCCAAAAAGATCCAATCGATCAAAGGGGCTAATTTCATTTAAATGTATTCAAAAGATGTTATATAGTTGGGATAGACCAAATTAAGTCTTTGGGTTATCACCGAAAAACCCAAGGGGCTTTTGAAAGGTTCACCAAACATTAAGAATATGTTTAAAAACTATTGTCATGAAGAGAGAGATTGGGATAAGGCATTTCCCTTTGTAAAGTTTTTTCTGCCAGGGGAAACTAACAAAAGTCACTTGGGTTCTCCATTTTAACTTTTTTTTGGAAACCCCGTTTTGTGGACCATTGAAATTGTTAAAGAGAGGTGGTTATCGATCCAGGGAAGACATACATCTATTGATTATGTTCCGCTTTAAAAATCGTCTTCATGGAGCATGTGAACTTTCTCAGGAAAATCTGAGGCACTCTCAGAAAAAATGAAAGCGTGGTATGACAAAAACCCCTGTGAAAAAAGAGTTTAAACCCGGTGTAAGGTGCTAGTGTTTTTTTCTGTTTCTGGTCAGCCCTTCAACCGTTTCAAGGACCTTATGTCATTGAGAGAAGGTCGGACCAGATTACGTCTTTTGACACCTGACAAGCGTAAATCTAAAAGATATGTCATTTAATATGTGAAAAAATTAGAAAAAGAAGATTGTGACATTTCTAAAGGTGAAATGTACATATTAAATAGCAACCTAATGATACAGGTGACAAATGGTATTATCAAAGCTGATTTGAAACCCGTAAGATGAGATCAAAGGCTAAAAATGTTCCGACATGTATATTAAGTTACAAATTCGATGTGTTTTTAAAATCTTGACCCGAAATTAAGTCTCGGATCACAAAAAAAATCAGAAATGAAATCATTAACTGATATGCATGCTTGTTCTCAGATGATCCTATAGGACAAAATTTTATTAACTGATGTTGGTGGAGTGCCACACCCTCAAAACATCCCCTTTCCGAGTTTAACCCTGAAAAAGCAACACTCAGGGATGAGGTTCGGTACAGTTGGACCCTGACATTTTTGAAACCCATAAAGTGAATGTTTCCCCCTTTTATATTGGTCCCCCAACCAACGTGGGAAGATTTTGTACTGTTACCGAAAAGGGGATGCGGTCAAAGAACGGATTCCTATCCATCCCCTACGATGATTTATTGATAGGGTGGGAAAACTACGTATGTGTCAAGTTTGACTTACTAAAGGGGGACTGGGAGATACCACTCACTGAGAGGGCTCGGAAAAAACTCCATTCGTGACGCCCGATGGGGTTTTTCAGTATAAGGGTTTTGCCGTTTGGTATGAAAAAATCACCGATGACGTTTAGCGCTTTTAAAAATCACGTCAAATTTTGAAAATTGTGAAAATATGTTGAGACCTTATTGTGTACAGCAACTCGGGGAAAGAACATGTACAACATGTTAAGGGATTTTTTGAAAGCTTTCCAAAACTAATTTTGACGTCAATTTTGGGCAAAAGTGAGATTGCTTGGCCCAGGTGATTACTTAGGGCATGTGGTTGGGCAGGGTAAATTAGACCAATTAAGGCTAAAATTGAGGGGTCCAAATTCCCTGCCCCAAAGATAAAAGGGGACTCATGCGCTTCCCAGGCATGCTGGGTTTCTACAGCGTTTTTTTCCCAATTTCTCTGACATTGCTGCACCCTGCAAAATTGTTAAAAAAAATGAAAAATTTGTGGGCGGATAATTGCCAACAGCATTTGAATTTTTGAAAAAGGCACTAAAGAGTTCACCCGGTTGATCGCTCCAGATTTGAAAAAAAAATTTAATTGGCGTGGATGCCAGTGACAAGGCAAGGAGCATTTTTTTCTTCAAACGTACATGGTGTTTATCCCCGTTTTTTATTATTTTAAGAAAATTTTACAAAACACCAGAAAAATTATTCAAAATTTAAAAAGAAATTAGCTTTTATACTTGGGCTTCAAACTTTGTGTTTTTGGGGAAATTCTTTTTTTCCCATCACTGTATCACCCATATAACCCTTTGACATTTTTTTTAAAATTAAGAATAAGAATCAAAATTTAGGGTGGATTTATTTTTGCAATCAATAAAGTAGATATTAAGCATATTAAAGGGGAAAACTTTTGTCCAGACTCTTTGTAAAATTTTATTTGATCAGTATGTTTAAGATATCACGTAAGTTTTTTAAATTTTTTGTTAAATATGGGACAATGTGATTGAATGTTGCTGTTTCAGATTTTATCACCTTTCAAGACAAGTTGTATGTTTATTTTACCTTCCTTTGAAATTTGGTCATAAAATACATCTTAGTTTTATGAAAATTATACATTGTAAATATTGTAATTAAGTTTTTTCCGGCGTCCAAAAATTTTTCAAGGGGGGGAGTGTACAAGACACCCCTCGGAAAACCGGATGAATCCACGACAGCAATGAAAGTTCCAGAGACGTCCAACTTCAACGCAGCCTTTTTTAGAATTTTCTAGAAGAGAGAACTGTTTTTCGCGGGCCGACGACACTTCTACCTGTTTTTCTACCGTGCATTAAGGAACGTTTCGTAATTGCTGGACTGTGTACACTAGAAGTTTCTGTTAAAATTTTTGGGGAGTTCTCGAATAAAAACCAGCATATAAAAGGCAGCAACAGTTTTGTGGCGGAGAGAGACATTGAGAGAACCCTAATACTAACTTCCGAAGACATCAACGAGACAGATATCAACTGCTGAGATATCATAAGCCGCCCCTGAAAATTGCCTTTTCGCCGTTTCACGCGTGTATTGAAGTTTTATCATCCATCATCGCACCTTGCGTTTTTTCGCCGTGGAACCAGTTTCCCACGCTACAGCACGCTGCGGTCTACCACTTGCCATCGCCAAAAGTGCATGCACTACCCGCCCTTGGACCAACCACAAATATTGAGTAAAGGGTTTTGATAAGTCAATTAATTATTTTAAATTTAAGTAAGATAAGGAGTTTTAAATAATCATAAGTTTTGAATTTTAATCCGTTTTCTGTGTCTTTTGCTGTTATTGGTTTGACTCGCGACCACAAGCCGAAAACATTTTAAAGGGGAATACACGGAAACTTTAATTTATGGGAATCTGATTAATCCACCCCATCGTTTGCTAGTTTTTAATTTTGAGTGATTTCTTTTTTCTAATCCTTTTTAATTTATACTGATACCCAAATAAACCCCCATATGCACCCACCTACACCGTATGAATAAAAATTAGGAGAACAATGCTTTGATCCAATGCTTTTACCCACAGCAGAAGAAACACTGTCTAAAAAATCAAAACGACTGCTAATTCCTGAGGAGCTAAAAAAACAAAAATTATAAAAGAATCTTACCTAGCACAAGCTAAAGGGCAAAGAAGGTATAAGACTAAATTTGTTTTAATTTATATTAATTTTTCCAAAAATTTTGCAATTTTCCAAATGGGAAGGCATATCAACAGTTACATAAAAATTTAACTAGCCTATTGTATAAGCGTTTTCTCGCGTTGGGCCTGCAAATTTGTTTTCAAGGAAAGCGACTGGCAATGCTATAGCATATTAAACAAAATCTGTTACATTTCTTTTTCAACGTACAGACAAATGAACCTTTTGTTTATCTAAAAATAGTTTTATCATTTATCTTCACGATAAAAAGCAAGAACCTTGGCGGCAACTAGGGGGACAAGGGGGGAGCTCCTTTTTAAATCTCCTAAATAACAACTCCCGAGAGTAATAAAATAAACTGCAGTATGAGAAAGTGACCTTTGATCATTTCGAAGCACATGTAGATTGCAAAATAAGAAAAAAAAAGAGCGAGTGACCGGGTCGTATTAGCACACCAAAAATAAAAAAATTTCCGGCGGGGCTTACTGTGCATCAGGTCCTTTCCAAAGCCTCAAGTTTTTGGAGACACGCCACAAAGGAAGAGACCCTGAATAGAGGGTTAAGAGATGTTGGAACTGGTTTTTTGCCTCGCATTATTGATTTTTTTCGTTGGTACTTTTTTGCGGCCCCACCCTTCTTTGCCCCTCCACCAGGGGAAAAAGGGCCCAAAAACTACCGCAACAGGATAATTAGGAGACGAGCAAAATTGGTCCAACTATATTTGAAACGGGCGTGGGGAATTCCCAAACGATTTTATAGGGTTTACTTTTCACCTTCCCTCATCTTTGGGTGCTCACGGGTAATTTGAACCGCGTCATCCTAAAATGAAAAAAAAAAAATGCTGATAGTGAACTTTCCTGCTGAAAAGGGGGGATTCTGCTCAGTAAAGCATTTCATGACTTTTTGGTCAACTTCTGTATCTTTTTTAAATTTTTCACTGGGGTTGGGAAAAAAACCTTAGAGAAATTTCTCGTCTTAGGGGGTTAAATCTTGATAAAATTACCCCTAATCATTGCTTTGCAGTGGCGGATCCAGGGGGGTCCCCGGCGTGGGGACCCCCCTCAAATTTTCCAATGTCCCCTTTTTTTAAAAATTTTTTTTTTCACAAGCAAAAAAAAAAAAAAAAAACGAGACATTTTACAATAATGATAGTGTTGTCCAAATCCAGGAGATTTTGGTACCCCCATCCAGTACCCATCAACCACTCGTAAAAGTCTAGCCATGTATCGCGAAACTTTCGGCAATATATATGACTACGTCCTATTTGGCCCCCCGAAACCCGAACAGTGCAATCGTTTTACAGAAAATGTGACTACAGTATGTCTGCGTACAATCAGGCATTCAAATCACTTTTCTTTTGGGAAAAACCATGTGGGGGTGCTTGGGCTTCAGAGAAATACAAACCCGCAGATATTACGTCTACTCACACTTATGAAACGTATTCCATTGGGTTTTTATTGTTTCCCCAAAAGGTCACTGCTATCTTTTGGTCTTACAAAAAAAGATCTGTTCACACTCCTAAACCTACGTCTATGAAACCTTCCCCTCCCCTTCTATATCCATCCTCTCGTGAACAAGAGAGAGAGGTAGGCTAATACTTTTTTCGCTGGAATTTTATTTGGGAAATTACTTTCTTTTTTATAGTGTTCCCCCGTGATGGGAATAAAAAGCCGTTTTGGGTAAAGTCCACACCCAAGAGTGCCCAGAATCACAAAGAAAAATGGGTTTTTTTTTCTTTTAAAATTACTATATAAAATCACCCCCAGGCAAAAAACGAAAGGGTCAGTGGGTTAAAATTTTTTGACGTCTTTGGCGAACTGGTCTGCTGTCGCAAGAAACAACTTCGACTTCAGTCATCTTTTTCTGACAGAGTTTTTTTAAAGTCGCGCCGAAACATATAGGGAACACAACAACGGGTTTTTTAAACCCCCCCCCCCTCCCCCAGTCGGATGGGGAGCGCTAAGGGGGGAAAGGGGTTTTCATGCCCCCGTCGGAAAGGCTGGCCCCTATGGAAAAGTTTTAAAGTTTGTAGGGGAGTTTTGTCGAAAGCACGCATCCTGACGACAACACGACGTTTTACCTGTTTTTTGCCCCAAAAAGGAAAATTTTCTGAATAAAAACCCAAAAAATTTTCGGCGCGCTACGCGCGCTGTAGGCCCACTTTTTTTTCAATTTCCGTTCCACATAGCAGGATGCCAATCCTGTCCCTACCGTAACTTTGGGGCAAATCATAGTTTAAGTAAAGGTCGTAATTTTCATCCATATAGCAAACCCTATTTGGGTGTTCTCTTTGTGTGTCTGCGGTACAGTCAGTTGGTGAGGCTTGGGAGAAAAGTTTGGTATTTCATCGTGTATCCGGTGGTTTCGATAAAATGTATGTTAAACCAGAACGGTCTAAAAAACCCTAAAATTTTTTTTTTCTTTTCGTCTATTTTTTATGTGTAAGCCTATCAAAAAATTTCGCCCGCTTCGCGCGCTTTTCAATTTCACATCCATTTTCAAAAACACTAACGTGCGCAACTGGGACAAAAATTTTTAAGTGATATATGCAAATATGCCTGAAATTGCGGGATAATGAGGTTCCCCATTTGCCCTTCTCATCATACGAAGTGGGGAAATGTGGGAAAATTTGGGGAAACTGACATGGCCCGGCCCCGGGGAAAATTCTGCCGCCACCCAGGGTCTTTTACTTATTTGGGGCTTTAAAAACTAATTTTTGGAAAAACCCCAAATTTTCTAGTTTTGTCCACTTTCCTCAGCTATTTTTAGCTAAATATAGTACAACCCTTTTCCCCCTTTTTCATTTAATGTAGAATACATGGTTTTTATTAAATTTCGGGAATTGAATAGCTTTCGCAAAACCTGGTTTAACGTTCCTTGTGTCTGTGTACGGTACGACTATGACTCGAGGGGGAAGTAAAATAAAGTTATGCCCATGGGGGCCCAAGGTCCGGTCAATTGTTTATATAAGCTTTAAATTAGTAAAAATTTTATAATGTGGCTTCCCAAAAAATTTTCGCGCGCTTCGCGCGCTTTGAAATTTTCACCGTCTAGATTCCAGGTTTGATTCATTTTTGCTGTCTCTTGGTTTATCCTTTCTTTGCAATTTTGCGGAAATTTTGTAATCGCTGCGTTTCAGGAACCAAAATTTAAAAAAAAAGGAATGTGCCCTTTTATGTTGGACCCCCCTCAAAAAAGCCCCCTAGATCCCCCCCTGCTTTGCCCAAAGAACAATGGGTTAAAAGGGAAGACAATGCGGTGGGATGTTATTCCCAAAAGAAAAAAAATGGGAACCATTGTGCTATGTACAAAATCACGCTGGTGAGAGGAGTGTTACGAAACGGGGGGACTTGTAAAAAGTCTTAAAGATATGGGACATGTTAATGTCACACCTTTATAGCATGTAAAAAAAAAAAACTGTTAATAGTATTAAATTCCCCATCAAACTAAACAAGCATTGACCATTTTAAATCAAGTACTGTTTTTCACTTATATTAAAAATAATACAAGTTTGGGGCGGATTACCCGGTTGGGAATTGTTTGGAGTGGGAATTGTTTGGGGAGTTTCTTACACCCAAAGACAATGAATGAAGTTTAATTTGCTAAACGAAAATAAAAATTTTTTTCGCTCTTCCGTAAATCTTTTAAAGGGAATTAAAGTGCAGCAACGCAATTTGAATTAATATACTCCGTATTTTAATTTATAAAGGGCTCTTTTTAAATCATGTGACATTATTTTTGTTATTTAATTTTTTGATTAACACAGAATAACCTCTTGATTAACCTTCAAGTGACTTTTTTTCTGAAAAGTCATAAAAGCAACTTAAAAGGGAACTAAGAGGAAATTTGTACTTTGACCGATTTTGGAAAAAATTTTTGGGGGACTGTTTTCCCTTTTTTTATTAACATCCCCTTAGACAAAATTTGCAATTATTTTTCAAAATGTTTCAAACAAAAAAGGTGGCATTTTTAAAGGAAAACAAAGAGGTTTATTTGCTTAAATTTAAAAAAATCCGTTACAAAATTGTTGTCACATATTTAAAGATCTTTATGGTTTTATGAGGATATCCGATAACCCCTGTACACTTTTAAATTTGGGTGACTGCTTTTTTCCCCTTAAACCCTTTCTGTAGCCTTTCTTCAAAAAAATGTCGTGGAAGGGTTTTTTCTTGAGAACTGTAACGTTTAGGGAGAACTGTTCTTTACAGGGGCTTCCCTGATCCAATTTAAGGGGAACTAAATTACCCTATACCATATATCAATTTTATTGCAAAAGGGAATTATGACAAGGGCAACTATGAATGGGTCACTCCCCCAGTCGTATTGTTTGAAAATTTTTTTCAATTCAATTCAAAGGGCAAGGAATACTGCGAAGGGTTTGGTTGATTTTACCGAGTTCTTTTTCCCGGACAACTTAAAAAGGAAAATGCAGTTAACCAACTTAAATTTTGTACCCCCTCATCCTAATTAAAGGGAAAGGTCCCATCAATCATATGAAAAAATTTTTTTTTCCTTTTTTTTAACTTATCAGAATAAATCCTTTGGGTTTTTCCCTTTAGTATTTAATGTTTTTTTGCAAAAAAAAAATGAAAAATACTTGTGGGGAAAATGAGGAGATTTTTTTAAATTTTTGCAGATTTTTTTAAACTTGATAAAAATTTGGGGGGGGCATTTTTTCTCCCTTTTTGAGTTAGCTTCGTCCTATGTCTCTCGATCAACTTAAAGGTGGTGACTTGAACCCAAATTTTTAAAAAATTTTAAAAACATTTGATAGGTTCAATTTGAAATTCTTTAGATTTTTTTCAGGTTTTAACACACTCAAAAATCAATTTTAAAACAAATTAAAAGGGCAAACTCATAAGAAAACTTTTTTCCTAAAGATTTTTCCCCAAAAAGTGGGGATGGTCTGCCCCTTCTGCTGTTTGGGTAGAGTAAAAGAAGATTCAAGAAGCTTTTGATGCATTTTTCAAAGGGCCCCGGAGCTGTGAATTTCCCTCCAAGTGCTGCGACTTGGTGGCTGTGGGGCTGTTAAAGGGTTTTTTAAAACGGTTTCCTATTTTTCATTCTTGGTCTTTTTTTAACGTAACTTTTTTTTAAAAATTTTTTGTTAGTGCTTTGAAAATTTTAACATTACGGGGCCCAAACCCGATTTGTTATTCCCAGTAATGTCACTTTCCGCTGCTGATAAAATTTGGGAGCACCCTTGTTTTTTTATATTTTTCCAAACTCACTCTGTTGAAACGATAGAGTGTTTTGGGGGGAACGGAATTTTATCGTACCACCAGCGGGAGCCGTTACCTCCTCGGGTCTTGCCCCGGGAGAACAGTTAACCGAGCCCCAGAACGACAGTATCTCCCACGGGAAAGACGGAAACAACGGGGGTACAGAAGGGGGACAGATTCCTACATAAGATTTTCTAGTATCCTTTTTAAACATAAAAAGTGGGATCTCACCCAACCAAAGGAACGGAAAATTCTTGCAATGAAAAGTAACACCGCGGATTCTGATTTCTCTCCCCCTTTAATTTAAAGCCTTTGGCCTCCCATGTCAATTGAAATTTATGTCGATTTCCCGGGGGCGCCGAAGAACAGTGGGTTTTTTAAATACAGGCATACTGGTTGGTTCTACCCGCATGCAGCATTGGTCTTGGTCAAATGTTAACAGAAAGATCTGTTTTTATGGTTTTCGAGAATATCCCCCCCATTCGTTGGAAGAAGTTGGAACTGTAAACTCCACGTCAGAATTTTAGCATTTGAGATTGTGAGAGTGACGGCCCGAACCGTGCGCTATCGCCTTTGGTTCGGCTATTTTTCCGTAACAAGAATGATCACCTTGTCTAAAAAAGTTTAGACAAAGTCTTTTCCTTTTAAAAGCGGGGACACTCCTAAATTAACTATAAACCCTTAAAGTCTTTTCCGCAATTATTTCACATCGAACCCTCTTTTTTTTAAAAAAAACTTCCTTTGTGGGTTCTTTGTTTTCTACAATTGCAAAATGGGAAAATTTTTGTCAACAAATTTATTATTTATCCCCTATTTTTTTTTGAAAACCCCTGGTTTTTCAAACCATTTATTACCCTTCCAATTTTTAATTTTCAATTTTTCTGAAATATTTCAATGTTCCCCTAGTTTTTTCCTTTTTTCTTATAAAAAAAATTAACCAATTAAAATAATAACTAATTTTTTTTTCTCCATTCAATAAGTACCTAAGTATATGTGTGCCTATTTGGAAAAATTGGGAAAATTATTAAAAATGGGCCCTAAAAATGAAAAATCAGCCTATAAATGTCTTTCGGTTTTAAAAAGTTTTATTGGGAATGATTTATATTCTAAAGAAAGGCGTTTTTTTTTTTATTAAAACAATTCTGTACCTAAACCAAAATTAACTTGACTTTCGCCCTTTAAATAAAAATTAAGGAAATTTTTTATAAAATTTTATGTAAACCCTCGGAGTATCTTTTGTCAAAAAAAAAAAAAATAAAGGGGTTTTCCAAAATGGGGTACCAATTAAATTTCTGGAAATCTTGAAACTAGGCTTTTTTTCGTGTTGAAAAAGCATGGAAAATCTGGGACAAATATTAAACTTAAAAAAAAAAACTTTTTTTTTTGTATTTCGTGATGTTTTTATTTCCTATATACAACTATATTTCCTTTTCCTACTAAACTTTCTCGCCTTTAATTTAATGACTTCCAAACTAGAACGGGGGGGGGGATCCCCCACAAAAAGGTAGTGAGTTTCCATACTTCCGACCCTCTATTAAAGGAAAAATCTTCTTGTTTTCCCTCTGGGAAAAAATATAAAAATTTAATAATTTACCAAAATTTTTCATATTGTAAAACCATCAAGGCCCTCAAATATTCAAACAATTTCCGCCCCGCCCGCCCCTTTACCCCTCCCCCGGACGTGGTCCATAAAAGTTAGACCCATAAAAAAAGTCGAGAGCCTTCCTATGGGGCCTATAAAACCATTAAATAAACTATGACCCTGGAAACCACTTTAACAAGAAAAATTTGTATACCCCAGTCAACAGGTCTTTCCCTTTTTGCTATTTAAAAAGCCTATACCTTTCTTAAAACTATCAAAACCGGATGATATCTTCTCGTAAATAGGCCTATGTTTTCTGTACCTCCATTTGGGAGCGGTTTAGGGGTTTTTACACAATGGGATAGCCTCAGTACAGACTTACCAAAATCATCTAAACTACTAAATAGAATGGGGATGAGTAGGAAACTAAGTCTGAAAAGCCCATTGTAAATGCGACCCTTTTTTTTTATAAAGATCTGAACAAATTTCAAACTTTTCAGAAAGTAAAAAATCAGCAAAAATAAAGATTTCTTATAACAACAAAAAGGAAACCGCGAACACAAAAAAAAGGAAAAATGGCGGAAAATAATGCTTTTTGGATAAGACCCCCTACTAGGTACATCAAAAGTTTTTATTCGAATGCAGATTGCCCCCGCGTTTTATTTATAAAGGACAAAAAGAAAATTCTCAAATTTCATGTTGCTAACCAAAGAACTCAAAACTAAAACAAGAATTTCGTAAAGAAGAGTTTGGTTTAAAAAGTTGATTCTAGTAGATCAGTATAGTTAGTACGGGGGATCTTTGAATCAAGAAAAAATGGTTGAACTTTTTCATGAAGCTCTGCTCAGCTGGTTAATACTTCATCTTTAAGTCAAAGCATTGGGGTTGAGGAGGGTTTGGGTGGGGCACCAGAGTGGGTAAACCCTTTCTCAGGGTGCCGAAGGCGAAATTATTGGGGTACTCGACAAGGGCAACATGTTGCAACGCAGCCATGGCCGGAGCAGGATTTCTTGGGGGCAAAAACTTTGGGACGCGCACCAGAGTCGGGGCGTGGTACCGACGAAAAGTTTTTTAAAGGTCTGTAGACAGTGGCGTGGCTAAGGTTTGAGTCGGGTAGATAAAGTTTTAAACCCAAAAAAATTCCTACAAGTGAGTTTTATGGAGTTTGGATTAGGTGGGTGTAATTTACCCAGGAAAAAATCCCCAAAATCCACCCATGGAAAGGGCCGAAATTAGGTCAAATCCCAAAAAGGCGGCTTTTTTAAAACCCTTTTTTTTTTACTTAAAGTCAAAAAAAGGGGTATGTAATTGGGGTTTTTTTTGGGAATTTTATGGTTAAAAAACGTTTCAAAGACTATCTCCCCTAAGGGCCGTTCCTTTTCAAAAACACAATATGACGTCACAAAGACGTCGATTAAAAACTTTTCCCTTTAAGGTTGGATGTCTTCGTATAAGATTTTTTTTTTAAAAAAGCAGAAAAGAGACGTGGGGAACTCGTACTTTAAAGGGTTTATGAAACCACCCCCCCCCCCCCCCACCCCCCCCCCCCCCCACCCCCCCCCCCCCCCACCCCCCCCCCCCCCCACCCCCCCCCCCCCCCACCCCCCCCCCCCCCCACCCCCCCCCCCCCCCACCCCCCCCCCCCCCCACCCCCCCCCCCCCCCACCCCCCCCCCCCCCCACCCCCCCCCCCCCCCACCCCCCCCCCCCCCCACCCCCCCCCCCCCCCACCCCCCCCCCCCCCCACCCCCCCCCCCCCCCACCCCCCCCCCCCCCCACCCCCCCCCCCCCCCACCCCCCCCCCCCCCCACCCCCCCCCCCCCCCACCCCCCCCCCCCCCCACCCCCCCCCCCCCCCACCCCCCCCCCCCCCCACCCCCCCCCCCCCCCACCCCCCCCCCCCCCCACCCCCCCCCCCCCCCACCCCCCCCCCCCCCCACCCCCCCCCCCCCCCACCCCCCCCCCCCCCCACCCCCCCCCCCCCCCACCCCCCCCCCCCCCCACCCCCCCCCCCCCCCACAGGTTACGTCCGTTGGGTTTAAAATCATTTTTTTCGAAGCATAAAACATTTTTCCCCTAGGGGGGTTAAAAACAAAAATTTTTCGCCCAAAGGGGGGCTTTGAGTCACACCCTGTTTCAATCGTCTCTATTATGCAACCGACCAACCCCGGGAAAGGGCCTCTCGGTGTTTTTGGTACAGAAAAAATAATACGCAACTGCTTAAAGCGAATATAGCATCAAAAAATTAAGAGTAGAAAAGGGGGTGCATCAATGCTTAAAAAAATAGGGTTTGTAGACCATGTGGATGCTTTCAAGGTAGAATGAAGTTAATAACCCTTGACTTTTTCACGTGAGACGCGTGGGGTTTCCCCAGTAAACCACTTAGCCAAAATTTAACTGTTGCATTAACATTGGGCCAAACCCTCTACGACGTTTTGTATAAGCAAGTCAAGCAAAGGCCCTTTTGATGCCTAGGTTTGAATTAATGCTTCCTGTAGAAAGGCACCTACCAACCCCGTGCCAGAGCTGCATCTAAAAAATTTCGGCCCTACAAAGGGGAATGCATATAGCCTAGCCCCTAGGCAGTGTTAGTTTATAAAACATTAAAACTGAATTTTTTGGGGTATGAGCCTTTGAATATTCAGTTGCCCAAGGCCTAACTTTTTTAATTCGTATACTTTGGTTTGGAAAAATATGGGGCCAAAACTGTTAACATTGTTTCAGTCCGTAGGGTGTAAGACTAGCCAAAATAAGGTTGTTTAAATTTTTGTGACAAAAGGGTTTTGCAAGCCTGTTTTTTTTTTTTCCCTTTATGTCATTAAAATTTTTGTGTTGTATTGTAGCCTATGTTTCTGTAATGTTAGTTGTAGGCCTAATTTTGTGATTTCCCCAAATTTTGGCTATAGATTTTGACGAAACACCAAAAAGTGAGGTCACTTGGGAGTCATTAAAGCTTTAAAAAAGGGCTTGGCATCCTAGTTCGGCACAATTTTTACTACAAATACAACCCTTTTTTTTGTGGGCATTTTACAGTGCCTTTGTTGATGGGTTCTGGAGGTTAACTTTGTTTTTTGAAACTAGGCAGCCAGGGCCAATTTTCTTTCTAAATGTTAGAGACATTTTTTTAATTTTTTGGGTCATTTTTTCCCGCTGTTATAAAAGGAGTAACACCCCTGTTCAATTTCAGGTGGAAGCCGGCTAAACCTGGGCATCACTTAACAGTGGGGACAGCTAAGGGAAAAAATTCATCCTGTTTTCAAGTTGCAAAAATTTTTAACTCCTTATTTTTTTTCTGGTTTTTTTATTTTTTAAAAAATGCACATGCCTTGTGAAAACTACTTCAACAGTTTTACCATATGCATATACCAATGGTGGCAGATAAAAAACGTTGTGAGTTATCTTTTATACACGAAAAAAGTTTTCCCGAAACCCAATCCCTGGTATCATCATGCAAGACTTGACTGAGTATCTCTCGCATTTGTTTTTTTTTTGTTCTACCTTTTAAATTAAAAAAATTATTTTTTTTTTCAGAAAAACAGAAATATGTTTGAAGCATTTCAACTTCTCCTGATGTTGCCAAAGGGGTTTCCTAAGATTTCAACAGTTGAAGTGTTAAGGGAAAAGTAAGTGAAGTAAGTTTTTCTAAAAATAAAAGGGCTTTCATGTTTTTAAGGATTAGATACGTTGGGGGAATGAAAAATCTTTTTTTTTACCTCCCCTTTTTACATAAACCATGAAAGATCGTGTAATAAAATTTATTCTTGAAGATGTTCATGCGCTTATTAAATTTTTAAAAGACGTTGCAATTAACAAAAAAATTTATTCAGGCCAAACATTCCATCAACAAAGGTCACTCGTGAAATGCCCACATACAAAGGGTTGTATTTGTAGTGAAAACTTAGTCGCCGAAACTAGGATGCCCATAGCCTTTTTAAGCTTTAAGAATGCCTAATGTTAGACCTCATCATGGTGTCAGTTCAGTCTAATCTATAGCCTAAATTAGGATAAAATCACAAACACGTAAGCCTACAAAACCTAACATACAGATAACAAGGCTAACAATACAATCACAAATTTCTTCATGATCATAAAGGAAAAAAAAAAATGTAACAGGCTGTGCAAACCTTTAGTCACAAACTTCAGAACAAGCCTTATTTAGGCTAGTCTCTACAATCGGTACGGGACTGAACAATGTTAAAACAGTTAGGACACTTATTTTTACCCACCAAAGTATTACGAATCTGTTAAAATGATTAGGCCCTAGGTCTAACCTGAATATTCAAAAGGTACATACCAAAGGAATTCAGTTTAAATGTTCATACAACAACACTGCTAGGGGCTAGGCTATATGCATGCCATTTGCTTAGGGCTCTGCATAGTTTGTTTTTGATGCAGCGCTGGCACTGGATAGAGGCCTAGGCTAGACCTTTCTTACAGGAGCATTAATCTCCATAGCCTAGGCATGAACCAGTGGCCTTTGCTTGACTTAGCTATACAAAACGTCGTAGAGGTTAGGCCGAAATGTTACATGTCAACAGTTAAGTGTTAGGCTAAGTGTTCACTGGAGGACACCGCAACGGCGTCTCACAGTGAAAAGTCAAGGATTATTAACTTCATTCTCACCTTGTAAAGGCATCGCATGGTCTACAAATCCCTATTTTTGAAGCATTGGCAGGCACCCCGCCTGTGACATCTTAAATCTTTTATGTATGGCTTGATATTCGCTTCAAGCCCAGTTAGAGTATTATGCCAAATCACCGAACGGAGTGCCATTCCAGCGTTGGTCAGGTTGCAAATACTAGAAGACGATTGAAGACAGGATGTGGACGTCCAAAGCCCCTTTGGGCGCCGAAATTGTTATGTTTTAACCAAACCAGGGCAAAATTGTTTTATGCTTCGAATTATTAAAACATGATTTAACCAAAACTTGCGACATGTAACCAGCAAGCAGGGTAAACTTTATTACCAATTTCCTGGTCAATAATTTGCCCAGGTTGGGCATTTCGATGTTTGCCCAACCTTTTTTACCCAACTGTTTTTAGAGTGCACATTATGTTCACACAGTAGCCTAACTACGTACTCGAAAACTGACTGTATAGGCCTAGTGAAGCTAATATTCAAAAGGTTTCATTGGCTCCGGGTAGTGGCAGTGGTAGTAAATCGAATTACACAAGTGTACAGGTGTGACTAGGGTTAGTACTGCCAAAGGCCAAGGACGGAGAACAGGGCGAGGTTACAACTCCACTATTCAAAAGAAGAAAATCCCCCTTCGACTCGTGTTTTACACATGTAAATTTTTTGAAAGATCGTCAAACCCCTCACTGTTGAGAAGAAATCTCCGCCCACGGGCAAGTCTTCCTTGAATTGTGTTAGAGGTTGAAATCTTATAACACGGGTATTTATGAAGAAATACGTGTTCGTTTGTTTCGAAAAACTCCACGTGTTAATGTGCAGTATGCAACCTTCCAAAAATAAACACTATCTCCCATGCAGCTTAATGCATGGAATACCGCGGCAAATAAGCCCACTAAATGATACAAAACTTGGACATGCTTGCGCGGACTCATGAAATATTATATAGTGTTTGATAGGACTTGGTGTAAGCTAGTTATATACGACATTTTTTTTTTCAAAATGAGCCTGCAAATTTTGACTTATTTTGAAAACCTTTCCTTATATTTACCATTTCACATATCATTTTCAGGTCACCTAAATAAACGTATCCATGATTTTCATCGTTAGTGTATTGACCATAAAGTAGCCTTATGTTTTCCTTACACGCATTATTCAATAACATTTAAAAAAGACACACACCAAGATCTGATCCCACAGAAAATGGACGGTCAAAAGAGACTGGCAATGAAAGGGAAGAAAGTATGGCAACGAGATATGCCCATCCTGCTCTTTATTTTAAGAGTCTCATGGTTTACTGAAACTGGGTATATTATGACACAGGAGTTTGTTTTCAACAAGAACACATTGTCAAAAATTTTAATGCAAAAATCAGCTTGTATGGGGAAAATTTACACCTGCGCTGCCCCAGTTTTGTCAAAATGTCAAATTTGTAAAATTCAAGCGGGGCCCCCAGGTACAAATGAAGGAGAAAGGTAACATAAATCCACAATAACTTCACAGCTGTAAGACAGGCTGTGGACTTAATCCTGCCGAAGAGTTGGGCAACACGGAATTCGTGGTTGGCAACGACCTCGGTAAATAAATGCGGGAGAGACCCCCCCCCCCCCCTAATGGGGGGTATGGATAGTTAAAAACATTTATGGGACACTTATGCAAAGCATCTTTTGAAATATCTTTTGCATAAGAAAATGTCAGTACAAAGATGTTTAGAGTTTTTATGAAGCACAAATTGTAAAGTTCAAGTGCTCATATAAAAATTGTACCTCTTGATAACAGTGACTTTCCTTGGTCAATATCATGTCACTATGTACAGACTGAGTCTGGAACAAACACTGTTCGTTTTTCGACGCCATACTTACAGTGACAACCATTGGAGCTATGTTATGGTTTATGTCACTTAAACGAGTGTCTGTGATTCGGAGATATAACCAACCTTTGACCTGTGGCCATGTTCAGATTTACTTATTGTTTTGGCTTCTGTACTGCAAAGAAAAAATGTTGTCTAAGTTTATTTTATGATGCAATTGTCAATTGTTAAAGAGCAGACAGGTGCTGTTGTCAAGGACAAAAATAGGACTAAATTCAATAAACATATGTGTCCCCCCCCCGGTCGCGTATTTTTTCCAGGGCGAAATGGGGGTAAATTTCATTTTTTTTTTTACAAATCCCTAATCTGAGCATAATTTTTTTCATTTTTTTTTTTATGATTCAATGGGATTTCCGAAAAGTGCCCATTAATCCTGGGGAAAAAAATCCTCGTCCCAGTCTTTGGCAGACGAAATATACTGTCAAACAATTTGCTAGGTCAATAAAAACCTCAAAGTGGGTGTGTGCAGGCTAGAAAACATTCTCGTTTATGAGCTCTGATTTATGAATAGAAGACTTTAGGTGAAGATTTTTATTGGGATGTACGGACTGTGTCTTCTGTGAGATCATGTTTCATGCAATAAAGCGGAAATTTTTGGGAGTTATTTACAATTACTCATCACATACATAACATACAGACCCTTGATGCAGAGGTTCTGAGGGTCGAGAGGTTGGTCAAATAAATTAAAGTTTGTTGTCCTTTCGGGGACGTCGTAGCCTACCTTGCGCGGAGCAGAAACTTCTGGGGTAACGTTTTGTTTCGCCCCTTGGCTACTTCGCCAGAGAGTCGATGGGACTTTGAAAAAATATGCTCCACAGCAGGGGTGGGGGAAACCTCCGGCCCAGGGGTAGTAATGCGGAAAGTGAAACCCCAATTGCTCCGACGGCCGGAGGACAAATTCATAAATTCACTTAAGATTCAATAACTAATAACTTTTCATACCACCATTCCCCTGATATTTTAGGATCGGACTCGGTGAAATCTCTCTGACGTGGTTATAGTACGTGGTATAGTACCGTTTCTACAACCATCGTATGCACAAAGATGGCGGATTCATTTCTCTTTTAGCAATAAACCAGGCCGCAGCTTTGCGTGCAAGATAAGATACATGTCCATTGAAGAGGAGTGCCAGATCAAACCTAAACTAAGAAACTCGGGTAGAAATGTCCTTCTCGATGAATGGGATGAAAATTAAAAAGAGTGGATAACTCAAGTGGAAGAAAAATTAAAAAAACAAAGCGCTCTCCATAACCCAGCCTTCACCTTTACCCCTGGTCCCTGGGACCGGGTGTTTCCCCTGGGATCAAACGGGGTGCCCGCCTTTAAGACTACTGGGTTCCATGCACTCATGCGGGGGATGGAGCCCGGTTCCGCGCTCCCTTGGCAACTCCGGTGCCGTTGGCCCCGCGAGAGGTAAATCATGAAATCGGCCTTCGGTAAGACAAAGAGTTTCGGATAAGAGATTTCCACACCCCTGCATGGGGCGGCTCTAAGGAAAAGGTTGGGGGGGGGGGGCAAACTCAAGTTGTATTCAGGGAGGTTCGGAAACCCCCCCCCCCCCCGGCAATATTAATGGTCAGCTCGGAATAGTCGCAATAGGAGTATGGTTCATATTATCATCTTACAGGATTGTCCCATTGTGAGTTTCAAAAGTTCTTCAAAAGTCTCTTCAAGAAAGCATTCAAGGAGTCATTCATGAGCTGATACTTTAAAAAACAATACATCATATCAGCCGATCGCTACTCATAGGGTGAGTAAGAGGCAGGTTGATGAAAAGGGCAAAGGCGGAAAACTTGATCCATTGTATTAAAATGAGCCCCAACTTTTAAATCTTTTGTTGTTTCTTTCATTGTTTCACAAGATGTTTCAGCTTTGCCAAGAAGCATCATAAAATGTCTGTTTTTCTGGATTATTTTCTTAAATAACGAAAATTTGAGCATGAAGGACCACTTGAAAACGATGAAATGATTTTTTTTTTTAGCACTATGTTGGATCTCAGTTCCGTTCCGAAAACGAATTTTTTTAAAGGGGGAGGGGATTTCCCTAACTCAGAAGACGTATCATCCTATACACAAATAGCTAGGCCACTAGTCAAAAGTCTCACTGCACTAGATTAGATGACTGTTTGTGTGCTTATTTTAAATCACTGAAACGGTATAACTTAGCACAGAGGTGGGAACCTTTTGCTTTTATTATAACAGGGACCATTTGAACAGTTCGTAAGGACTGCCCGTGGGCCAACGGCGCTGTCAATTGGACAAGGGAAGGGAAGCCTCTCCTTCTATGGGAAATGGAACCTACTGCCATTTGTGCTTGGGTGCTCAGCCTAAGCCAATGGAGTGGGAAAACAAGACAGTGAGGCATATGTGAGAAAAAAGCCGTGGCCAGCCCGACTTAAACCAACTCGGTAATAAAATGAGCCGTTGTAAACATTTTTAAAACCCCATCTAACTTCTAACTCTAACACTCTATGGGAAAAACAATACGTTTAGGCTACATGCCCGTTACAACTTATTTTTGTAGGCAGATTAATTTATGCTAATCTGGCCAGGTGGACACTCGGACAAACTGATTTAGTCATGGTAAATGATAATCAACACGGCTAATGGGTTGCTATTTAGGTGTGTCTAATCGATCCTGAAAGCTCCTGAAGTGTGCAAAATTATGGGGCATTTAAACTCCAGCATACCGTACACTCTGTAAATGAACTTATTGATTGCCTAATGTAAAAGCTAATCATGATTACAAATATCACAGCGTGTCATTTGTTTTGATTACCTTAGCTCGCACGTATGGCAGTCCATTTCTGATGTCTGAAGTATATTATAGTAGCAAACAAGACAAATAAGGAAAACGCGCGCGAATAGCCGCGCCGAAAAATGTCGTCTTGAAAGCACTCTATAAATGGTCTTCACCTCGCTTCCATTGGAAAAGTTATTCACTTCTTTAATTTTAAAACCCACTCAAAAGGCAAAGGGAGGGGCCCTGACCCATCTTCGAATTACATGTTTTTATTTATTTACTTTGTGTTTTTTTTGAAAGTGAGAGAGGACCATGCTTTTGCAAACTTTTTTTTGGGGGGGGGAGTGCCCCCCCGTTTGCCCCTATGGCGAGGCCGTTTCCTAATGACCCCTGCTGTACCTGCATACAATACAGATCTACTTCATCACCACGCAGGTAGATCAAATACTTTCAGTTTGGGCTAGGTATTCACGTAATAAAACAGTCTTGGCACACTGGCTAAAAACTATAACAAAATTTTTTTATGTTTAGTGTTATCACGATTCACATAGCATATGTAGCGTTAAAATTCAGCCCCTTGTCTCGGGTAATGGCTGGAATTGGCTCAGGTCTTTATTAGTGTGTTCGTTTTACCCTGGAGGAAGGACATATGCAGGACTTATGTCAATTTAATAAAGTTTGAAACCACGCAGTTCAATGATTTGGCAGCCACCACCATCACGACGTGAGTTCCCAAGTGTTGCCCCGGAATGCTAAGAGTGAGTTTGCTCTCGTGGGGTCCAGGGGGCCTTCGTAACAGAACCTGGCTTGAGTAGCAATATTATGTAGCCAGAAGCTCCATATTTTCTTTTAAGACTTTTATTCATATAAACCTGCTTGTCCAGAAGCTGTTTTATTCGATCATATGGCACGGCGATACCTTACGCTCTCTCGGAGCATGACTTTAGTGGTTTAGGGGGGCTGGTGAAGTTATTAGGGCTGGGGTACAGCCTCCAATATAATTTCCAGTTTGAAGTTTCCTGCAAAACATTATTATTAGCTGTGCTTGAGAGAGAAAGGGCAATAAAATTACCTTACAAAATACCCAAATCCATGAACTAAAAGGTTTCTCCCGCCGTCTAAGAAGCCTTCAAAGGCTCTGATATGTTATCCCCTGTGGGGGATTCGGATGCCAAGAATTCACATTAAGGAAACCAGGACAAGCATTACCAAGTACCAAAGTGGAAGAACACTGTTGTCAGCAGTGGAAAAATCATACTGCAACAAATTTTCTTATCTCACCTTAGACGTTTTAAAGATACAATTCTTCATTCTGGGCAGAAGGAGTCAATGGGTTGGAAGAAATGTTTAAGGGGCATTCATGTCTGCAGTGATTCAAGTCTGAATCGAGGAGGAGAGTATACAGCACATGGCTTCACTGGGGGCTATACAGTTCATTGACTACGGGAACGTCCGGGAGCGGCTTGCCCTCAGCCCTGAATAGTTAACCGCCCCTTTACGTTCGATGGACCAGTTACAGCCATAGTATCATTAGGCCTGATAATACTACAGGAAAAAGTAGTGAAAAATGAAAATGTTTTTTTCTTCAAATAAGACTGAAAAGATTTGATTCATCATCCCAATTTACAAACCATTTACAGTACTCAATACTCTTGTTGCAAAAAAATATGACGAAGGCAGTGATCTGGAGATCTCTCGAAGGAAAATTCTGTGAGTTGCTTTGTTGTGTTTTTTGTTTTTTTGTTTGGTTTTTTTGTTTTTTTTTGTTTTTGGTTAAATGATAGTTTGGTGATTTGTTTAAGCTTTTCTAGTATTTTTTACTCTCCTAGTAAAACATCCTAGACAAAAAGTAATTGTGGCGAAAAATAGAAAAAACAATCACATTGCGTATAAAGCTTGTTGATCCAAAAGGATATAAAAGGGGAAGAAAATAAGTTGTAACCGGGACGGATTGAACGGGAAAAGCCTCAGTGCGCATTTGTTACCGTTACGTAATTCGCCAACCAATTCTAATAGCAGTACAATTAGAACTGTACATGATGGAAGACCATTATCCAGTTATATCGGGGTGGCGGGATGGTCAACCGAATCGCGTTATTGTTATGAAAGTTTTATACAAATGACGTTTGCCTGACCGGCCGTGGAGCATGTCTTTTATTCTTTCTAATCTTGTTTTTGACCATCTATTACCCAAAATTAACCTTTGACTTACTTCCTGATAAGTGTAATAAACTTTTATCGACTTGAAAAGAAACGGTCAAAGAACTTGCAGACAAGCAGCCTTCTAACCATTGTGGGACAGACAGAAGGGCGACAAGACCGAGGGACCGACCGACAGACAGACGCAGTGTCCATGACCCAAAAAGCTAAATTTTGAGCTAAAAAATTGCCACAAACTTCCCCCATTGCTCGGGAATGGTGCTTTCCGTACCTCACAATCTTTATTTAAAATTAACGGAAATCTAGGACAGATCAATGTGATAAAAAATTACATTCAAAAAATTCTTTGTACTTGTATAATATCCCGGCTGTTTGTGAAAGCTTTGCGATAAAGGCCAACTTTTTGTTCACATTGGGAACTAAACAAAGGAGCCAGACCAAGATAAAAAAGAAAATAGATGGCAAACAAAATTCCTTCTTATTCCGGGTTTTGCAGGGAAACATACTTGGAAAGTAAAAAGCTATAACCGGTCTATTTTATCTATCATGTGTGAGTTATTCTTAAAAAAATATTTCAATGCCTCATCAAAGTTCTGCTGCGCAAAACAGCCTAAATCCATATATCTTTACGGTAACCGAACATATAAGTATGCCTACACTGCTAAAAATTGTCATGAATTACCGAGGGGACTTTTTCCTTGAAACATACAGAAATGATGTTGTTTTACTACGGAGTAATGTTGTTGGATATTATTTTGTCGTTCCTACAAGTATTTTGTAGTAGAGCAACACTTTCTTGTTGTAGCCATACGTGAATTTACCTCGTTCATTGTCACAAACTCAAAAAACGTTCGGGAAATTGCAAACGTAGGAAATTTTGGATATTATTTTAAAAAGAAAATTTTTAATTTAATAGATTTGACAAATGTTAGTCAGCCCCAAAGTTACTTTTTTTACAGTCTACTCATCAAAAATTTACTACTCTGTGGAATATCATGAAATATTCATTCATGATAGGCCAGATTGGCATTTACTGAAAGGCTAAATGGTTCAAAGTAATTCCTTCAAACACTGATGTACTGCATTGTGATTGTAAATTGCATTCACTTTTTCGCTATTGAGGGGACTAGTTGCTGAATGTTACAAGTGGGGATCTTAGTTTCGATGTGATTATAATTCTTTAGTTATACCGGGAATGATTTTTATACTCCTACAATCTTTAAGTTCCATTATACATTTCCTTGTTATTCTGTTTTTAAGAGGAGAGAACAGTTGTTTTACTCGTCTTCATAGACGAAATTCAAGTGATATCACTTCGCTTGGTTGTAGACTTTGTTTTCGTTTTGTTTAACGTGGGGATCAAGGAGGGTTACCTTTGCCACAACTGGTTAAGTATATCATTTAAAATTTATACCTCTGTGGAAATGTCATGAATATTCATCCATTGAATAGGCCAGATTGGCACTTTACTGAAAGTTAAATGGTTTCAATAAATTCCTTCAAACACTGATGTACTGCATTTTGATTGTAAATTGCATCACTTTTTCGCTATTGGACTAATGATGAATGTTAAAAAGGTAGGTTGGGATAGCTTAGTTTCGATGTGATAAGTCTTTTAGTCTATACCGGAAATGTTTATACTCCCTAAATCTTTAAGGTTCCATTCATAACATTTCCTGGTTATTATTCGTTTTAAGAGGGAGACATTTTTACCTCGTCTTCCTAGACGAACTTCAGTGAATTCACTTCGCATTGTTGTAGGACTTTTCGTTTTGTAAACGTCGGGGGATTAATGAGGTTACCCTTGTTGCCACAACTGCCCTCCGGGGCACCCTTGGGCAAGGGTGGTGCGCCTTGTAACCCTGCCATCAGTTCGGGTCGCAGAAGGAAGTCGCAGAACCAAGAAGAGAGCGCGACGTGCCTGTGTCCCCCCACCATGACCTCGTCGATCTCTTCGGTTAATTTGGTTTTTTTTGTTTTAATGTTGCGGTTGGGTTCGTAAATAGTTGTATATACTGTAATACTGTAAATATGGCAAGTGGACCCGCCCCCTCGTTGTGGCCCTTTGGGGTTTGGTTGCGGCCCTTCGGGGCGGCAAGTTATTTGTTGGGTGATGGAGTGGGTCTGGGGTTCTTGGTGTTCGGTTTTTGGTTGTTACCAGTGATGGCAGAGTCTGATCGTTCCTGTGGCTGCTTCAATAGCAGTGTTGGAGGGTTTTGTTTCGTTGTGGGGGTGGTGTGAGTGTTCGGGTTTTTGTGGTTGTTGGCCATATGTTTATACATTATAGCCCTGGTCTTGGCCTTTTTCCCGTGCCCGTTTTGTTCCGACACGTAAAAAAGCCACACCCAACTTCCAAGTGCATTCACTTCGCTTGTGGTAGATTGTAATAAATTATATTAAAACCATATATAAATAAATACAGTACAATCGTTTAATTTTATGTTGGTCTAACAACAATCTTGATGTGACTGATAGGACCTAAAATCTGGACAACATGTTGGGAACGCTTTGTCATAATTTTCTTGAAATCTCCGTTCCCAGGTTACAGTAAAACCCCCCCGCTCCGCCGCTCCCCTTTCCAAAGTTGCGCAGAGAAGAGAAGGAGCAGAGGAAGAGAGAGAATGACTGTATGCCGCGTGATTGCAACAGGCTAACTATGGTCAACTTGAATTATTGTATGCCTGGTTGTCACCACCCCCACCACGTGACACAGGAAACCCACACTACGGTCAACTTGAATGATGATGCGTGAATAAGATAACTATGGTATACTTGGAAGGGGAGGAGAGCGGCCGCCCAGCTGTACCAACTCCCTATGACTCCATAACACACCACCCCCCACCCGCCACACCCCCCCCTTCCCCCCTCATCCAGATTGTAGTTGCGGTAAATCTACAGACCAAAGTCTTCCCGTATATAAACACATATAAGGTGTTGTATTGGTACACAAACAAGATTTTGATTGCGAAACCGTTGACACCAGCCGCCCTTTGTTTTGTAACAATCTACAGAAATTTTTTTTTTAACAGTTGTTACAAGTGACAATTGACCCTTATGATTTTTCTTGAAGACAGGAAATGTTAATTATACAACCTATCTGAAACAATTTTTTATAAAAGGTGTTATATAAGGGATTCCTGTGCAAGAAACCAACTCAATATAGTAATTTGTAGTTTGGGCCTGCCGGTGGTCACTGTCGATTATTTCTATCCCCCCCCCCTTGTATCTTAACCCCCAGATCGGATTCCTCTACAATGACCATAACCATACAATTTGACATATACACACTTATGGTTAATTCTCTTTTTAATACAGCAAAAAATGTCACTCCAAAAACAAGAATGAGTAGCTAATATGGTCATTCCATCTCCTCGAGCAATGATAACAAGTGTTTGGGGATTTGCAGTTAAATAGTTTTCTCTTCATGTATCATGACATTTTGTATGCCAATCAGTGATCTGTATCGTCACTAAGCCATCTGTGAAGTGACAATTTCCTTTAATAGAAGGGTTGTTACGTGCGTGTAAGGCCTTATATATAAACCACGATCAACATTTGCAAAAACATTCCCAAAACACTTCCAAAACATACCACTGGCACAAAATCCAAAAAGATGCTTTGTTTTTGGTTTGTTGCAAAGTGTAGACGGGTTACAACACGTTTGGAAAATGTTGCAGAAGAAAATGCCCCCCCGGTCATTCTTTTCCAAAATTTTCAAAATGTTTTAAAAATTTATGAACTTTGCTACACTGTGCCAACAAACTGAAAACAAGCGGGTTTGGGGTTTGTTTTGCAAGAGCAAGTAGTGTTTTGAGGAAATGTTGTAAAATGTTGCTCGCGTTTTACCCCGGCCTTTAGAGTGGATAGACCAAACTGTTGGTGAGAAGTAAAAACCATTACTACCCGAATTAATGGTGCAGGGGCCAGATTTAGGAGTTTTTAACAAAAAAAAAAAAAGTGTGGCGACGGAAAAATATCCTCCGTGAGAGAAAATTCGAGCTAGAGTGTCAAAATTCTACGAGAAGACTTAATGGGACGCGGGGGGGGGGGGCGGGGGGGGTTTTCTGAAGGAAAAAAATGTAACCTTAGACAACTGCACAAGGGGTTTTTTTTTGTGTAAATTTTTTTTTTGTAGTGGGCCCTTCTTTGGTGGCCCTTGCATTATAGATGTCCCCCCGAATCAAAATCCCCGGTGTTTGGTGTTTGGAACCCACTTGGAAAATTTTCTGGCGGCACTAAAAATGGTTACTTGTTCAGCGATAAGCTGTTTACAGTGATGCTAAGCGGGTTTAACTTGGTGAATTTTATTTGGGTATTTGACTAGTCCGTATTCAGGACAATGTCCCGCGTGGCTAGGCTTCAGAGATTCGAGCAAGGTGTTGCAGAGGAAGGGGAAAGGAACATCCAGCCCCCCCCCCCCCCCAGCCTTTGGGAAAAGTGGCGGAGGAACACAAGGACTGGGATGGAGACGGGAGGACTTGATACACTCCACGTCCGTCAGATGGAGGACGTTTATTAAGTGGCGGGTTCCCCGCGGAGACGTTTTCTTTTTTTTTTTTTCTTTTTTTTATTTGGGAGCGATTTCAATTCACATCGCCTCTTCCCCGTTAAACTCTGAGCACTAGACGGAACAAAGAGAAGGCTATCTTGCCCAGTTTGTCCACTCCACACTCACTAGTCTGGTAGCCTATCGGGGGTCCTCCTCCGATGACGCTAATGGACTTCCCACGACCTCTTAAAACGTACTTAAAATTGAAGCTTAGTAACTTGGAAAGTTGGTATTTCCTGGCATCTAGCAATCAAAAATTAATTATTACATAAACTTTTGCTAGTTGCATCTTTGGTTAGCCTTCTCAAAAGAGAGGGAGGGGCTTGGAAGCCGCTTTAAAATCCTGGAATTCCAGCCGCCTCAGGTGCAACTAATCAAAAATCAAATAAGGACTGAGAGGAGAGCGAGCCCACATTTCACACAAAAGTCCTGAAATGGCTCTAACAGGTAGGCACACACAACAACGAAAGGACCAAAAGCAGACTCTACCTGTGACAGAAAATGATTTACACGATTAACATCCTAAACTACAACAATGATAGCCCAGAAACATGGACATGATAGGGAGAAGGGGGTTACATTCGAGCACAAAAGAGGGGGTTGCTTTTAGGTTGTATATAGAAAGGACCATCGCAAAAAAAGAACAAGAACGCAAACCAGAGAGATATATAGGGAACCAAAGCAATTACAGACCTTTGAGTCTGATTGATTGAAACTAAAAATACCTTTCAAGATTGTTGGCGAGAGTGAACAGTGATTTTATGTGCGTTACTTTAAAATAAAAAATGGGACAACCACCATAGCGGCATGAATCCCTGGGTGAGGGAGGATGCGGGGCATTAATACCCACTTTACACGGGGCCATGACTTACACCAAAACACCGACCACAGATTTTAATAATATTTACAAACTTAATATGTTTTGTATTAATTATTTTATTTAAAATTGTCAAAATTAATAATTTCAAAATTCGCTCCCCCCCACGGAAAAGTAGCCATTGTGTGTACCACTCGCCCTACAAGCCCTTTTTGAACTGTTTTTTTGAATCCTCATATTGACTGGGTTTTTTACGTCACGAATTTTATGCCAGAGCCCGTGTGTTGGATTGGGGGATTTAAGAGTGTATGGTTTTTACATTATCATTTGGTTGCTTAGTACGCCACCAAGTTCCTTTGGATATAGTTAAACTTTTTCATTCTAATGCTCAGAATTTTTGTAAAATAAGTAACTAGGTTTTATCCCGGGACCGTTGCCGCGCTAGGCATAGGACTCTTCTAGAGTTGCCTCTTGACCCCACTAACATAAGAAAATGGTGCGAAATTATCATTTCTAATTGTCTAGGTGCTCATCCCATATCCTTAGAAGTAATTAAAAATATCTGGTAATGCTACACAATTTTGTAAAAATACCCAGAGTTTTGGTGATTCGGACTCATGGAACGCAATATCTCTTTGGCATGACCCTTTGACACCACCATGGGCCCTAAGTACGGGCCCTGAACTCCACCGACCATCAGGGTTTCGCTTTGCGATCACGAAGGCGCTTTGAACCACCAGTTGGCTTGTTATTACGTTCTCCCCCACCCCCCCTCTATTTGCAGAATAAATCTCCGTCCAATTTAGGTAAATTCTTAAATCCGAGACGGTCATGAACACAAAACAGCAACCTACACCCTCAAGGCATGGAAGTCCGAGAGTTAGTACTTTCCATGCTCAACCGCAGTATGTTCACAAACAACAAAAACAGTACATACAACATATTACTCTACAACAGGTATGTACAGAGCTTAAACTTAAGACCTACGACGCAGGCTCAACCTCAGTGATGAAAATAATGAATTCCTATATGAAGCTGTGTTACAAACAGGAGCTTCTCTCTTCTCTGTTAGTTTTTTGTGTAACGGAACAGGGAAAGCCGTGTTTTTGTTGAGCAGCCCTTGCAGCCCTGGGGGGTTTACACCTGAACGACATGATAAGACTCTCATGAAATTTGTTTGCACCACCAGGAATAAAGTTTGAATTTTAGTTGGGGGTAAGGCAAATGTCTAATTGGTTTGACTACTCTGTGATTGACATCAGGAGGTACACACTGAAATTCAAAAGATAAAGAGCAGCTCACATTTTCACACTGGACGCACAGAGAATGTTTGATTTTACCCACATGTAGTGGGGGCACGGCAGCCAGAGCATTTTGATCAAACGAACAAGGTACCAATAGCTTGAAAACACCAGCATCATTGTGTAATACTACCCGATGAGATATGGATGTATGCCGGACACCCCGTGCTGCACGTTGGCCACTGTGGACCATTAACAAAGGGGCCAACAAAATGCATGGATCAAACATGCAGGTACCACCGGAAAACAGTTCTAAAGTGAAAGGTACATTGGAACAGAGTATCCAATGGACCCTGCCAGACAAATGTTCTGCTGCATGGGCCCGACAGACATCCTAGAAGGGCCCCCCCAAATGTTGGGTTGGATCAAACATGGGACGGTACCACATGAAACCAATTACAAAGGATATTTACATCACCCAGAGTGAACGGAATGGCCCATGCAAAGGACAAATTTACTGCTGCAAAGGGTCTGCCAGACAGCCCCCAAAATCTGACCCATCAGGCCCAGGTATCGTACAAAAACTAGGATATAAATATTGAAAGTACAACTTGAAACCAATTTTAGTTATCTAGTGCTATTGTGCAGAGTTCAGAAATTACCCTTGCCAGACAAATTTTCTGCTGCAGAGGGCCCGGCAGACACCTAGATGGGCCCTAAAAAGTTGGACTGGGTAAAATTTATTGGAGGACCACATGGAAACCATATGCAAATGAATATTTACATCCACACAGTGTACAGAATGGCCATGCAAGACAAATTAACTGCTGCAAAGGGCCTGCCAGACAGACCCCAAATCATGACCCATAGGCCCAATATTGTACAAATAACCTAGGATAAATATTGAAAGTCCCACTTGAATCCAATTTTTAGTTATCTAGTGTATTCTGCAGAGTTCAGGAAATACCCTTGCCCAGACAAAAATTTTCTGCTGAAAGAGGGCCCGGCAGACCATCATACATGGGCCCTAAAAAGGATGGGTGGGTTTTTAAACATTGGGCCGGTACCACATGAAAAACCAATTGCAAAAATGAATATTTTCATCACACAGTGTACAGAATTGCCCATGAAGACAAATTCATTGCTGCAAAGAGCCTACCTGATAGCCCCAAGGGGGGCCCATAGGCCCAATAGAATAGAAATAGCCTAGGATAAATATTGAAAGTACCACTTGAAACCATTTTTTTATCTGTGTATCCTGCAGAGTTCAGAAATACTCTTGCCAGACAAATTGTCTGCTGCTTCACATCCAGCCAGACCTCTCCTGGAAGGGCCCCAAACATGCAAGGTGCCACATTGAAAACCAATTTTGAATGGTAGTTAACCCGGAGAGCTAGAATGTCCCATGCAAGACAAATTATCGTTTTGTAGAACCTGCTAGCAAACCCCCGGATTGTAGCCCCTGTGCTCACTAGGCTATTTTACAATGGACCTACAGTAAATATTGGAAAAAAATATTATACCACGTGAAACTAATTTTGAATAATCTGGTGATCCCACTGTATATAAATTCCTTGCCACAAAATTGTCTGCTGCAAATGTCCACCAGACCTCACAAAAGTGACCCCAAATTGGCGGATCAAACGATTAAAATTTTACATAAAAACAAGTTTCAAAATGAAAAATTACATCACACAGAGCACAGAATGGCCTAGCGAGGCAACCCATCCCCTGCATGAGGCCCCCCAGATGGATCAGGTTGTATGAAACATGTAAAGTACCTCATACCATGCACACTTCACACAATATAGTGATGAAGTGAGCTTATTTCATCAAATTGGGATTAGGATATCACGGACAGAGAGATAATTGTCTCTCATAGATAGGTCATGTATATTTCGAAAGTTGATGAAACCCAAAATTGTTCCCCCCCCCCCCCCCCACCCCCCCCCCCCCCCACCCCCCCCCCCCCCCACCCCCCCCCCCCCCCACCCCCCCCCCCCCCCACCCCCCCCCCCCCCCACCCCCCCCCCCCCCCACCCCCCCCCCCCCCCACCCCCCCCCCCCCCCACCCCCCCCCCCCCCCACCCCCCCCCCCCCCCACCCCCCCCCCCCCCCACCCCCCCCCCCCCCCACCCCCCCCCCCCCCCACCCCCCCCCCCCCCCACCCCCCCCCCCCCCCACCCCCCCCCCCCCCCACCCCCCCCCCCCCCCACCCCCCCCCCCCCCCACCCCCCCCCCCCCCCACCCCCCCCCCCCCCCACCCCCCCCCCCCCCCACCCCCCCCCCCCCCCACCCCCCCCCCCCCCCACCCCCCCCCCCCCCCACCCCCCCCCCCCCCCACCCCCCCCCCCCCCCACCCCCCCCCCCCCCCACCCCCCCCCCCCCCCACCCCCCCCCCCCCCCACCCCCCCCCCCCCCCACCCCACTTTTCTTCTGTTAAATAAAATCTGTACTGGTCTCTGCCTTAGTAGATACGAAAAATGCACTCCTTCCCATGATGCGTGTAATCTTGTTTTAATTTTTTCCAAACCAAATTTGGGTTCAAGTCGAAAACACCTCCCTTTTTTTCCAGTTGTGGCTCACTGGTTGTTTCCCTACTCCATTGTTTATCTGGCCCCAAAGCACAAACATTAGGGTTCCATTTTTAAAGTTTTTGGGAAATGACCCACCCGGGTTTTTAACCCCCTAGACCTTCGGCTGAAGTGGGATGCTCTAACCACTTGCTGTATTTGTAAGTAAAACTCCTTAGTTATTCTCAACCCCAAAACGATGTCCTCATAGCATCCTACCGTGAAGCCCAAACCCCATTTTAAAAACAATTTACGCACTGTAAGTAAAACTACATTGGCGCCTCTTCATAAGGGTTTTCATTCCCATTCACTAACTTTCAAGTAAAAGCATCATAAATATGCCAAAACTTGTACAAGTTATACCCCAAAAAAAAGTCTGCCCTCTAAAATACTATTTTTGTCATTTTTAAATGTACTCTTTTCCAACATTCCTTTAAAACCTCCATTCTTAACTTGCATGTCATATGTTTTTTTTCTTGCTGATATTCAATCCTTTCCCAGACCCCTTACCTGCAGCATGATGTCCCAAACATTCTGTACTTCCTTGTAAGTCAAATTTTCCCTTAATTTTTTTAAATTTTTAAAAAATATTGGGGTTTTGTTTACCCTTTTTTGATTGACATTGAAAAATTCCTAAGTGGCTTGGGACTCCCCATTATTTGTTTGCCTGTTAAATGTTAGTTTCAATGTGTCCCTTTTGTGTTTTTATAAAATTACTGTACCCACCTAACACTAAAGGTAGGGGACCAAAATACAAGACAAAAAATTGTAAAGAGGGGTTTTGAAACTTATTTCCGGAAAGTCCTGGGATTATATTTTTTTGTTTTTTTTATTGTTTTCCAATAAAATTTAGTGCTTCACGGGAAAGTATTATTTAAATGCTGTAGTTTTTAAATAGGAAAGAAACATCCCACATGGGTTTTTGAAAAATTATTCTTAATTTTCCATCCTTCATTTTTCAGGAATTTTTGCTTTAAAAAAGTTATTGTGGTTAGATATAAACATTTTGAAGGGGTTTGGTTTTATGGGGATTGGTAGAAGGTTAAAGGCTGATCTAGTGAGATTCATTTCAACCTAGTACATTTTTTTTACCCCAGTCCTTGGTATAATGATCAATTACCCCCTTTCTTCCAAACTAATGTTGGGGGAAAAAACAAGAATTTCAAAATTTGTATCGAAATTTTTGAACCAACGCATTTAAATAAAAATTAAGGGGGGATGTTTGCAACTGTTAAAAGGGTTTCTCCACAGTTAAAATTGAAATTTTTATACAAACCCAATTTTGCATACAAACTAGTGATGAAACCTTGCCAATCATTAGGCAGGTAATTTTTTGGGTTTATAATGATTTTTGTGGAGAGATTTTCAGAAAATTTATTTTGTTTAAAAAAAAACTTCATGAATTTATTTCTGAGAACAAAAATTTTTCTAGGGGGGGATTGTGCCATCTAGAGCAGTGTTTTTTCAAGATGGGGTCTGGAATTCCTATGGGGTTCATAAAAGTTTTGGAAAGCGTAAGTCTTAATTGTCTGAAGTGCCATTGCTCTCCACTCTTGCTCAAAGAAACCACAATTTTCCTGATCTCAGTCATAACCATGGTGGGGGCTATGATAATTGCAATACACCCTTTGGCTTGGGTCAGGGATCTGTTAACTTTTCTTCATGGTTTTCTGGTGGTTTGTGGATGGGAAAAAGTTGATATCCTTGGAAGGTTATGACAATTTTCAAGTGTAAACTTAGCAGAAATTGGTTTCCACATACAAGAGTTTTGATATTGATTTCTCAGTGTAAAAATGTCAGCTCAAAATAATGTTTCCAAAGGTTTTAAAAAACATTTTGACAGTTGCTTTACTGCACAGAGACATCTTAATTGATATGTATGAAACATCTGTCATTTAGGTTTTATGAGATTGTCTTCTAAGGTACTAAATTGTGAAAGCTTTTCTCAGTTCACTACTATTTTTGGTTTCGATGATAAGAGAAACCTATGCATTCATGTGGCGTATGTGTTATGTATGTTGTATGTGCGTGTGTGTGTATGTGTGTTTGTGAACTTTCCTCGTTAACCCACGATATCTCAAAAAGGGGAAAACCCTTTTGACAGTTCTCAAACTTGGAAACATAGATCCCCCATATTGAGAGGAAGACCCTATTGTTTTTTGGGGGGGGTCAAAGGTCCCCTGGGTCACCGGGGGTCAAACGCTGAAAACCTTGTTAAACACAAATATCTTGAGGTACGAAGCTTGGATGAATTTCATACTTTGTATGTAGATGCGTTATGGTATGAGGAAGAGCCCTATCATTTTTGTGGAGGTGAAAGGTCATCTAGGGTCACCGGGGGTCAACCCTGAAATTTTGGGTTAACACACGATATTCAAGAAGGGAAACTCTGACAGTTCTAAAACTTGGTAATAGATGCCCCATATTGAGAGGAAAGAATCCTATTGTTTTTGGCGGGGGTCAAAGGTCACACGGGGTCACCGGGGGCAAACTTTAAAAAACCTTGTTAACACAATATCTCGAGGTAGAAGCCTGGATGAATTTCATACTTTGTTTGTGGATGCGTTATGGTAAGAAGAAGAACCCTATTATTTTAGCTGGAGGTAAAAGGTCATATGGGGCCAAAGGGGGGCAAACCATGAAAAACTTGTTAAAAAAATAAATTTGATTTACAAAGCTTGGATTAATTTCATACTTTGTATGGTAAATGCGTTATGGTAAGTGGAAGATCCATATATTTTGTTGTAGATGTCAAAGGTCATTTGGGTCACCAGGGTTCAGAGACTGAAAAACTTGTTAACCTGTTATCTCCAGGTTGGAAGATTGGATAAATTTCATACTTTGTATGTTGATGCCTTGTAGGTAAAGAAAGAACCCCATTATTTTTGGGGGGGGTTCAAAGGCCATCTGGGGTCACAGGGGGTGAAACCCTGAAAACCTGGTTAAAAACATATCTGAGGTAGGGAAGCTTGAATAAGTTTCATACTTTGTATGTAGATGCATTGTAGTAAGAGGAAAATCCTATCATTTTTGGTGGAGGTCAAAGTTCATTTGGGGTCACTGGGGTTAAACTCTGAAAATCTTGTTAACACTATATCTCCAGGTAGGAAGCTTGGATGTTTTTCATACTAGTTTTCAATGCGTTATAGTGAGGGGTTTAAACCCTTTGTTTAAAATTGGGCCCAAAGTCATTTGGGGTCACCAGAGGTAAATGTCTAAAAAACCTTGTCAAGACGATATCTCCAGGTAGGAAGCTTAAAGGGAAATTTCATACGGGGTAAATTGATGTGTTTGGGTGAAAAGGTACCCCATTTTTTTTTGGGGGAAATTTTGAAATTTTCATCTGGGGTTCACCAGGGGTCAAAGCCCTGAAAACCTTTTAAAAAATTTTCCCTCAAGGAGAAATTTTGGATGGGATTTTATACTTAGTAGGGGGATGGGTTATGGTGAAAAGTTTGGACCCTGTTTTTTTTTGGTGGAGGTCAAAGGTCATCGGGGGTCCCCAGGGGTTTAAAGCAAAATTTCGCAAGAATTCCCAAAAATTTTTTCATGGGTTCACCCAAAACCCAAAGAGAAAAATTTTCCCCAAAGAATTCCCAAGATCGCTCTGGGGCCCAAAAAAAGGTAAAAACCCCCAAAAAAATTTTCCCCAAAAATTTCCCCAAAAGACTAAATGGGAATAAAAAACTGCCCTTTTTTCCCAAAAACATTTAAGATAGCATTTGCCATTGACTGAAAGTTTGGGGGAAACGCCCATGACTTTTTTTGGAATAGAACTTATATCATCAAAACCTAAATGCTTTTTGGCATTCTGGTTTTTAAACCCCTTTGTGTGGATGTGGTTAAGTGTTGTTCAGGCTGATGTATAAAAATTAAAAAGGAAATTTTTAAAAAAGTGTCATCAGTCGTAGACTGTTTATTTTTAAAAATATTGTATAAAATTTTTTTCCCGGGGAATAATTTTCTGCCCGCCTGTACCCCCCCCCATCTCCCCCCTTAATCTTTCTTCCGGGGTTTTTTAAAGTTTTAAATAATCAAAATTTTTTGACTTTTTTTCAAAAAAGACTCAGTGAAAAAAAGAAAGGGGAGGGGTTTTTCCTCAGGGGCAAACAGGCGAAAGGGAAAATGCCTATTACTTTTTTTTTGAAAAATTTTTCCCAATTTTGTGGTTACCATCCACCCCAGAAATGGGTTAAAATCTTTTTTGCAAAAAAATCTGCAAAAATTTTAACTCTCCCTTTTTTTTTGGTTGCAGGAATGTAATAAACCCCCCCCGGGTTTGAATTTAGCCGTATCCCCCTTGTTTATTCATGAAAAGATGATTCTTTTTATTAAAACTTTGAAATATTTTGATAATGAATTTTTTAAATTCTAGCAGAATAACACCTTGTTTTAAAACGTACAATATGTAAGAATTAAAAATCAGGGGTGCCGATTTTTTCAAAAAAAGGGCTGAGTTGACTTATGTGTGCTTGAATTTTGAATGGGAACACAATTAACTGCAAATAAAATCTGGTAGTTTTTCGTCAATAAAAAACGGGTTGACAATTCCCCTTGCTGAACAAAACCGGTCAATTTTACCCTATTTTTTTTTTATCCTCTTTTTTCAGATACTTTGGTTTCATCAAAAAACATCCCACCGATAGACTTTTTGCCTGCCACTTTTCTGTCCCCAAAAACATGGAGGATCCAAACCCAAGCAAAGCAAGGGGGTTATGTAAAATTAGGGTTGGGTGATGTACGTATATCGATTTTGTCGCCGCCAGGAACTCATATTGGGGATAAAAAATTTAGGAAGACCCAATTTTTAAACAATATCTTAATGTTTGAAAACTAATTTTAAATAGGTCTTTTTTACAAGTCTCAAAAACAAAGCAGTGCAAAAAATTGCACAAATTTTTAAACCCATGGAGCTGAAATTTTTTTTTTTTTTCCATTGTTTAATCCGGTTCACTTGCTAATAGGTTTTTTACTTTACGATGGTTAAATCAGAACCTGTGTGCAGGGAAAAAAGTGACAAATTTATCAAAAAAAAAAATCTTGCTGGGAGGCAAAAATTTGGTGGCCACGGTATAGCTGGAAAACTTTTCCCATTCCAAAATTTATTTTAGGGTAGCTAAGAGCTAGTACAAATTATGTCTGAAAAAAAAACATACTGAAAACCTTTCAAAAAAGTTTTTTGAAAATATTCATCAGGTTTAAAGAGTCTTTTATACATGACCCATCATTTTTGGGGAAAACCCCCCGCCCCCGGGATAATTTTTGGAGAAAAATTACGCAAGTAAAGCTGTAGAAAATATTTTTAAAGTGTTTTAAAAGAGTCTTTAGAACATGCCCCATGAATATTTAATAATTAAACCACGGGATAATGTTTGGAGATATTTGAGTCGGGGAAATTTGTTTTTGCACCCCTTTTAATTATGTTTTGGGCCAGCCCTCACAGAAATGGTAGAACGGGAAAGCAGTAGCCAGTTGACCCAACAGTTTTGTAGTTTTTCGATTTTTGGGGAACGGGAGAAATTTAGGTTTTTTTAAAATTTTAACTCAGTGTTGTTTATTTTTGGTCATTATCGATTTTGGGCCCCTGATTTAGAAAATTTGGGTTAGAAAAAAAAATTTTTGTGGGTATTTTTTTAGCCCACCCACCTTTTAAACCCTTTTGGGTGGTGATATATCAATATATTGTAAAATTTTTTTTATGATATTTTGGCATATATCAAAATAAATTTTTTTTTTTGGGGCCCAACCCTAGTGTTTTTGGTAATGAAACTTCTATACTTTTCCTTTTTGGTATTACTTGTGATATGAAAACAAATACTTGCCACTTACTGGGGGTTTTTTAAAGATTTGCCAGGGGTCAAATGGAGTGTGTCAAAATTTTTTCAAGAAATCAAATCTTTAGTTGGGGTTTTCATTTTGGGTCCCCATTTTTCCCCGACATTTTAACACTTTTTTAAATTTAAAATAGTGATTACAGTGAGTTTAAACGGGATGTGAAAATTTTTTTATTTGCTTTTTTTTTTTGTTTTTTTTTTGTTTAAAAAGTAACATTTGTAAAATTTCTCAAGTTAAAAAATTGATTCTTTAAACAATTTTAATTTTACAGTACCTTTTTTTTTTGTGGGTTTCCCACAAATATGCGTGCTGTTAAATTTCTTCAAAACTGCCTTCCCTTTGGGCCCTACCCCTTAATGTACAAAAATGGGGGAAAATTTTGAAGCAAGGGATCCCAAAGATAAAAATTTGCATTTTTGCCTGTCGGGATATCTGGGGCCAAATTTTAATCACAGATGCGGGCCATTTACCCGGGCTGAAGGATAATTGTGAAATAAATGAAAGCCCATGACAAATCATCACAAAAAAATTTTCAAAGTAAAATTTTATAAAGAAACAAAAATGGGCTATTGCCCTCCCCAAGAAGCTATTTCTGTCAAAAGGGGAATGAAAAAAAGAAAGTGTATTTCAAGCTATATCTTTACGAAATTGTTTTTAAAAAAAAAGTAAGTCAGAAAAAAAAAAAAACCTGAAAAGACAGATATGAAATTTAATTTTTAAAGTGCTGGGGGGTTAGGGCCCTACATACAGTTTTTTGTGAGTGTATGTTAAACAGGATTTTGCCCCAGAAAAATAGGTCATTGGACTTAAAATCACTTTTGCCATTTTTTTTTTAAGTCAAAATTTTTTTTTAAAACTAATTTGTATGTGGTTCCCCATTTATAAAAAAAGTTCTTCCAAAAAACAAAAAATTTTAAAAAGAATTATCCTTTAAATTAAAAAATTTCTTTTTTTTTCGCAAATAAAAAAAAATTTTTTAAAAAAACCCAAATTTTTAACCAAAAGGAAAAAAAATTTTTTGGTTTTTTTTTGCCAGGGGGCCAATTAACCCAAAAAAGGCAAGCTTAAAACGGGGGGCCAATTTTTTTTTTTTTTTGGAAAAAAAAGTTTTTTTTAAAAAACCCCCCCCCAAACCCCCCCCCGTTTAAATTTACAAGCCCTTTTCCAAGGAAATGTTTAGCTTTTTTTGAAAATTTAAAATAAAAGTGGAAATTTTTGGTTCCATTCCCTTAAAGGGGTTTTTTTGATTAAAAGGGAAACCAAGTTTTTTCCTTTTTTTTTTCCCCCAAAGGTTTTTAAATTGGAATTTTTTTTCCCAACAAAGAAAGGTTTTTGAAAAAGATTTTCCTGGGGGGAACCCTTTGTTTTTAAAGCTGTTTTTTTTTGTATAAAAAAGATTTTTAACCGGTAAATTGGTTTTATTTCCCTTTTTTAAAAAAAAAAAAAAAATTTTTTACCCCTTTTAAAAAGTAAAAAATTTGGGCTATTCTTTTTTAGGGGTAAATTTTTTTGGGAAAAAAACCCATTTTTATCTTTTTTTGTTTTTCAAGGGCGGGCCCCAACCTGGGTTTTTATGGGGGCTTTTTTTTAAATTTTCCCCTTTTATTTTTTTTTTTCCCCCCGTTTTTCCTTTTTTTTATTTTTTTTTTTTCCCCCTTGGGAAAAAATTTAAAAAAAAAGTTTTTGGATTTCCCTTTTCAAAATTTCTAAAAAAATTTTTTGGGGCCCTTTTTCCCAATTTAAAAACCCAAATTTGGCCCCAAAATTTTAATGAATTTTTCCCCTAACCTTTTTTTCCCATTTTCCAACCCCGGGACATAGTGGGTTTTTAAATTTTTCCAATTGGAAAAATTTTTTAAAATTTTTTTTCAATTTTTAGTTTTTTAAAAAAGGAAAAAAAAACCGGGGGGTTTATGCCCTAAAAAGGGTTTTTTTAAAAGGAAAAATTTTTCGGGTTTTTTTCCGGCTTCAAAAAAGTTTTTTGGGGGGGGCTCCCTTGCCTTTGTAACATTTTTGGACAAGTTTTTCTTTTTTTAAGTTTTTTTTGAAAATTTTTTTTAACCCTTTTTTAACTTAAAAAAGGTTTTAAAAAATTTTTGGCCCCTTTTTTATTGGACCCTTTTTTTTGTAATTTTTTAATTTTTTGGATTTTTTTTTGAAAAAAAAACCCTGAATCTTTTGGAGGGGTTTAACCTTTTAGGAGGCCCAAAGTGGACTTGGGGTTCATTTGGTCCCCTTCCAAAAATTTTTCTGTACTTTTTTTAATCCTTTTTTTAAAAATATTTTTTAAGGGGGGTTTCGGGGGGGAAAAGGGTTTTTTCCCTTTCCCCCTAAAATTGTTGGGGGGGAAAATTTTTTGGAAACTCCCCTAACCCCCATTAAAATGAAATTTTGGTTTTAAAAATTATTTTTTTTTTCCCCTGTCCATTTTACCCCCAAAAAACCCAAAAAAGGGGTTTTTTTTCCAAAAAAGGGCCCAAAAACTTCCCCCGGCTTTTTTTTTTTAAGGGATAAAACAGGTAATTTTAATTGGAAAATTGTATAGTGGATTTTTTGCAAAAAAATTGTAATGACCCCCAAAAATTTTTAAAAGGTTTTAAAAAAGGAAAAAAAACAAAAAAACCAATGACCCCCCATTTTTATTTTTGAAAAAATTTTAATTTTTTGGAAAAACCCAATTTTAAAAAAACTACTCCAGTTTTTAAAATTTTCCCTTTGGGCTTTTTGGAAAAAAAGAAATCCCTTTTGGTTTTTGCGGTTTGTTTAAAATCTCCAGTTTTCCTGCCAGGGTTCTTTAAAAAGGGTTTTAAAATTAAAAAAATAAAGATTAAAATAAGTTGGAAAAACCAAGTTTGGGGTTTAAAACTGTGGCAACCTATTTCCCAAAATTCCATTTTAACATTTATTATAAAAAAAGTTTTAATTCTCCATATTGTGAAAACCCCCCCCTTCCATTTAACTTTCCTGACTAATTGGGTTTTTTTTAATGTCCTTGGCCTTTAAAGTTCTTAAAAACAAAGTTTATTTTGCAGTTTTTTTTTAATTTTCTTCTTTTAAAATTTAATATAAAGGTTGCCCCGTCCCTAAATCCCCCAAAAAACTTTTTGATGTGCCAATACTATTGGAAAAACCCCAAACAATCTTTTTTTTAAAACCCCTTTCCATCCAAAATTTGGGGAACTTTTTTTTTGTTTTAAGGGGGAAATTTTTTTCAAAAAAAAACCTGAAAAACTTTTTTTTGGGAAATTTAAATTTTTTAAAAGTTCTTTATTTTTTTTCTTTCATATTACAAAATTTTAAATTTTTTTTCCCCCTTTTTTCTAAATTTTTTTCCAAACAAAAAAACTTCAGAAGGTTTTTTCAGAAATTTAAGGGATTAAAAAAAAACCCACGGGGAAAGGAAAAAATTGGAGGGGGGATCACTCTAAAAAACTTTGGGGTTTTAATTTTTTTTTAAACCTTTTTTTAATTGAAAACCCCTTGGCCTTGAAAATTTTTTTTTTTTTTTGAAGTTTTTGGGAAAAATATGAAATTTTAATTCCTTCAAGTTTTGTTTGGATTAGTAAAGGGCAAAAGGTTTATAGACCTTAAAATTGCTTTTTGAAGGGGTTTGTTTTCGGGTTTTTTAAAAGAAAAAACTGCACACCCGGGGGAAAACCTTTTTTAAAAAAACCCTTGGGGGGGTGTAACTTTCTTTTTGTTTTTTTCCCACGGGAAAACCAAATAAACCCTTCCCTGCTTTGGTTTGCTTTTTAAAAATTGCTTTTTTGAAACTAATAATGGCCCCCTTAAAACCTTTTAAAGGGGGGGGGGGGCAGGTTTTCGGGGTTCCCGGAAGTTAAATGAAAATAAGGGTGTTTGAAAGGGAGGGGATTCAAATTGGGGTCCGGGAACCAATTTTAAAATTTGGTTTTTAAAAAAAGGGTTTGGGGAAAGGGCGGGGCAAAGGGAAAAATTGGGGTTTGAGGGAAAATTAATTTATTGTGGGGGAAATCTCCTTTAAAAAAGTTGGTGGGGGGCCCCCAAACCCCCAAAAAATTTTTAATTTTTTTCCCCCTTTAGCCCAAGAATTTTTTTTTAACCGGAAAATTTTCGCGGGGGGAAAGGGTTTGGGTGGTAAAATTTTTTTAAACACCCCACAACAACAAACCTTTTTTCCAGAATTTGAAATTGACTGAAATTTAAAGCTTCATCAATTTCCTTTAAAAAGGGAAATAAAAACATGCACTAAGGAAGAATAAAAAAATAAAATTTTGAAACATTTCCTTTAAACCCCAAACAAAGGGTTAAAATCATGAAAATTTTAAATGTTTTAATAGTGAGTTCTCACATAAATTTTTTAACTGATATGCAACCAAAAAAAAAGGCAAATAAAATCACAATTTCCTCTAAACATATACAGTTAACAGGAAAAACTAAAACTCCAATAAATTTTTTCTTTGTAAAAAAAACTTAAAAAAATTTTTTTTTTTTGCATGTGTTACACGAAGGTTAAAAAATTAAAACGAAAATGCATGCCCCTTTCCCTTTCTTAAAAAATTATAACCCCCCCCCCACCTACCCCATCCACATACAACTATTTAATGTATTTGGGAGCTCACTGCCTTAAATAGAAAAGGGAGGGAAAATGTTTCCTTCATGTTTATCCCTTTTCCCACATGAGGATTCATAAATCTTTGAAATTTCCAGAAAATCTTTTCTGCAAAATTTTGTTGAGGCTGTAAAAAAAATTTTTATCCACAAACCCTTTCGCTGACACCCTTTTTACAAAATTTTTCTTTGGCCCTAGTATTAGTTGTGATGAGCAAAAACCCAAATGAAGAGATTCCCCCCCAGCATATAATCCCCCAAACAATACTCGTGCTTTCCAAAAATTTTTAAAACCCTTTTTTTTGTTCAGGACAAAGATCCCCTCTTTAATACACCTTATGCATATGAACCCTCACAGAAAAGAAAGCAAAGCCCCCCCCCCAATTTTTGGTAATCCCCTATCAGTATCATAGCAACTTTCAGCCAAAATGCAGACAGCTGAAATTTTTGGGTTTTGGTGGGAAACACACGTAAGTCTACTACCCAAAATCCCAGGTCCCTTTTGTGCAGTGGGGCTTCATTATCCCTTCAATGCATAAGGGCTATAAATTGCATCCCTTTCTTATCAGGCCCGACTTGAAAAGGGTAAAATTTTATAGGGCTGGCCAAAACTCAGAAAAAAAAAACTTTCTAGCTCAGAATCAGTTTGAATTTTTCCCCAATTACCAAAATTGAGGGGGGGGGGGAAACACTCCCTGTAAAAATCTTCTGTTGGGTTCGTGGGACTAAAAATTTTGAATAAAACCTTCTGAACGTTTCTGTGGAAGATGGAGAAAAAAGGTCATAAAATTGTAATATATTTTTAATATGAATGAAGGGAAGAGAGCTTTAAAAAATAAATTTCACATTCAAGTTGTCTTTTTTTTTTATGATTTCTTTTCACCAAAGGTGAAACTGGAGAAAACTCAACAAAAACACTTCTGGTGCAATAGTATTTTGGGACATAAAACAGTACCGTGGCAGGGATATAGGGAGTCAACATGACCATTTAAAATTAACAAAACCCCTATCAATGACCTGCAGTAACACTCCCACGTTCATGAACCCTTTTTGCCCCAATTTTTTAAAAAGTATCCCGCCCGGTAAAATTGGGATGCTTTCCTCACTAAGGGCCGACATGAAAATCTTTTCACACATAAATTGAATGAGGTTTTAAATAGGGTTTCCTACCAAATCCAATCTGGGTTTTTTCCCAAATTCATTTTATCTTTTCCCTTTTAATACCCTAAAGGAAAAACACCTGAACTGAGGGAGGATTAACCCGCCAGGGGTTCCCGTTCACCAGCCAAATTGCATATAAAACTCAGTAGCTTTTATTTGTTTCCCAAAAAACTCATTTCATATACTGATCCAAAAATGATTTCTTGTTATATTCTTTAAAAATAAAAATTGTTTTGGGTCATACCTGTTTCATAAACCACATATCACACAGTTTTTCAATACTACCTGGGTTCTTAAACAAGCCGTAAATGCTATGACTGTAGTGTCTTTACGAAAATATTAAACATTCATGAATGCTTCAGGTGTTTCAAAAATTCAACATTAGGGGGAATAAACCCCTCCTCACACAAAATATTTACAGGATAAAAATCAGAGTGGGAAAACAATAACCCCGTCCCCACTGCCTAAGTCCCCCAAGTCAGTAAAATTTACAAACCCTTACATACAGGGTCCAATAAAGGCCATTTCCTTTTAATTTGGTTAATAATTCACACTATGACACTTTGTCAAAATTTTTCCCAAAACAAGGAGCTAAACTATTGAACCGGAAAAAGGGAAAACCTAGCTCAGCAAAACATTTCTTTCACTAAAGTGATCTCACCATCATGGAAATCATCCACTATGTCCGGGGTTTTAAAAAGGGGAAAATTAGGAACTTTTATTAATGGGCAATTTTTTGGTTAAAAGGGGGAATTTTTTGAAAATTTAAAGGGGAAAACAAAACTTTTTTATGCAAGAAAAAAAAAATAGGAAAACTGTGATAAAAAAGTATTTTTTTCAAACCCCCCAACCGGTCACTGATGCATATAGATCCCCCATGGGTATTTTCATTTCCCTAATAAAATGCCTCACTAAGGGTGTGTTAAAAGGAAAAAACCATAACTAAGTAAATTTTATCCATAAAACCCCTTACATAAGCCTCCACAGGAAAACTCCCAAAATTAAACTTTTGGACATTCCATTAAACCTTGAACGCTTGGTTTCTAATCATCCCCTTTGACTGGGAAAAAACTTTCCTTCTTTTACATAATCAGCTAAAACCTTTTTCCCTTTGGGAAAAACTTTCCTTTAAAAGCTTGCTATACCCCCACGGAAATAAACTGCTTTTATTTGGCACTGGGGGAATCACTTCTTTACATGTATACATGTTTTTATTGTCTATGAAATTTCTAAGATAATTCTATAATAGGGAAGAACTATATTAGGGCCCATACAAATTTTTCCCAAAAAAAATTTTTTACTTTAAAAAAAATGTGCAAAAGTGTTTGAAGTCCAATACCTAATTTTTTTGGGGGAAAAAACTGTTTACAAAACACTCACAAATCTGCTATTAGCCATAACCACCATGAAATTTAAAAATCTATTACTTTTCTGTCTTTTTAGTATTTTTTTTTTCTGGAAATTACTTTTTTTTACAACAATTTTTGTAAAGATTTTTTGCTTGAAATAACTTTCTTTTTGGGGTTTTATTCCCTTTTGGACAGTTTTTAGGGGTTCTTTTGGCCCGGGAATATGCTATTTTTGTTCTTGATATAAATTTTTTCCCTTTTAAATTTTTTGTATTTATTTTCTTTATGGGCTTACGCTTTCCAATATATCCTTTTGCCCGGGTAATATTTGGGTGCATCGGGGTTTACATTTTCCTAATATTTAGTACATCAACATGCAAAATTTTTATCTTGGGATCCCCTTTCTTCAACTTGCCATTTCTTACATTTTAAAGGGGGTTTCCAAGGGAAACAGTTGTCTGGAAAATTGAACACACTGGGATATTTTTGGACCCAAAAAAACCAAAGGTACGGAAATTAGTTTTTTGTAATGAATCAAATTTTTGGGAATTGAGAAAACTTACAAATGTTACTTTTTTAAAAAAAAAAACCCAAAAAAAAAAATGGCAATAAAACTCCTCATCATCACTTCCCAAATCACTGTAAAACTATTTTTTAAATTAAAAAATGTTTTAAAAGTCGGAAAGATGTGGAAACCCCCCTCACTTTACAACTAAAGATTTGATTTCTAAGTTCCCTTTCCCCACTCCATTTAACCCTGGGAACTCTTTAAAACCACTTTAAGTGGCAAGTATTTGTTTTTTATCACAAGTAACCAAAAAGGAAAAATATGAAGTATCCCTTACATATACCCCTAGGTTTGGGGCCCTACAAAAAAAATTTATTTTAATATCGCCAAAAAATATAAAAAAATTTTTACAATATATTGATATAAACCCACAAATTGGGTTTTAAAGTGTAGGATGGCCCAAATTTTACTACCCACAAACTTTTTTTTTCTAAACCCTATTTATAAATCAGGGGGCCAAAATCGTAAAGCCCCAAAAATTACACGGATTTTAACCCTTAAAAAATACCCCAAAAGCTCAGTCCCAACATCGAACCCACAATCTTTTTATGGATCAACTGGGGACGGGTTTTTAGTTCTACACATTCTGTGTAGTCTAGGCCTACACCTAATTAACGGGGTCCAAAACAATTCCCGACTCAAATATCTCCAAAAATTATCCAGTTGGGCCCAATTTTTTAAAAATTCTGGGCATGTTTTAAAGACTTTACTAAGCACTTAACAAAATTTTCTCAGCTTTACTTGCGTTTAAATTTTTTTTCCAAAACTTTTCCCGTGGGGGGGGCCCTTTCCCAAAAAAATGCATGGGTCATTATAAAAGACTCTTAACCTGATGGGAAAATTTTTCAAAAACTTTACTTTCATGGTTTTCAGTATGTTTTTTTTTTCCCGACATATATTTGTACTAGCTCTTAGCTACCCTAACATACATTTTGGAAAGCAAAAGTTGTCCCCGCCTATACCGTGGCCCCATTGTGGGGCCCCCCGCAAAATTTTTTTTTTTGATACTTTGGGCACTTTGCCCTGCACACAGGCTTCTGAGTGACACCATCGTAAAGTAACTAAACCCAAATTAAACAAACTGAACAGGGTTAAAAAATGTAACATTTGAGCTCACATGGTTTTAAAAATTTTGTGCAATTTCTCCCCTGAATTAGTTTTAACCGCTTGGGAAAAATTTCTATTTACCCTTTGGGTTTTCAAACATTAAGATTTTTTGTGAAACTTGCTCTTTATAATTTTTTCGCAATTTTGAATTTTTTCCCGGGGGCGACATATCGATATAAACGTACATCACCCAACCCCTTTAAAATACATACCCCTTGCTTCTGCTATGGATTGGTAACCTCCATGTTTTCGGCACAGAAAACGTGGCAGGCAAAACGTCATCGGGGGGATGTTTTGGATAAAAAAAAATATCTGTAAAAAAGGATCAAACAAAAAAGAGGTAGTTTTTTACCTGTTTGTTTTTAGCAAGTAATTGGGCAACCTTTGTTTTTTTTATTGACTGAAAACTACTCAGATTTCATTTGCAGTTAATTTGGGGGTCCACTTCACTTCAAGCACCCCAAAAGGGCAACTCAGCCTTATTTTTAAAAATCGGCACACTGATTCTAATTCTTTTCATATTGTACTTTTACACAAGGGGGTTTTTTCTTCAAAATTAAAAAATTCATTTTCAAAATATTGTTTAAAAGCTTTTAATAAAAAGGGAAACATCCTTTTCATTTAAAAACATAGGGGGGGAAAAACGGCTTTAAAATTTAAAAGGGGTGTTACATTCCTGCAAACCAAAAAAATGGAGATTTTAAATTTTTGCAGATTTTTGCAGAAAAGATCCCTTTCCTTTACTGGCTTTGGTGGGAACCACCAAAAAGAAAAATTTTTCAAAGGAAAAAATAATGTCCCTTTTTCCCTTTCGCCTGTTTTTCCACTGAGAAATCCTTTTCCAAATTTCTTTCTCAATGGTCCCCTTTTTTTTGTAAAATAAGTCAAATTTTGATTATTTACACTTTACAACCAGAAGAAAGAATTAAGGGGTGAAAATGGGGGTTTGGGGTAAAGGCAGGGGAGAAAATTAAATTTCCCCAAAAAATATATACAATTTTTATTACAATAAAAAGTTTACGACTGAAAGACACTTTTTAAAAGGGTTTTTTTTTTCAATTTTTTTTAAAAATCATCCTGAACAACACTCTAACCACCCTCCAACAAATGGGGGAATAACCAGAAAGCAAAATGATTTAGGTTTCGATGAATATGTTCTATTCCCCAAAAAAAGTCATGCGCCCCCATCTTTTTAGTCAAAAATTTTTTAAAAGCTATCTTAACATGTTGGAAAAAGCAGTTTTGTTTCCTATTTATCTTGGGGAAATTTTTGGGAAAAAATTTTCGTTTTGACCTTTTGGGGACCCCAGATGTCGATCTTGGGAATTCTTTTGGGAAAATTTTCTTTGATCTCTGGGGAACCCATGTAAAATTCTTGGGTTCTTGCGAAATTTTGCTTCTTTACCTCTGGTGACCCCAGATGACCTTTGACCTCCCCAAAAAAAAAAAAGGGTCCAGCTTTTCCCCCATAACACATCCCCCATACTAATTAAAAAACTATCCAAACCCTTTTTCCCCCTTTAGAAAATTTTGTTTTTAAAAAGGGTTTTTTTGTCTTTGACCCCTGGGGAACCCCAAATTAACTTTCAAATCCCCCAAAAAAAATGGGGTAAATCTTCTACTAAACACATCAAAATTTTCCACGTATTTAAATCCATTCAAGGGTTCCCACCTGGGGAAAATCGTCTTGACAAAGGGTTTTCAGACATTTCCTCTGTTTACCCCAAAAGGGCCTTTGGGGCCTCCCCATAAACAATTTGGATTTAAACTTTTTCCCCTATAAAGGGATCTGCATACTATTTATGAAATCTATCCAAGCTTCCTACCTGGGGATATGTGTTAACAAAATTTTCCAGTTTTTAAACCCCCAGTGACCCAAAAAGAAATTTGACCTCCACCAAAAAAGATAAAAAATTTTTAAAATTTTGGGGGGGTTTTTATCCCTTTTAAAAAAATGGTTTTTTTAAAAAAACCCGAAAAAAAATTTTAAACAAAAAGGTTTTATTTCCAAAATTTGTTAACAGGTTTTTAAATTTTTACCCCCCCCAAAAAACCCCGAAAAAAAAAAATGGAAAAAACCCTTCTTGGGGCCTCATTTTTTAGAATTAAGTTTCCCTTTTGAATTTGGTTAAAAATTTTGGGGGTTTAGGGGAAAAAATTTTTAAAAAAAAAAAAACTCTTTCCTAAAAACCCTGATTACATAAAATTAAAATTTAATTTCCCCGATATTTTTAAAATTTCCCGGTAATTTTTGGGGGAAGGGGGGTTTTTTTTCCCCAATTTTGGGGCCTAACAAAGAAGTGTAAAATCTCTTGATCCTAACAATTTTTGGGGGGGTTTTAAAAATTTTTAAAAGGGTTTTTTTTTTCATTACGATTTCCTTTTTGAAAAGGGAAAAAAGTTTGTTAATTTTACCCTCCCCTTAAACCAGTGGTGAAACAAAAATTTTTTTTTTAATTTTGGGATTATCAAAAAAATTTTTTTTGTAGGCCCCCCCGGGTATTGTAAAAAATTCCCCTTTTTTTTGGGTTTCTTTTTAAAAAAAAAATCCCTTCTAGTGGGTTTTAAAAAATTCTAAAGGGGTTTTTACAATTAAAAATCAAAACATTTACTGGGGGCAATTTTCATTTAAAATGTTTTTTTTTTCAAAAAAATTAAATGGGGAAAAATTTTTTTTTTTTTTTTTTTTTGTTAAAAATAAAATTTTTTAAATTTCCAAATTAAAAATTGAATTCAAAACTAATACAACCTTTTTTTATCCCCAAAAAGAGCTTAAAATTTAACAGTTCCCTGACACCAATGTGGAAATAAAGTTAAAAAGGTAGATAAATGAAATTGTGGTTTCTTAGGCAAATGTAGACCATTGCACCATACCAGATTAAGTTTTAAATTTATGAACCCATAGGAAATTTCCCAAAAACCCCCCAAAATTAAAATAATTCTAAGGCAAATCCTACCCAGGAAAAAATTTGTCTAAAAAATAAACAGAAATTATTAAAAAAATAAATTTTAAAATTTTACAAAAATAATAAAAAATTTTAAAAAAGAAGGAAGTTAAAATGTTTGTATGTTATTTGATACAACATATCTAATTGGATGAAAGTTTAACAGTTTTGCCCCCCGAATGATTTAATGCATTGGTCAAAAATTTCAATTTGTTTTAAAATTTTGTTTACAATTTTTTGTTTGGGTTTAAAATCTTATTGATAATTATCCAGTGAAATTATAAAAATAACACTGTTAATGTTCAAGAAGTTATTTCATCCAAATCCCAACCTCCTCCCAAAATTTATACTCCATAGAAGTTTTAAGCAAAATTTCCGGAAGTTTAAAATGGAATTAAGAAATTTAAAATGTTCAGGGACTTATAGAACCAAGTTTCAAATAATAGTTTCCCCCAAAAAGTAATTGTAATTTTTAAAATAAAAAGCCTTTTAATTTTTTTGAAAAAAGTTTCCCCCCCACCCCCCCCCCCCCCCACCCCCCCCCCCCCCCACCCCCCCCCCCCCCCACCCCCCCCCCCCCCCACCCCCCCCCCCCCCCACCCCCCCCCCCCCCCACCCCCCCCCCCCCCCACCCCCCCCCCCCCCCACCCCCCCCCCCCCCCACCCCCCCCCCCCCCCACCCCCCCCCCCCCCCACCCCCCCCCCCCCCCACCCCCCCCCCCCCCCACCCCCCCCCCCCCCCACCCCCCCCCCCCCCCACCCCCCCCCCCCCCCACCCCCCCCCCCCCCCACCCCCCCCCCCCCCCACCCCCCCCCCCCCCCACCCCCCCCCCCCCCCACCCCCCCCCCCCCCCACCCCCCCCCCCCCCCACCCCCCCCCCCCCCCACCCCCCCCCCCCCCCACCCCCCCCCCCCCCCACCCCCCCCCCCCCCCACCCCCCCCCCCCCCCACCCCCCCCCCCCCCCACCCCCCCCCCCCCCCACCCCCCCCCCCCCCCACCCCCCCCCCCATTAGACCTTTCTTTCACAGCTACGGTAGTTTTACTCTGAGTGGTGAATAAAACTGAGGAGGAATTAGCCCACGTTAGCGGGCCTCTGTGGCTGCCGCCCCCCTGGACTGCCGTTAGTTTTTTTCGTTAGCGATGAGCTGGACGAAAAAAGTTCGTCCGCTCCGCGGGGTAGAGGAGGAAAGGACTAATAAGTTTCAATTTAAAAAATTTTATTTTTTGTAACATGGTCCAATGTAAATGTAGTAAACATGGAAAAAATAAGATGTTTTGATAACGTTGCCCAGTATTGTTTAGTAAGGATCAAAAGAAATGTAGTCATCACGCTTCGGATGTTACTTGAGGGTAATAGTTTACTTCACGAAACTTTGACTCACGGCCTTTAACTTGGTTAGAAGTCCAGGCTCTCTCTAGTTTTGACCAGAAACAGTTCACGTATATTATTATGATAGTAATGTTAATAGGCAAAGGGAGGGAAATGTAGGCGGTGGGAGATGCATTCCTCCCATTTTTTTTTTTAAAAAATTACGCCTAAATTATTGATTTAAAGGGCCCTTTATCCACCCTCCTTTATCACAAAAGGACTCCGCTATTATAGCCCAGCATCCATAGGCCTGGGACGGAGGGGGTGGTGTTGCCGCGAATGCAATCCCCTTCCTCCCCAATCCGAGCTGAAAAATGTGCCTATTTTTGGCCAACAAACAGTATGCTATTATGGGGAATAAAACTATTTGCTATGTTTGTGAAAACAAGCTTAAATTACGGTAAACTTAGTGCTGTCTCCACAGGGCCCTTCATTGAAAGTCGTCTCGGTGGGCTTTTTGATAATTGTTTATTTATAGGCACGTCGAGGATGACCGTGCAGGAAAACTTTGCATTGGGAAATTATTGACCACGGCAAAAATTGCAGCCAGGATCAACACTGAGAAGCTTCAATTTTCTAACAAATGTGGTCTGTATGCCAATATAAGGCGTCTGAGTTAAAAAAACTCTTCCTCAAAGGTAGAGATGAAAGCCCAAAAGAATCTACGCAATTCTGATGTTTCCTACAATAATCACACCACAAACAAAGAAGCAATAAATGTAAATCCTTTATCGCTGATCAAGCCATTGAGTTTGAAAAACGTATAAGATCTGACGGTGCATGCGTGAAGGCTGTGAACGAAAGGTTCCTAGCAGAAAAACAACTGAAATGCGTCCCATAATTTATCCGCTGAAGTTATCGCCACACCTGCTCCATACAGAACTTGTGTAAATTAAAGGCCTTTAGGTTCATTTAAAAGGTGGTGGATTAATCATCTGGCGGTCTTGCGCCGCCGCTCCTGTGTCGGTGCCTCCCCACTGAATATTGTAAAATTTTTATTTTTCAATTTGATTTATTCAAATGGGAAGCACAGTAGTCTCACAGCCGGGGGTGGGGGGGGGGCGGAGGCACGGACTGCCGTGCTTCATGCATGGTACGGCTTGGGGGACTGGTAAGTGCTCCATGCTACTGTGGTACATTCGGACGCCATTGGTTGTAAATGTTGACCCACAAAAGTTTTCTCAAACAACACTTGCCCCCTCTTCAAATTTTCTGTGGCGGCCACTGCTATCCCCCTCAATTGGGAAGGCATATTGGCTCTATTTCTAGTTTGTCGTATGTAAATTTGCTGTTTGAAAAACTGCTGGTAGCCAAATGAGTGTTCAAGAGTCTTCCCACATACGCCCCGTACCCAGCCCCCTAGTACATTTGCTAAATAAGGGACATGCTTTCACCCCTGAAATCTTTTAAAATTGGTTACTGCCGATGTCAAATTTCTAATTGAAGATTTCAAGAAAGGTCTTTTTCCGACACGACTCACGCGCTCAGTGGGATGGAAGCCTTACAAACAAACTTGGCCAATAAACACTTAAACTGGGAATAGGAGAGCAACAACTCAACTATAATTTGACAAATATTTTGGTTTAGGGACTCTGAAGGAACCACGTGTACTCCGATCAAGCTTGATGTTATAGTGTTTTGTTTACGACGGCTTTTTTTTTGTAATCCGTTTTCGAGAGAGCGCCATCTTCAGCGGAGTTTACAATTTCATGCGGTCCTGCCACGCATGCAAGGCTAACACTACACGTCAATAATAGAGCCAGCTGGCCTAGCTAAGCCCGGCAGCTAGCTACGCATCGATGGTAATAGCTATACATTAAAATCCAACGGTTTATGCTAGACCACGCATCCTGCAACGTTTACTCATCATCTTTCGAAAATCCCAAAAACCCTGCTAACATACCAAGGTGAAAAACGATGGCTTCCAAAGGTACGCCATGCTTGTCCTGAATCCAGTACACGCAAGTAACGTTAGTCGTCTGTGTCTGAAGTTCTGTTTCAGCCAGCTGAGTTAGGGCAGCGTAACTTAGGGCCTAGGCTAACCCTAACTTAATACATTGACTAACGTTCAGGCCTAGGCAGTAAACAAATTGGAAGTCTCAACGCTAATATAATGACTCTGATGTTTATCCTAAGCTGCAACTTGCAAGGGCGTATATAGGGTACACCCTACACTACAGCCTTGGTATCCGGCCAGGGCCTGTTACAGTGAAGTTAGTGCCGACACTAACGTTAGGCTGGGGCCTACTTACAATTACTGGATTCGGGATCTGGATAAATACGGCCCCAACACTCATGGTGGAGCCAAAACGCTGCAGGGTTGGCGTAGGCGCATGAAGTTAGTCGTTCCAGTCTGAGAATCATAAAGCTTGCGCTCTGGAACTGCTTGGGGTCCGCGAGATCTGTTATGTTCTTGGGGAGAAGGTTCCAGTCTCCTGACGGTCCGCAGGAAAGAAAACGTATTTGTAGCAGTCATTATTGGTTGGTATATGCTACAGTTGTTGGTTCTCGTCCCCAATTGAGACTCGTGCCGCGTCCTAACATCGCCCACAGAGTCCCTAACCCCCCATGTCCAAAACGTCCCCATTCCCGACCAATCATCGTCCTCTGCCTGCCTTAGCACAAAATTTCCCTCCAAAAACCACACAAACACTTGTCCACATAGTCCATTTGTTTGAGAAACAAATTAAACAGTCCCGTGGACGGAAAAAAAACGGTCACCCTAAAACAATGGGAGGTCTTACGATTATGAAGAACGATTTCAACACAATGAAAGCTTCACAAATCTAAAACCACAAAATCCTTACGTTCTGTGGTGAAAAACCAGTGAGCAAAGCCCGGGTGTAATATAGCCGCAGAGCATTATAAAATGCAAGTTTCCAACGTTGGTGCACGGCAAGTTGCCGGAGGAGATCGGTAGTTTCTTAAGGGACAAATTGTCTTACAAAAACTTGTGCGATCTCCATGCATCTGTTCTTCCATTTATAACAGTGCCAACATGAGTATGACCTTGGTGTAATCTATAGTGTCCAACGACAGGCCTGCCCAAGGTCTGTTACGGTTTCTGTTTTTAAGTACAGTAGCAAAAACGGTTATTGAATGTAATTCTCCTTAAGTTGGATATTTTTGAACTGTGATGACGCATTCTAATGATGATGCAGTGGGGCAAGCAAAACAAGTACTTGGTGTGTAAATGTGTTAAGCATCGTTTTTACGTTTACAGTAGATAAAAATCCTGCAAGATTTTAATTAAATTCTGAGGGTGTCGTTTTCTTGTTTAACCTCCAATCCCCGAAACTTTCATTGTCCACTTTTCTTGTTCGGAAACTGAGTGCGTACAACCTCATCTAACTCTAAACTCTTACAGTTTATTTTCTGTATGTTTGAATGAGCCACCCACACTCACAAATCGTGGATTTGGGAAGCTCAGTGTGCGTATACAAAATTGACAAAAGGACCCGTAAACAGACCTGGTTTTAAATTAACTGAACATTGTGTCATAAGAGTGAAAGTTTAAGTAAGGAAAAAACGGGGTCTACGATGAATTACAGTGCCGGCATCAGCCTGGAGAAACAACCAACAAAAATCTTCCGTTGGGGTTTTATACTACGACCGCAAACATTTGTAAAAATAACAGTGGAAAAATCAGTGCACGATTGTTGTACATTTGGCAGCCCCAGCAAGACGTGACATTCGTATTAGTGCCAGCGTTTGCAAGTACAGCAGTGGGAGGTTACAAACGGTCGGTTAACCTAAAGCAATTACTGTACTATGCAATCAGGCCCGTTTTTGGAAATTCAGTTATAGGACTGCCCATGGTAATACGTTTACAAACATTCGGATTGTTATTCGTTTGATTTCAAGGCATTTCCACCAACATGGTGAACGTCAGGACAGCACTGTAAAACTGCCTGTTCCGTAACTTTGCGGATGCAGGCAATTCTCATTGAAAGTGTGCCCAGGCGGCTTCCACAAAACAAATCAATTTGTCATGTAAGGCATTGGTCTTGCCTCCAACACTCCCCTTTCCTATTCAGGTTAATGGGGGCTAGGGTTATCGCCACCTAGCACCTCGAACACACCACCATAAACATTTGTCGCTTTACTGGCCGTGTCAGGACATTGCCATGTAGCTTGAAGAAGATTTCGGCCATTGAACTCGAAAGTCGGAAGAACGCAAAACAGTATCTTAAAAAAAAAAAATTAAATCTTACCTTTCTAGGGAAACAGGCTAAAAAATTTCGAGGTCCGAGGCAGAAATTAATTATATCCTTAAGTATTTTCCAGTGCTGAAAAAGATATGGGGTGATAGCCACAAAATACTTGCCATGAGTGAAATAGTGGTTAAATATATTTCGGTTTTCAACTGCATGTGATATGAACTCGTCTCTGAGACCATAACCCGTTAATACCAGTAATTCTCGCTAATTGTGAAATGGACCCGCACGTTCACTCTTAATAAATAGAAAGCGTTAGTTGCTTACAGATAAATAACTGGGACGCGAAAAATGGGTACGAGTTCATTTTCCCACGCCGAAAATGTTTGAGCCATTCCGCCAGTTAGTGTATCTACGAGCCGCTCAAAAGACATTTCTCGCGTTGACCATGTGAAACCTTATGATTGACAGGCCCCCGGGTTCGAATGTGGAAATTATTTGTTAACTTGTTGGTTGACAAGAGTGCTGGTGTAGACTGTGTAGACCTCGGCATTTGTTCAAGTAGTCCGCCGTGTCTAAATCCACTGTTCTGGGCCCCGGGTCCCAGAGGAATGTACAGTCTAGTAACACGAGCCCTTACAGCAAATCTCCGGACGTACCGGTATGTACTCAACTAAGCGAAACTCGTTTCTACACGAATGATTGGTCAACCGAAGGTTAGCGGGTCATCTTCGAAACGCCTTTTCGCGTATGTCATGAGTGACTTTTAAGTACTCACGCAAAAACTTGTCGAAAATACGATAAACTATTATTCCGAAAGGGGAGGGGGTCCATCAGGAAGGGAATGCCATGACATTGAAGACACTTCTTTGAAAATAAGTTCCCCTCGTTTAGGTAGCTCATCATAAAGACCTCTTCTGCATAATTTTAGGGGCTGGCTCTTGATGGGGCCGTCGGCTTTCAGTGTCCAGATGAATATTTAACAGAAGAGATTGCAAAACTAAATTGCATCAATAAACTCGCAAATTGCGGTGATTTTCTGCTTGTATGAGTTTGTAAAAATGTTAAGTACCCATCCGAGAAGGACTACATTCAAACCGAGGCCAGAAAATGCTTTGTCAAACACTAGGCCTAACAGTACTAAGCTAGTTACTGCGGCTTGTACAAGTAACACTGGAATGCAGGCCGCGCTTTATTGTTAAACCAATTTGCCCTGGCGGTCAGCCAGTGGCATTTAAGGTGGGACCTGAAAATAAGGACCATCGTTTCTTTCCGCCATAATACCCAAAACACATGGTCTTTCGAAAAATAATCAAAGGACTTGCCCCGTGTCGGCGGGAGGTTTTTGAGGGGGCGATTTTCAAAAGGCCCTACCGGCAATCCAGCAAAGTGGACAGATTTTGTTTTTACTGTGGTACGGGAACCGGGCGGAAAAGCCGGATAATTACCGTTATTTCAAACCATAATTGAATGCCCCAATAGAGTGAGACGAGCCCTGCTATCGATTTAAGTTTTCTATTCAGTCAGGTTGAATGGACATAGTCAGTAGAGATTCATACAACCCCAAACAACTCACCAGATTTAACCATTTTAAGGATAATGATGGTGGAAAACGTTTGTTCGCCAAACCGTCGAAGACTCAATGTCGTTTTCATGATGGTGTTTTATACCGTTGCCCTTTCAAAAGTTGGCGTAACAAAACACTTGTGTATGCAATGGAGGAATTATTCTCAATAATATACATAAATTACTGCACAGTTTCCCGAAAAAACCGATTAGAACTAAAAAACGGCACATTTGAAAGTACCAAAGTCATTAACGATACAGTAAAAATTGTGGTCTTCCCAGTTCTGTACAAGCACAACGGCATTTTTATGTCCAACGAAAATTAAGCCACCGTAAATATTCCAGTTATATCCAGTGAGTTGCCCAGCTGATTCGGATCCAATTCATAGAAGAGGTCTTCTCGCCGTATGAGCCAACCTTTTCCAATCCCCCCCCCTCCCTCTCCTGTACACCCCAGACCCTTTCTCCTTCAACCCTTCCCTTACCGAGAAAGGGACCTAAAGTTAGGCCTAGATCAGTTAACCTTGACTAAAAACCATGGCCTATTCCGTGAATTTGTAATTCACCAGGTAATTGCTGGGAATAGGCTCAGTTTTCGCCAAAAATTTATCGCGATGGTAAAGATTGAACTAACCTGATTTGGGTTCAAGTGAAATTTGAAAAAATGTTTTTGAACTGTCCAAGAGGCTGAAACGTGGAGGACGGTCCCTGAGGACCCAAGGTAGTTGTTCAGCATCATACCCGAGCTGCTAATGCGGTTAAGCTAGTGTATTATTGCTGCGTGTGTAATGTGTAGAACATGTTCAGACACGACATGGGCCCAAACTTCGCCTATGCATAAAACAGTACAGTTCGTGATGCAGGTATTTGCAGCTAGCTGGGTCCAGCGGTGTATGCACGGCGGGAAACTTCCAGTGCAGCTGATACAGTTATCACAAATGACACGAAAGTATTCACATTATATTAGTTGAAATGACAGTGTTCATCAGCTCATTGCATCGGTGGCCGTGGTCAGGGGACTTCTCGAAAGTTCTCTCTCACGAATGCAGTCACAATTGGTATATGGTAATACAGGTACATGTTAGCCGTGCACGTTAGCAGAATATTGCAGGTGGTCAGGGGACGCTCGAAAGTTTCTCTCACCAAGACCGTACATTGGTACATGTACTAAGGGTACATGTAGGCCGTGCACGTAAGGCAGAAATATTGCAGGTGTCAGGGACTTCTCGAAGTTTTTCACCGGAATACCGTACATTGATATATGTAACAATATGTATCCGTGCACGTAAGGCAGAATGCATATTTCCCAGGTGTCAGAGGGACTTCTCGAAAGTTCTAACAGGAAAAAAAAACCGAACTGGTAAAAATTGTGGCTTACCAGTTCTGTACAAGCACAAGACAATCTTTTTAAATCAAAAGGAATAAGCACACGTAGATTTGGTCGCGTGTCCCACCGAGTTGCCCACTTAAAAGCGCAGTCTTTCGAAGTGGAAAGTTCACCGAGGGATACTTTGATTTTAACAGTTTACATGTGAAACAGGCCAAATGGATAAGTGAAGATAGAAGAAAAAAAAATATTCTCCCTCTCGCCGATACCTTGATAAGTTGTTCAAAAAGTGAAAAATACAGCACCAGAATGCATCTAAGGACAACGTGATAATTCGCAAAGGGGGGGGTCCCCCGTCCCTTGGGGATTCGCGCTGAGAAACATTACGTAGGACGACAACAGCTCAGTGTAGGACCGTGGGCCTGGGAAGAACAGGGGCGTAGATATCTTTTCAACTTCTGGGGGATGGGTTGAACTATCGCAAATGTGCCAAATGTGCACGGCGAGGCGCGAAGCGCAGAGCCCATTACGGGTGGGGTCCAGGGGCCCGCCCTAGGGCCCCTGGTGGGGTGACGACGGCCGAAACACTTGACAACTATCGTAGTTTTACTACTTTCGAACTAAAATCCGGACGAACAGATGCCAGCAATGGAAAGGAGGGCGAGGGAATAGTATAGGTGCATGCAGGGAGGTGGATATTAGACCGTCCCAGAATTAGGTGTAGCTAAAAAGGGGTAAGGACTGAATCAGAAGCGTTATCAGGAGTGCTGTTTTCGTCATAATTGTATTAACAAACACCACTCTATACGGATATATGCTCAGCCGCGAAACGGCCGAAAGCTTCTGGTAAAAACGTTTTAAAAATTGTATAACGGCTGATACGTGTACTTTCAACCTCCAACATGGTTTCTACTATTACAGTAGATGTGAAAGATGCCCATATTGACGCGAGGTCCCCAACAGATGTTTGAAGATGTATCTGTGTTCTTCGGAAAAAGTGGGGGTCATCACACGAGGACGAAGGTCCCCCCAAACGAGGACCGAAGGTCCGCGAGACCGAAAAAACAAAAACAAAAAAAGGGTCCAACGAGATCGAAAATGAAAAAAGGTTCGCGAGACCGAAAATGAGAAAAAAGGTTCGCGAGACCGAAAGTAAGAAAAGGTCCGCGAGACCGAAAAATGAGTCAAAAGGTCCGCAGAGACCTGAAAGGTGAGAAGGGGTCTCGCGGACCCTATTTCATTTTCGGTCTCTTGGACCCTATTGTATGTTCGGTCTCTGCGGACCTTTATTTTATTTTCGGGTCTCGCGGAAATTCGGTCTCGCGAACATTTTTTTTATTTTGGTCTGGCGGACTTCGGTCTGGGGACTTCGGTCTTCGTGGATTATTTATTTCGGTTCGCGGACCTTCGTCTCGTGAACCGAAAATAAAATAAGGGCCACGAGGACCGAAGGTCTCGCCAAGGACCGAAGGTTCCGCCAGACCGAAAATAAAAAAAAGGTTCGCGAGACCGAAGGTCCGCGAGACCGACAATAAAATAAGGTCCGCGAGACCGAAAAATAAAAAATAGGGTCCACGAGACCGAAATGAAATAGGGGTCCGCGAGGACCCTTCCTCACTTTCGGTCCTCGCGGACCCTTTTTCTCATTTTCGGGTCTCGCGGAACCTTTTCTTTACTTATCGGTCTCGCGGAACCTTTTCTCATTTTCGGGTCTCGCGAACCTTTTTTCATTTCTCGGTCTCGTGGGACCCTTTCTTTTTTTTTTTTTTGTTTTTTTTTTTTGTTTGGGGGATTTTTTCGGTCTCGCTGGACCTTCGGTCTCGTGGACCTTCGGTCTCGGGGGGATGACCCCCCACTTTACGAAGAAACAAAGATCACATCTTCAAACAATCTTGTGGGGACCTCGCTATCCCAATATTATGGGATCTTTCAAATCCTACTGGCTAATATGTTAGAGACCATGTTGAGGTTTGGAAAGTGACGTATCAGCCGTTATAAATTTTTTAAAATTTTTTTACCAGAGCTTCGCCAGTTCGCGCTGAGCCCATTATCCGTATAGATGGTGATTGTTCAATAAATTTATGACGAAAAACAGCACTCTGTAACCGGCTCTGATTTAGTCCTTTTACCCTTTTTGCTACACCTCCATCTAGGACGGTCTAAGTATCACCTTCCCTGCATGCACCTATACTTTCCCTCAATCTCAATTCCATTGCTGGCATCTGTTCGTCCGGATTTTAGTTTCGGAAAAAAAGTAGTAAAAATATCGATAGTTGTAAAAGTGTTCGGCCGTCGTACCCCACCAGTGGCCCTTAAGGCGGGCCCCTGGACCCCACCCGTCATGGGCTCGCCGCTTCGCGCTCGCCGTGCACATTTGTCCACATTTGCGATACGTTCACCCACCATCCCCAAAGTTGAAAAGATATCTACGCCCCTGTTCTCAGCCCAACGGTCTACAAACTGAGCTGTTGTCGTCTACGTAATTTTCTCGTCCCACAAGGGGAACGGGGAACCTCCCCTTTGAGAAATTAATCAAGTGTCCTTAGATGCATTCTGGTGCTGTATATTTTCAGCTTATTTGAACATTAGCAGGTAATCGGCGAGAGGGAGAATATTTTTTATTCTATCTTCACTTATCCAATTTGGCCTGCTTTCACATGTAATACTGTTTAAAAGCAAATTATCCCTCGGTGAACTTTCCACTTCGCAAAGACTGCGCTTTAGTGAGGAACTTCGGTGGGAACAAGCGAAAAAACCCAGATCTACGTGTGTTATTTCTTTGGATTTAAAAGATGTCTTGTGCCTTGTACAGAAATGGGGTAAGCCACACTTTTTACAGTTCGGTTTTCCTGTGAGAAAACTTTCGAGAAGTGCCACTGACACCTGGAATATGCATTCTGCCTTACGTGCACGGATACCATATGCTACATATATCAATGTACGGTTTCCGGTGAAAACTTTTCGAGACGTCCCCTGACACCTGCAATGATTTCTGACCTTACGTGCACGGCGACCATGTACCCTTAGTTACTGGTACCAATTGTACGGTATTTGGTGGAGAGAACTTTCGAGGAACAAGTCCCCTGACCACCTGCAAATATTCCTGCAAACGTGCACGGCTATACATTGTATCCTGTAGTACATTATACCAATGTACGGCATTCGTGAGGAACTTTCCGAGAAGTCCCCTGACACGGCCACCGGTATGCATGAGCTGATGAACACTGTCATTTTCAATAAATTAATTTGATATACTTCGTGGCATTGTGATAACTGTAATCACTGCACTGGAAGTTCCCGCCGTACATAACCAAGCTGGACCAGCACTTAGCTCAGAAATACCTGCACACGAACTGTACTGTTTTTGCATATGTCGAAAGTTGGGCCCATGCGTGGTTGAAAACATGTTCTACACTACACCAACGCAGCATATAACATCGCTAAACCGCATTAGCAGCCTAGATATGATGCGAAAAAACATACCCTTGGGTCCTCGCAGGGACCGTCTCCACGTTCAGCTCTTGCGACAGCCAAAACATTTTCAAATTCACTTGAAACCAACATATAAGGATGAGTTCAATCTTTACATCGCGATAAATTTGGCGACAAACTGAGCCCTTATTCACTAGCAATACCTGGTTGGGAAATTACAAAATTCACGGAATAGGCCCATGGTTTTAGTCAAGGTTAAATGAATCTAGGCACTAACGTTAGGTCTTTCTCGGTAAGGGGAAGGGTGGAAGGAGAAAAGGTCTATGGGTGTAAAGGAGAGGGGGTTGGGGGGGCGGGGATGAAAAGTAGTCCTCATACGGCGAGGAAGAAATTTTCTATGAATTGGATCGATCAGCGGGGCACTCTGGATATAAATGGAATTATGTACGGTGCTTATTTTCGTTGGACATAAAAAATGCCTTGTGCGTTGTCACAGAACTGGTAAACCACAATTTTTACTGTCATGCTCGTTAATCGACTGGTATTTCCAAATGTGCCGTTTTTAGTTCTTAATCTTCCGGTTTCGGAAACTGTTGCAGTAAGTTAGTATATTGTGGAGAATAAAAAATCTTCCTCTTGCTTACACAAGTGTTGTTACGCCAACTTTGAAAGGGGAACTGTATCAAAAACACCATCATGAAAAAACGGACATTGAGTTCTTCGGACGGTTGGCGAACAAAAGTTTTCCACCATCATTTATCCTTAAAATGGTTAAATCTGGTGAGTATGTGTTGGGTTGTAATGAAATCTCTACTGAGACTATTCCATTTAAACCTGATAGAATAGAAAAACTTAAATCGATAGCAGGGCTCGTCTCACTCTATTGGGGCATTCAGTAGGGTTTTGAATCCGTTAATTATCGGCTTTTCGCCACGCGTTCCATAAAAGTAAAAAAAAAATCGGTCCCACTTTGCTGGATTGCGGTAGCGGCCTCTGAAAAATCGCCCCTCAAAACCTCCCGCCGGACACGGGGAAAGTCTTGATATTTTCGGAAAGGGACCATGGGTTTTGGGTATATGCAGGAAAAACGATGTGGACTTATTTCAGGTCCCCTTAAATGCTCTGGCTGACCGGCAGGCAAATTGGTTAACAATAAAATGCGCGGCCTGCATTCCAGTTGTTACTTGTCAAGCTGCAGTAACTAGCTTAGTACTGCGGCCTATGTTGACAAAGGCACTTTCTGGCTCGGTTGCAATGTAGTCCTTCTCGGATGGGTAATTAAACATTTTACAAAACATCATACAAGCAAGAAATCACACCAATTAGCGAGTTATTGATGCCAATTTAGGTTGCAAATCCTCTCTTATTTATATAATAATTCATCTGACACTGAAAGCCACGGCACCATCCCAAAGGCCAGCCCCTAAAATTATTGCAGAAGAGGTTTTATGATGAGCTACATAAAACGAGGGAACTTATTTGTCAAAAGAAGTGTCTTCAAATGTCATGGCATTCCCTTCCATGAGTTACACCCTCCCCTTTCGGATATAGTATTACGTATTTTCGCAAGTTTGCTGAGACTGAAAAGTCACTCAGACATACAGCGGAAAAAGGCGTTACGAAGGATGAAAAACGATACATTCGTTTGACCAATCATCGTGTTGTAGAATCGAGTTCGCTAGTTGAGTACATACGGTGACGCCGGAGATTTTCTGTTAAGGGTCGTTGTACTAAACTGTACATTCTCTGGGACCCGGGCCAAGAACAGTGGGATGTAGACACGGCGGCCTAATTGAACAAAAATGCCACCCGAGGTCTACACAGTCCTACACAAGCACGCTTGTCACAAAACAAGTTAACAAATTAATTCCAATTCCGATCCAGCGGCCTGTCAATACATAAGGTTTCACCTGGTCAAACGCCGGGGGAAATGTCTGTTGAGCGGCTCGTAGATACAATAAACTGGCGGGAATGGCTCAAACAATTTTTTGGCGCGGGGAATGAACTCGACCCAATTTTCGGCGTCCCAGTAATTATGTGGAAGCACTACGCTGCTATTTATGAAAAGCGAAAGTGCGGGTCCATTCACACTTAGCAGAATTACTGTATTAAGGGTTTAGGTCTCAGAAAAACTGAGTTACAGTTCAATCACATGCAGTTGAAACACGGAAATATATAACCACTATTCCACGCATGGAAACGATTTGTGGCTATCAACACCATTATCTTTTCAGAAACGGGAAAAATACTTTCGGATATAATTAATTTCTGCCGCGGCACTCGAAATGATTTGCCTGTTCCCTTAGACAGCGTAAGATTTAATTTTTTTTTTTAAGATACTGTGGCGTCTACTCCGACTTTCGAGTTCAATGGCGAAAATATTGCTTCACAGCTATATTGCAATGTCTGACACGGCAGGTTAAAGCGGACAAATGTTTATTGGTGTTTGTTTCGAGGTGGCGCATGCGAGTGGCGATACCCTACCCCATTACCCTGAATAGGAAAGGGGAGTTGGGAGGCAAGAAACAATGCTTACATGACAAATTAATTGTTTTGTGGAAAGCCGCCTGAGGGCACCACTGTCAAGAGAAATTGCCTGCATCGAAAAAGTTACGGACAGGCATGTTTACAGTGCTGTCTGAAGTTCCCCATGTTGGTGGAAAATGCCTTTGAAATCAACGAATTAAATCCGAATGTTGTAAACGTATCTACCATGCAGTCCTATAACTGAATTTCAAAAACGGGGCTTGTTTGCATAGTACAGTAATTGCTTTCGGTTAACCGACCCTGTTTTAACTCCCACTGCTGGTACTTGCAAACGCTGCACTATACGATGCACGTCTGCTGGGGGGGCTGGCAAATGTACAGCAATCGTGCACTGATTTCAACTGTTATTTTTACAAATGTTCGGCGTATATAAAAACGCCAACGTAAGATTTTGTTGGGTTGTTCTTCAAGGCTGATGCCGGCCGGTAATTCATCTGTAGACACGTTTCCTTACTTAAACTTTCATCTTATGGACAACAATGTTTCAGTGTAATGTATAACCAAGTTCTGTTTACGGTAACCTTTGTCAATTTGTAATACTCACACTGAAGCTTCCCAAAATCCTTACGATATTGGGAGTTGGGATGGCTCATTTCCAAACATACAGAAAAACTAAAACTGTAAGAGTTAGAGTATAGGCTGAGGTTGTACGGCTCAGGTTTCTAACCAAGAAAAGAAAACACGTGGACAATGAAAGTTTCGGGATTGCGAGGTTTAACAAGAAACGACACCTCAGAAATTAAATTTAAAATCTTGCAGATTTTTTTACTACTGTAAAAACGTGAAAACGATGCTAACACATTTACAAACCAAGTATTTGTTTTGCTGGCCCCACTGCCTAATCATTAGAATGCGGCATCACAGTTCACAAAAAATATCCAACTTAAGGAGCAATTACATACAATAAACCGTTCTTTGTCTACTGTACTTAAAAACCAGAAACCGTAACAGACCCTTGGCAGGGCCTTCGTGGAACGATAGAGTAACACCAAGGTCATACCTCATGGTTGGACTGTTTTAGAAAGAAGGAAATGCAGGAGATCGCAAAAGTTTTTGTAAAGAAAATTTGTCCTTAAGGAAACTACGTATCTCGTCGCAACTTGCCGTGCACCAAAGTTGGAAACTTGCATTTTATAATGCTCTGCGGCTATATACCAACCGTGCTTTGCATCCACTGGTTTTTCACAACAAGAACGAAAGGATTTGTGGTTTTTTAATTTGTGAAGCTTTCATTGTTTGATCGTTGTTCTTCATAATCGTTAAGACCCTCCATTGTTATAAGGGTGACGTTTTTTTCCGTCCACGGGGACGGTCTATTTGTCTCTCAAACAATAGGGACGATGTGGACAAAGTATTTGTCGTGGTTTTGGAGGGGAAATTTTGTGCTAAGCAGGCAAGAGGGACGGAATGGGCGGTTGGGATTTGGCGACGTTTTGGACAGGTTTAGGGACTCTGTGGGCGATGTTAGACGCGGACGAAGTATCAATGGGCACGGAACACAACATGTACATATACCAAACAATAAGGGGACTGCTACAAAATACAGTTTCTTTCCGCGGACCAGGCAGGGACTGGAACCCTCTCTCCCCCAGAACAATAACAGATTCTCGAGGACCTCCAAGCAGTTCAAGAGGCCAGCCTCCTTGAGGGATTCTCAGGACGGGTACGATCTAAACCTTCATGCGCACACCCAACCCTGCACGTTTGGACTCCACCAGGAGTGGTGTGGGCAGTATTTATCCAGATCAGATCCAGAATGTTTTAAAAGTTTAGGGGGGGGCCCCCTTTTTTTAGGCCTAACCACTGTTAGTGTTAGCACACAAACTCACTGTTAACAGGCCCCTTGGGCGGATACCAGGCTGTAGTGTTTAGGTACCATAGATACAGCCTTGCAAGTTGCAGCTTAGGCTAACATCAGAGTCATTATATTAGCGTTGAGACTTCATATTTGTTACTGCCTAGGCCTAACTTTAGTCAAGTCTTAAGTTAGGGGTTAGCCTAGGCCTAAGTTTACGCTCCCTAACTCAGCTATGCGAAACAGAACTTCAGACACATGGACGAACTAAACGTTACGTGCGTGTACTGGGATTCAGGGACAAAGCATGCGTACCTTTGGAAGCCATCGTTTTCACCTTGGTATGTTAGCAGGGGTTTGTCGGGATTTTCGGAAAGAGATGCGTAAACGTTGCAGGATGCGTTGTTCTAGCAAACCGATGGATTTAATGTATACTTATTACCTCGTGCGTAGCTAGCTGCCCAGGGCTAGCTAGGCCAGCTGGCTTTCTAATTATTGACGTTAGTGTTAGCCTTGCCTGCGTTGACAGGACGCATGAAATGTATCACTCCGCTGAAGATGGCGCTCTTCTCAGAAAACAGATACACCGTCGTAAACAAACACACTATAACATCAGCTTGATCGGAAGTACACGTGGTTCCTTCAGTCCCTAAACCAAAATATTGTCAAATTATAGTGAGTTGTCTGCTCTCCTATTCCAGTTTTAAGTGTTTTTTTCCGCCAAGTTGTTGGTAAGGATTCATTTCAAACTGAGGCGCGTGATATCGTCGTCGGAAAAAGACCTTTCTGAAATTCTTCAAGTAGGATTTGCCACCATCGGCAGTAACCCAATTTAAAAAGATTTTCAGGGGTGTGGAAAGCCTAGGTCCTTATTTACAAATGTACTAGGGGGCTGGGTACGGGAGTTATGTGGAAGACTCTTGAACACTCATCTGGCTACCAGCAGTTTCAACACAGCATTAATACGGACAAACTAGAAATAGGAGCCAAATAATCCTTCCCATAATGGAGGGGGGATACAGTGGCCGCAACAGAATTTGAAGAAGGGTGGGCCAAGTGGGGTTGAGAAAAAAATTATTGTGTGGTCAAACACTTTACACCATGGCGCCGAAGGTAGCACAGGAGCATGGAGCAAATTCAGTCCCAAGCCGTAACCAGGGCAGGAGCACGGCAGTCGTGCCTCCGCCCCCCCCCCCCCCCCACCCCCGGCTGTGAGACTACATGTGCTTTCCCATTTGAAAAATCAATTGAAAAAATAAAAGATTCTACCAAATTCAGTCCGGCACCGACACAGGAGCGGAGTGCGCAAGACGCCAGATGAATTTACTCCACCACATTTTAAATGAACCTAAAAGGCCTTTAATTACACAAGTTCTGTATGGAGCCAGGGGTTTGCGATAACGTTCACGGAATAAATTATGGACGGCATTGTGCAGATTGTTTTCTGCTAAGGAACCTTTCGGTCATCAGAATTTCACGCATGCACCCCCCCCCCCCCCCGTCAGATCTATACGTTCTCAAACGCAATGGCTTGATACAGCGATAAAGGTTTTACATTTATTCTCTTTGTTGTGGGTTTTGATGTGATAGTGGAGGATCAACACAGAATTGCGTAGATTCTTTTGGTCTTTCATACTCTACCTTTGAGGAAGATTTTTTAACTCAGACGCCTTATATTGGCATACAGGACACATTTGTTAAGAAAAACTGAGCTTTCTCAGTGTTGATCACTGCTGCAATTTTTGCATAGTGGTCAATAATTCCAATGCCTAAAGTTTCTGCACGCAGTCCTCGACTTGCCTATTAATAAAACATTATCAAAAGCCAACCGGACGACTTTCAATGAAGGGCGCCCTGTGGAGACAGCACTAAGTTGACCCGGTAATTTAAGCTTGTTTGCACAAAACATAGCAAATAGTTTATTCCCCATAATAGCATAATGTTTTGCCAAAAAATAGCACATTGTTCAGCTAGGATTTGGGAGGGATTTGCAGCACGGCAACAACCACACCCTCCGTCTCCCAGGCCTATGATTGCGGCCTATATAGCGGAGTCTTTTGTGAAAAGGGGCGTGATATAAAGGGCCCTTGAATCAAAAAATTTAGGCCGTAATTTGTAAAAAAAAAAGGGGAAGGAATGGCATCTTCCCCACCCCTACATTTCCACCTGTGCCTATTAAACATTACTATCATAATATATATACGTGAACTTTCTGGGCAAAAACTAGAAGGAGCCTGGAACCTTCTAACCAAGTTAAAGGCCCGGGGCTTTCTGAATTAATTAAACGAATGAGCTGGAGAAAAATTGCCCTTTGCGGGTAAAAAAAGGCTAAAACTTTTAAAACTTTTATTTTTCTGTGTTCCTTTTATTGACAAAAAAATAAAAGTTTTTGAAAAATTTTTCCAGTTTTTTTAGCCGCGACAACAACGTTTGAGTTCACTGAGTTTAGATACAAATTTGCACCCGCCGGAGAACAGGCTCTCTAGTTTTCGCCAGAAATTCACGTAATATTAGTAGTAAGTTAGGCCAAGTCATTTAAAGGGGTGAATCATCCCCCCCTTTTTTTTTTAAAATTACCCAAACTTGATAAGTTTTCCCCTTTTCCACAAAGATGCTTATGGCCCACATTCCTGGGCCGGGGGGGTTTGTTCCCGGGAAATCCTCCCCATCCGAAGGACAAAGTCTATTTTGGCCTTGCATTCTGGTGAAAAAACTATTGCTATTTTGGCAAATCAGCTTATACCCTTTATCCCCAACGGGGGGGGAAAAAAATTTTTTGCCCCTTGGCCCGGTATGTTAAATTAACACCGACTTGAAAAAAAGGGGGTTAACCTCCCCCCCCAGGGGGGCATTTTTCAATTTCGTTTTTTAAAAGGCCCCCCTTTTTTTAAAAATTTGGAAAAAAGGGGGGTCAATTGGTTTTTCCCCCCAAACAAAGAATTTAAAATTTAAAACCATAAAAAATAAGCAAATAGGTTAAAAAAAATTTTAGGGGTTCCCCGAAACATTGTGTTCCTTTTTCCTAAAACAACCCCTGCCCCCAAAAAACTGGGTATGGGGCTTTGTTTAAAAAGGGGTTTTAAAATCCTGGTTTTTGGCTTCTTGCCGCCAATGAAAATTTTTTTTTCCCCATGGGAACAAGTATCTAACTGCAAGGGCTTTTCTAACGCCTTTTTTTTTGGCCCAGGGGGGGGGGTTTTGGTTTTGGAAAAAATAACTTTTTTAAATTGCGAAAAGGGGGCAAAAGGAGGGTAAAAACTTATTCAAAAGGTGAAAGGCCTTTTGTTGGGGAAATTTTTGTTTTTTTAAAAACAGCCAAAGGTAATAAAAAGGCGGAAAAAATTTAAATTGGGGCCTTTTACCCCTTTGAAAATTTGGGGTTTTCCGTTTACCCAAAAAACCTTCCGGGTAAGGAAAAAAAATTTTTTTTGGGGTTTTTTTGCGGGCCCGGGCCACCGGGGTTTTTTTTTTTCCGTCCCCCCCCCCCCACCCCCTCCACCCCGCACCCGCCCCCCCCCCCCCCACCCCCCCACCCCACCCCCCCCCCCTCCGCCCCCGCCACCCCCCCCGACCCCACCCCCCACCCCCCCACCCCCCCCCCACCCCCTCTGCCCCCACCGCCCCCCGCCCGGCCCCCCCACCCCCCCCCCCCACCCCACCCGCCCCCCCCCCCCCCCCCCCCCCCCCCCCCCCCACCCCCCCCCCCGCCCCCCCCCACGCACACCCCCCCCCCCCCCCACCCCCCCCCCCCCCCCCCCCCCCCCCCCCCCACCCCCCCCCCCCCCCACCCCCCCCCCCCCCCACCCCCCCCCCCCCCCACCCCCCCCCCCCCCCGCCCCCCCCCCCCCCCGCCCCCCCCCCCCCCCACCCCCCCACCCCACCACCCCCCCCCACCCCGCACCGCCCCCCCCCCCCCCCCCCGCCCCCCCACCCCCCCCCCCTCCCACCCCCCCCACCGACACACCCCCCCCCCCCCCACCCCCCCCCCCCCCCACCCCCAAACCCCCCCCCCCGGGGGGGGGGCTTTTTGGGGCCAAGGATTGACCTCAATGTATGGCCCCAAATAGGGCGAGATTGCAAATTAAAAAATTTATTTAGTCTTGAACGTTGGATTTAATGTCCAAAAATTTTTCGTTTATGTCTGCCCTTTCGTCACACCGGGATTCTGGAAACTACCCCTTCCCAGCCCAACCATGGAAAAGATGTGGTTTTGCCGAAACCCTTTAGCCTATGGTTTCGGAACAGCCCCATTAGGCAGATTGGAAAACTACTGGCAGCTAGCTCACCGCCCCGGTGAAAGTCATACCACTGAAACATAAGCATGTGAACTATGTAGATTAAGTACAAAAATTTCCGAAGGAACTTTTATGGCAACTGCTGATAAGCTGGTGCCTAAGTCCTTTCTAGGGTTCACGTTCAATAGTAGGCCCCCTTCGGTGGACCTGAATTGAAAATTGTAAATTAAATCGTAAACCAGTATAGGTGGTTTCGTATGACATATTATGTCTGTGTTGCTGCGCATGGTCACATTTATATCAAAATGGTCTTGTCCTGTCGGGAGTTTAGCTTGTGCTTTGCAAACTTAAGCACAATGGTATGGAGTTGAAGTACCCTTTGAATCTTACTGAATTCCACCAACTTAAAATTAGCATATGAGTCAAGAAATAGATGGCAAATCCCGGTTCTACTATCAATTAGTTACCGTGTCATAAAATTGAGTTCTCCTTGGAATTCATTTCCTGAACTTATATGTTGAGTCTGAAAAATTTTTAAACCAGGATAGTTATCCCCCTACTTAACCTATTTTCAACCAAAGGAATCTTCCAGGGATTCGGGGACGTTTTACCCTTTAAGGCAGCTGCTGGAATTCCAGTATAAGTATTTCTTGGCGAAGGAAATGCATAAGATAAGGGACGACGTATAAACAGGGCATCATTTTGATGAATGGGTGTTGAGGGTTGCAGATTTTTCCGTAGTTCAAGGTTTCCCAATAAGCAAATATATGGGATAACCTTCCGTGCTTTAAATTTTTGTTTTATAGTTCAAAGGCAAAGTGACAGTAGGAGACCATAATGCATAAAAAAAAAGAATCCTTTAAGTAGCAACTACAGGAATGATTGACAAAAGCAGGACAAGAAGGAGTTGTGAGGCTTGCTCTACACAATGAATCAGGCAAAAATCTTTCAATCCCGCCTACGCCTCAATCACTTAAATGAAGCAGCAATTCAGTTAAGTATTACAGTGAAACCCTCAATATATCGTAATTCCTGACCAAACTAGTGAAGATAGCGGGGGCAGAGAATGTTAACCCTTTCAGTTGCCTTAAACCGTAAAAAGCTTTCTGATCCAGAAATAATATTGACTGGTTTATTTTATCAAAAAGTCAACAGACCGGCGCAATTGATGTCAGCCTTCCAGGCATTGATCAAGCTTTCAGCGAGGAACCCATTCCCCCCCAGGGTTTTTCCCCCATCAGGATCAATAGAATTCCGATTTTTAAACCCAAATGCTTGCCCAGTGAAAATTTAAAGCCAAACAGTTTTAACGGATTGGAGACGTTCTAACTACCAGAAGACTCCTGGGACATTCTAGTTGGGCTAAAGGCATCTTGGCAAAGGTAAGTCCCGTTAATTCGGGACTGAACTGACAGGCAGGATATCTTATGACATGGAAGGGTAAAGTTCAGCAATTTAGGAGGGTGTTTTCTACTGTTGGGCAATTTTTTGTAAAGTTCGAAATCAGATTTTATGTTTAAGCTCCTCCCTTACATGTGGTACGCCAAGATTTGCAATAAAAGGAAAAAAAAAAAAGGGCAGACAATCACCTAATAAATGAAGAAGCCTAAGTACAATGGGGGGAGACTCTTAACTAACCAATGAGATACCGAGTTCGCCTATCCACGTGATGGTCTGATCTAATCCCAAAAACTTCGAAAATTTCATCGTAAATACTTGTACTGAATCAAACATAAGGTAAATTCATTGCAGTAAAAAGTAAAAATCCGTTTGACCTACAGACCTTCAAATCTCTAAGATTAACGGCACAAAGTTTAAGCAACCCCCAAAATAATTGGAACTATTAAATTTCAGTCCATTTGAAATTAACTAAGTCGAATTTTGTACCCAACAACCTTACATTCCCGTTCAAAATAGATTTGCCTCCCCCCAGCCAAATTCCCCCTTTCAGACCTTATTTCAAGCTACAGGATATTAATTTTACTTACAAATCATGTTTTGCAAAAGAAAAATTTCACAGTAAATGTTGCCCTATTCAGCATCTTATTCCAAATTTTCAGGGGAGCGCTAATGAAAATCACCCATGCAATTTGGTCCCCTATGAAAATCCTTCCGAATACAACAAATTGGTGTGCTCAAACAATAACCCCTTTTCTATTCCACACTTGTTTTTTAGGGGAATGTTGTCATCACGCCACATGATTAACAAATTTCCTTTTAAATTACTTTTCAAATTTAAAAACCTTATCTCCAACTATCCCACATAAAATTAATATCCGGGGCTGACAAAATGCAAAGCCAACGGCGATTGGGGTCTTGGACCTTTAATTGGGCCCTTATCCCAAATCCGGGGAGCCCAGGGATCCCAGCATTTTTACCATGGGTAAACCAATTGTCTTGACCGTCGTATTTTGAATTTTTTTTTTGTAGAGGTGGAACAGATAAATATTAAACTGGATCATTTGAGTGGACTGGCGCCCTACTGTGGCAAATTTGGGTTTTTGATTTTAGAGAATTCAGGTGTTTTTTGTTTGCGGATTCATGTTCTTGTAGTTTGGTATTCAGTAATGGCTTTTTTTATTCTATCCAATGTAGATTTGCATTCCAAATTGCAAAGAACTGAAAACCCGGGCATCACTTCTGTCAATAAAACTTTTTGCCCTTGTATTTGGCTGCAAATTTCTCAATACCAATTGTTAAATTATGTGGCAGGGGTCTCAAGTTCCCGTTTTCCAGGTATGGTTTCTTTTAAGCCTTTTTGTAATAGGCAAATTTAAAAAATATCAAAAAACGCAGCATTTTGCATCAAAAGCAGTTTTTAATTCCCAAAAGATTTCTCAAAGGGGAAGAGGCCCCCCCTTCCCGTACGGAATCACTCCCCCCCCATGCTTTGCCCCCCCCCTTGAAATACCCTTCGCCCCCTGAGTATAGGCTGTTTAGGGTACTACAGAACAAATTGTAAATTTCCCGGTTTAGGTCCCTTTCTCCGGGTTTTTTTTTTTTTTTTTTTTTTTTTGTGAAAACGCGGTTCGATTTGGAATTGGCAGTCGGGGGTTTCCCTGTGGTCATGGGGCCCTTCTTTTTGCCCCAAATTTTATAAGGGGCCCATATACGGGCCATATGACCCATAGGGGATAGTTATAGGCCACTGGGCAGTTCACACATGGCCATAGAACTATCCCACTGGGAAAATTGGGGGGGCTCTATGGACCCATTATATTTTGGGGTTCGAAATCGTAGGGGCCCATATGAGGGCCCATATGGGGCCCCTAGGGACCCCATATGGGAAATTGTTACCTGGGGAAAACGCACAACCATGTCCATTGGACCATTTTTTGGCTTGCAATTTTTTTTTTGTAGGGGAAGGGTGGGATCAGGTCCATAAATAAGATTCAAAAACTGTCATCCACTTTCCGATAGTGGACCCTCCCTGCCACACGGGTACGCAGAGGGCCCAGGCGATACTGTTTTGAAAAGTGATTCCTCCATAGTCAGGCTAATTTGAATCATGCCGGCCAAAAAACGGTTTTTTTACCATATTTTGGGGGCCCCCTAACTTAAATTTTAACCCCCCCTTCCAAAAAAATTTTTTCCCGATTAAAAATTACCCAAATTTTCTTCTTCTCTTTGGGTATTTTTAAATCGGGTGAATTCAACCCAGTTAATTTTAAATTTTTTTTGCGTAAAAATTTTGTTTATTTGGCCCACGGGGCGTAGCATTTTTTTTCTTTTTTTTGGGCCTTTAAAAATTTTTTTTAAAAAATGTTATTCTAGAATCCATTTGCTTTTGGAAAAAAATTTTTTAAAAATTTTTTGAAAAATTTTTTTTATAAAAGGGGTTGGGGAAAAATTTTAATTTTTTACAAAGGGGTTTAAAAAAGGACCCCTTTTTAAAGGGGTTTTTTTTTTTTTGGGCCACCCCAAAAAAAAATTTTTTAAAAATCAAATTTGGGGGGGGCTTTTTAAAAAATTTTCAACCTTTTTTCCGCTTTTGTTTATTTTTTTAATTTTTTTTCCCACTATTTTTTTCCGTAACAGATTTAACTTGAAACAAATGGGATAAAAGGTTACTTTTGTGAATTATTTCAAATTTCCAAAAAATTTTTTCAAAATTTTTAAATATTTGGGGGGAAATTGCCCCCTTTAAAAGAGGGGGGGGCGTAAATAAAATTTCATTTATGGGTGACCAAGGGGAAACATGGCAAAAAAATTTGATAAATGATTTGTAAGATGCCGGTTCACTTGGGGTTTTTTAGGCCCTTTGTTATATGGCAAAGGTCTGTAAAGATTTCCCCTTTGGGAAATTTTCAAAATTTTTTAAATTTTTAGGGCCCGTTGGGGGTTAAAAAAAGGGAAAGAAATTTTTTTCCCTAAAGAGCCCCCCATTTTTCCCCCCAAGGGGGGTTTTTGGGAAAAATTTAAAGAGACCACCCCCAAAAGGGGAAAAAAATTTTTTTAAAAAGTTTAAGACCCCAACAGCGGGGAAAAACCCAAAAACAGGCTTTGTAAAAAAATCACGGGGTTTGAAGGGGAAAAAACGTCTTTACAGACAAACAAGTAAAACAGGTGCAAGATTTTTTCAAAAATCCTCCCCCTTTTTTTTTTCCCCCTTAGCGGTTTATTCCCCAAAAATTCGTTTAATATTCCCCAAAATTAAAAACTACCTTAAGGCCCCCATTTGTTTTTTGGAAAAACCCCTTTAAATAGGCCCCCCCCCTTTAGTCAATTTTTTAGGGGAGTCGACTTTAAGTTAAAAACCCCCAAACAGCCACGCCAATTTACAGGGGCTGAAAATTCCCCCAGGGTTAGGAATACTTTTTTCCTTAACAAAAAGAGAAAATTTTTCCAAAAAAGGTGGGAAAAGTAAAAACTGACAATGAAAAACGGCCCCCCGTTTAACGGGGGGTACCTTCCTTCAAATTTTCTAAACCCAAAATGCTTGTAACACGACAATTTTACATAATGGGAAAAAACCCTAAATCCAGGAAAAATGTTTATTTTATTTTTTTTAAAAACCGGGGTTTTAAAGTTTTGTATAATCAAATTTTTTCTTTTTTAATTTTTGGGAAAAACGTTTTTTTCAAAAAGTATTTTTAATTAAAAAAAAAATTTGCTAAAAAAATTAAAATAAGGCAGTAAGTTTCTTTAAAAATTTTAAAAAGGGGTTTTTTTTGTTAAAAAAAACCCAAACTTTTTTATTTTTACCATCAAATATTTGTGAATCAAAAAAAATTTTTTGGGGATAATTTTTTAAATTTATTATTTTAAAATTTACAAAAAAACTACTTTTTCTTTTCTTAAAAAGGGGGGGACTAAAAAACAAAATTGAAGAAACCCCCCTTTAAAAAGGGACCTGGGAATAAGAAAATCCCGGAAAAGGGAATTTTTAAAAAAAAAAAAGGGGGGGAAAAAAAAAAAAGAATCATAAACAATACTAAAACCTTTATTGTTTAAATTTTTAATTTTGTCGCGAACTACAAAAAAACTTGAAAAAAAAATTGTGGTTTTGATTTAACCGCCAAAAGTGAATAATAAAAGGGATTTAAAAAACTTAAAGTTTTTTTAATAAAAAAAAAAAATTTTCGGGGGAAAAGGGGGTACTTTAATTAAAAAAAGCAAAAAAATTTTTAAAAATTATTGAAACGGCATAACACCCTGTTTTTTTAAAAAATAATATTTGAGAATTTTTTCTTAAAAAAGTTAAGTAGAGCAAAAAAAAAATTTGATAACACTTTTTCTTTTATAAATACCTTTAACCTGTAAACTCCCCCCAGAAAAAAAAGAGCTTGGGGTAAATCGTGAATAAGTACAAATAATAAGACTGAGCCTAGGAACAATATTCTTTATCTTATTATAAAACTTCCAACAGCTTTACCTACTCTTCCACAAATAACTTTACCTGATGGTTCCAATTTCACCGGGATCAAGATAGAGGCCTAAGAATTTTACAAGATTGTTTTCTGAAGCAATATTAACATTGTCAATAATGAGGTCGATTGGTTTTGTTTACAACGGTATTGGTAAGGATGAAAGAATACAAAATGGGTCTTACTGGTGTTTAGAGATAATTTGTTTACATTAAACCATCACAAACAATTTTCATATCTTTGTTGATAATTTGTGCATAATCGTTGGGTTCATCAGACTTAAACAAAATACTGTATCAACAGCAAACAAGCAAAACTTATCGGTTTTTTGAACCCACAAGCAGTAGGTTTAATGTAAAGTAAAAATAATAAAGGACTCTAGGATAGAACACCTTTTGGAAACACCGACATGTTTACATAATTACATGTATAGGCAACGCCATTGACATGCACAAAGTGCTTACGATTAACTTAGTAGCTACAAACCATCGTGAGCATACCACGAATACCGTAATAGCAAGCTTTATGAGAAGAATACTATGATTGACTGTGTCATAAGGCTTGAGAGATTCTAAAAATGAAACCAAGGGTGTACTTTTTTATGTTGAAACCTTCAATTATGAAATTAACTACATCAATGGCGGCCATGAAGTAGTAATAATTTTTGCGAAAACCAAACTGACTTGAATGAATAACGTTATGTTATCAATAAATACTATAAGTCGGTATACACCAGTTTTTTCAAAGATTTTGGATAAAGACGGTAATATAGAGATTGGTCTGTATTGGAGGTAAACTGTTACTTCCAATTTGAATACGGGAATAATCCTAGCAACCTTTGTATTGTCAGGACGTACTCCATTATGACAAAGATAAGTTTAAAACATAGAATAGGAATTACATATACAATTGACACTTTTTCAGTACATACATGGGAATTTTATCAATCCAACCCGATAACGATTTATTTCTCATATCTTATACTTGAAAATTTCGGAGGGACTAGTTGGATACAAAAAAAGAGAGTCAATGGAGAGTTTCTTTGAAGATAATTATGAAACTAACACTAACCCGTCGAGTATAGTATCAGCAAGCCTAGATGCAACGGTCCCGAATAATATCTGAGAATGCATTTGTCGATACCATGCTATCAGTTATGTTTCATCAATATAATTTAGAGAAAATATCAGAAATAAGGGTTTTGTTTATTTGTTACAACTTTCCAAATTTACGTTTATAGTGAGAGTCTTAGCCACCCTAATAAAAATAAAATTTGTAAGCTTGTTTTTTGTATATAATAGTTTTGCTGTACGGTGTGGAGTAGATTATTATGTAAGATCGTATAGTCTATTTTTTTGTGTTCACTGAGGTAAGAATGCCACCAGTTATCCACGAGTGTGCGATGTTTAGGTCGGCTTGCGTTTCACATTTTTTACAGGACAATGAGCTCAACATATAAGATACGGCCTGATAAGACTATCGTAAGCCTTGTTAACGTCTGAAGATTACATAAACCATCCCAGTTAACATTCTTTAAAGCGTGGAAAAACTTAATGCAACGAGGGGCTCAGGTCCGATTATGAACAGTAAAGAATTTGCATACAAACCGGGCCTCATTAAAATGATGAATACAATAAATGGTTAGGTGGATCACTTACATCAGTGACATTATACCAGCTGAGAGAAGAAGGCAATGTCATGACAAAAATAGTTATCATCAGAGCACAGAGGAATCATATATCTTGATAGGTTTAACAGATGATAGGCACAAAAGAGGAGGATACAATGAGAGTCTAAAAAATCTGTAGCTAGAGGTCTTCCCCATACTTCAAGATATCAATATTAAAATCACCCAACAGAAACACATATTTTGTAGTACTTAAGATCATATTAATCTGGTTACTAAATCTTCATTAAAAGTCAAGGTGAAGTACTAGGAGGACGATAATAACACCAATAATGGTCGGTCTATGATTATTCTATAGCTTCTAATGAACTGACTCAAAAGATCGGAACTATATTTAGCTCATCCCTAATGTTAAATTTAGTATCATTTCGAATATAAAAGCTACACCCCGCCACCTCGATCATGTCGATCGGTATGGAATAAAGTTAAGTTGGGAATTAGAATCATATGTAGTGGGAGTATTAGGGCTAACCAGGTCTCGGTAACCCAACTACATCAAAATTAATCTGTAACACAGTTTATAAAGTAAGGATATTATCATGGTTTCTTCCATAAACTGCGACTATTTATGTGTGGCTATATTATTAGGACACTTTAAAATTTACTTTCAAGGAATTAGCAGCTGGTCAGTATCGGTATAGATGCCTGAATCAGTGATGGTCACGATTTGTAGGGTTGTATTCATTATCACAGGATATTTGAATGTTACTTTCAGAAAAAGATCATCTAAGCTTAGTAGCATTTTAATTTTAAACAAAGACTTTTGATATGTTCCTCAACGTATATAGTGAATGAGATAACGTAATATACTCACTAGTAAAACAGGCTGAGAGGCGAGCCATGGAGGACTGAGAGGTACATGATATGGCAAGCTCCAAGAGCGATTATATATATAGATATATATATTATTATATATATATATAATATATATATATATATATATATATAATATATATTATATATAATATATATATATATATGCGATATATATAGCCATAAGTTGAAAAGACTGAACGTTACTGTCAGCAATGAATAATTACAGATACTGTTTAAATCACTAAAGCCATGAATACGTACGTTTTTCCGTCCCTTCACTACCGTCGGAAGCTTTCCGATAATACAGGTGATGCGGCCATCAACCGTCCAAAAGAGAGATTTGGGGTGTGTCCGAAGCTTTTTTTCAGTATTTCTCTATTTCTCGGTGTGAGCTCCTGAATACCATGGCCCGTCGACTTCAGCTTCCTACGGGACTTGATGAAACGGAATCGTGCTGCGTAATTTGTAAATAACAAAAGGGGTCGTTCCCTTTTTCGTTAGGGTCCCAATGGGTGGCTGCGATCAATGCTGTAATAAAGGGGGGGGTGTGCTTTTTTCTTCGCCGTTTGGGATAGTTTTCCGTGCTTTCATTTGTTTTTGGGAATACCGGTGACCCTCAGGAAATTTCCGTCGTGAAATGTTAAGATTTTAAGTTCGCCTTGATTCCTCGAAGCAGCGGAGCTATTTTCTTTTTGGTCCTTTTTTGGAAAAAAGGGTTTTTCTGTGTATCCAGCATATTGTCCACCCCTTTTAAAAATCAATATACGCACTCCCATTTTGGAAAAACCCCAAGTCCCATCCCCTTCAATTTGTGCAATTTTGTAATTTAACATATGCTGCTTTTATTTCATAAGGAAGAAAGAGAATGGCCTCTTCGGACCATATTTTCATGAAAAGAAATGTCATCTGCAGAACACAAAAAAGCGGGCTGTACCGCCAAATAAAACTCAAGGTGTTTTTATTTCCAAAAAACAAGGCAATTTTCTTTTTTTTTAAAATTGTCGGCTATATCCCTACCATGTGATGGAAACAACCAAATTTACTGAAAGAAAATTTATGTGTGGCATGCTTTTTTCCCTTGCCGAATAAATCCTGAACAAAGATGGGAAATTTTTTCGGGAACTACGTCCTTAAAAAAATTAATGGGTATGAATTATCACACTTTTTTTTTGGGGATACCTGCTGGGTACAGCATCCTGCAATGTACATTTGCTCTTGACCCAAACCTTTTTTATTAAAGTCCATTTTTGAATTGTTTGGTTTTCATTGATGAACTGGGGGCCCAAAAAAACCCTGTTTTTCAAGAATGGCTTGGTAGTAGCTGTCTCCCCCAAAATTACACAATTACAAAACTACTGACTGTTTAACGTTTTCAGTTTGAATGAGTTGGAAAAGGATAAAAGAATATGGACATGTGATTTTTTTTTTTTTTTTTTTTTTTTTTCCGTGGCTTTGTTGTTTTAAAATAAGGTTTATTTTTACCTATTTTTCAATTTTTTAATTTCACGCAAATTGCATTACTTTTAAAAATTGTTGGACATGTATTATTTTCTGCCAAGTAACAAAATATTTTTCCCACAACCTCCCCAGTGATCAGATGTGCTATAAAACCCTTTCCCTAAAAATTGAAATGTATACCGCTATAAACCCTTTTTTAAATTTCCTCGTTAAAAACTCTTTAACCCCCTTTACCTAATCCTTCCCTCTTTTTTAAAACAGAACCATTCACTATGAAAGTTAAATTTTTCATGCATAAAAATATGGATTTAAAAAAAAGCTCCCATGGTGATCGGGGGGGGTTTTACGAGCGTTTCCAGTGATAAGTGGGGTATATCTTATTTTTAAAAACCCATTGGTTTTAAATTTTTTTTAAAAAATTGCCACCGGTAAGGGGTGTTGCATTTTTTCATATACTGTAGCACAAGAAATGTCAGGCATGCTTAAGCGTTTTTCCTTTTTATTTTATTTCCAAAAAGTCATTACAGTATAATTTGGTTATACTTACCTATTTCTTTGTGTTCTGTTAAAATTTGTGGCAGGGATTGAAGTATTATTTCATAATTTAATAATCCTGGTGTTTTCCAAACATGGAAGTTTTACCTCATAGGTGTTTTGGTTTTGTGTCCTCATTGACTGAAGAGAATCAAGGGAGATACTTTTGAAAATTTTTAAACTCAAACTTTTCATCACTATGTTTTCATCTAGCGTGTGGGGAATCATTGCAAAAAATTACAGTACAGTGGTTTGTGAACATTTCATGAGAAATCAATTGTATTCTTTCTAATTTTTTTCCTTTCCTAAAATGGCCCAGCTTTTAAATTTTTCCTAGTTTTACTAAAAATTGAACATCCCCCTGATGTTAATTTATAGTAGTGAGCAGGGTATTTAAAGACACATCTGAAAAGGACTAAACCAGATTTTGTGTAATTGAAATTTAGACTTAGGTTATTGAGGGGCCAAAGGTAACAAATTTATCCCCCCGACTTACCCGGCATGAGGGTTTAGTGGTGAAAACATTTTTGTTTTTTTTAGTAAAGTCAGTTCGCTAAATAAACTGCAGTTTTTTCCCCAAAAAAGGATTTACAGCAAAAAATTTCTAAAACAAAATGTTCCCCCACCTGTTTAAATTACAGAAAGGGGGAAAAACAAAACCTTTTTGTTTGGCAAGGTGGTTCCCAAAAAATCATCAATTTGTGGGGAAATGGGTTTAAGGCTGTCTGGGGGATGTAGAGGCATTTAAAAATTTTTTTGAAAAACCCAATCATTATTTGCTAAACAGCGTCCCCTCTTTAAGGGAAAACCCGGGACGATTCCCCCGGGAATAGAGCCCTTAAAAACCCACACGGGTTGTTTATGCGAAAGGCGATGTTTTGCAAAGATGGCCCAAGAAAACCTTTGGAGAAACTATACAAGTGGAGAAAAAGAAGAGGGGAGGAAAATGACTTTTTTTTTCTTCAGAAAGGTTTGCGAATTTAACGGGAAAGGGGCCCCGGAAAATTATAATCATCTTATGGTAGCATGAAACCCAAATTCAAGTGGAATCCTGAAAGGATTTATCCTAAAAATTTAAAAAGCATGGGAAAATTTTTTGGTGGGATAGTTTAAGCCCATTTGCGGGAGTGATTTGTACCTGGTGGGAAAAGGAATAAAAGTACTCATCCTGGGTTTTTTTCAACATTTTTTTTGCAAAATATCTTTCTGCAATAAAATTGGCTTTTTGAAAATTTGCGGGGGAACCCCACCTTTCCTATCACAAAAGGGCTCCCCCTATTTTAAAAATTTTTTCACCAGCCCTGCTCCCAAAAATTTTTAAAATTATTTTCAAAATCCCTCATGTACTTTCATATAAACCGGTAGTTTAGCCTGTGCCCACGAACCCAAAAGGGTGCATGTAATCCCTATGAAAAAAATGCTTTTGTACTAACAACTGCCCAAATTTAAATCATTTACCATATTAAAAGCATTTCCCAGATTTTTCCCGGGCATCCCAACTTCAATCTAAAAATTTGGGGGGGCAATAAATTTTTTAAAAACTTTTGGAATGATTTTAAAAAAAATAATAGTCCCAAAACTACTTAAATTTATCCATAAAAAAATTATTTTTGAATTTCCAACAACCAAAATCCAGTTTTGGTGTTTTTTTTTTTCACACCCTTTGTACAAAACCCAGATTTACCAGCCCCTCACCCTAGTGATGGAGAGGGCATATAAAAATGTAAAAGGGGCTCAAGGAGATGGGGTTTCCCAAGCCTCCCAAAACAGAGCTTTCTCTTCTTAACATAAAGACCAAAACCAAAAGGGGGATTTTTTGGCTAGACAGGGGAGGGGAAAATCATTGTATGGGGGGGGAAACCACATAGAACTAAAAAATATGATGTACCCACTCTTTTTTCTTGTGGAAACCTTTTCTAATGCGGGTACCATTTTGGGGGCACATTTTCCCCAGTAAAGTGAGGAGACCAGGGGGGGCAATACTTTGAGGCACTATCAGGGAAATCATGGAGAATCCGAACCCGGGCCCTCCTCTGGGGTTTATACGACTTGGGAAATTCATGCTATTAAAACCAAGAAATTTTTCCAGGTTATGTTTTGTGGGCAAAATTTTATAAAAATTTGGGCCGGGGTTTAAACCATACGGGCATCTTAATCGAAAGGGAAACCCCGCCTCACACCAATGTATTCCCCTTCCGGGCTATCTCAGGGGAAAAAAAGTTAAAATCCTGCATTTTCAGATTGACATTGTTTTGTGAAACTTCTCCCGAATGGTAGAAAAAAATTTTTGAAATTTAAATTGGCCTGGTTGTATCGGGCATTTACTAATATGGTGTAAATTTAAATATGTTTAATTTTTTTGGGGGCGAAATTCACTGTTAAAGATGGATTTGCATCCCCCCAAGTGTGACTTTTATTTGGGGGTTTAAAAAAAGTATAAATTTGGGCGTCTATCTTTGTTTGGACATCAAGTTACAAAATTCAAAAGAGCGGGGAGCTCCTATTAACAGCATGCCACAGAGAATGTTTTGATTACACAGGGGTTTTCTTTTATTCTCACCGGGGATGGTGGCCTTGAGAAATTGCTATGTTTTTTTCCCCGGGCACAAAAAGAAGCGTAAAAAAAAAATTTGGGGGGGCGGGGGTTTAAAACCACAAAGAAAAATCATAACTTGGGTGAGGGCCAAATCCCTTTTTAAATAAGGTTCTGTAGCCATTAAGATTTATTTTTCTGAGGTTTTTTATTTATAATAAAAAAGGGGGTTTTGGGGCTATTCTTTGGGGTTTGTTTTTAAAAAAAAAAGGGTTTTTTATTTTAACGGAAAAAAATTTTTTTAAATTTTGGGGGGTTTTTTTTTTTTAAACCGGGGGTTTTTTTTTTTTAAAAAAGAAAATTTTTTTGGGGGAAAAAAGGGGGGGGGGAAAAAATTTTTTTTTTTAATTTTTTTAAAATTTTTTTTTTTAAAATTTTTTTGTTTGGGGAAAAAAAAAATAAACCTTTTTCCCCTTTTTTCCCCCCCCGGGTTTTTTGGGGGGGTTTTAAAAAAAATTTTCCCTTTTTTTTTTTTCCCCAAAATTTTTTTTTTTAAAAAAAAACAAAAATTTTTTAAAAAATTTTTTTTAAAAAAACCCCTTTGGTTGGGGTTTTTTTTAAACCCTTTTTTTTAAAACCCCCAACTTTTTTAAAAAAAATTTTTTTTAAAAAAAATTTTTTTTTTTAAAAAAAAATTTTTTAAAAATTTTTTTTTTCCCCCCTTTCCCGGGGATAAACCTTTTTTTTTTAAAAAACCCAATTTTTTTTCCAAAAATTTGGGGGGAAAAGGGGTTTCCCCTTTTTAAATTTTTTTTTGGGGTTTTTTTTTTAAAAGGGGTTTGGGAAAAAAAAAGGGCCTTTTTTTTTAAGGGGTTTTTTTTCAAAGGGTTTTTTAAAAAAATTTTTTAAAAAAAAAAATTTTTTTTTTTAAAATTTTGGGGTTTTTTTTTTTAAATTTAAAAATTTTTTTTTCCCCCCCCGGTTTTTTTTTTTTGTTCTTTTTTTTCCCCCCGGGAAAAAATTTTTTTTTTTCCCCCCCCCACTTGGGGAAAAAATTTTTTCCCTTTTCCCCCTTTTTTTTTCCCCCCCCTTTTCCCCCTTTTTTTTTTCCAAAATTTTTAAAAAAATTTTTGGAAATTTTTTTTTTTTTTAATTTTTTTTAAAAAAAACCCCCAAAAAAATTTTTTTGGGCCCCCCAAAAAAATCCCTTTGGGGGTTTTCCCTTTTTAAAAACCCCGGGAAAAAAATTTTTTTTAAAAATTTTAAAATTTTTTTTTTTTTGGGGGAAAACCCCTTTTTTTTAAAAATTTTTTTCCCCCCAAAAAAAAATTTTTTCCCCAAAAAATTTTTTTTCCCCCCCCAAAAAAAAAAACAAATTTAATTTTCCCCTTTTTTTAAAACCCCCCCCCTTTTGGGTTTTTTTTTCCCCCCAATTTTACAAAGGGTTTAAAATTTTAAATTCTTTTTTGGAAAAAAAAGGGGGGGTTTTTTAAAAAAAAAAGGGGGGGGTTTGGTTTTTTAAAAAACCCCCCCAAAAATTAAATTTTGGAAACCCCGGTTCCTTTTTTTTTTAAAAAAAAAAAATTTTTGGTTTTTTTGGGGGGGGGGAAAAAGGGGTTTTTTTTAAAATTTTTAAAAAAATTGGGGTTTGGGGGGGGGGGGGGGGGGGGGTTTTTTGGGGGGGGAAGTAAAAAAAAAATTTTTTTTTTTTTTTAAAGTTTTTTTAAAAAAACCCCCCTTTTAAAAAAAATTTTTTTTTTTTTTTTAAAAAAAATTTTTAAAAAAATTTTTCCCCCCCAAAAAAAAAAATTTTTTTAATAAAAAATTTTTTTTTTTCCCCGGGTTTAAAAAAAAAATTTAACCCAAAATTTTTTTGGGAAAAAACGCCCACATTGTCTTTACTGCTTCTTTTTGTGCAGACACAACATAGCCTGCTCAAGGCCACATCCGGGTTTGAGCATAAAAAACCCCATTGTAATCAAAACATTCTCTTTTCATGCTGTGTAAATATGAGCTACTCTGCATCTTTAGAATTTTTGTAACTCTGATGTCAATCAAAGAGTAACGCCAATTGATATTTTTTGCTTACCCCCAACTAAAAGTCACACTTGGGGTGATGCAAATCCATCTTTAACAGTGACTCTTCTCCTAAAAACCTTAAAAAATATCAAGTTGCCACCATATTATGTAATGCCAGTACCCCAGGCCAATTAATGCAATTTGTTCTCACGCATTCTGCAAAAGTTTCACAGACCATGTCATCTGAAATGCGTATTCAACTACTATACACTAGATAGCCGGAGGAAATACATTGGTGTGAGGCGGTCCTTACGTTTAAAGATGCCAGTATGGTGAAACCCCGGGCCAATTTGTATAAATGTGCCCACAACACATCCTGGAAATACTTGGTTAATAGCATGAATTTCCGAATCTGTCATAAACCTCAGAGGATGCCAGTTCGGTTTCCCTCCATGATGCGTGATAGTGCCTCACGTATTGCCCCTGTGGTCTCCTCACTCACTGTGAACTTTTCCCACAAACTGGTACCCGCATTTAGAAGGTACCACAAGAAAGAAGAGTGGTACATCATATTTTGTAGTTTCTATGTGTTGGCATCATCAAGTGATTTCCATCCCATGTCTACCAAAAGATCCCTTTGGTTCTGTGTCTGATGTATGAAGGGGCATGCTCTGTTTGGTAGTTGCTGGAATCCCCATCTCCTCTGAGTCTTTCACATTTGATATGCTCTCTCCATCACTGGGAAGTGAGAGCTGGTAAATCTGTTGTGTAAAAATGGTGTGAAAAAAAAAATCACCCTAAAGCCTGGATTAGTGTTCGTTGGAAATTCAAACATATTTTTTCATGGATAAATTTAAAGTAGTCTGGCACTATTATTTTTTACAATCATTCCAAAAGTCTTAACAATTCATTGCACAAATTTTGAGAAATTTAAGTATGGTATGCTGAAAACTCTGGGAAGTGCTTGTTATATATGGTACATGCATACATTGGACAGTTGTTAGTACAAAAGCATTTTGTCATAGGTATCTACATCACCCTTTTGGGTTCGTGGCACAGGCTAGCTACCGTGATATGAAAGCTCACCTGCAGGGATTTCGAAAAAATTTTAAATTTGTGTAGCATGACTGGTGAAATTTTGAAATAGGAGAGCTTGTGTGATAGGATGGTGGTTCCTGCAAATTTTCAAAATGCCACTTTGCATTGCGAAAGATATACTGCAAAAAAGTGTCTGAAATACCTAGGATGAGTACTTTCATTCCTTTCCACCAGGTTACACATCACTCCCGCAACATGGTCTGAAATATCCCACCAAATTTTTTCTATGCTGTTAAATTTGTAGGATAATATCCTCTGCAGGATTCCACTTGAATTATTGCATGCTACCATAAGATGATTACTAATTACCTGGGTCCTCTGCTGTTACTTCTGCACCCTTTCTGAAGAAAAGAAGTCATTCTTCCTCCACTCTTCTTTTCTCCACTCTGCTACTAGTTGCTCAAGGTTATCTTGGTCCATCTTAGCAAAACATCGCTTACGTATAGCAATACCCGTGTGGTTTCTAATGTCTCTATTCCTTGGGAGAATCGTCGGTTATTCTTATGAGGGCACTGCTTTTTTCAGCAAATAATGATGCTTTTACAAATTTCTAAATGCCTCTACATCTCCATGACAGTCCTTACCCCATTCCCTACAAGTTGATGTTTTTGGCAACCACCTTGCCATAAACAGGTTGTTGTATTCCTCCTTTCTGTAATTAATCAGGTGGGGAGGAACATTCGTTTAAAGTAATTATTTGCTGTAATCCTTTTTGGAAAATACTGCAGATCATTATATGCTGAACTGACTGAAACTAAAAACAAAAATGTTCTTCACACTACACCATCACTGCCTGCTAAGTCAGTTGGGATAAATTAAATGTTACCTTGCCTCTCAATAACCTAAGTCTATTGCAATTACACAGATCTGGTTGAGCCCTTGTCAGATGTTGTCTTTAAATACCCTGCTCCTACTATAGTTAACATCAGGGTACTGTTCATTCTTTAGTAAACTAGAAATTAAGAGCTGGGCCATTTTAGGAAAGGTAACACATTAGAAGAATACATTTGATTTCTCATGAATGTTCATCCAACCTGTACTGTAATTATTGCAATGATTCAAAACAACGCTAGATGACAACATAGTGATGAAAAGTTTGAGTTAAAACATTTTCATAAGTATCTCACTTGATTACATCTGTCAGCTCAATGAGGACACAACAACCTTAACACCTATGCAGGTATAACTTTCACATTGTTTGGCAACACCAGGATTATGTCAATTCATGTAATAATATCTTCAATCCCTGCCACATAATTTAACAGAACACAAAGTAATACGGTATATGTATAACCAAATTATCTGTAATGACAGTTTTGGAACATATATAAAAGGAGAACGCTATAAGCATGACCTGACAGTTTCTTGTGCTACAGTATATGAACAATGCAACCATCCAATTACCGCGTGGCAATTGTTTGGAAATTAAAACCATATGGAGTTGTTAAATAAGATATACCCCACTTATACACTGGACAGCTCGTGAAAACGATCACCATGGGACATTTTTTTAAATCAGCATATCTTCATGCATGAAACTATACTTAACATTTCATAGTGAATGTGTTCTGATTTTAACAAGATGGAAGGATTAGTTGTAATAGTGTATGAAGACTGATTTTTAAAGAGAGCAATTAAAAGGTTTATATGCGGTATACATTTCAACTTTTATGGAAAGGTTATAGCACATCTGATCACGTGGGTGAGGTTGTAGGAAAATATTTTTTTTACTTGGAGAAAATAATCACCCTGTTCACAACATTTTTATAATGTACATGCAACTTGCGTGAAATTCAAAATTTAGAAATATAGGTGAAATAACCTTATTTTCAACTAACAAAACCAAAGGAAAAAAAAAAAAAAAAAAAAGAAATCACATGCTCCATATCTCTTTTATCCTGTTAGCCAACTCATTCAAATCTGAAAACGTTCAACAGTCACGTAGCTCTTGTTTAATGTGTAACTATTGGGGGGGAGACAGCTACTACCAAGCCTATTCATGTGACAACATGGTTTTGGCCACCAGTTCATGCAATGCAAAACACAATAGTCCAATTCAAATGGACTGGAATAAAATGGTATGGTACAATGAGCATACTGATACATTGCAGGATTGCTGTATCCAGCAGAGTATCACCAAAAAAAAAGTGTGATACATTCAAAACTCCATTAACTTTTTTAAGGACGTGTTCCACGTAAAATTTCTCCATCTTTGTTCAGGATTATATCGGCAAGGGAAAATGCATGCCACACATAAATTTTCTTTCAGTAATTCGGTTGTTTCCATCACACTGGTAGGGACTGATGAGCCTGACAATTAAAAAAAAAGAACTTGCCTTTTTTTTTGGAAATATAACCACATCCTTGAGTTTTTATTTGTGCGGTACAGCCCCGCTTTTTTGTGTTCTGCAGATGACATTTCTTCTCAGTGAAGTCATGGTCACTGAAGAGGCCATCTCTTTCTTCCTGTATGAAATAATAAGCAGCATCATGTTACAATTACAAAAAATGCACAAATGTGAAGGCATGGGACCCTTGGTATTTGCCAAAATGGCAGTAGACGTATATTGCATTTAAAATGGATGGACCAAAATGCTGGCATACACAGAATACCTTTATCCAAAAAAGGACGCAAACAGAACGTAGCTCCGCTGCTATCGAGGGGAAATCAAGGCTGAACTTAACATCTTGAACAGTATTCACGACGGAATTGCCTGAGGGTCACCGGTATTCCTAAATCAAATGAGCACGGACCACTCCCCCCACCCCCCCCGCCCCCGGCCCCCCCCCCCCCCCACCCCACCCCCCACCCCCCCTCCCGCCCAACGGCCCCCCCCCCCCGCGCCCCCCCCCCACCCCACCGCACCTCCCCCCCCCCCACCGCCCCCCCCCCCCCGCCCCCCCCCCCCCCACCCCCCCCCCCCATCCCCCCGACACCCCCCACCCCACCCCCCCCCCCCCCCACCCCACCCCAGCCCCCCCTCCCCCCCCCCCCCCCGCCCACGCCCCCCCCCACTCCCCCCCCCCCCCCCGAACACCTCCACCACCCCCACCCCCCCCCCCCCCCACCCCCCCCCCCCCCCACCCCCCCCCCCCCCCACCCCCCCCCCCCCCCACCCCCCCCCCCCCCCACCCCCCCCCCCCCCCACCCCCCCCCCCCCCCACCCCCCCCCCCCCCCACCCCCCCCCCCCCCCACCCCCCCCCCCCCCCACCCCCCCCCCCCCCCACCCCCCCCCCCCCCCACCCCCCCCCCCCCCCACCCCCCCCCCCCCCCAACGATGCAGTGTGGCGGGAAATTTAAAAACACGTAACCCCAAATTGGGTATTCCTAAACCTGTTTTTTTTAACTTTACCAAAATGAAAGCAAATATTTATAATTTGTACCGTAGGAACACCCCTCACAACTTAAATTGAATTAAATCTAAACATAATCTTTTTTTGAAAAACCCTCCCAATTTTTTAAAATTTAAAGGTTTTTTTTGCAAGCAAAATCAATTTTTTGTTATGGATATGTGCCTTTTCCCAAGGGCCAGATTTGAAAACAACACCCCCGAAACGAGGATAAATTCCGGGTTTTTCCAATAAAGGGAAAAAACTTTTAATTATATTGCTCTAAACCACAAATTTTTAAAAGGTTTTTTTTTCCCCATTTAAAAAAAATTTAAAATTTTTTTCATGTAAAAATTACTTGGTGAAAGGGGACACATTCTAGGGGGAGGGGGAGGCTAAGCCGTTTGCCCGAAACTGTAATAACCCAAACCAGGGGCCCGGGTTTTCACAAAAGTCCCAGAGAAATGGGTTTTTTTTTCCAAAAACCCCGGGCCCTGACCAATTTCATTCCCGACAAAGTTCCAACCCCCCTCTCATAAAAAATACAGGAAAATGTCCGGTTTTAAACAAAACAAAAGCGACTTTGTCATTTTTGTAGCGGTAAAAGGGTATTATTTGCATCCCTTCCCGAAAAGACTCTTTCTGCCTTAAAAAAAATTTCCCATCACGTCCGAAAACTTTTAAAATAAATATCTACGGGTTTTTGAATGGGGAATATTGCTACAAATCCCCCCTTTTCGCTGAACTGGTTCTGTTTGAAAATATAATTGAAAGGGACAGAAACCCCTTTAAAAATGTATTTAAAAAATAATTTAGTCTTTAAATTTTTATTGGGTTTATGGATTTCGCACTTTTAAATCTAATCAATGCAATTTTTTCCACACACCCCTTTAACTTTCCGGAAAAAAAATTCAAATTTCTCTGAAAACCCTACAAAAGCCTACATTTCAGGGGGGGCCTATAAATTTTCATTATACCCCATTTAATTTTAAGGGTTTGGCGAGTTCTCGAGGGGGGGGGGGGAAAGGGGGGGAAGCCATAGCCCCAAAAACCCAGGACAAAATTTTGGGATTACGGGAAAGGGATGGTGAAAAAACATTTCGGCGCAAAAATTTTTTGGGCGGAAAAAAAATTTTGGGGCCTTTAGTGGAAAAATTTAAAATAATTTGATATTTTTTTATTGGGGAAAATTTAAAAATTTGGTTTTATTTGAAGAAAAATGTAAAAGGGGGACGTTTCCCAATTTATTTTAAAAAATAAACTTTTGGGGGACACCATCCTTTTCGGAGATTAAAAATTTCATCTCACACACTCATTCTCCCTAAAAAAGTTTAAAAAAATTTTCCCGACGAGGGCCCAATTTTTTCTCAAAGGGCCCAGGCCTTCCACCCACCTAGCCTCACCCCTGACAATTGCTTCAAAACATCTGAAAAAATGTTTTTTGATTTTGTGAAGGATCCTTATGGGGAAAAAAGTAAAATGCAGATCAATTTTAAAAAGGTCAAACCTTTAATGACCTTTGACCTTAAAACTATGTTCGGAAACTAAAGAAATTTTCAAAGGTTGTATTTTAACATCACTTGCCATAGTTCACAGAACGCGTGGATTGTTTTAACCAGGGGGTGGCGCCGGGTTTTTGCCCGACGGGGGGAACCAAGCTCCCCTAGGGGGGCCCGCCATCCCAAGCCTCGTTTGGGGGGCGATATAGTGCCGAAACGATTTTTAAAAAAACATTTGGCGCGCTAAGTGCCTGAAAATTTCGGGGTTTAATGGAAAAAAAAAATTAAAAAATTTGGGGCTTTTAACCAAAAAAATTTAAAAATTTTGGGGGTTATTACGAAAAAAATTGGGAAAAATTTGGGGGTTTTTTAATTGAAAAAATTTCCCCAAATTTAAAACAAAAATTAAGTAAATCGTACGGGGGCGACTGCCCTTTTTTCGGGGATTTACATATTTTATCGTATAAAAAAGTAGTTTTCCCCCGACAAAACCCGGGAAAAATTTTTCCCCAAGGGGGGGGGCAAGCCTTCCCCCCGGGGGGCCAGGGCCCCCCTGCCTCTCACCTGGCCCACTTCGGGCCCCGTTTTTTTTTCCCCGTCTTCCCAAAGGGTTCCAAAATTTAAAATTTGAAAGGTGTTAAAAAATAGTTTTTTAACGTGTTTTAACCCCGTTTTCAAATTTTTTTTGTTAAGGCAAAACGAAAACACCCTAAAAGATTTAAAATTCTTCTTTTTTCCTTACCTTTTGAGCATTTTAAAAAATGTAAACTGTCAAATTTTTACTCATAGCTTTTTACAAGTTTTCGTTATTTTAAAGGGGTATAAAAAGGGAAATAAAATTTTGAAAATTGCCTTTTTTGACTTTCCCTTAAAATTTTTGAAATGTTCGGGAATTTTTTAAAAAATTGACAACAAACCTAAATTTAAAGTTCATTAAAAACAAAAATTTTTTAACAGAGTCGCTAAAATTTTAAAAATCGGTCCCGGGTAAGTAAATTTTTGGAGTTTTTTTCCCAAATTCCCCGGGCTAGCTAAAAGTTTGACGTGGGGGGGAAAAATTCCCGGGTTTGTTGTTGTCACATGTACTTGTGACCTCAGGGGAAGAACCTCTGTAGAGGTTTTAAACTGTCACAGGGCCTTTGGGGTTTTCCCCCAGCATTCCCGGGACACAGCACCCCCGCAAAAGGGGTTTTTCCCAAAACACACGCGCAGGGGCAAAATCACATGCCAAATAATCTCACAAAATGGGAACTAACGGTCGTAAGGGGTTGACAAAAAGGGGGGAAGTCTGGCAACGAATTGGGGATAGGGCCCTTCCCCCCTCCCATTTTCTTTTTAAATGGATTTTCTAAAGGGTTTTGACTGTTTGCTGGGTACATTTTACACGGGGGTTTCTTAAAAACAACCCCTTTGTCAAAAATTTATCGCGTATCGGGGCCGGGGGGGTTTGTTCAAATAACAAAAAAAAGATCCAAAAAAAGATAAACTCGAAAAATTTTTCTTGTTTTAACGATTTTAAATTGAAAAAAGCCCAAAGAGAAATCCCTTTCTCTGACCGGCCAAAGAAATAATTTACTCCATGAGTACACATGCTGAAAGATTTAAATTTCCCTTTACTACTCTATTCGGAAGTTGTTCCCCCCAAACAAACTAAACTTTATTTCCCCTTTTAAAATTTTTGTTACCAAGTCCAAACTAACAAGTAAGAAAAGAAGGGGCTGGTAAAAGCCCAGCGGGCGTGCCCAGGGGGCCAAAACGCGGGACTGTACGTTTTAAATTTTGCTCCTTCTTTCTGAATTTTTGGTTTCTACTCTGTCCAAAAGGGTTTTTCCCTAAAAGGGGTTTCCAGACATGTGCTTTTCCGGGAAACTAGGGATGGGGAATCCAAATTTGGGAATTGGTCCTGCACATGTTTTCCAACCAGTTTGGCCCAAAAGGGAAAAGTTTGCAAGGTGGGCCCAAAACAGAGCGACCTCTTTGGAGCTAGACACTGGGGGGTCACAAAGAGGGATTACATCAAAACTATCAGTGCCAAAAATCGACGGGAACATTAAATTTATTGCGTGAGAACGTCCGCTTATTTTGGGTTAAACTGTCAACACCTGACTGTTTAAAATTTTCCCCAAAGAAAACTCCCTTAAGTGGAATTTCAAAAGAGGTTTTTTTTAAGTGGCGTTTAACCCCCTTTTTTTTGACATCCCCCTTCTCATTTAAAAATTTAAAAATGCAGTTTAAAAATTTTCTTTAAAAAATTATGCAATTTTGGGGGGAAAATAATACAATTACAAAACCCTTTAAAACATCATCAGGGATCATAGTAACATTTTAATTTTAAATGAAAACAAAACAATACAAATAGGGTGTTTTTTGGGCAAAAAAAAGGGGGGAAAGGGGGTTTGGGGACTTTGGCCCAAAGACCCGTTGGGGGAAAACCCCAAAGAAAGCAGAGGGAAAAACTCGGTCGAAACATACACTATCCAAAGGGTAAAAATAAGTGGAATCATGGAATACATGGGGTTTGGGAAAAACAAAAACCGAAGAGTAACAAATTAAAGGGAAAAATTTTTTTTAAAAAACTAGGCCATTTCAGTTTTATACTGTTTCGGAAAAAAAACTCTTTGTAGGAATCACCCGGGAATTTTTAACATCTGGAAGGAAAAGTCCAAAAAAATTTCCCCCTACTTTTTATAAAATTTAAACCGGGAAAACAGTTGACGCAAAAATAGGCTCTACTACATGGCAAATTTTATGACCTTCACAACTTAAAAGTTAAAAAATACGATTCTGTTCGGTTTAACATTTCTCTATTTTTAAAAATTTTAAAAGGGGTAATTTTATTGCAAGAGATTTTATCCCTACTCAGCATTCTTACAAAAAGTTTAAAACAAAGGAAATTAAAAAACTCCGTCCCTTCCTCAATTTAAGTTCGCAAAAGTTAACCTGTTCACTGAAAAAGGGTTTGGCTGACCTCTTTGTAACCACTTTCCAAACTCTCAGTGGGGTAAACCTTTTTACGTATTTGGTAGGGACGAAAGGGATACAACACAAATCACTTTAAATGGGTTTCTTTACCCCTTTTCTGAAGGGTTTGGGATTCATCATTCTTCGATAAGTGATAAACAGTTTTAAAATTTTTAATGCAAAAATTTTCCAGGGAAAATAAAAGGGCATTTTACAGTAAGCAAGGAAGGGGGGGGGGTTATACGGTATATACATAAAAAAATAGAACTTTAAAAAAAACGACATATTCGTGGAAAAAATACATATCCATCTTTGGGGGGGTTTGTTTGTTATGCAGCGCCAAAAAATCGTCGTGAAAATCTCTCAGGGCTGCCGTAAATTTTTGGGGTCGGGAGTCGAGCAAAAATTTTAAAGTCCCCTCCTTTTTAGAAAAAGCGGGGGGTTTCCACCGAAACGTGGGGGTTTCTCCGGGTTTTTGTCCACTGCGGAATGCCTTTTAAAACAAATTTGAAGGGGGCCCACGTGAAAACGAGCACGACAGACTGTCAAACGTGCTATAGGAAGGGGCCCAGCAAGTTGCTTAAATTTTTTAGCGGGTTTTCTACGTTTTTGGCAATTGCGTTGGCGGCCCGCTACAAACCTTGGGCCAAAAAAAGATGGGGGCCTTTGGGACAAATGTAAACAAATATTTCGACAGGTTTTTGGGGGCTTCAAAAACCCCCCCCCCCGAAAATGTTGTCCCCAACCCAAAGATAACCGGGAAATTTTAAAAAAATTCAATTTAAAGGGGGGGCAGGGGGTTCCCCTGTTTTTTTTGTCCAGGATTGTCTGAACTACTGCACAAAGGGTTTGGGGGGCATACGAAAATACTTGCAGCAGAGAAAGGGTTTTAAAAATTTTAGGACAAAATTTGAGAGCTAAGACGGAAAATGGGAAAAAATGATTAAATTTAAAAATTGCAGTTAATTGTTATCTGAAATTTGGGGGAAAAGGTTTTTAAATTGGGAAGGTGGAATTTTGACAGTAAAAGGGGGTATAATTTGCCTATTTAAGAAGTTGCGTTAGGCGTTTTATTAAGGGGGACCAGTAAAAAAGGTAAAAATTTTTGTGGGGGGTCCTCGACTTTAAATTTTCCACAAAAACCAAGGGCGGGAAGTCCTGAAAAGGGAAAGGGAAAGGTTTGGTCCCCCCAAAATAAAACATAATTTTGTGGAGCCCCTTTTCGTGGTTTCCCCCCGGCACATCCCCCCCTGGGGCCCAAATTAAATTTCCCCTCGGGTTGGTTTTTATGTTTATTCCCCAATTTAAAAAAGCACATTTCCCTTTCCAAATTCATCTTAAAAGGGAAAGTGCACACCGCCCCCGAAAAAAAAACCCAAAAAAAATTTTTCCCCCCACCGTGTTCTGTACCCCAAATTAACCCGGGCCAAAACCCTATTTACGTGTATGGTAGCTCAACAATCCTGGACAAAAAGAAAGGGAAAACTTTGGCACAAATTAGCAAAACTTTTAAGGGGGCGCGGTCTTTTAAAAACCCCCCCCCCCCCACAATTTGTCCCCAACCCAAAGAATTTCCCAAATTTTTAAAGGGGAAAAAAAACATTTAACGGGGGAAAAGGGGTGCTGTCCCTGAATTTTTTTTCCCCGGAATTTTCTGAACTACTGCACAAATGTATGGGGGCAAAACGAATATACGTTGCAGCAGAGAAGTTCATAATTGTAGGGCCAATTTAGACTATGATCGAAAATGAGATAATGGTAATTAAAGTGGGAGTTTAATTTTTAATCTGAAAATCCCAGGAAATTTTGGTTTTAAAATTTTGGGGAAAGGGGGGAATTTTCAGTAATGGGTATAAAAATTTTCCTTTTTAAGAATTTTCTTTTGGGCGTTTTTTTAAAGGAAAGGAAACCCGTAAAAAAGGTATATCCATCAAATTTTTCCCTGCTATCTTTCGGGGGGAGGGGGGGGGAAAATGGTTGGGGGCCCACAATTTAGTTGGTTTTTTACACTTTCTTAAACCCAAAACAGCCCAATATCCAAAGGCTGCCTTGGTTGAAGATTTTACCAGTATGCAATTTTTTGTCATGGACATACAATTTTTTCACCGGAACCGGGGAAAACCCACAAAGAAAATTTTAAAGGGCGCTTTTGAAAAAATTTTTCAAAGGGGGCAGAATTCTTTTTTTTTCGTCGAGTTTTTAGAAATTTACGATAATACCCTGTTAAATCATTTATAAAATTATTGCATAAATCCCGGGGCATTTGGGTTCTTTATTTCCGGGGGAAAAAGGGGGGGGGACAAAGAATATTCCAGGGTTTTTAGACTAAGGAGAGGGCGCCCTGTGCTGGCTATTTCAGAATATGGTAAAAACCCCAGATCTACCTTATCTTTGAGCATTTTTTTCTCTTTAGGAGGGGCGCATAAACTGCAAAAATGGGGTATGTTTTAGAAAATTTACTGGACCTTTTTATGGGGATAAAAATAAATTTTTAAAAAAGTAGTTTACTCTTATTTGCCACGGTCCCCGTAAAATTTCTGTAATAATTTTTTTTGGGATTAAGCCCTCCCAAAAGAAAGCGGGGGAAACCCTCCCTTTCCCCCTTAAAACCCGGGTGTAGGGCAACGAGAAACCCTGTCAGGCAAAGGTAAACCTTCCGAAAAGAGGGCGATTCAAATTTTCGCCGCGGCAAGGGGGGGGTACAAGTGACAGTCCTTTTAAAAAAGAAAACGGGTTTTTTGAAAGTAGTAATTCTTTTTTCAGTTTTGGGAAAATTAATTCAGGGCCGGGTTTTTAACTTTTTGTGGGGCCCGGGGACAAAATTTTGGGGGGGGCTCCTTTGACTAAATTTCCAAAGACTTCCCGGGGGCAAGCATGAAAGGAAGGCTAAAGGGGGGGTCCTACCCCAAAAATACAAAAAATTTTTTGGAGACCCCTTTTCCCTGGAGCCCCTTTTCCAGCCCCCCGGCCCATACTTAAAATCCGGGTCCCGGATGATATTAAAAGTTTTTTCTCATTAAAGTTTAATTCCGTTTTTCCCAACCCATCATCTTTAAAATTTGGGAATTTTTCACCGCTCGAAAAAAAAAACTCACCGGGGTTCATGTACCCTAAAATTTAAATGACCAAAACCCTATTGAGGTTTTTGGAGCTCAACAAAACCTGGACAAAAAATGGGACACTTTTTGGCCCCAAATGAGAAAATACTTCGACGGGTTTGCGGCTTCCAAAACCCCCCCCCCCCCCACCCAAGGGTTTTCCCCCCCCAAAGATATTCCCAAATTTGAAATTTAAAATTGAACGGGGGGGGCAGGGGTGCTGTCCCATGATTTTTGTTCCCCAGGGTTTTTTAAAACGCACAATTTTTATGGGGGCTCAATATACGTTGCGGGAGAAAATGTTTAAAATTGTAGGACAAAAATTTGAGGGGTATTACGAAAATGGAAATGAGTAATTTAAAAATTGCAGTTTAAATTTTTTCTGAAAATCGAGGAAACTTGGATTTAATTGGGGAAAGGGGGAATTTTACGTAATGGGGTTTAAAATTTGCCTTTTTTAAAAAGTTGCTTAGGCGTTATTAAAGGGGGACCTTAAAAAAAGGGATATCCACAATTTTATTGTTTTCCTGCTATCGGTTGGGGGGGGGGAGGGGGGGTGTAGGGGCCGACAATTCCGTTTTTTTTTTACCTTGCTTACTCAATCAGCCAATATCCAAAAGTTTTGCCTTGAGTTGAAAATTTTTACACAGTAAACAATATTTCATATCTGGCAAGTAAAAACTTTTTCTCACCGGAAACCGGGAAAACTCACATGAAATTTCAAAGGGGCGCTTCGAAAAAAAATCAAATGCAGAAATTTTTGGGTTTCCTTGAGTTTAATTTTGGGGAACCCCTTTTTAAAAAATACCTTTCCCTGGAAAAATTATTGTAAACATTATTGCAAATTTTAAAACCAAAAGGAGCATTTTGGGTTTATTATTGAAAGAAAGGGGGGGGCAAAAAAAAAGGGTAAATTTTCCCCCAAAAGGAAAAAAATTTGAGACCTTTTTAAGGAAAAAGGGCCCCCCCTCTTTCAAAATCCCCCATTTCAAAACCTTAATTTTTTTAAACCCCAAAAAAAACCTATTTTTAAAACTACTTATTTTTTAGAGGCCAAATTTTTTTTCTCCCCTTTTTGGATGAACGTCATAAACATTTGGGAAAAAAGATGGGAAGTTATTTTTTTTAAATTTTTTAAAAATCAACTTTGGGGCCTTTTTTTAATTTTGGGTATAAATAATTCCTTAAAATTTGGGGAGTTTTTACCTCGGGGGTTAATTTTTTTTTCCCCGGGGCCCCAACCCCTTTTAAATTTTGGGCTGTAAATTGGTTTCTTTTGGGGGGAAAAATTAAAAGGGGCCCTTCCCCCAAAAAGAGTTTTTGGGCCCAAAACCGTTTTTTAGGTTCCCCATTAAAAAATTGTGGAGGTCCCCCCGTTTTAAAAACCCCCCGTTTATTTTAAATGAAAAAAAATACCGTCCCCCCCAAAAATTTTTATTTTAGGGGGCCGGGGGGCCCTCCCTTTCGGACGGTCCCACCATTGACCTTACCCACGGGCCCCGTTGCCTACACACTTTTTTTTGGGGCGACGGGGCCTGCAACCCCTTTTTTGGGGAAGGGGGTTAATGCAAAAAAAATATTTACAGCAATTTTTCGGTTTACCGGGGAAAAAAACGAGAAACTACTTTTTTAAAAATTACTTTATACCCCTAAAAGACGTGGTACATCTATACCTACTCCCTCTTTTCTGTTTATGACGTCCCTCCTAGAGAAAAAAAAATTCCCCAAAATAAGGTAACATGTGGTTTACCATAGTTTTTGAAATAGCCATTCACGGGGCGCCCCTTCCTTTTTCTCAAATTTTTCCGGAATTATTACTTTGTCCCCCTCCTTTGGGCGGAATGATAGAATCCAAACGCTCTTTGGGAAATTTTTGCTAAAGTTATCATGATTTAAAAGGGATTAACGTAATAGTTCTAAAACTCGACGGGAAAACAAGAACTTTTGCACTTTGTAATTTTTTTCGAAAGCTCCCTTTTTAAAATTTTATGTGACTTTTGTTTTCCGGTTGGGAAAAAAATTTTACTTTTCCATGACTATGAAATATTGCATCTGTGTAAAAACTTTAAACCCAAAGGGGACTTTTGGGTATTTTTGCTGTATTTATAAGCAAAGGGACAAAAAACTGAATTTTCGGCCCCCTCACCCTTTCCCCCCCCCTCCCCCCCAACATAGCAGGGAAAAATTTGTGGATATAACCCTTTTTTTCATGGCCCCCCTTAATAAAAGTCCCAACGCAACTTCTTAAAAAGGCAAATTTTAAACCCCCATTACTGTCAAATTTCCCCCTTCCCCTTTAAAACCAAGTTTTCCCCCGTTTTTTTTAAAAATTAAATGCAAACTTTTAAAACCATTATCTTTATTTTTGTCTGGCCCCCTAATTTTTTTACAATTTATGAACATTTTTTCTGCGCAACTATTTCGTAAAGCTCCCAAAAATTTGTGCAATTCAGACAACCTTGGGCAAAAAACATTGGGGAAACCCCCCCTCCCCCGTTTAATGTTGAATTTCTTTAAAAATTTGGAAAAATCTTTGGGTTGGGCCCAAAATGTCGGGGGGGGGGGGGGTTTTTTTAAGACCGCGAAACCGTCGAGTTTTTGCTACATTTGTGGGCCAAAGTGTCCCATCATTTTTTTCCAAATTGGGCTAGCTACCCCTACACGTCAATAGGATATTGGTTTGTTTTTTTGGGGACATGAACACAGGGGAGTTCGATTTTTTTTTAGCGGGGGTGCCATTCCCCCAAATTTAAAGATAGTTGGGAAAAGGAAAGTCCCTTTTTTAAATTTAGAATAACCTTAAAAAACCGACAGGGGTTTTTGTATGGCCCGGGGCATGTTTCCGGGGCCCACGAAAAGGGGGGGCTCCCCAAAATTATGTTATTGGGGTTTTTTTGGGGGAGGACCCAACCCCTTTCCTTTCCTTTTATGACTTGGGGCCCTTTTAGTCTTGTGGAGAATTTAAATCGAGGGGCCCCCAATTTTTTTTTTCCCAGGGCCCCCAAAGTTAAAACCCGGCCCTTTTTTTTCCCGATTTCAAACACCTTAAAAAGGGGTTTTAACTTTGGGAACTCAAAAACCCTTTTTCTTTTCAAAGGCCCTTTTAATTTTTACAAAAAACCCCTTGCCGCGGGCGGAAAATTTTTTTATGCACCCCATTTTCGGCGGGGGAACCTTGGGGCCTACGACCCCTCCCCCCCTTTTTTAACGCTACCCCTTTGGGGTTAAAATGGGGGGGTTTTTACGGCCCGAAACCGCAAATTTTTTTCCCCTCCCTCTTTTGTGAAGGGGCCTTAATGCAAAAGAAATAACCGGGACAAATTTTAAAAAGGTTGGGGCCCCAAAAAGGGGTAAACTCTTTTGAAGAAAATTTTTTTAAAACCCATAAAAAAAGACGTGATTCATTTTTTAACCCCCTTTTTTCAATTCCCCATCTTTTTCTGGTTTTTTGGACCGGGGATCCTAAAAGAAAAAATATTTTCTCTAAAAAAAGGTGGGGTATTTTTGGTTTTTTTTAGTTCTGAATTTTGCCATTTTTTTTGGAAAAGGAGGGGCCCTTTCCTTTTTTTCCTTCCCGGCAATTTTATTACTTTTTTTCCCCTTTTCCCTTACGGGAAGAAAAGAAAAATGCCGGGTTATAAATTACGTTTCAAGTTTTTCCCGGATTTGGGGTTTTTGTTCAATAACTCACGAAAAGGGCCCCAAAGAAATTTCTGCAAAATTTGATAATTAAATTTTGGCGCCCCTTTTGAAATTTCTTTTTTTCCCTTTTTTTTGGTTTTGGAAAAGTTTGGGTTAAAATTCCAAAAAAACTTTTAATTTTTAAATAAAAGAAAGGTTTTAAACCAAACGTAAGGAACTTTTGGGTATTAAAAGGCCCCGTAAATTTTTCGTACCAATTGGGCAAAAACTGGGGAATTTTTTTGGCCCTTAAACCCCTTCCCTCCCCCTCCCCCGAAAGGGGGTTGTTTGAAAACAATTTGGATTTTGGATTATTTTTCCTTTTTACTTTCCTTTTTTAAAAACCGTTTTCCTAACCAACTTTTTTTAATTAGGCCAAATTTTTCTTTTTTCCTTTTAAATGGGCAATTCAACCCTTCCCCCCTTTTAAAACCCAAGTTTTTCCTTTTTTTCAAGAAAATTTAAAATTTTAAATTTTCAATTTTTTTTATTATTTTATTTTGTTCCCCAACTTCTAAATTTGTTTTCCCGAAAAATTTTTGGGGGGTTTAAAATTTTTCGCCAAATTAAAAATTTGTTGCTTCCCCAAAACAAATTTTGGGGGGTTTTTCTTACCGAAAAAAACACAAAAAAAAAAAAAAAAAGTGGTTTTTTTTTTTTTTAGTTTAGAAAATTGCAATTCTTTTAAGTTTCCAAATTGATTACAATTAACTTTTAAAAGAAATGTTGAACCGATTAAAAAATGCCCCGTACCAGAAAGTTTAGGGGTTTATTTTTTTACCTACACGTAAAGGTACCCTAAAATTAAAGTTTGGATACAAACTTTTAGGAAAAATTTCTTGCCTTATGGAGGATTTTTTAATTCTTGGATTGTGTAAGGGGTAAAACACTCCTTTAAAAAAAATTTAAAAAGAAAAGGAGAATTTTGAGGGCAGATTAAAATTAACTTATTTGGAGTCAATGAAAGGCATCGATAAGACCATTTTTGATCAACTCGGAAAATTTTTAAAAGTGGGGCATTTTTGTTTCAAGGTTTCAATCGGACCTAAAAGGTTTTCCGTACTGTAAATTATGAGCAGTTAAATCAATTTTTTTCTTGTTTTTTTTTAAACGTAAACCCTACCACTTTTTTACGTTGAATGGGAGATTCACCATTTTTTTTCTTTTTTCTCCAATGGTTTTTGACCAAAATTTAACCCCCTTCCTTTCCCAAAAACCCCACTGTTGGTTTTTGAAATAAAATAAATATGTTAATGTAATTTAATTAAAATAATTTCTTACACATTGAAATATTAAAGAAAATTCAAAGTATAATTTAAAAATGAAAATGTGTAATTTTAAAGCCTTAGTTCGGCAAACACCTGGATTTTTTGGAATTTAACTGGGTTAATAGCCCAAAGCGTTCTAGGCTAACAATGCCTTTTTGGAAGAATTTTGTGTGTTTTTTGACCCATCAAAAACTCAAAGGGGTTTGGTAGCCATTTTGCAATTTTCCCATTGGCTTTTTTACTAAGGCCAAGTCAATGGTCCCCCTTTTAGACGCAAGCTAAACCCTTTGGGCCCCCTTTTTTGGGAAAAATTAAACTTAAAAGGGGAAAATTAACAAGCCGGTTTTGGTGGGTTTTTGGGCCCCCTTTCCTTTTTTGTTTTATGTAAATTGAAGACAAATTTAAGAATGGAAAGTTTAGTTTGTAAGGAACAAACCCTTTGGCATAATATTTTTGAATTTGAATTATTAGGAAATTATTTTTGGGGGGGGAAAGATTTCCATTTTTAATAATGTTAACGAAAACCCTTGGTTTGGGTTTTTAAACCCCCGGGGCCCGAACAAAGTTTAATTTTAATTGTTTGGGAAAAATGTATCCCAACAAAAAAACCCCAAAAAACAGAACCAAAAATGGCCTTAGCCCATTTCCTTTTTATTGCCCTTAAAACCAGGTTGAATTGAAATTAATTTTAGCCTCCTTTTTAAAACCCCCTGGCCTTGGGGGGGAAAGGGGAAAAACATGTATATTAAAATTAAAGGTTATTTTCAGGTACCTAACCCAAACAACCCATTCCTGGTTTTTTTGCCGAATTTGAAAAAAAAATTTTTCTTCCCCCATTGAAAATATACACTGTTAAATATGTTATTGCTTTAATTTAGGTTTGTATTTTCATGTTAAAAACCAAAACCTTTTATTTTTTTAAATCAAAAGGGTTTTTAAATTTATCTTGGGCCTTTAATTAAAAAACTGTAAAAATTGATAAATTAACTTTTAAACCTAGGCCAAAAAAAAAAAAAATTTAAAAATTTTTTTGGGGTTTTTGGAGGGTTGAATTTTAACACGACCCCCCAAACCCCCCCCAAACCCTTTAATTTTTGGGAGGTAAATAAAAAAAAACCCAAAACCCTTTAACGGGGGCCCCCCGGGGGGAATGGGCCCCCCCCCCCCGGGGTTTTCCCTTTGCAAAAATATTTAAATGGGAAAAAAAAAAAAAAATTTATTAAAGGGTCGCCCCGAAATTAATTTTTTTAAAATTTTTGGAACTTTAATAAAATCCCCAAATTTTTAATTTTTCTAAACCCTTTTAAAACTGGGTGGAAATTTTAAAATTTTTTTTTTTTTTAAACCCAATTTTTAAATTAGGCGCTTTTTTAAAAGTTTGGCCCCAAAACTCCCTCATAGGCTTCGGGGGGCTCCCCTAGGGGGGTCCCCCTTCGGCAAATGGGGCCACCCCTTAAAAAAACCCAATTTTTTTTTTTTTTAAAAATGTTTAAATCACCAAAAAATTTTTTTTCCAACGTTTTTAAAAAACTAAAAAATTGCCTTTTAAAATTTTTAATTTAAAATTTTTTCCCAAAACTTCACAAAAAAACAACATTTTTTCGGTTTTGAAAAATTTTTTGGGGGGGAGGGGGGGAAGGGGGTTTCGGAAAAATTCCCCCAAATTTTTTTTTTTTTTTTGGAAATAGGGGGTAAAAACCCGACAGGATGGTGCCCAAAAAGTTTTTTTCAAAAAAACAAACGCACCTTTTAATTTTTTCCAAAAAAAAAATTTTTAAAATTTTTAATAAAAACAAAATTAAATTTTAAAAGGCCCCAAAATTTTCCCCCCAAATTTGGGGGGGGGGAAAAATTTTTTAAAATTTTAATAACCCTTTTTGGGGTTTACTAGGCTTTCCCCCAAAACCCTTTTTTCAAAATGAATCCTTTTAAAAAATTAAAATTAAAAATTTTTGGCCCCCCGAAATGAAATTTTGAGCACAAGGGAAAATTTTAAAAATTTTTTTTTTTTGGAAAGTTGGGGTTTGGGAACCCCTTTTCTTTTTTGTTTTTTTGGGGAAAAAATTTTCAAATTTTTTTTTAAAAAACAAAGGGTTTTTTTGCTTCAAAAACTTTTTTAAAGAACCAGTTGGAAAATTTTGTACTACTTGGGTTTAAAAAAAATTTTTTTTAAAAAAATTTTTGGGGGGGGAAAAAAATTTTTTTTAAAAAAAAAAAAGTTTCCTTTTGGGCACATAATTTTTTTCCGTCAAACTAAATTTTCCGGTTTTTTTTTAAAGGGGGACCCATCTTTTTAAAATTAACTTTTTGAAAAAACGGGGGGACTTTTTGGAAAAAAACCCATTTTTGGTTTTTTTTAAACCCCTTAAATTTCCAAACCTTTTTTCCCATTCATGAATTTCTTAATTTTTGTTTCCCATAAATTTAACCATTTGTATTTAATAAAATTTTTGTTGTTGGTTGGGCCCCTTATAAAGGTTCTCCTTAAGAAGGGGGGAGATCTTTAAGTTTTTTGTTCAAGCCTTTGGAAAAAATTATCTTTAAAAAATTACTGATTGGCTTCCAAAAACTTTAAATAAACCGTTTAAAGAAGTTAAAGAAATCTAAACTTTTTAAGGGCAAGTCAAATTATAAACCAATATCTGTAATTGGTAAAGAAAAAGGGCAGGGGTTTGGCAAATTAAGTTACTTTTGGTTAACCCAAAATTTAGATTTGCATATTAGAAGGTTTTTTGACTTATTTATTAAAGCTTTAGACAATTTTGGCGTTTGAAAAAAATTGGGAAATTAGGTTAGGCGAAGGCGAAAATGAGGTTTCCAAAAAAATTCTTTTAAGTGGAAAAGACTAAATTGGTTTTTTATTTAAAATTCCCAATCCATATCAGGTGAGGAAGTATACAATACAATGGGACCTTTTATTGTCCAAAATCACCCAAACTAAAGCGGGGAAAAACCCATTTAGGGACCTGTAATGGAAACCCTTCCTTTTGCTTTAATTTTAAACACCTTTCCTTAAGAGTTTCATCCGGCCCTTGCAGCTTCTGGGGGGCGAGGGCTCCAGAGGCTGTAAAAGGAAATTTTTAAAGGCAAGTGGTTAATAAAAGGCAGGGATTTTGTTCCAATTCTACAGAATAAAATGTTTTGGGGCCCTACTGTTTAAGTTTGGACCATTTTGAACGGAGTTACCGTTTCCCTTTTTCAATGGATCAACCATTTTTTAATAAAAAATCGGGGTTGGCCCATTTGCCAACCCAATTAATTCTTTTGAGGACTAAAGAATTTTTGTGGGCCCCACCTCCAAAAACTCCCCGTGCTAATTTTCCAAATCCAATTTTGTGAAAAAAGGTTTTTGGGGCAGCAAAAGCATAATATATCCTTAAAAAACCAAATTTTTTTAAAAACCGCCAAAATGCACATTCTGGTTAACCTTTCCCAAAATTTTTTTAAAACTGTCTTATAACTTTACCAAAGGAAGAGTCTTTAGTTTTACCGTTGACAGTTTAAAGCTTGCATAAACATCACAATCAATTTTTTAAAGGAATTATTTTATTAAAATTTTAACATCAATGTTATTGATTGTGCTTTCTATTTCCCAAATTTAAACAACACAACCGTAAAAACATTAACTGGTTTTAATGGAAAACAAAAAAAATATGCCATCCCTAAATTTTTGGGGGGTTTTTATAATTCTGGGGAAAAAATTTTTAAATGAAAAACCCCCCAATGGAAAACATTATTAACAAAAAAAGGGGGAAAAGGGTTTTTGGGGTTTTCCCAATTTTCCCGGGTTTTTTTTTAAAAAACAGAAAAAAAGGGAAATTTAAGGGAAAAAAGGGGGTAAATTTTCAAAGTTGGGGGGTTAAAATTTTCAGCCCCCCCAAAATCTTATGCCCAATTCCTGTTACAAACATTTCCCCACCAATTTCTTCTTTTTTCAAGATTTTCCCAAGGGTTCCCAGAAAATCATGAGTCGACAGTGTTTTATGAAAAAAAAGTGTTCAGCATTCTCCCTAAAATGGTTCCGTTTAGAAATTATTTAAGCTAGACCCACCAAAAGTGAAAATTTTGTAATTGTTGGGCTTTATAAAATTATGGTCAACTGTTATAAAAACTGAATTTGTTACAAAAGTATTGAAAACGGACCCAACACCGCCCATTGTTCAATCCAAATTTTTTTTACGTAAAGCGACGATTGTATTTCGCTAGGCCTTTGCAAATTTTTAAGAACCCTATGGCCAATTGGAAATTTAAAGAACATATATTCAATTAATTAACTTACCATTTTTAATTGGTTTTACTACGGAAACTTAGATATGTTTAAATAGCATAAAGTTTTGAAAAAAAAAATTACTATTTTAAAAAATAATATTTGATAATTTTAAATTGTGCAAAAATTACTGTTAAATAATTAAAAATTACCTAACCCAACTGAATAAGGGTTCACATTATAAACAAAATGTTAATTTTTGAAAATGGGTGGGTAGCATTTGACCCATTCCAAACGGGTATTAAAAGGAATTAAAAAAAATGCATTAGGACTTTTCAATGGAATTTTCAAATTGACGGGTAAAATATTCATGACTGCCCTACTCATATGCGCACAGTACGTGTCAGACTACCAAGCTAATTTGCTTGGCTCTTTAAAATTTATTGACATATGGAAATTTTGATTTAAAATACATGTCCAAAATATTACCATTAATATCTTGAATGAGGTGTCTGGAATTCTTGTACAAATAATTGAGCCAAATTTTAATTTCATTTAATTGCACTAAGATACGCATATTTATTTAAAACTATAAAATCCAACAATCACTCCTTATAGGAAGAAGTAACATCATCTAATGAAAAAAAATTTCAACAAATACAATTCGCTTTAAGATTATTACTTACAGTTTCTTCAGCAACTAAAATTGTTTGAAAGTAAAAATTAGCCCATTATGAGTCATGAAACTTTCAAGGGCGTTATCTCTGCTTTCCAATTAAATAATGTGGAAATTTGCACCCTTTTCGGGTTTTTCACTCAACAAGGAGGGAGAACTATAGGACCAGAACATACAGGGGGACCTTAAATGTGGGTTTTGACGCTAAACTGGAAGGGGGGGTTTTTTAGTGGAATTTTTTCCAATTGTTTGGGCCCCCCCTGTCACAAGCGCTATAAATTTTGCCAGGTTTGAAAATATTTATCGGGAAAACTAACTAATTAAAAAAAATTTTTAATTTTTAACTCTTTATGAGTCGATTAAGGTTTAAAAAATTTTTTTAACTTTCCAAATATGGGATCCAAAAAATTTCCTTTTAAAAGGGGAAATTCCAAAAAAAAAATTTACTGAAAAATTTTTAAGTGCAGTTAACAGCATCCAAAATTAATTCCATTCAATAGCCAAGAATCTAGAGGTGCAGGAATTTAAATTCGAACTTGGAGCAATACAATACTTCACTCATATTCACAAGCATGGAAAGATTTTTACACGTTACAAGCTTAACCAAACACACCCTTGTAAAACACTACAGTCACGGCGAATATAAAGGTATAGATTTGGAAAATGCAAAAATTCCCTTTCATATTAAACTGTTGACATTTTTTTCCGGCCCCAAATTATAAAAAACGGTAATATGTAAATCTAGCCCTTTTACTACTGAAGATCTCTTCAAACGGCTTGTTACTTGTTTTATTCTATTGCACATTTCTAGTCAGCGCTAATCATTTATGAACAACAGAGGCCCAGGGCAACTCACCCGGCAGCACAAACAATATTTATCATTTTGCCTTTTGCCTGTGAAGTCCCTATTTGGTCTTTGGTAAGTTTACAATGTAACCTCGTTTAAGAGCCACGTAATTTTAGGCCGTGGGTTTTTGGGTTTTGGGAATTCACTATAGCATTAATAGATAATAAGAATTTTTCTTGAGCTATTACGGTACTGTATGAAACCCTTTTAAATTGCAACTTTACTAGCCAATTCAACATCCCCAAAAATTAGCCAATGGTTAAGGGCAAATCCAAGGCCAGCCTTTCGTAACATAGTGCCACCAAATTTCTTTAAATAATTTTAAGGGGAGATTTGGTGAACAAAAAGCCCAAATTGTAAAATCGTTTTATGACGTGTTCATTTTTTCAATGCATGGCTAAGTGAAAAACCCGTTGCCTTTCCAAAACTGAATTGAATGGGATTTCCCATAAAGCCCCACAGAACAATGCCATAAACAACAATAAAAGGTAAAACTTAAAATCCCCAAAATCAAATTTGAAGCTGGTGTAGGCTGAATTGGTTGTTTCGAAAAAAGTCCAAACTCCTCCTACCGTATTTACGAACGTAATTAGAAGGAAAATATTTCACGCAATTGCTTAAGTAAATAAAACAATTGCCAAAGCCTTCAATTTTATGTAAGTAAAAATAGACTAAACCCAAAAATTTCCAGGAGCATATGCTTTAAAGGGTTTTTTTAGTAATTGTAAAATAAATGTTGGTTCGAAAAATTAGGGAATTCTAAAAAACCAATTAAATGTGAACCTGACCAAAACCTTAAACGTGCATGCAATTATGCTATAGGTCAGAGTCATTTCTTGCTATAATGTCTTTTATTTTTAAATTTTGAAAGATACAAACTCATTATCTAAATAATTTCTTGAAAATTTTAAGGGTGAAAAAATAGGGGGGGGGGGATCTTTTTAAAAGGGGGCCCAATGTAATTTTTAAAACCCCAAAAAATTTAGACCCCCTTTAAAATTCCACCCCCCCCCCCCCCCACCCCCCCCCCCCCCCACCCCCCCCCCCCCCCACCCCCCCCCCCCCCCACCCCCCCCCCCCCCCACCCCCCCCCCCCCCCACCCCCCCCCCCCCCCACCCCCCCCCCCCCCCACCCCCCCCCCCCCCCACCACCCCCCCCCCCCACCCCCACCCCCCACCATCCCCCCTCTCCCCCACCCCCCCCCCCCCCCACCCCCCCGCACCCCCACCCCCCCCCCCCCCACACCCCCCCCCCGCAACCAACCCCCCACCGCCCCCCAACCCCCCCAACGACCCCCCCCCCCCACCCCCGCCTCCCCCCCACCCCCCCGCCCCCACACCCCCCCGCCACCCCACCCCCCCCCCCCCCCCGCACCCCCCCCCCCCACGCCCGCCCCACCCCACAACCCCCCCCCCCCCCCCCCCCCCACCCCCCCCCCCCCACCCCCCCCCACACCCCCCCCCCCCCACCCTCCAACACCCCCACCCCCCCCGCCGCCACCCCCCCCCCCCCCCACAGAGCCGGACTCACTTATAATTCGGATTGCCTCTGCGTCAACAGCCTGACGTCAACTTAGGGACCGATGTTAGCGTAGGGTTGGGCTGAGCTCACTAGCTCGACCGTCATTCACGTCGGGGGGGGGTGAGGGGGGGGTGGAGGGGAGGTTTGTCTTGGTTGTGAGACTTAAGGTGTAGGCCTCATTACGTAATAAGTATCAACAGCAGTAGCCAATACGCGCTGTCTAATTCAGCCTTCCTACACTGGGAAATTGGTATATCCAGCACATGTGCATACCTAGTCACCTTCACTGCATGCTACGCGGTAAATGCGCGGATTTCCATTTACCATTTGGCAGATGGTGCGGGCGTGCGGTGCGCTTTGATGTGGGCACATGATTGTGGGGGAGAAATTTTTGAGCACTGCGGGGGTCTGTGTTGGTAGGACGGCGCACCTTAATCTTCTACCTAGGCTAAATTACCTCAAGCCTCAGCAATACAGTAATATTCGATGTTTTAGAGATTCCCCAAAAGAGCACACTTTGTTCTGTTTTGCCGGCTGTGTATTGATTAGTGGGGGATCTTCTTTTATTAATTTATTTTGACATTTTTGTTTTTGCAATTGTGTTGTTGTTGTTGTTTTTTGTTTTTGCAATTGTTTTTTTTTTTTTTTGCAACTGTGTGTTTTGCTTTGAACTATTTGATTTGCAATTATACCATTTGTTTTGTTTTATAGTTAGTTGTAGTGTTACTTTTTACTCTTTCATAAATGTAGATTTTACGGGCGTTGTTATGTCATCGTCTTATTTTACCCTGCAGCATCTCTCTTGGTGCTATGCGGGAGGGCGGGGGTGAGGGGGAAGAGGGGGGCGGTTCAGAGTGTACGCGCGGAAGGTGAACCTTATCAAGGTGTGTCTGCGTCGTCAGAAACGTGATTCATCTCTGAGGTATTGTGGTGGCAGGGTGTAGGGTATAGGCGCTTACGAGTATGTATTGTTAATAGGTGGGGTTCAGGAACGGAACCACTTGTTTTCATTGGGCTCTACACCTTTCATTTTGTTTAGCATCAGCTAGCATCAAAGTGACCCTATGGTTCCTTTATTTCCCAGGATATTTCCAAAAAATCCTATGAACTTCCTATGTTTGGTATGATTTTGGGCCAGTTTTCTGTATTCTCCTATCTTTGTTTGGGATGGTTGCGCGACAGAGACGACGTGTGGTTGTTTCTATGGTATTCCGTCTTGTGTTGGAAGGAGTTGGAGATGGATTCTTTTTCCAAATGAGTTGGTGGTCTGTGGACTTTGTGTGTGTGGGTTAGACAGGTACAGGTGACAGTGTATAGATGGGCCTGGAAAGTATTTTAATTCGATGCAAGCACACAATTGTACACAATTATGGCTAGGTTTTAATCCTGAGTGTACAAATGGGAGCTATGGAAGTTGATGGGCTGTTTCGCTCTTGAAATATTCTTCTCATGAAACTGGTCATTGGGCAGCTAATAAGCTATGGTTCCTCAATGTCGGGCGATTCGGTGTGCCACTGTCACACCCTTGATTTTACAACTATGATGTTCCATCTCTTTGAGGTAAATTGTTGTGGTATTAAAGAGTCTCTACCATGTGTGGTTTGCAGGCAAATTTCCAATATGCAGATCTCTATGCAGGTGTTTCCGCTGAGATCTCCACTAGCTTAGAGGTACTGGATGCTGGTGTATGCCATATCATTTTAATCCAACAGGCAAGAGTGGGAAATCTGATACATTTACTCGTCTGTTGCTGGCAAGTGCCCATCATTGGTGGGAAAGTGGGGCACTTGCCAAGTTGCCGTGTTCCAAATTTTGCCATAGGGGCCCAGCTGTCGTGGTAGGATTTTCTCAAGTGAGATTTTATACGTGTTGGTTAAGGTTGTTGAAGGTACGACGAGTTGTTTGGCATACTGTTAAACATCTTGACATTTGGGTGGACTTCTGCGTCCTGCCAAATTTGTACAGATTGCAAAGTCAAAGCCAAATTCCCATTTTGTATTGTCATTTTGCACTTTAGCTATCCATTGAAATAGTGTCATGAGTGGTGGCAAAAACAATCGATTCCGTTGTCTAATTTGTTACAAAATGGTAAACCGTGTGGTCTCTAGCCGATAAGGGTCTATATGGACTTACTTACTGTCATCGGTCCCATTCTCACACTATCAAGATGGTGACTACAGAGTGTCAGATGCAGTTGTAAGTTTGTCACAAAATTGGGTCTTAGAGTTTATTTCCTGCTACGTGGTTCGAGCAGCAAAAAATTCGATAAATTTTCTCACCGCAACCCCATGTAATTATTGGATCTGGAGGGGTGTATGTTCTGTCTGTGGTGTCGCTTATGGACATAAGGGCGCGTACGCTAGTTTTTGTGCCACGACTAACTTCGCGCGGCGTCCATTCGAAAAGCATTGTCTGGATAGTGAGTCACATTCTGTGTTCCAACTTAACGTGCTGGTGAGGTTGCAACTTTCGCTGCTCTTTGGTATGCTCAAACGATGCTGTGAGACATGTATTGAGTCACTTCATGTATAGAAGAATAAGTGTCCAAAATGTGTGCATACGTAGCGCCACGAGGTGTGCAGGTGGGAGAGTTACCCTCACCCTTCCAGCCAGCGTGTGCTGTAGGTGTGGTGTGTTCCTAATTCCATGTGAATGGTAAACATGGTAGAACCATACCTGTTTATAGGCGGGCCACTTGGCGTGGGCTGCACACTTGTGATACTGTTCAATCACGTCTTGTCTATGTTTTGTGTGAAGTATGATAGTTTTCTAAGGTACAGTGTTTTGCCCCATCCCAGAATTTTGAGGATGGTTTGGAAGATAATAAGGTTTGGCTAGCGGGTGGTGGACATTCCGATATTTTACTCTGGGACATTTGTTTGCGTTGAGGTCTGCGAACGGTCCTATAAAGTCCTGTATTTTTTATCAACGTGTCGTGTTTTCCTTTAAGAACGCTATCGTTTCTGTGATGGACCAATTTGACGGCCGTGGTGTGAGGCGCAATGTGGAAAAAGGAACGGGGGGAGGACAAGGGGGGAGAGGGCTGAAAGCGGTGGGACAAAGGGGGGGAAAGAAAAGAAAAAAAAGATGGCAAGGTGGAAAGGAAGAAAAACTAAGAGAAAAAAAAAAAAAAGAGGACGAGATAAGAAGAGGAAAGAAAAAGGGGAGAAAGGAAAAAAGGAAAAGGAAAGGAGGGGGGGGAAAAAGAAAAAAAAAAAAAAACGAACAAAAAGGAAAAGCGACGAGAAAAGGAAGAAGTAGAAACATGGATATTGAACTGACCAATCCTTGCTGTAGCTGTTTCTCTTTGCTTTCATGAAATGGTGAATACAGGTGTTCAAAGATTTTGTACGACTTGAGAATTGTGCGATAGTTGGGCAAGGTGTGAGTGTCCTAGTTGAAGGGTGCAGGTTGCTGTAGAGAAGGGGTGTAGGGAGCCATTCTGCTGAAACCATGAGCAAAAGCCCTTTATTTTCACGCAGTATACTCATTGAAACCTTCTGTATTGTATGGATTGCCTGTCATGACAGCCTCTTTACGTTGCGGATTGCATCATTAGTTTGGCCAGAAATTAGCGCGTTTTGATTATCACTGTGGGATTTACGTGCTACGCCTGAAGAAATTTTGAGGATATTTGTTATTCTGGTGGTAGGATATTCAAATTATGGTGCGCAGCACATCCGCACGCAATAGGCACTCTAACATTACCAGACCACATAAAAGTGCTCGTTCTACAGATGGCCTAAACGACTCGTGTCAGAAGCAGATCAGGTTTGATAGTCGTCTAGATCCAGCTTTAGACAGAGAGGCGAGCAGTCCAGTGGCCCTTAGTGGGATCCCTGTTTGAGCTCAGAGCTGAGTATGACTCTCTGGAATCCTGGATTGTATCACATATTTTGTACCTGTTGTGCAGTGTTTTTTACCAGTGTTCACCTGCGTTGTTTTCCCAGCGATCCACTATATAGCCGGGTACATTTGAATTGTAATTAGGTTGAGGTTTGGCAACAATGTAGAGGAAGCACATAAGTGAGGCTCTATTGCTGAGGCATCTGATTGTGGGTCTTAATTGCAAAGGACTTGACGGGAAATGACGAGGGGGCCATGGGTATGCGGCATGGGCAATAATCAGAGTTTGTTTAGGGGCAGAGGGGCATTGACAAAATAGAACTCCTAGGACATGGCCTAGTTTGGGATCTGTTCTTAATAGGATCCACCAAACCCTCCTGTCCTCATTTAGTAGTGTACGAGGATTAAACTGACTTGTGCTGAAGTAGCTCTCGTGACATGTTGGCCAAGTTGTATTCGTAGAGTAAATTGGATCCCTGGTCATATGAAAGGTAGTGCATTGGGTGGGAAATAGATGTTGTTGTCGATTGGTGTAATAATCCTGAACTTAATTTGCAGAGCTTTTTGCAAAATTTCCTACTTTTGAGAAACTCTCAAGCTTTAAAATTCTTCTTCAAAACGTGTTAGTGGAATGCCATGGCATACTGTCTATCCGACACTTTATTTGGCGTTCATGGAAAGTTAGCCATCCGTTGCTTGCATAATTCGGGCCAGCAATTGCGTGTAACCTTTTATCATTGGAAACTTTGTGGGAACTTTTGGCACTTATGTTGTTAGTCTTATTTCCTCTTCGCAGATTATCTTTCAAGATGAACTGCCATTGCGGCAAGGTTACTACAAGTATATTGTGTAGCTTCTTGTTCAACCTGAATAATGTGATAAAATTGAACTGATAGTTTTTATCTTTGTGTAGTCCCCATTTTGTGTCGCTGTTTTCTCACATCTTAATATATCTCCCGCATGCTGTTCCCCCGTCTAGTCACTTTAATGGTGCCCCTTTTCTGTCAGTTGGTTTTCCTACACCCCAAGGTTCCACACTGTTCGCGTGTACGTGTGCAAGTCATTGTATGTATGTCGGGTGGTTCTTGCGTCTGAGTGCAATGAGGTGACAATAAAATTGAGTAATCATGCTGTTTGGGAGTTATTTACAAACTGTTGTTTAAAAAATGATAAAGCCGTAATGATGTGATTTGCAGTGAGGTACGTTCTCAGTGTGATTCTAAGGGTCTGCGGTGAGAAGCCTGTGTAACTAAGGGTGTTTTGGGGTTATATAACTTTGTGACGGGGCACTGGCAACTTTTGGTGTTTTGTGAGTAACAACTTGCTCGAGCTACGAAACTGAAATGTTGCAAGTGAGGACTCCGCTTCAAACCTCCAAGGGGATGGTTTGTAAGGGAGTGGTTCATTCAGCGAAGGTTCATCTTTTCTTTAGTTTAAAGTCAGTATGCAGGTGCTACCCCAAACAGAGTGATGTGGTATCCTGTTCACTCTAGTGGGTCATGATGTGTGCGCGTATTTTGATCATGTGACAATTATTTTTTGGTTAGTGAAGTTGGTGGGATTCCAAGGAGTCATTTTCCGGCCTTGGGGCGTGTTACCTCTTGCTTGTAATAGTTATGTTCAGGAACGTCCTTCAGAGGTGCTTGTAAGGTGCAATCGGAGTGAGAGATTTGCAAAGCGGTTGTGGCTGGATCTGTGTTTTCAAAGAAAATTTTAGGGCGACTGGTGTCGCTATTACCTTTAAATGGCTGTATGGGTGTGAAGATGTGAGAATGCAGGGGTATGCCCTTTAACAACATGAAAATAAATCCTATGTAAATGACCTTTCTTCCCTCTTTTTTGCCTGGAGTTTGTATGTTTAATTGTGGTGGAGTCTCATGTGGTCGGCAATTGGCGCGCCTGTTGATGGCAAATTACGAGTGTGTGAACGTATGGAATTTCAGCACTGCTCTATCGGATGTTTGTGCCTGGGGTCCAGACGTGTTGTTGTGGATGCAACTCGATAAGGTGAACAAGAGTCACTTTGCCAACCATTCAGTGGGACCCTAACTGTCGAGCATGTAGCTGGAGGAGTGTGAGACATTAAGAGGAGTGGAGGTTGGGGGTCAGGGGGGAAGGGAAGTTGGGGGTGTGGGGGGGGGAGTGGGTTAGACATGACTAACGAGTCGACAGTGCATACCCCGAAATGCATGGGCGTGTGGTGCTTTCCTGTTGACCTGTTGAGGTATTTACAGTGGATAGGGATAGTGATAGCGCTCTGGTAATATTTTCACGCATCTTAGGATAAATAGGCATCTTAGCGAAGCATTGCGCGTGTGGCATCATGATTTTGAATTTATATTCTTTTATTTATTACAAATGGGATGGAGTGTGAGTGTCTGCGTGTGGGCAGGGGATGGTGTGGTGGGTGAGGGGTGCATTTAGGGTAGGGAGGTGGCGACGAAGAAAACTTTTTTGGGGAAAAAGAGAAAAAATTCTCCTCCTTACTTTTTTTGAGATGCAGGATAAGTTGTCAAAAGAAGTAGCACTTCACTTGTACCAGAAAAAAAAAGCCGAGTTTGGGGCATGGTCTATTCTCAATTATTTTTCCTTTAGGCTCAAAAGGTCTTCATTCTTAATGGGCAAGTGATTAAGCCAGGTCAGTTCTACCGACGTGTCGAACAGTCTGTTGGATGGCCCAGTGGAGAGGTTTTAAGGAGAGGGGGTACTCCCTTTGGTGCGTGCGTTTTGTGGCACAAATATTTCATTTTAAGGAGGTGCGTAGAGGGATGGCAAATGGTGGCGTATATTTTAATTGTAATTAAGACAGTTGATCTTTGACAGTGACTGTTTATGCTATTAAAGGCTTGTTCATAGGATTAATTCTTCCCATACCACCCAGACCCCACAGTACGTGCTTATGCAGAGTGTTTAAGAAACGTTGCCTTGTTTGCATCATGGATTCCTCTGAAAATGACTTAACACAGGGATTCTTGGAGGTCGATGGAGGCTGGATCTTCGATCATTAGATTCACTTCATTGGTTTATCTGTGCCATTAATTCAAGTGTAGAAAGAGATAAAAAAGCTGCCCTTTATAAGCTGGGCAACTTCTTGTAATTTGTGGTAACGTAATATTTAATAACTTCTATTTCATATAAGGGGTATGACCCATTCTCCCTCTTTTTTCATAAGTGTCTTATCTTGAATATGATATAGAGGGGAGAAAGAAGTATATGGGCAGTATTGTAATGTGTTATTAGGTGAGATACTGGGTTCACAAATCAATTGATTTTATAGATATTTTCCCCATCCTTTGGGGCCTTTACGCGTTCAACCTATGAAAAAGTGATGCTTGTCATCATACTTGAGTGGGGGAGTTTGTGTTAGGGGGAGGGGCGAGGAAGCATGGGGATATATTGGGATAGGGGATGGGGGGGGTTAGGTAAATTTAATAGTTGGTCGTTCTTATGTGAGGTGCACTGTGGGGAGAGATACAGGGGAAATACTATAACATCCTACAGAGCATTTTCTAGAGGTCTTTGATGGTTTGGGCAAAGGACTGGGTTTGTAAAGGAATGAGCTGTCATCCCAAACTTATTTCTAAACAAAATGGAAATATGGCAGTATACAAAGTGCTTTATTTCAGTACAAGTATTTCTCATATGTATGATGTAACATGCGAAGTTGGCATATTGGGGGGGGGGATGGTATAATTAGATTGCCTGGGAATGTAATTTAATAATGTTCAGTTTAAAAAGGTTGTCAGGTGTACATTGAAATCGGATCGCCGCGACAGAGAAATTGAGGGGGACGTGTGGTAGGTGTGGTAGACCTGTTGAAATTGGGGCAGACTGGATTTCCCCTTTAGAGCAGTGCACACTACAGTACCTGGAGGGTTCTTTTTCTGCTTAGTTTAGCGAAAATTGAAGTGTAGGGTGGCAGTGGTAGGGTAGTTTAGAGGTTCATGTGACATGAAAATTACATAGTTTGATATTTGAATTAAAAAGCACATTAAATATCCAGAAAAATAGCCACAATTACATTGCAACATGTCCATCAGATATATTTGACGCATTTTTACTAGGGTATTCAAGGTGTTCTATTTCTGTGACTCGTATGGTGATGAATAGAGGACCGCGGTGAGCTAAATATGCAATATGTGGGGACCTATTTGGATAAAGTGTTACAAACAATAGGTGCTTGGCTCAATGTTACGTGGGCTTTGTGTGTTAACCTTAATCCTAAGGACGCATTCGGTTACAGCCGTTAGTTATGCTCCTTGACGGGCATTTGTTATGAAAGCTTACCATTTTTGTCCCTTCAGAAATAGTGGAAGTATCTTTCACCAAACTGCTAATCATATCTGATCAGTAATTAAGAGAATAAGTGTGTATGATAGGTTACAAAAGGCGGTCGCATCTTAACACTGTGCAACCGTGCCACATCATTATTTTTTGCATATAGCTGTGAGTTTCTTCAGAAACCATAAAACGTTGAAGTAAGACATATATTTTTGTAGAGTGGTAAAGAGAATATTGAATAATTCAAGGGATCTTTCATTGGAAGGCTTAATTCTTACACAGGCACAATCTGTGGAAACAGCTTCTTTTTGATGGCACTGGTCATACCTCTTTAAAAAAAAGAGGAGGAAACTTATCGCCCCAGTGTGTGTCAGAATTTTCATGTCTTTTTCAAGTTTTCCTAATGTTGTTGAATGAGTTTGTCTTTATATAAAGGCGAACGGGTTGCAATGTTGGTGATGTGGAGGTTTTTCTTTCAAGTTAAATACGTTATGATTGTGTAACGCGAATGATGTGTTGGAGGAAATTGATGAAACAGTTGTAAGACTAGTTTAAGTATGCAAGAAGCATTTGTTAGTCTCTAATGTTTTACCTTTGCAGGCAGAACAGATTTCCTGGTATGTGATGCAAGGCTCAGTGTAAACAACCATCTAGCGGGTGTGCCTTGCTATCTGGCTGAAGTGTCTAGTGTGATCGTGACTTGTGCCAGACATGGTTGTGGGGCGGCGAAGTAAGGGGGGTGCAATTGTGTGGAGTACGATGCGTAGAGAATTATGTTTTGGTGTGGGCCTTGGATTTACTTAAAGGCAATAGGGGCAGGTGCGCCAGCCGAAAATTTTCTTTGAAAAATCAGCAACTCTTGCAAATCTCCTCTAAATTTGCATTACAGCAACTTCTGAAGACGTTTGAACAGAACTATGTGACATAAAAAAAAACGAAAAGAAAATGTAGAGAAAGAGGGGGGGGGGCAATACGTTAAAGCAGAGGTCGAAATTCTACTTGAATTCCACAGGATTCACTAACAGGAAATCTTGTCACAGATCAAAATGAGGCGGCTCATGGTAACTTGAGTGACAGGTCTAGCGCACTCACGGTGGAGTGGTGTGGTGGGTGAGTCTGCCGTACTGCCTTTATGAACATAGAGCCGATGGCTGGCTGGGATGGGTGGGGGGGTGGGCGGGGCATGGCATGTAGCGGGAGAATAGTAGTGTGAGGTGTGGATGGATGCCTCATGTGGTGGAGCTTGTAATTTCCATTGGTGTTCTTGTACAAGGTATTGCCAGAGTGCGTGTGTGCAGCCGTCGTTTTCGCTCTCTCTGTTTTGAGAGGTGTTAGTTATAAAAAGCTGTGGTGCAGGTTGTCCCTACACACCATAGGTTCACGTATCAGCGCGGCGCCAGACGGGTGGGGGCGGTTGTGGGGGGGGGAATGGCTTTAGCATCCCCCAAAAAAGTGGGCCAGCCCGCCCATTAGCCCCCCCTAAAGGGGGCAACTGCTGATAAGCTAAATTGGAAACTAGTTTCAAACGCGACTCATTAAAACAATTTCATTAAGTGGATTTGTGTAGGCGTGGGCCCAGAGCAAAGTTGTCAGCCATGACGGTGCGTGCTAGCCCCTACCATTAACCCCCTCCCCTCCGCTTGACCCCAGGTCGACATGTGACAGCACGACTAGGGGGGGCCGCGTGGATGTGCGTGTCATAGTGGTATTTTTCATTTTGGTGCACGTAGTGAAATAATACCACCAACTGGTTGCGTGCGCACTATCCGGAGCTTCCGGGCGGGCGTCGGCTAGGGGGGTCCTTACGTGTGTGCGCGCTCTCTATATCCACGAATGAAGATTAAAAGGATCATGTGCTCAACGTGTTTCTGGCACAATTTGTGCCTTTCGGATTGCCGCTAACTGAGTCGTAAATTTATAGTACTATAAGCCATTAGTGTGTTTAAGTTTGGGGTCCGGCACAGGTGCCCCCACCATCCGAATTTCAGTCGGGGGAAAAACCACCCAGTCGGGGGGACACGGTGTGTGAGGGGTTCGAGGTAAGAGAAGAAAGTTTAGGGGTGGGAAGTGGAACGACACCAGAGCATCACTGCGTCATTCAAACCTTCAACCCACACCAGCCCTCGTGGGGTGCAAAAATGGTGTCGGTCGGGGAAGGGAGTGCGCGCGTCGATTTCTTTGTTTTGAAAAAAGGGTGAAAAAAAAAAAAAAAAGGTCCTTCGATAAATTCGGAGTAGGGCTCCGAAGTATGGTGAGCCGACGTGGGTCGGTCGCCAAGAATTGAAGTGCACAAAAGCAAAAAAAAGCAGTGACGAAAGGGTCCTCAAAATAAGCCCATTAGGGGGAACGGTGCGATCACAGTGTTGTGCCGCCCACCCCACTTAGCGAAATGCCTGCCCGCCACTGCTAGTGAGCTACCCCAAAATTTTGCTCATGGCCCCCCCTGTGTGCGCTGCCTCCGTCGGCTACGAACGAGTTCGTGGGCGCCGCCGCTGGTTCCTAGCTTTCCCGAGATGACTAATTTTTCTTCCTAATAAGGTGCCGGGAGAAAAGGATAGTCCTCCGTAGGTCGTGTTATCATCCCCAGTGTACTAAAATAACACTTTTTATGCCCTTCACTACAACAAATTGATGATTAGTGTCTCGTGTGGGGAGACGAGTTATGAGGATTATTGATACATGAAATGTGGGTGCGTGGAGTCCATGACACATATCCCTGAAAGCAGAATGAACTACTGTTATTTTGTATGCTGCTGTCTAAATGGTAGTGCCAGTCTGAAATGCACCATGTGAGCTTAGTGGTTGAGCATTTCAGTGTTCTGGTTGGTGTCCCAAACTGGCCTCCGACCTGCAGAAAGATTCCCACGTGGTGAAGGTACATGATGTGAAAAATTGGTGTTAGAGGTGGGGGGATTTGCCAACACATACAGGAGCCTGTAATAGAGCGAAAGAGAGTGGGATGAGGGAGTAGGCTTATATTTAAAGAGTGATAAAGAGAGGAGTGGTCTGGGGGGTGTTGGGACAGTGTAGCCTCATATGTGGTCGCGTGTGGTATTCAGGGTAGTGGGTGCAGGGGAAGCAATGTTGTGTCTAGGACTTGCCATACATAGCATTGAAGCTTGTAGGTGTGAAAGATGGTGTGGGTGTGGGACATGCGACTCATGGAGGTTTGTCAACAATCGGGGGGGCAATTGGAAAAGTAGTATTGAGGTGTGGGATTTCAAGTCCACATTGAGGCCTGTTGTAGCGGGTGGGAAGTGTGTCGGAGATGGAGTGGGTGTGGTGGGGTGTGTGGGACATGAAATCCGTGCGCGTGGATCCTGTTGGGGAAGTGAGGAGTGTGGGTTTTGTGTGGGAAGATGTGTGGATTGGTGGGACTTGCCATAGCCATTTAGCCTGTATGTGAGAAAGAACAGAGCAGTGTTGAGAGTGTTGACTTCCCCTCACATTGATGCCTGTTTGTTGGGATGCCAGGAAATGGTGTTATGGTTGCTGTGGTGTGACATCCGAAAGCACTGAAGTCTGTAGGGTGGTAGTGAGAAGCTGGTGTAAGAGAAGTCTGTGAAGGGTGTGTGAGAAAGTGTAAAGAAGTTGGACCTGAGTAAGTGTGATTGATGATAGTGTTAGTGCATGGGATTTGGTCTATATTTGTGTAGCATGATCGTCGGAAGAATGACCCCGGGGTTAAGTGTACACTGGGGAGGGGACTTGCCAAAACATAGAACTTATAAGTAAACGGCGGGGGTAGAAGACGGCAGTGGTTTGTGATGGGGGGTTTGGAATTTTACCAAACATCCAGCTTGCATTTCAAATATAAATGCCAAACAGATGTAAGCATTAGGTGTGGGTTGTAACCATGCACCTACAATCTAATGATGAGCGGGTAACTGTAATTAGTGATGAATATATTTGTAGAGAAAGAGAGATAATCATAGTTGGTCGTTGCTGATCTGTGTTTAGGTTACCGTAGAGAAGGGTCCCCGCTGAGCAAACTCTCGCAGGGAAACATTTGTTTGCATGCGCTGGCAGGGTGTGTGTGTCACTGTGATAGTTTTCAGGATCAGTAGCCTGAAAAAGATCGAAGGACAACTGTGATTCATCTCTCTTTCTCTACAAATAGGTCGGGGTTCTATCGCATCACTATACAGTTTATCATTGTAGAATTGTTGCGTTGCATGTACAACCCACCCTAATGCTAATCTTTTGCAGTCTATTTTACATGCAAGCTGTTGTTTTTGTTTAGAGCATGTTCCAACACGCATAAAACCACTTTTTCTAGGTTCTACTTATAAGTTCTTCTATGTTTTGGCAGTCCCCTCCCCGTGTACACTGTACGCTGCGGTTCTTCGAGCATTCTACACATATGTACACATCCTTGCCACACTATCACAATCCGGTCGCTTACGAGGGGTCCAACTTGTCTTTACACACTTTTCTCACATACCGCGTTCCAGACTTCCTTTACACTTTCTCACCACCCTTCCACAGACTCAGTGGCTTTGGATGTCCAGACCTAGACAGCCAGTGTGTCACGATGCATCCCACAAACAGCTCAATGTGGAGGGGAATGGTCAGAGCTCTCACAACTGCTCTTTCTTCTCCCCATACCGGCTAATGGTATGGCAATCCCACAATCAACCTGCTTCCAAACACACGTGCGCGCGTGCTGTGCAACAGGATCCATGTGGATTCAATGTCCCACACCCAACACCACTCTTTCACACTACCATTACCGGCTCATGTGACTGCAAATCCCACACTCAATACTACTTGTCATTCCTTTTACAAACCTCCAGTGTGCATGTCCCACAGCCCAACACCATTCTTTCACACCTTACAAGCCAATGGCTATGTAGGAGCAAGTCCTAGAACAAACCAGAGTCGCAGTTGCTTCCCCTGCACATCCCTAATACAGTCCATATGATTCATGTCCACACCCAGCACCACTCTCTCTTTCTCACTCTTTAATATAAGGCCTACTCCCCATCCCACTCTCTTTCTCTCTACTTACAGCTGTTGTTTTGGCAAATCCTCCATCTAACACAATTTTTCCATATGACTTACAGTGATCTGTTTCTGCAGGTCGGAGCCAGTTGGGGCCAACCAGACCACTGAAATGCCCAACCCTAGCTCACATGTGCTCTGCAACTGGCCTACTGATTTTTCAGAGGACGGGCGGCTCTAATAAACAAAACAGTAGTGCATATCGGGCTTCGTTGTGAGTGGTGGTGGCATTTGTCGTGCAGACCTACATTTCTGTATACCCATCTCCATAACCTTCCCACGAGACGCGCACCTGAATCGCATTTGTTGTAGTGAAGGGGTCATAAAAGTGTTTATTTAGTAGTACAGCTGTGGGATGATGGAGCAGGGCTCGTGTGTTGGTATTGGTGTTCTTGCCTATTATTAGGAAGAAAATATTAGTCATCTGTGTATGGCCCAATTTAAATTTTTCAAAAAAATCCTATTTCCCAAAGGGAGATTGGGCCAGTTTTTTTATTTCCTTTTTTGATGGCCAAAAATTTTTTCTATGGATTTTTGGGAAATTTGGAATAAATTCTTTTTAAAGGGGGCCTGGTTAGGGGGGTTTTAAACAACATACTTAAAAGATCCCTAAAGTTTTTAAAAAGTGAAGCACACAATTGTAATTATAGGGCCCCAGGGTTAAAAAAGATGTTAAAATAGCTTATTGGGTTCTCTAAAAAATTTTCTTCATGAAATTGTTTGGGCACTAATAACAAATTTTTCATCAACCCATTAGTGTCCCACGCCCACCCCCTTGATTTTAAAACATGATTTCATCCTTTGGGGAATTTTGGGTTTATTAAGAGTCTCCCCCAGTGTTTAAAATTTTACAAATTGCAGAGTCTATGCGGGTTTTCCCTAAGCCCATAGAGGTTCTATGGTGGAATGCAATATCATTTTATCCAACAGCCGGGTGGGAAATCTATCATAATGTCTGTTGCTGCAGTGCCATCTTTGGTGGCAAGTGGGGGCATTTGCCAAGTTCCCTTTTCCAAATTTTTTTGCCATACCCATATGTAATTTCTCAAGTGAGATTTTTAGTTGTTAAGGATGTTGAGGTACAGACATTTTTGCATATGAGGCATCTTGACTTTTGGTTTGGGTGTCGGGCCCAATTTTGTACAGATTAAAGTGAGTAGTAAACCCCTTTTAAGGGGTGGGGCCTTTGGTGGATCCCTTCCCCCCCCACTGATGCTGATTTTTTTTAAAATTAATCCCAAAAAAATTATTTTAAATTTTTGAAAAAAATTTTATTTTTAAAAAGATACCAATTAGCACCAGATTGCTTGAAGGGCCCAATCATTCAAAAAAAAATTTCCCCCCATTTAAAAAACTCTCCCGCTGGCAATAAAGAAAACTACAGGCCCCCCAGGCAAAATTTTCTGGCTTCCCCCAGAGAGTGAGTTTAAAGGAATTTTTTAACAACCGCACAGTGCCTTGGGTAGAGACAAGAGTTTTAATTCCCCCCTTTTAAAAGACAAATTCCTTTTTGATTTATTTTGGGGCACATTACTTTCATAAAAATAGTGTCATCCCAAAACATAAAATTTCCATTGTTAATTTTACAAAAGGGAAAAAACGCTTTGCCATAGGTCTATTGGACTTATTCGTATCCCCCATTCTCACACTATCAAGATGGACTCAGTAGAAATACAGTGTAAATTGTCAAAAAAATTGGGTCTTAAGAGTTTTTTTCCTGCTATTTAAGCAAAAAAAAATTAAAAAAATTTTTTCACCCGCAACCCATTATTTTTGGGATCTGAGGTGAGTTCTGTTGTGACTTTTGGAAAAGAAACAGTTTTTGTCACACTAACTACCCACCCATTCAAAGAAATTGGGGATATAGTACATTCTTTTCACAACTAAAAATATTGCAACCCTTCCCCCGCCTCTTTGGTATGCTCAAATAAAACAGAGGACACTTCTTATAGGTAAAAAATTGAAAAATACCCACAGCCCCGGGATTTTCCCCCTCACCCTTCCACCAAATACAGGGGTTTCCAAATTTCATGGAATGGTTAGAACAGTGGTAAAAACCATATGTTATACCACTTGGCCACACTTTTGATAGTTAATACTTTTTCAGTTTTGAAGATAGTTTTTAAAGGGTACGGGTTTTTTGCCCCACCCAAAAATTTTTTTGGGGGAATTTTAAAGATTTAAGGTTGGGTGTGGACATTCCTATTTTTACTCACTTTTTCTAAAAAAAAATCCTATAAAGCCTGTATTTTTCAATATTTTCCTTAAAACCATATTTCTGTGATGGACCACTTGAAAGCCTGGGAGCCGGAAACATGGATTTAAACTGCCCCAATCCTTGCGTAGGGGTTTCTCGGCTTTCATGAAAAGTGACCGTTTCAAAAAATTTAAAAACATAAAAATTGTAATATTGGCAAGTTTTTCTAGTTGGGGGAAAGTTTTTAAAGAAGTAAGAGCCAATTTGATGAAACCTTGAAAACCCCTTTTTTTTAACAGTTTATTTTGAAACCTTTGTAATTGTAGGTTTCCCGAAAATGAAACCCTCTTTATATTCATCATTAGTTTGCCAAATTACCTTTGATTATCACGGGGGGTTTTTACTGCTAACTGGAAGATTTGAGGTATTGTTATTATGGGTAGATATTAAATTATGTACAGAAATTTCCAAAAATTTAAAAGGGATTTAAACTTTTCCCAGAACCAAAAAAAGCAGCAAAAGATGGCATAGACTCGTGTCAAAAGCAATGGTTTTAAAGTAATCTGGGATCAGGCTTTAACAGAAAAGTCCATGGCCTTAGGACCCCCTTTGGAGCCAGGCTAAAAGACTTTCTGGAACCCTGGATTGTTTCAAATATTTTGTACCTTTAGGCAATTTTTTTACCAGGGTTTTACATAGTGTTCTCCAGAGATCATTATAGTTTTTTTGGGTTTTAATTTAGGTGAGTCTTGGTAACAATAGAGAAGAAACATAGTGAGATTATTGCTGAGGCTTTGAGGGGTCTTTAATTCCCGGGGGGCTGAGGAAAATGGAAGGGGCCAGGGTTTATGGATGGGATAATAAATTTTTTTTAGGGCAAGGGGGGGCATTAAACAAAAAAACCCTAGGACAGGGCCCCTAGTTGGACTGTCATGATACCCCCACCCCCTGTCTTATTAGGGTGCAGGGGTAAAAAAAAATAGCTTCTACAGTTGGCCAAAGTTGTATTTAGAGTAAAGCCCCCCGTCATGTGATAATAGAATGGGAAATAGTGTTTTGAAATTTGTGTAAATAATCCTGGAAAAATTTAATTTGCCAGAGCTTTTGAAAAATTTCCTGACATTTTGAGAAATTTCCAGTTTAAAAATTTTTCTCAAACAGTGTAGATGGAATCCATGCAATGCTATCAACTTTTTCTTTCAGAAAGTAGCCACCCTGCTTGCAAAATTCGGCCAGCAATTGCAAACCTTTTATCTTTGGAAAAAATTTGGGAACTTTTGGGCATTATGTTTTAGTCTTTTTTCCCTTTCGAGTTTATTTCAAGAGAGCTGACCTTTGAGGAAAAGGTTTTACGACAAGATATGTGTAGTTTCTTGTTCAACCTGAATAAGGGTGAAAAAAATTGAAATGATATTTATCTTTGGTAACCATTTGTCAGTTTCCACATTAATATAATCTCCCATCTTTTCCCCTATAGTAAATTAATGTCCCCTTTCTGTCATTTGGTTTTCCTACACCCCCAAGTTTCACATTTTCTGTCAATCATTATAGGCTGGTTTTTTAAAGAATAGGTGACAAAAAAAATTGGTAATATGCTGTTTGGGGGAGATATTTAAAAACTGTTTTAAAAAAAAATTTAAACTAATGATTGTTTTGCAGTGAGGACTTTCTCGTATTTAGTGGCCCTTTTAAAAATTTTGGGGTTTAACTTTGTGGCAAAACTTTTGGTTTTGATAACGGGGACTTTCTGACAAAAAACTGGAAATGTTGCAGAGGACCCCCTTTTCAAACCTCTCAAAATTTTTGAAAAAAGATTCACAGTTCAGTCTTTTTTTAGTTTAAAGGATAGGCAGTCCCCCCCAAAAAAGGGAGTGAGGGTTTCCTGTCACTCTAGTTCATAAAAGGCCATTTGATAATGTGAAAATTTTTTGTTAGTGAATGGGAATTCAAGGGAATTTCCCTTGTTTTACCTTTTGCTTGTAATAGTTTTTTAAAAAACGTCTTCAGAGGTGTTGTAATCAAAAGAGGAGTTTTGCAAGAGTTTGTGATTTTTCAAAAAAAATTTTGGGGCGACTGTTTTACCTTTAAATGGCTGTATGGGTGAAAAAATGTGAGAATTCAGGGTATCCCTTTACAACATGAAATAAACCCCTAGGTAAAAGGCCTTTTTCCCCTTTTGTTGCCTGGAGTTGTTTTTTAAATTTTGACTCATCGCAATACCCCCTTGTGGGGGCCCAAATTTTACGTTACATGAATTTAAACACTCTATCTTTTTTTCCGGACTTTGTTGTGGATGCAACTGTAAGGGAACAAGATTCACTTTCCCAAACCCCATTCAGGAACCCTAATTTTCGAGCAAAGGTGAGATAAAGGGGGAGATGGGAAAAGAGGGGAAGGGTTTTTGGGGTGGGGGAGGGTTAGAGACATAAAAGACAGAAACCCCCCAAAGATGTTTGACTTTCTTCCCTGGAGGTATTTAAGGATAATATGATACCTCTGTTTATTTCAGCATTTAGGAAAAAAGCATTTTCAAAAATTCCTGTGCTCAAGATTTTAATTTATTTTCTTTTTTTTTATTAAAAAAATTGGGATGAAGGAGGGGGGGGGGGAGTGGGGGGGAGGGGGGTGTTTCAGGGTGGGGAAGAAGGAGAGATTATTACTTTCTTTTTTTAGAGGGTATTAAGTTGCAAAAAAAAAGTAAACCCACGTACAAAAACAATTTTTTGCATGGCTATTCTCAATTTTTTTCCCTTTTAAAAGCTCAAAAATTTCGATTCTAGGGCAGTGATTAACCCCAGGTCAGTCCCCATTCAACAGTCTGTTTGGATGGCCAAGTGGAGATTTTAAGGAGGGGGGGTACTCCCTTTTTTTTTTTTTTTGAAAAATTTCTTTTTTAGAGGTCGTAGATGGCAAATGGTGAAAATTTTTTTAAATTGTAAAAGACAGGTTGTCTTGTACAGTGACGTTATAAATTTTAAAGGGTTGTTATAATTTTTTCTTCCCAACCACAGACCCAAACATCGTGTTAAGAAGAGGTTAAAAACGCCTTTTTTGCACATATTTTCTCTGAAAGAAAAAAACGTTTTAAAAATGAGGTTTCTCTTTAGATTCATTATTGGGTTACGTGCCATTAATTCAAAAAAAAAGAAAAAAAAAACGCCTTTATAGTGGGAAACTTCTGTAGATTTGTGGTAATTTTTTTAATAATTCATTTATAAAAGGGTATGGCCCATTCTCCCTTTTTATAAGTGTCTTTTTTGGAAATTAAAGGAGAAGAAGTATTTTGGGCAGTATAAATTTATTAGGTGAAAGTTCACAACATAAATTTGATTTATGATATTTTCATTTTGGGCCTTTATACCTATGAAAAAAGTGATTTGACTTTTAAAAACAAACTCCTAGGGGTTTTTCTAGAGGTCTTTGATGTTTGCAAAGGAATGTTGAAAAAGAGAATGAGCTGATCCCAAACTTTTTTTTAAACAAAATGGCAGTTTACAAAGAGGGTTTATTTCAGTAACAAATATTTTAAGTTTAAGTAACATTATTGCATATGATGGTTATTAAGGAGTTGCCTGGAATGTATTTAAGTTCGTTTTTTAAAAAAGGTTGTCAAAATAATAAATAATCCCCCCAATGAATTGAGGGGGAGTAGACTTTTTGAAATGGGGCAACGATTTTTCCCCTTAGAGCAAAACACAGTACCTCTTTTTCTCTTATTTACAAAAATTTAAATAGGAATTTTTGGGAGTTTTAAGGTCATGTGACATGAAAATACATAGTTGGATATTTGATGTAAAAAAAGCATTAAAAAAAATCAGAAAATAGCCCCAAATTTCCATTGTCCACAGATATTTACCATTTACAGGGAATTTTTTATTTTTAGGGCTTTGTAGAGAAAAAATGAGCAAAAATGCAAATATGTGACATTGAAAGATGTACACCATATGGCATGTTAGTTTTGTTTTTTTTAAACCCAATCCCAAGGACACTGGTAGCCCCCCCACCCCCCCCCCCCCCCACCCCCCCCCCCCCCCACCCCCCCCCCCCCCCACCCCCCCCCCCCCCCACCCCCCCCCCCCCCCACCCCCCCCCCCCCCCACCCCCCCCCCCCCCCACCCCCCCCCCCCCCCACCCCCCCCCCCCCCCACCCCCCCCCCCCCCCACCCCCCCCCCCCCCCCCCCCCCCCCCCCCCCGCCGCCCGCCCCGCCCACCCCCCCACCTCCCCCCAGCCCCCGCGCTCCGCCCACCCACCCCCCCCAGGCCCCCCCACCCCCCCCCCCCCCCGCCCCCGCCCCCCGCGCCCCCGCCCCCCCCCCCCCCCACCCCCCCCCCCCCCCACCCCCCCCCCCCCCCCCCCCACTCTCTCCCCCCCCCTCCCAGCCCCCCCCCCCCCCCACCCCCCCCCCCCTCCCCCCCCGCCCCCGCCCCACACCCCCCCCCCCTCTACCCCCCCCCCCCCCGACCCCCCCCCGCCCCCGCCCCGCCCCCAGCCCCCCAGCCCCCACCCACCCCACCCCCCCCCCCCACCGAGCCCCTCTGCAACATTGCAGCTAGACGGTCATTATAAAAATTTACTGTAATGATGCACTCAAGCTATATTTTCCCCCACCTTTTTATTTGTCTCATACAGTAAAACAGGCAGCTATCCCCCATTGTTGCAATAAACAGTATTGTGTCACTGCTTTTTGTGAACATTAAGCCTTTTTTCACCATAAAAGTTTGGTAATTTCTATTATTTTTACTGTGGTAGTAATTTTTGATATTAGCCCCAGTGGCAATTTCAAAGAGCCAGTTAAGGATCCCTTAATTTTTATTTCTAAGGTCACACTTTGTTTTTATTTTTAGCCCAGTTTGGCATGCATTGGTGGTAAGGACTGCTTTGCTATCCTTCATGGTCAGAAAGTTTTTACCTCACGTACCAAAAAAACAGACACAATTGTGTTTCCATGTTTACTGAAAAAAATTTTTTAAGATCTTATCAGCTTTATCAGTATACCTAGACAGAATTTTAACCCTTCAATCTGACTGAAAATTTATGGAAGAGGCATCATGTACAGTATACGAATAGTTTTTTTTTTACAAAAAAATGAGCCCCACAAGATAATATTTCCTATCAGGTAAAATGTTTGAAATGCATGTGCATTTTACAAGGAATGGAGATTTTGGAAAGAGTATAGATGTGAAATGAACTAGATGTTTGGTACAGAAAAATTAAGTTCCAAATTTAGACCCCCCCCCCCCTTTTCAGACTGAAATATCTATGTTCAACCGGTGTCTTTTAATAAATCTATTATATAAAACATTAGGGCGCGACGGTTTAAAGGTTAAACCGGGTTAAAACTGACCGATAGGTGGTTAAACGCCTGCCAAATGTTTTTTGTTTAACCGTTTTTTGCACCTAATAAATCTGCGCCGCAGTTCACCTTTATACCTAAACTGTTAGAGTAACCCGAAGTGCTTGCCCAAAAACCACGTAACAATGGGTAAACTTTGGATAAAAAATTAAAAAAGGTTTTAAAAAAAGCCCTTTTAGTCATTTGTACAGTCTCTTGGGTTTTGCTTTGATGATTTCGATCGTTCGCCCCCATGATCTGGGGTGGTTTTCTGAAATAATGTGAAATAAACTCTTCACGCAACTTTTTTTAAAGGATTAAAATTATCAAAGGGGCAGGGATTATGCAGTACCCTTCAAAACACAATACCTTTTAAAATGTGGGCCCCTGTAAACTTGATAGATAAAACTAAAAAAGTTTTTCTAGACGGCAGAAAAAATATGTTAAGTCGTTTAAAATAAAAGGGGACTTCAGGAATTTTCCCGGGGTAACTTTCCCAAAGGTACGTTTTACAGTTCATCAATCTCAAAACATATGCAAACTGCCAAAAAGGGCCCAAACTCAGTACTCTGGGCTTTAATTTTTCAAACCCCGGCTTGCAAGCCTTTTAGGTGCAATAAAAAAATTTGTAGTACGTTAGCCCCCCTATTTAAGCTGACTTTAATTTAAACAAAAGAAGATTAAACATTTTTTATAATTTTTCAACGTTAGTAAATTCCTGGAAAGTTTCAATCCCAAAATTCGCAAAGATGAGTGAAATTCTTTTGGCCATTTCATTTATTAACCCCAAATTATAAAATATGGATCATTCCAATGGTTTGAACTTCATGAAAAATCATATTATTTTTGAACGTAATTAGCATAGTTTTTTGGACTTGCTGAAAAACCCCGGCGCACTAAAGGGTAGTGCATTGTACAGTTACAATACAATTATTTGTAATTAGCAGAGCTGATTGAGCTTGCTGAATGAACGGGCCCGGCCGGCCAGCCATGTGCTTCGCGCTTCGCATGTTGCATGAACGATCGTTCATGTTTTAAAACCCTAATACATTGTACCAGTACAGTATTGCGTACGAGACAACTATGCACAGTCCCGTTATAACATCAAGTATGAGGGTAGCGACTTTTACCAAAAAGTTTCGCCGTTCATAATTATGAAGAAACTGGTATTTTTAGTAGGTATTAGTTAAAAAGGCATGCGATGTATGGCAAGTTAAAATTCAATGTTACAATTTTTATGGAGCATGCAGTAATACTATGGGTAAAAATTTTCACACCTTTACGACATAATGGCTGGAATTCTTAGCAGACACACGGCATATTACGTATGAATTGCAGCAGGGTCACAAGGCAGACTATAGTACACTGTATGTGGTACGTTTGTACTTGACACTGCTCTAGGCGTGTGTGATACTGTATCGTTGTAGCCGAGAAAGTGTTGGTCTTGAACTGTGATAATGCCCGTGATATCCATAGGCTTTTCATCAAAAGGTGCTATGTTAGACCGCCAAAATCTCAAAATGGTAATCAGTAGCAAAAAGTATGCATGTTTGTGATAAGTTTCAATAAATGCGTGATTCGCCCATGCTTACGGACTGCTTGCCAAAAATCCCAAATAATGCAAAGGTTTTAACTTGCACGCTACTTCGACGATCATCACTGCGGCCCCATTTTACGTGTAGAAATTTTGGGTATTTAAAGTGGTGGCACTCTTCCAAAATGTTAATTTTCTTTATATTCCTTGACTTGTTTTTATTTCGGTTAAAACCCTTAACCGTTCGATTTAAAAAAAACGGTTAAACGGATAGTGAATTAACCGGAAATGCACAGCCCTAATATACATGTCCTTTTTTGTGTTGAGAAGTTGAAATTAAGTAAACTATAACCAAACAAAACAGAATTACAAGTAGGATCGGTACATTTTAAATTTGATGAAAATCCCTTGTTGTTGGTTCAAATAAAAATTGCATTCTTAAGTCATGATCCAACTGTGTGCACAGACTTTAGTATGTACTGTATGTCAGGCACAGTGGAGCCATTAAATTTGGGCTTGCTAGTTGATGATGTCTAAAATTTCAGAGGGTAAGGGAAGGAAAAAAGGGGGCAGATGGAAGACAGAAGGGTGGAAAAAAGCGCCCCTTTGGGCCAAAACCTTTTCTTTAAATTAAAAAAACTGATACAAAATCTTTTACATATTATTAAAAAAAACCCCCCCCCCTTTTTCCCCCCCCCCCCCCCCCCCCCCATGTGATAAAAATAGTTTTAATACTGTTTGAAGTAAAAAAAAAACCCCCTTAAATTTTAAAAATCCAATAACACTGTATAATGTACATCCAATGTGGGTTGGAAGAAGTAGGGTCATTTGGGGGGGGATTTGAAGGGGTGGGGGATTCTCCAGGTCTGGACCCACCCATTGCTCTTGATGTTTAATGAATCTTTTGATGTCAGTCTCGATCATTTTAGCTTTTAAAATTTTTCTCGTAGGGATCCCAAAACACGATCACCTGTGAAACAATCCTCAGTTCACCCTGTATAAAGCCTATTAAAAGTCCAACCCTTGGATGCTCTAAAAAGGGTTTTTTAAAAAAAATGTAATCAAAGGTCCCCCCTATTACCTAAAAGGTTGGTTTCTAAAATTTGGGGGAAAGGTGAATGGGCACATTTTCTCTGAAAGAAGACGGTATGGGGTTGGAGACAGTGTACCAAAACCAGTTATTTCATATTGTACCTAAAGGTTTTTGAAAAACCTTTTTAACCCGGGGGCCCCGCCAAAAAACCGGGGGGGGGGGGCTCAGCCCCCCACTTTTTTAAAATTTTTAATACTTAATAATAAAATGTGGAAAAATTTTATTTTAAAAAATTGCGGCACAAAAAAGAGAAAAAATTTTCAGAAAATATTTTTTTTATTGTCCAAAGCGATAAATTGCTCCCCTGTTTTTTTCAAACTCGTGAAGAACAGGGAGTTCAAAGTTTGGGGTTTTTCAGGGCCCGGGCCCCCTGTTTTAAATCTCATACAAAGGGACCGGGGGAAGGGGGAAGGGGCAAGGCCTTTGATGTCCATGCTGCTTTTCAACAGTTTGTGATATTGTTCCCGTTTCTGTCCCTTGGAATCTTTTTAACTTTTTTTTTTACTTGTTACAGAGTCCACTATTTCCCCTATTTCATCTCATGATCAATGTGAAAAGTTTTTCTTTTTGGAAAATAATAAAAAGGGACTTTTTGACATTGGCTTTGGATTCAGTTAAAAAAGGAAAAGAACCCCCCCCAAAAAAGCGGCAAGTGAAAACCAAACATTGCATTTTTTTTCCGAAAAAAGACAATGTGTGGGACACTACCCCCGACAACATAATCTGAGCAGGCCTGTTTTTTAAGGAAATTTCGGGTTTCCCCCCCAACGGAAAACCCTTTGAAGCAAAAATTTGGGTTTTGTCCGAAATAGTTTTTGGTTGTCCGAATGAAAGGACGAAAAAAGAGAGGGAAAACAATTCTTTTTCCCGTCTTGCCACTTTAAATTCTGCATTTTTTCCCAATATTTTTTGGCAGGTACAATGTGAATGGTGCCCCTTCCACTTTTCCATTTCCCACTTTTAAGGGGATTTTCGGACTTTACTTCCGGGCCTGATGTAGGTTAACTATTCAGTTAAAAAATAAAATAAAATTTTCCATCGGACAAGTTAAAAGGGGAGAAAGTGGTTGCCCGATGAAAGGGTTTTACCGTAAAGGGGCGATCGGACAAGTGCTAAATTTAACCCCTGTTTGACCCAATCGGGTTCGGACTCAAAGTTATAAAACAAAAACCCAGACCCCCAAAATTGGGGAAAAATGCAAAAGTGCACTTAAATATTCAGAAACCTAATCCCCAAATAAAAAGTGACCAGCCCTCGGGCCTTCTAAGGGACAAACCGGGGTCCCCCTGGCCCGACAGCCTTTAAAATTTTAGCCCCCTGTTTAGGACATTTTAAAATAAAAAATTTGGGGCTTTCCGGGAACTGGGTTCAGGCCCTTTCCCTTTTGGGCTCACTATTTAGAAAAAAATAAACTCTGTGCTCTCCCCATACTTGTATTAAGCTGAAAGCAAAAGAAATTAATCAAGGGCCAGAAGCTTGGAAAAAGGCATTTTTGGGGGAAAGGGATTTTGAAATTTAAAGAAAGTTTTGGAAAAAATTTTCAGGGATCACCAAAAGTCAAACTTGTCTTTGTTTGCCGTGGAGCATGCAGAATTCAAAGGAGTATGGGGATATGGGGAAAGAGGGAAGCCCACTTTAGAAGGGGAAAATGGAAAAAAAAACCGAAATGATATTCAAAAAAATTTTGGGAGAAGGGTTAAGTTCCTAAAAAAGCGACAGGGTCTGGCTTTTCAAGGGAAGAAAAATTTTGGAAAAATTTCTTAAAAACCCCTTTAAATTTGGAGCAGCGATGACCCACATTTGGGTGATTGGTTTGAAAAAAAAGCGAGACAAGTACACTTTACATGATATTCAAAATGAAATTGTGGGTTAGGCCCGACAGATATTTTATGCAAACCTTGCTGATTCTGTAAGCGATGCAAAGTTTTTCTCGTTTTTAGAAAGAGGAATGCACAGATGTTTCCCAATGAGGAGCAGTTCTGATTTCCCTGAGATGGTTTAGACCGGGCCCTTTGGGGAACCCAAAAAGTTTTTGTTGGTTTCTAGGGAAACCCCAATATTGCGGCAAATACAATAGTTGGTGTATAAAAGATGTCCCATGAGACGAATCTTAATTGTAAACTGCGGGGGCCCAAGGGTTTGATGGGGTCTCATGGGGGTTTCCCAGAAAGGGGGTTTTGCTGCACAGCTCTTATCAGAGGTCAAGAAAGCCCACCAAACTCATTGTCAGGGGCCAGGCACTAAGCTTGGGTGTAAAAGACACCACTGAAGGATAAAAACTCCCACATGTTTGTATGGATACTACAATGGAAATATGAAAAACTGATAAAATTTTCCCCCAAAGCCCCAAGGAAATTTTGGGAGGGGGTTAAAAAACCAAACCCAGCGGGAAAACACCGGGGAAAAAAGGGTTTTTGTGTCCTGCCAGAGGATGATTCGAGCAGAAAGCTTAACCCCGAGTCTGGGCCCAATTACACACCACTACAAACTGAATGGGGGGAATTGGGTTTCAAAGGAAGTTTTGCCCTGTGAAACTAGAGCCAAAATTTCATTGGTGTTAAGTTTTCAAATGAAAAAGTTTTGACTATTTTTTTGCTTAATTTGGGGAGAAATGATTTTCAGACTTTGGAAAACTTACCTAAGATTTACAAAAAATCAAGCATGGCAGCTGTAGGGGCCAAAAGAATGCGAAACTAGGTGTAGCTTTCTACGGGAGCATGAAACCCAGATCAAATTTTCAAGGCATTTTTTTTTGTGAAAATCAAAGCAAAAAACAAGATGTAAATAAACCCCTACTATGAGAAAAGGGAGCTCCTGGGGAAGGCTAAAAAATTTGGGTTCCCTGCAAACCCAAAAAATTCACCACCAGGTTGAGGTAAATACCCCCAAAATTTTTTTTGAAGCAATTGTTTTGTGTGGAAAAACAAATTAAAAAACAGTTTTGATCAGCCAGGGTTCAAAGCTTAATGAAAAGGGAAGATCGGGTTGGATTAAATCCCTGGGCCCAATGGGGAAAATTATTCAGGGAACTTTCATTTTTAAAAGACAATTAAAATGAGGACTAAACCCTGAAAATTTTTGAAGCCCAGCTTCTCTTGTTCAAAGAGAGATGCCTCGTGGGGAAATTTATACTTGCTTCGAGGATTGTATCTTTGCATACAGAAAAGTGGACTCTCCCTAACAACTTCTCGTGTCAGAGGCTAAAAATTCTCTTGAAACTCATTCTTGTTGTCCTGCTCGAAGGGCTTTGGGGAACGCTCATTTTCTACTGCAGATGCATAAAAAACGTAGCTCTGTCTTCAAAAAAATCAATCCCCAAAAGCTTTAATAAAACAAAGCCCCGTTTTTTTAAAAAAAATTGCAATTTCTTTTTGCAGAAAAAAGGAAAATTTTTTTTTTTGAGAAAGGTTCCCAACAGCATTCGTTAGAAGGCCCCCCAAAGAACAAGAATTTTTGGGAAGTTTCAAAAAAGAAAAGAAATTTCAGAACCCCTTAAAGGGGGGGGGGGGGACAACGAAAAAAACCGCTTTTTAACCCAGGGGGGGGGGGGTAAAAAAACCTTTTTTCTGTTTAGGGGGAAAAAAAACCGGGAAAAACCACAAATTCTTTTCGAAGCCCAAGGGTTTAATTATTCCTTACAAAAGGGCATTTAATCTCTTGGAAAACAAGAGAAAGCTGGGCTTTCAAAAGGGGGTTGGAAATTTTGTTTTAAAAAATTTGGTTCTCAAAGGGGGTTAAAATTTGGCTTTAAGGGGAAATTTGAAAAAGGTTCCTCTAAAATTTTCCTCATTCCCTAGGCTTTTAAATAAAACAGGACTCCCCTTTTGCTTTGTAAGCTTTGAACCCGGGCTGACAAATCTTTTTTTAATTGTTGCCCCACAAAGATCAATTGTTTAAAAATTTAAATTTGGCGGGTTTTTACCCCAAACGCTGGGGGGGTGAATTCGGGGTTTTCCCCCCAGTCCCAAATTTTCCAGCCTTCTAGGAGCTCTCCTATTTTCCCTAGTGAGGGGTTCATTTCCCATCTTGTTCTTTTGTTTTGTTTTTCACAAAGAAAAAATGAAATTAAAAACTTTGACTGTTCTCATGCTCTTTTAAAACGTTTAAAAAAAATATTTCCCGGCATTTTTTTGGGCCGTTAAAGCTCCTTTGTTGATTTCTGAAAAGTTTTTAGGTAAGTTTCAGTATGTCGGGGAAAATAATTTCTCCCAAATTCACAGCAAAAAAATATTTCAAACTTTGCATTTGAATTTAAAAAACCAAGATTCTGGCTCATTTTCACAGTCAAGTTTTCCTTCGAGACAAGTCCCCCATTCATTTTTGGTGGTGGAATTGTCCCGGGATCGGCGTTAAGCTTTATCGAATCATCCATCGGGGCGGGGACAAAAAACCCCTTTGGGAGCCCGGTTTTTTCCAGCTGATTTGGTTTTTCAACTCCCCCAAGTTTCCCTTTGGCGTTTTTGGAAAAAAATTTTTTTCCAGTTTACAAAATTTCCATTGTAGTACCTTTACAATCATGTGGGAGTTTTGACCCTTCAGTGGTGTTTTTTTAACGCTAAGTTTAGTCCCAGGGCCATAAAACAAGAGTTAGGGGGGCTTTCTTGACCTCTGAAAAAGATCTGTCCCAGCAACACCATTTCTGGAACCACCCATGAGCCCTCCAGCATAAAAGTTTTCCCCCCAAGCAGTTGTAAATGAGAAAATTCATTCTAAGAGGACATTTTTTAGCACCAACTTTTGGGATTGCCGCAATTTTGGGAAGTTCTGGGAATCCAAAAAAAAATCTTCTTTTGGGTTTCCCAAGGGGCCGGGTTTCTATCCATCTCGGCAAATGAAGCTCCCTCCTCATTGGAAGCTTTCCTTTTGAATTCATTCCCCCTAAAATCGGCAAAAAATTTTCCCATCGTTTACAAACCCGCAATGCCCCAAAAAAAAATCTGTCGCCATAATCCTAAACAATTTCTTTTTGAATTCGGTAAAGTGAAATTTTTGTCTCGCTTTTTCTTCACCCCAATCACACAAATGTGGGTATAAAGCTGCTTTAAAAGTAAGGAGTTGTAAAAAATTTCCCAAAAACTTTTATTCCCTTTAAAAGCCAGACCCTGTCGAAAAATTTTAGGAAAATTTAAAAATTCTCAAGATTTTTTTGAATATCATACGGTTTTTTTTCCATTCCCCTGCCTAAAGTTGGGGATTTTATCTTTTTCCCCCATATCCCATACAAACCTTTGAAAATTTGCATTTCTCCACGGAAGACCCAAGGGCAAGAGGGCTTTGGTGATCCTGAATTTTTTTTTCCCAAAAACTTTCTTCCAATTTCAAAACCCCTTCCCCCAGAAAAAAAGCTTTTTAAAACTTCTGGATTGATTTAATTTTTTCTGCTTACGCGTAATACAAGTTTTGGCAGGGGCACCCGAGGGATTTGTTCTAAAAAAGGGAGCCAAGGAAAAAGGGCCTGAACCAGTGAGTCCTGGAAAGCTCAATTTTGATTTCAATATGTCCCAGCGGGGGAAAATAAATTTAGAGGCTGATGGGTCCAGGTGGGGGCACCCGGTTTGCATTGAAGGTTTAGACGGGCACTTATTGGGGAAATTTTGGGGCTGGGAAAATGAAATGGGAACGTTTGAATTTTTTTTCCTCAATTTCGGGGAGGGGGGGGTTTTGGGGTTTTTTTGTTGTTTTAAAACTTTTTTTTAGGTCCGAAACCCGGGTTGTTTAGCAGGGCTGAAATTTAGCACTGTTTCCCATGTCCGTGAAGGGTTAAAAATTGAAAAGGACAACCCCTTTTTTCTCTTTTAACTGGGGGATGGACGAGATATTTATTTTTAAAATGAATAGTTTCCTACATCAGCAAAGGGAAAATATGTCACGAAAAAACCCCTTTTAAAAATGGGGAATGAGACAGGGTATTGGGCTAACCCTTATCAATTGTACCATGCCAAAAAATATGGAAAAAAGCAGAAATTTTAAAATGGCAGAGAAGGAAATAGAAAATTTTTCATCTCTTGTTCGGCACTTTCATTTGGAAAAACCAAAAAAAATATTTCGGACAAAACCCAAAAATTTTGCTTAGGTTATCGATGGGAAAAATGAAAATTTCCTTTTTAAAATTTAGGCCCCGGGGCTCGATTATGTTGCGGTTGTTGTGTTCCCACACATTGTACTTTTTTTGGAAAAAAAAATGCAATGTTTTTGGTTTCACTTGCCGGTTTTTGGGGTTTTTTTCCCTTTTTTAACTGAACCAAAGCCAAAGTCAACATGTTTTGTAATTTGTTCCCAAAAAGAAATACTGTTCACCTTGATCTGAGAAGAAATAGGAAACTAGTGGACTCGTAACAAGTAAGTTTAAAAAGGAAATTCCCAAATACCGAAACAAGCAAAAAGATACACAATGCTAGTTGGAATTTAAACAGGCCCTGGAATCAAAGGCCCCTTTCCGGCCTTCACACTTTCCCCGCGGTCGCTTTTTTTGAGATGAAAAAAGGGGCCCGGGCGTGAAACCCCGCTTTGAAATCCCCTTGGGTTTTTTCCCCCAGAGTTTTTAAAAACAGACATTTAGAGCAAATTTAAACCGGGTTTTGGGGCAAATTAAAAAAAATCCAAATTTTCGGAAAATTTTTTTCTAAAAAAGGTTTCCCAACTTTTTTTAAAGTTAAATTATTCCACATTTATTAGAAGTATTTAATGGTTTAAAAAAGTGGGGGGGTGAAGCCCCCCCCCCCCCGGTTCGGCGGGGGCCGGTTTTTAAAAAGGGGTTTTTTAAAAACCCCAGGGACCCAAAATTTCAAAAAAACTGGTCTGGGGGGACACTGTTCCAACCCCTACAGTATTCTTTGCAGAGAAAATGTGCCATTTACCCCCCCCAATTGTTTGACAACTTTTAGGTAATGAGGGGGACCTAGATTACATTTTTTAACACGCTTTTTTGAGGGATCCCAGCCCTTTGGGTTTTAAAAGGTTTTACAGGGGGAAAATGAGGATTTTTATCCCCAAAGGGGATGTTTTTTTTTGGGGCCCCTACGAGAAAAAATTTTAAAAAGCTAAAAGATCAGAGACTAAAATCAAATGATCATTAAACCCTCAAAAAGCATGGGTGGGTTTAAAACCTGGAAAAATGCCCCCCCCCCCTTCAAATCCCCAACTGGGCACTCTTCTTCCCAAACCCACATTGGGATGTAAAATTATACAGTTAATTGGATTTTTAAAAGTCAAGGTTTTTAAATACTTCAAAACAGTTTAAAATATTTTAAAACCCCATGCAGTGTTAAAAAATATGTAAAGGGTTCAGTATTTAGTTTTAAATTAATAGAAAGGATTGGAAGGAGCGCGTTTCCACCCTTCTGTCTTCCATCTTTCACCTCTTTTTCCTTCCCTTACCCTCGGGAAAAAACGACAAAACATCAAACCTAGCAAGCCCAAATTTAAAGGCTTTTTTTTTTATTTTTTTGGTGGACAATACATTTCATAAATAAAATCTGTGCAACAGTTGGAAACCCCTGGGCTTAAGAAGGGAAAAATTTTTTTTGAACCCAAAAACAAGGGATTTTTTTATCAAAAATTTTAAGTACCGATCCCACTTGTAAATTTTGTTTTGTTTGGTTAAGTTTTCTTAATTTCAACCTTTCCCCCAAAAAAAGGGCATTTTTATTAAAGGGGTGTGGGATTTTCCCCGGTTTAAATTACTAAAGGGTTTAACCGTTTTTTTTTAAAAAGGAAAAGGTTAACGGTTTAAACCCAAAAAAAAAAACAAGTCAAGGAATATAAAAAAAAATTAACAATTTTGGAAGAAAGGGCCCCCCTTTAAATACCAAAAGTTTCACAGTAAAAAGGCGCCCCGCAGTGATGATCGGTTTGAAAGTAGCGTGCCCAAATTAAAAACCCTTTTCAATTTGGGATGTTTTGGCAAGCAGTCCGTACGCAGGGCGAATAGCAATTTTTTGAAACTTTCACAAACATGAAAAAATTTTTGCTTACTGATTACCAAATTTTTTAGATTTTTTCGGTCTACCCTAAACCCCCCTTTTTGATGAAAAACCTATGGATACACTTGGGATTATCACAGTTTCCCAAAACACAACCTTCTAAAAAAAAACCCACAAACGGGTACCCCGTATTTCCCCCCCACGCCTTTGAGCAAAGGGTCAAAGTACAAACGTACCCCCATACAGTTTTTACTATGGTCGCCCTTTTGACCCTGCTGCAATTCCCTACGAATAGCGTGTGTTTCCGGCCAAAAAATTTCCAAAAAAAAACCATTATGTTTGTTTTTAAAAAAAATTGTGAAAATTTTTTCCCATATGTAAATTTTGCATGGCCATTTAAAAAAAATTTTAACTTTAATTTTTTAAAAAGCCAAAACCAAAAGCATGCCTTTTTTACCTAAACCCATTTAAAAATAAAAGTTTCCCTTTATAAATTTTGAAACGGGGAAACTTTTTGGAACAGTCGCTACCCCCATACTGATGTTATAAAAGGGACTCGTGCTAGTTGTCTCGTACGCAATACTGTACGGTTTCAAAAGTACTTAGGTATAAAAAAAAGATCGTTCATGCAAAATGCGAAAACAGCGAAGCACATGGGGTGGCCCCGGGGGGCCCGGTTCATTCGCAAGCTCAATCAGCTCTTTAATTAAAAATATTGGGATTGTAAAGTACAATGCCCGACCTTTTAGGCGGGCCCGGGTTTCCCCTTTTAGCAAGTTCCCCCAAAAACTATGTAATTACGTTCAAAAAAAAATATGATTTTTCATAAGTTTACATTTGGGAAGATCCATATTTATAATTTTTGGGGGTTTAAAAATGAAAAGGGCCCAAAAGGAAAATTTTTATAATCTTTGCCCAATTTTGGGGATTGAAACTTTTCCCCGGAATTTTACAAAAGTTGAAAAAATTTATTTAAAAAAAGTTTTAAACCCTCTTTTTTTAAAATTTAAGGGCAGCTTTTAAAAAGGGGGGCTAACGGGGAAAATTTTCAAAATTTTTTGTTCACCCCAAGGCTTGGCCCAAACCAGGGTTGAAATTAAGGCCCCGAAACACTGAGCTTGGTCCCTTTTTTTTTTGCAGATTGCATATGTTTTGAGGAAAGGGGTGAACTGGGAAAAAACGTTTAAACCCTTTGGGAAATTACGCCCCCGGGGAAAAAATTTCCCGAAGTGCATTTATCTTGAACGACATTAAGGCATATATTTTTTTGCCGTCAGAGGTAAAATTTTTAGTCTTATCTATAAAATTTCCCGTGTCCCCACTTTAAAAGGTATTGGATTGTTTAACGGGTTCGTAATGCAAATCCCGGGAACCCTTTGGGAAATTTTTAAACCCTTTTAAAAAGTTGCTTGGGGAAAAGTTTATTTTTCACATTATTTCAGCCCCCCCATCCCCGATAAAGGGGCGAACGGAAAAAATTTTCCCGTCAAAGAAACGGGAATTTCAGGGCTGTCCCAAATGACTTAAAAAAAGGTCTTTTTTTTTTAAACCTTTTTTAATTTTTAATCCAAAGTTTACCCCCCGTTACGTGGTTTTTGGGGAAAAATTTTTGCGGTTTAATGCCCTTTAAAAAAGGGTTTTGGTTTTAATGGTGAACTGCGGGACAGATTTTTAGGATGCCCAAAAAAGGTTTAAAAAGAAACAACATTTGGCAGTCGTTTTTAAAAAAAGACCTACGGTCAGTTAACCGGGGTTAAAAGGGTTTTAAACCCTCGCCAAACCCTAATGATAAAATAATGATATATGATTAAAAAAATGACAAACTCGGGTTTTGAAAACTAGAAAATTTCAGCGAATTTAAAAGAGAGGGGTCTAAATTTGGAACTTTAAATTTTCTGACAAATCTAGTTCATTTAAATCTTTACTCTTTTTCCCAATCATCCCTCTAATTGTAAAAATGAAAAATGCATTGGGCAAAACATTTATACCTGTAGGAAAATATTATTTGTTAAAGGGCTATTTTTTTGGTTTAAAAAAAAATTTCTGTCGTAACTGGACATGATGCCTTTTTCCAAAATTACGTCATGATTTAAGGTTAATATTCTTAGTCTAGTTTTTATTTCTGATAATGCGTAAGATTTTATAATTTTCTTTTTTAGTAAACATGGAACACACAACTTGTGTCTGTTTTTTGGGGACTGGGGAGGGTAAAACTTTCGGGCCTTGAAGGATAGCAAAGCAGTCCTTACCATTTAAAAGCATGCCAAATGGAAGCTAATAAAAAATAGCAAAGTGGAAAATTAGAAATAATAATTTTAAGGGGGGCCCGTAATGGCCCCGTCTTAGAATTTTCCACTGTTGATAAATACAAATATACTCACACATGTACAATAATAGAATTACCCCCCTTTTTTATGGGGAAAAAAAAGGGTTTTAAAAGTTCCCCTTAAAAAACAGGAGCACAAAACCGTTTTTGAAAACCCAAAGCGGGAAACATGCTGATTTTCGAAAGAGACAAGTAAAATGGTTTGGGGGAATATATTTTGCTTGAGGGCATCATTTCAGTAATTTTATAAGTGACCAGCTAGTGCAATGTTTCAAAAGTGATCATGAAGATAAATCAAAATTGCCCAAAAGGTCATTCCAGGGGGAGAAAAAAAATGGAAGCCCGGGGGGTCCTCCCTGGCAAATCCCGGGTTTTTTTGGAGGGAAAATCGGGTACTTAGGTTTTGGGAAAAAATTTTAAACCTTTTTTGTACAGGAAAGGAAGTGTTTAAAAATTTAAAAATCCTTCCCAGGAAAATGAACCCCTTTCCCAAACCCCAAAATGTCTTTTTTGGGGTCCTGACTGTCTTCCCTTTACCAACAGTATTCAAGGGTTTTTGTCAGCCAAAACTGTTAATAGTGGCAAAGAAAAAGGGCCCGGAGACCCACTCCCCGGGGTTACCAAACCCCTAGGGGAAATGCCCAAAAAAGGGGGACACTAAAATTTGTGTCTTTACCTGAAAAGATGGTGACTTCAGAGTGTGGTTCACATTTGGAAAAAGGGGTTTTGGGTTTGGATCTTTACAAAAAAAAAATTTAAGCTTTTTACCCTTTTGTTAATTTTTTGACGGAAAAAAGTTTCCACAAATAAAAATGATTAAGGTTTTGAGGGAACGGGAAAAAGCAAAGTGACATTAATTTTCCCCCAATTAAACACACAAAGGAGAAAATTTCTTCTTTCCCCATTCTTGTGCCCAAAAAAACACAAAAAGCTTCAACCCCCCCCAATAAAACATTAAAAACCTAAACCCCCTAGGAAAATTTCTAAAAACCAAAATTTTATTTTTATGCAATTTAGCATGGGGACATTTCCCCCCACCTACAAGGGGAGAAATAAAACCCGTTCATTAAGCCCAAACCTTAGCCCAAAATGATCAGTGACAGATCTGGTTTTATTTTTTTAAAGCATATTCAATCATGTGTAATTGGGTTTCAGTTAAGGGGGGGGGATATCCATGGATGCTTCACTTTCATGAAAAACAAAAACATTTTGTTTGGGGGGGAAAGGGGGGGGGGGAGAGGGGAGGGAACCCTGGAAATTTTTTTTTAAAAACCAAAAAATGACTTTTTCCCGAGGGAAAATTTTTCACATAAAAATTTGTAAAATATTGGAAAAAAGGGAAAAATGGAAGAACGAAACATGTATATGAATAAAAGAGTGGGGGCCAAAATGGGAAAGGGAGGCGGGCCGGGAAGGACAGACGGGAAGAATTGAAGGGAAAGAACGAAAAAGTGTAATAGGGTTGTTTTAAAAAAGATGGAAAATGCCTTTTGGGCATCAGTTAATGGGAAAAAGGGGAAGGCCATTTACCCACAAACAGGGAAGGTTGGCCCCAAATCAAACGTGTGTACCCTTTACACAAAGCACCAGTACTAATTAGGCATGTTGTATTTTTTTGATAATGTACTCAGAAAAAAAAGCGGTTTTACAATAGAAACATGATCAAAATCATGTCAGCACAAAAAAGTTTTAAATTATTCAGCTAAAAAACTTTTTAGGAAGATAAAAAGCCACCCACTTCCCGGTTATTTTACACTACCCTGACTTTACCCTTTTACAAATCCTTGGTGCACCTTGGGGGAAACCCTCTTTAGGTTTTGGAAGGAGGCATACGCGTCATATAAAAAGTCCTATTCTGTAATGGGAAAAGGGGAAAAAAAACATTCAATTCCCTTTAAATTTGTTCTTTGCTGTAGGTTTTTTAAAGTAATAAACAGCACAAAATTTTTTACGCATATCCAAGGGATTTTTCTTACAAACGTACAAATACACAGTTAACCTACATAAAATTGAACAAACAGGGAAATTTCCTTTTCATTTTAGGCACACTTAACACAAGCCACGAATTAATCCCTAAGTAAAGTATACCGCATTAAATAGGCAATTTATCCTCTGATTAAACCCACGATGTTTAACAAGCTTTTAAAGATTTTGAAATGTACGATTGTTTACAGATGATCGACCAAATAGGACCCATTTGAGTCGAATTATTTGTAATGATAATAGGAGAGGGGAAGGTAACTTTTTTACCAATAATGTTTTTTGGGGAAAACCCTTTTCAATTTTACCATTGAAAAAATTGGTCATAGGGAAGTTTTGGAAACAGAAGAGGGTAATGGAGTTTGGGTTGGCGGCCCGGGGAATGCAAAGACGTTTTGACAAAGGAACGACAAAAAATTGTGGTCAAATGCTGTTTGTAAAATTGGGGGTGAAATCTGGACACAAGTGTAGATAACCATGCCCAAACGGGAAAGGTTGGCCCACAATTGTACTTAAACATGACCGTTTGCTGTTGGTATGTTTATGACTGTACTTGAAAAAAAATTTACAATATGACATGACAAACCTGGGGGATTGTAAAATCGAAAAAACCCCTTAGGGATAAAACATACCCGGTTATTTTCTCATCTTACCTTGCAAGTATACTGTGCCCCTTGGGGCACCCGAAGTTTAGGGAAAGGGGGATGGGTAATTCGTATTTTGTTGGGGGAAAAAAAATTGGGGGTTTTAATTAAAGAAAAACCGTTGGTTTGGGGGGGGTTTTTTTTGGGGGGGGAAAAATTTACAATCCGACTAGGTTGGGTTTCACGACTGTATTGAAGTGGGTTGAAAAATAAGGTAATTTCAGGTCCGTATTAATTTGTGACCCATGGGCTTTGTAAAAATGCCTCATATTCCCAGCTGTTAACAGGCACTAAAAGGAATTCCTTTATTTATTTTGGGGACCTTTGAACGTGTCGGTAGCACTTACTAACAAAAAACGGGGCGTTAAAAACACAACTATTAAGGAAATTTTGAGATTGTGGTTGTTTTTAACGCCCCCCTGTTTTTAAGTTTAACGTCCGCCCGGTCGTTTCAAAGGTTAAAAACCCTGGAAGTTCCTTTGTGGCCTTTAAAACGGGGGAAGCGGATTTTTAAAACCCCCAACAGTGTATCCGGTTTCCCAAAAATGTGAATTTGGAAACGATCCCTTTTAAAGAATTTGTTAACCACATATCAAACTTCGCTGTGAATCCCGGAAAACTTGAGGCTGTGTATTGTGAAATTTTAGTTTATTTTTAAACAAACAAAAACAAAAAACAAGTTAACAAAAACAGCTAACGTTTGTAAATCATGCAAAGTGGTTATAACCTTTCCTCACAAAGAACAGTTAAGAATTAATTTTTTTGGGTTTTTTATTACATTCAACGGAGCATTGAGTAAACAGTGGTTTGCCCGGTTTATAATTCAGGGAAGCAACTTGAACGCCAAGTTTTGGGAAAAAGGTAAGTAGGAGGTTTAAATTTTAACCCAAAATTTTAAATAAGATTTACCGAAATATTTGAACTTTTTGCGAATATTTGATCTGGTCAAATTTCCCAACCAACTTCCATTGGTTTCAAATTACAAATGCCAAATTTTGTTGAAAGGTAAACTTCGTGGTTTTCCAATTTCCCTTTTTGGGTAGCTTACTTCATTAATTTGTGAAGGCATTTCCACTATTTTCAAAGCATAACCCTTTCGCTTCCTTATTCTGCGTCGGTCCACCCGGCCGGCCCATTCACCATTCTTCTTACGTTTTTAAATTTTCCATAATTTATTTACCTTTTTATGTTAACAATTTTAAAAGCCCTTTTGATTAAATTCCTGGTTCCGGGTCCTCTCATCCCCAAAAAATGTTACTGAATTGACTTGTCCCAACTACAATTCCTAGTTCTTTCCCTTTAAAAAATCCACCTTCAAAACAAAAAAACTTTTAAGACTCACCGGGGTTTTTTAAAAAGAAAAATTTTCTTAAAAAAAAAAATTTTTTTTTTTTTTTGGGGGGGTTTTTCCCCGGGAAAAAATGCTTTGGAATTCATTTTCCCAAAATGGGGGTCAAAAAACTAAAAATTTTGTTTTTTTTGCCAATTTTAAAATTGGAAAAAAAATTTTCAATTTTTTTGAAAAAATTTCACTTAAAAAATTTTTAATGTGGATCCAGGTGGAAACGGAAAAAAGATTTTTTGCCACCCCAAAAAACCCTTAAAGAATTTACTTTAAATTTTTGGGGAGTAAGCTTCAAAAAAAAGGGAAAAAAAATTTTGGAAAAGGGTAAAAAAATTTATTTTTGAAAATAAATTTTTTAAACATACGATCCCAAAATTTTTTGGGGAAAATAAACTTCATTTAATGAAATTTTAAAATTAAAAAATTTGGAAACATAAAAATCACCCACGGCCCTATAATTTTGGGTAGGGTGTTTTAGGCAAAATACTTTTTTTTAATCGGTCTTTGGTTCCCTTTCCTTTTTTGGGAATACAAAAACCCCCCCTTTTTAAAAAATTTTTTTTCCTTTTAAGGATGGGCTACTTTAAAAGTTAGAGGGCCCTTTTTTTTTCCCCATAAATCCTAACCTTTAATTCCAAAAGGGAAAATTTTAATTTAAAGGGCTGGGAGAAGGGGGGCCCCCAAAAAAAAAAAAAATTTTTAAAAACCCCCCCTTTTGGGCCCCGGTTTGGGGGGGGAACCCGGGGGGGGTCCGGGGGCAAACCCCGGAACCTTTTTATTTTTCGTTTTGGGAAGACTTTTGAAGGTATTTTAAAATTTTTTTTTAAAAAATCTTAGTTTCCCCAAAAAAGAAGGGGGTTTTAAAAGGGTTAAAATTAAAGAGACCAAAAATAAAAGGTTTTTTTTTTTAAAACCCCAAAAAATTAATCCTTTTTTTAAAAACAAAAATTTACTGAAAATTTGGAGTTCCCAACCCCCCGGCCTTTTTATTCTTTAAAAATTAAACCAAAAAAAAACCCCCAAAACCCCCTGAAAAAAGGGGAAAAACCCTCTTTTTTTTTTCCAAAAAAAACCCCAAAGCCCCATCCTTACCAACCCTGTAGAAAACCCAAGTCCGCCCCAATTTTGGTAATTTATAAATTTCCCCAAAGTTTAAAAAAGTTTTTTGGGTTTTTCGTCAGGTTTTTAGGGGAATACCCGAACTTTTAAAAAATGAGGGGGAATAATGTCCCCTTTTCAAAAAATTTTTTTAGATAAATCAAGGTGGAAAAAAAAAATTTTTAAAACACTTTAAAAGGGGTTTAAAAATTTTATAGAAACTATAAAATACTTCTGGCGAAAAATGAAGGCTCGGGGTTTAGGGGGGGGGAAAAAATTCCGTACAAAGACTGTTTTATAAAGTAATTCTAAAAAAAAGATCAAAGGGAATATTTTTTTGGGGTATTTCAATTTTTGAAACCCCCTTTTTTTACTTTTTTTTCCCCGGGGGTTCTTTGAATTTTGCATATTTTTTGAATAAAAAATTTTTTAATAAAAATTAGTAGGGGAATTTTCATCCCTTGCCGTGGAAAATTTTTGGGGTTTTTTAACCCTTTAAAATTTGGAATTCCAGGTTCAAAAAATTTGCTATTTTTTGGTTTCTAAAAAAAAAAAAAGCGCATTAATTAAAAATTTTTGGTTTAAGACAAAGGCTCATTACCGCCGGAAATGGCGCGGGGTTTTGAATTTCACCCCCCCCCCCCCACCCCCCCCCCCCCCACCGCCACCCCTCCCACCCCCCCCCCCCCCCACCCCCCCCCCCCCCCCCCACCCGCCGCCCGCCCCACGCCCCCCCCCCCCCCCCCCCCCGGAACCCCCCCGCCCCCCCCCGCCCCCACCCCCCCCCCCCGCCCCCCACCCCGCCCACCCACACCCGCCACCCCCCACCCCCCACACCCCCACCCACACCCCCCCCCCCACACCCCCCCCCGCCCCCCACCCACCCCCCCCCCCACCCCCCCCCCCCCCCACCCCCCCCCCCCCCCACCCCCCCCCCCCCCCACCCCCCCCCCCCCCCACCCCCCCCCCCCCCCACCCCCCCCCCCCCCCACCCCCCCCCCCCCCCACCCCCCCCCCCCCCCACCCCCCCCCCCCCCCACCCCCCCCCCCCCCCACCCCCCCCCCCCCCCACCCCCCCCCCCCCCCACCCCCCCCCCCCCCCACCCCCCCCCCCCCCCACCCCCCCCCCCCCCCACCCCCCAATTTTAAACGAAAGTTTTTTCCCCAAAAAAATTAAAAAAATTTTTAAAAAAAATTTAAAAAAAAAAAAAATTTTTTTAATTTTTAAAATGTAAATTTTTAAACCCCCCCCTTTACCCCTGATAAAAAATTTAAATTTTTAAAAGGTTTTTAAATTTTTTAAATTTTTTTTTTTTTTTTTTAGACAAAAGGTTTTCCCCCTTTTAAGGTTTTTTTTTCTTTTTTAAAAATTCAAAAATTTTTTACCGTTTTTTTTTGGAAAACCAAAAAACCCCTTTTTTTAAAATTTAGGGCAAACCCTTTTTAAAAAAAAGTCAAAATTTTTTTTAAACCCCCCATTTTTAAAAAAAAATTTTTGGGTTTAAAACTTTTTTTTCCCAAAAAAATTAAAAATTCCGAAATGGGAAAAAAAAAGAAAAAAGCCTTTTTTTTTAAAACAGGGGTTTTAAATTTTAAAAGAAATTTTAAAACCTTTCAATTCCCCTTTTAAAAAATTTAATTTTGGGAAACTTTGCAATAAATTTAAAAATTTTAAATTTTTAGACTATTAAAAAAAAAAACTTTCAGTTTAAAAAAATTTTTAATTAATGGGAAATTTTTTTGTTTAGGACAATTTTTTTCTCCAAAAGTAAAAAGCTTTTTAAAATTTTTTTTTTAATAGTTAACCCCATTACAGTAAAAGTTTTACAAATTTACTCCAAACCAACCTAAAAATTTGTATAATAATGTTGGGGAATATTTAAAAAAAAACAAACAAAACCTGGGAAAAAATTTAAAAAACCAAATTTAAAGAGAAATAAAAAAAGGAAAAACCCATTTAAAAAAAAAATTAAAAAACATCATAATAAATTTTTTAAAATTGGGGTTTTTTTTTTATTTTTCTTTTTTCTTTTATTTAATTTATTTATTCATCAAGGTAAGTAACCGGAAAAACGAAAATTTAAGTTTTTCCTTTCTTTTCGGCTTTTTGGGTTTTTTTCGTTTATATATGAACGAATAAAAACTTTTTCATTTTCTTAACAAGGGGGCCTAAAAAAATTAAGTTATGGGGGTTTTCAAGGATTTAAAAACTTTAAAATGGGGGAAGGCAAATCTTAAAGGCTAAGGGAGGGTTAAATAAGAAACCCCCACCCCCTCCCAACAATATGTATAAAACCACTATTTTCAAACGATTATAATGACAAAAAAAATTGAGAATAATGGTCAAAAAATGCCATTTCATTTCCAAAAAATTGTTCTAAATAAAAATGGTTTGGATTTTCGAACCCCCAAAAAAGGACCCGGTAAAGAAGGTTTTGAGCCTTATAAAATACTGTAATATAATATTTCATCGGACAATTTTAATTCTTTTTAATTTTTAAAAGGAAATTTTTTTGTAAGGGGAATTTTTGGACTCAAATTTATAAAAAAATTTCTAATAAATTTTTCATGATCATGAACTTTAAAAGATTTAAAGAAACCCCAATCTTTTTTGCAAAATGATTAAACTTAATTTTAAAATAATTCCGGAATTGACCCCAAATCCCAAATGCCCTATACCTCCCAAAAAATTTGGGATTTAACACCAAGCTGTGAAAAAATTCCCTTTGCATAAGTTTAAAAAATCTAGGTTTTAAACAAGTGGTTTAAAACCAGTTTTGGGAAAAATTAGGGTTTAAACTTTGAAAATATGTTTGACCATTACCCCAAGCTCAAGGTAAATTTAAGAAAACCCATTTAATTTATTTCATGAACAATTGTTTTATCCAAAAGAAATAAATTTGGGCCCGTTAAAATTTAAATGCTTGCTAAAATTTGTTCTTTTAAACCCATGAAATTCCATTTGAAAAACCAAAGGGGGAAAAAAGGAATTTGTATTTAAAAAACCTTAATTATCTTGCAGGGGGTTGCAGGTATCCATAAATTTTATGGTTCCAAAATCCATCAGAAATGGTAGCCCAAATATAACAATTTGACAGACCAAGAAACTTTGTGTTAAATTTAAAGCTCACTTAAATTCAAAACTTCGGTTTGGTAAAAATATTCTTTTTAGCTCCTTTAATTTTTTTAATGTACCCCTTACCATAAAATGACTAAATTTTTATGTATTAGTAATTATAAAAGTCTAAGCATTTGTAAGTCAACATATTATTTAATTAATCTTCACGAAAATCAACTGTCTAAAATTAAATAAAGAAACTAAAAGGCTTTCAAAGCATTAAAACTTTCAATATTGCCCATTAGGGGTACTATTGAACTTAATTTGAATTCTGTAATTTCCATTTTTTTTTAATTCTTTAATTTTTAAATAAAAAAGTTTTTTCCAAATTTCTAGGTACCATTTGTTTATTTTACATCATGAAAAAACTTTAAAAAAATATCACTTTTTCCCCCTTTCCTAAAATTTTTTCTCGAGAGGCCCAAAAAAATACTTTTCTGTCAAAAATGCGGGTTAATTTCTGAAATTAACTTTTTTTAATTATAATTTAAAAAATTTTCCCAAAAAATTTTTAAATAAGAAAAAAATTCCAATTAAAATGTAGGTTTGGGGAAACTTGGTTTTATGTTGCTTTAGGTTTTATGGCTAATAATATTCCATTTGCCCCTACTATGAAATGAGCCCGGTCCACGCCTACACAGCATGATGCACACATGGCCACAACCATGACCACAGGGGCTGATTGCTTGCTAAAACTATTCACCACTCTCACTATAAAGTTTGAAGGCAAAAGGCAACGCGTATAAGAAAATAATGCGATCATGCTGTTCCTCACTTAGATTTTTTTATACTATCTCACCTTCAAAGCATGTCTTTGAACCTCACAGATTGAGATGTATTGTGTAGAACACATACAGAGCACTACTCAATGTAATCTTGAAACATGCAGAGCTATAAGATCATTAAGGAACTCAACCACTGCAGTAATCTTTCAGAAATGTAACAACTTAATTCTTGTAGTTGTTAAATGAAAACCATGACTACAAAAGTGATGTTGCGATTTATGTCCATCATCAAAGAACAAACTACCAAATTATCCTCATTATAGCGAGAGTACACCTTGGTAGTCTTCCTCAATTTGATACTCATCCCTAATATGTGGCCACGTAGACATAAATAATTTATCCTTTAAATTCCTGAGAAATGCATTTTTTTCATCCCAAAAATATTTATCTCAACATCAGATTCGTATGGAAGAGGAATAAATGTCATACTGTTTATTGTGCTTGTGATGAAGCCTAGATTTGATCTTAAAAAAAAAAACCTACTCAACTTTTTTTTTTTCCCTACTTTTTCCTCTAGGAGAATTTACTTGCTACTCGGAGGAAAGCAAACAAAATTAAAAATATCTTTTTCATGTACTATAAATATTTACGCCCGTTTAGTCTATTCCAAAACTGCAGGTAGCGTACCATTTTTATGAAAGTTTTAGTTTATTACTTTAACAGTTGAAACAATGCAATTCTAACTTCACAGCTCACATGAAGACATGATTATGTGTGCTAGTCTGCATGCTAATAGTCAAACTGTGAAAAATCATTGACTGAAAATGCAAGGTAGCCCTTTAAAAAGGCAGTGTTCAGAGACTAAACATATGGCCATCCCCATGTTGAAACCTACATCTTATAATCGGGGAAGTATCTGATACCCTCCTTAGAGCTACTGCATATTAAGTTGCAACCTTTACTGCAGATGAGTAGAATAATATCAGGAAAATTATTATACTTGTTAATGCAAAGCACTCTCACCTAAGGAGAAACATAACACTCTAAGTAATATTTTATAAGTTTCTCCAGGATACATGATGTTAGTTTGTCCCCTTGCTCTGTGACTTTTATGGTACTCAATGGCGTAGCCCAGAAGCTCTTTAACTAAACAGAAGCCAAAGCGTCATATCACTTTAAAAGATTCGTATGACGCTTTGAGGCGCAAAATTCTGCCTGGATAGGTAGGCATTGCCCCTACACTGTATATAATTTAGCACCAGAGTAGTTCACACCTCCAGGATTTTAATAATTATGATACATGGAGATTTTTGTCACCGATTCGACGTAATGTGTTAAGTAGCAGTAATGACCCCATCACCTTATCCTATAGCAAAAGATGTATGAATAGAACTTTATTTGACCACCAAGGCCAGAACTCAAATGCTAAGCCTGCAAACATGTTGAAATCAACATGTTCAGAAAAGAAAAAGAAGTAAATGTAAAAACATTCCTGAGAGTGGGAAATTAATGATGAATAAAGCGACCACAAGTATAAAAACATACAGATAAAAAAATAATTATAAATATAAAGTACCATCCACAGTACTAAAAAGATATAAAAAGGGGTTAATTTTCTAATAAAAGCCATGCTTATAAAATCTTGATTCACAATGGAACAATAGGAAGCGGCAGGATGTCAATTAGCTAGAACGCCACGAGGAACTCGCAAAGCGACCGATCTATGTAGGCATAATACAATTAGTGGGCTCCACACATACATAGGTCGTGGCTAATCATATCCAGAGATGTCCCTCAACTTACAAATACTCACTGTTATACGCAGTTCCTACATCATGCAGTGTACTCCCGATGAATCATCCACCCTCTGAAATTTTGTCCATCTTTCCGCAAAAGAACATGCTGTGCCCAGCCATTTCTAGCCCCAGCAGACCAAATGATAGGTATTTTATTCAAATGTTTTTTTGTTTTAATAAAAATTTTTGTTTTTTCCCCTAACCCCCCCCCCCCCCTCCCCCAATTATTTTTCCCTCCCCCCCTTCCTCCCATCCCCCCCCCATATACCCCCCTCCCCTCCTCTCCCCCCAAAAAACTTCATAAAACTGCCATATCATAGCGCAATATTTGACAGCCAGTTATAAAACATGTGCTAAGAGATTTCTGGAGTAACATTAAATATATTGAGTCATTGCACAAGGCCAAATACATTCCAGCACTAATGCTTTTAATGGCTAAATGTCAATAATGCACTATGCCCAATTCAATTTGTCATCAGTGGTTACTTCTAAACAAACTTATTAATTTTTTTTACATTATCTTTTTTTTTTATTTATTTTTTTTTTTTTTTTTTTATTATATATTTTTACTTATCTTTTTCTTTGCCCACACATTAACAATCTCTGAACCTTTCCAATAGATACTTAAAGAATAATAACCAGCGAAGAATCTTTATATAAAATGCATACTTACTTAGATTCATTTTTTTGATACTGCGTATAGATTTTGACATATAAATTCTTAAAGTTAGGCTAGACAGTAGCAGCCAACAATACTGAACTCAATTGATGTTCATACATGAAGATAGAATTGCATCCTATAGAGCAGTAAGGATGCTATCATAACAGCAAAATGGTATCCTGCCCAACTTTATAAGTAAAGGCAAGATAGGCACAGTGGATACACAGTCGTAATTTGACTCTTCGGATTGTGAAAGAGCTGATCAAGAAGAAGTTGAGCAAGCAATGGTTCCTTACGGGCGCTCTGTATTTGGAGTTTCATTGCGTATAAGGCCAAATAACCAACCTTCAAACTTGCTTATGATTGCACAGATATTTAGGATTGAAATTAGCCAACCCAAAAAAGGGCGAATTTTACAGACAAAAAGTTACGTGTTTTTTACCAAAGATACTTATGAATTCTCCGTAGAAGACCCAAATAGTTTTATGATAGCCGGATTTCTTTTTTTTTATTGAAGACCCCTGCAAGTTGTCACTTATAGAATTTGTAGTGAATATAAAAACAAAACTAACACCTCAGTAAAGCGTATATGAATATTCAATAAGTCCAGTTAAATACGAAGTGCAGAATAATCCTTACATTGTATTGAAAAAGGTCATCAAAACACTAACAGAAAGATCGCCAAGATAAAGGAACCATAAACTTAATGTATATCTAAGTGGCCTCATATCTATAACGAGGGCGAAAGCGAAAAATAGCGCAACCTGATATAGCTTATTATGATGTTTACCATACTGCAGCCATTTTTTTACAGTTTTTCCCCTCCTTATAGATAGTGTCACTTTTCAGTCTTATTAGCTTATGTTGCTTCTCTTCCTCACTAAACATGCAGCGGCCATTTTTTCACTAGTTTTGTGTTTGACTAGCAGAGGTCACCTCTGATGGCTAAAAATAGAGCTTTCGAAAGAAGATGCGTGAGCTATACACTGATACAAATGTAGCATCCTTTGTGGTAACAGGGGGGGGTTAGGAGACATACATCCAAAAATACTAACCATTTTACCCTTTGCCAGCCTAGCTGCCGCAAACAATCAGCCCAGCTATTCACAGCCACACCCTTGGCACCAGATTCAACTTTCCACTGCTCGAGTATTCCAAATAAAAAGCTCTCATTTCATAAATTGGCAATTCATTGACCTGCCCCTAAAAAAAGGCATGTCTTACATCTCTTGTGTTTATTGTTATGAAAGAAGCTAACGATATTGCTTTCCAAATGCCACAGTCTAAAATAAATAAGCCACAATATTCATCTCAATTTTCCTAAAATTTTTTAGTGATATTAGATGGTATAGGCCAGATAACTAAGTTAAGCCTACAAAGATGCTTTGCTTACTTTGATGCTACTTAGTATTGCTTCAATTTAAATGCCCTGCAGTAAATACTAGGACCCTATCCAGCCAACAGTGTTATGTATATAATTCGGGTAGGCTAGCCTGTCTGCAAGGCAGGCCCCGATTGCCCTGGTAAAGCGCTTAGTTGGCTGGATAGGATCAGTATGCGCTCTAATTGCAAGCCTACTAATCAACAACTAAACCAGAATCCAAATCAGCCGTGAAATGCAGAATGTTAAATGACATAATAGTTTCGAATACAAAAGGCATGCCTAACTATAGTCAGAGTAGCACTCAGCCAACTCTTTGCACTCAGGCTGAAAGAGAAGAAACAACAATGTTTGCTTAGAGAATATATGTATGAAGAGGAATATATTTACAAATAAAAGAAAATCAGTAACGAATAAATCTTGTTTTGTTGACCTCAAGCATGTATTGTCAATTTGCAAATGTGCCGAGTGTTACATTAAATTCAATGCATATTGCTAATAACTTAGAAATCATAACTGGCCTTACCAACTGCCTGATAACTATCTTCATTAGTGTGCTTTTACACTATAAAAACTGTAACTACCAATTATTGCTAACACCAGCCACCCCCCCCCCCACCCCATTATATGATTTGCAAAAGGATGGTGTAGCTCCATGATAAACATTTTGAGCTTTATTCATTTTCAAAATTGCGACATAAATTAGAAGAAAACTCCGTTGTGTCCTATGAGGAATTTCTGAAAACTTGCTTCAGACTCAGAAAGATAAACTAAAAAAGCCTCAGGTTCGTACAGCATTACCAGCGTCTAGTTTAGTCATCTGCAGAATAGGTCTGTGTGTCAGATGCAATATGTGTGAGCCCCGTCGTGTGTGATGACTTTATATCCTTGAGAGTAAATACTTGCCTATTTTCACTACTTATAACGGAATCTTAAGATGGATTTGATATTGAACAATATCAGAAGCATTTTGCCAAATATTACACCTTGCATGAGCACGCATAGCATCTCTATCCATTACACGACCAAAGCTAACATTACAGGCCATGAATGCTGTTCAATCTACACTCAACTTACAATTGAAAGTTACCCTTGTACTCTGATTGTACTTTCATTAATGCCAAAGATCATAGTCATTTAAGCGTTCCTCATTAACTCTATTCCAATATATGAAGAATTAACTGTAACACTCAAGGCTTAACAATCACATTACATAATATTACATTTTTCAAGTACGTTATTTCTAATACAATCAAGTACTTCATTAAATCCACAGCATCAGTTACCAATCATCTATGCTTAGCATTGAACAATGTGTACATTGAAACTATGAATTATACACATCAGTGTTAATAGATCTAATCTAGTTCTCAGTCATAGTAGTTATCTATTGCTAGCTTCTCCATCACATCGTAATCCATTAAATGTTGTCAGAAATATTACTTCTGAAAGAGGCAGCGCATAACAACCCACTGATTTTTCTAAACTGAGCTTCAACTATTTATCATACTAATTTAGTTATGTATAGCGATATATAATTTAGATATGATGTCACCTTTTCAAAAACTGTCACCCTCCATTGTTCAAGTTAGATGGTCAGTTGAAGAGCTATAATTTTAATGTATGACTAAGGTAAGTTTCAATAGCCTTAAGTGGTACACATCGCGCAGGCTTTCATGCACATGCATACAAACAGTTCGTTCCTGTGAGATTACGAATATAAAGTTTTTTCAAACATAGCTCATTTATCATTTTTGACCAAATATGGCTTTTATAATACAAGGGATGTATATTGTCATTGGCTCAAATACTAATATGTAAAAGCGATATATCAGTAATATTTTTGAAGTTATTCATGCTGTTTAAGTGTTCCAAAGATGCAATGTATTATAGGGCAGGTAGGGTTTACCATAGAAGATGTAATGCGTCAGTATCTCTATGCAATATCTGTTAGGATAGTGGTAACATAGGTACGTGTACGGTATTGTCATCCAACATTATTTTGTTGTCCATAAGTAAAGATGGCGCTTTTGAATATAATAAGCCACAAAAAGTTGCCCTGCTTAAAAGATGCCATAAATTATAAAACAGTAGTTGAGACACCATATTGTTTCATATGACCAGTGGGGATACAGGAGAGACTTCCCAATATCATAAGGACGAACCATACAGTAGACTTGAGAGTGCCAGGTCATTTGTCATGAGTACAAGTGGCAGTAGTACTCTGGATGTGTGCTATATGAGCTACACATCTTTTTAATGCGGAGATACAAGTACACAAATTTTCGCATTAAGCCCACTAATGTAACGCATCCAAAATTTGCTGGAGTACAATGAGCTACAAAACCATTCTCATGAGCTATGAAGTACAGGCATCTCTGGCCAAAACAGTGAGTATCGCAGTACATCACTCACGTTTGCCAGCAGATGCCCTAAGCTTACTATACTCATAGAATCGTTTTCGTACTTAATTGTTACTCACAAATTTTGCGACGCTTATGCAAATTTAGGCGCCAAAGCAAAATTGCTGCTACTTGCCTAACTCCATAAAAGATGTGATACTCATACTACACATCCCAGCATGACACTCCATTGATAACTCATGACAATGACTCACTCTTCAAGTCTCACTAGTATGATATATCCCTTATGATATTGAGTCTCTCCTCGCTTATCCCCACTGTCATATGCACAAAACATAATAATGCCTGTGTCTTCAACTCACTGCTTTATAAATTTTTGGCCTACTTTCCCTACAGCAACTTTTATGCTGCTATATGACATCAAAGCCCCCCATCTACTTATGACAACAAATATGTTGGATCAATTACAGACACTGCTACCAATATCGCTTATCCAATATCCCTAACAGATATCAAGAAACGGATACTAGACCAGCATACATACTCAGGCGCTAACCCTAACCTGCCCCCATATACATATTGCACTCGTGCGCAACACTTAACAGCTATTGGAAATAACTTAAAAAATATTACACTTTTGCATATCATCGCTATTTACAATCTAGTATTGAGCAATGACAACTATACCCTGATATTATAAACCATCCGTCTTCTGCCCCAAAAAGATAAAGGCATTTTGAAACTATATTCAACCCTAACAACTGATTTGCCATATCATGCATGAAACCTGACCGATGTGCTAAAAACTTAAGCCTTGAAACTACCTACATACAAAAATTATAACTCTTCATACTGCAAATCCTAATACTTACAATGAGGGTACAGATTTTTGAAAGATGACATACATATCTAAATTAATATATCCTAACATAACTACATTAGATGATAAAAGTTGAAGCCACACTATAAAAATCAGTGGTGTATGCGCCCTCTTTCAGAAGTATATATATTTCTGACAACTTTATGGACATTACGAGCTTGAAATGCCGAAAGACCACAATAGATAACTACTTGACTGAGAACTAATAGATCTATTAACAACTGATGTGTATAAATTCATAGTTCAATAGACACTTGCCTCAAAAAATACAATGAAGATAGAGTAGCGTAATGATGCGTGTGGATTTAAATGAAGTACGCAGAGTGATTAGAAAATAATTAACCCTTGAAAAATGCTAATTTATGTCAAGTTGATTGTAAGCCTGAGAGCTTTAATTTTTTCATATATGAAAGGTTAACTGAGACACTCTAACATGACATGATCTTTCGCATTAATGAAAAGCCTACATCAGAGACATAGGGTTACCTTTCATAATTGTAAGAGTGATAGATTTTGACAGCCATTTCATGCACTGTAATGATTAATTTAGCTTTGCGTCAGTAATTGATAGAGAATGGCACGTCCATGCCAAGCGCTTAATATTGGCAAATGCTATGAATATTGTTCAATATACAAATTCCATCCTTAAGTTCCTATAAGTACAAGATATTTACTCAAGGAAAAACTAAAGCTAAAAAACGATTAAAACACACACACAACACCTCACACATACAACTACACACACCTATCTCTGCAGATTGAACTAACTGCCAGACCTGGAAATCTTTACTAATCCTAGCCATTTTTTAAGTTATACTTTTGAGCCGTGATGAAGCAATTGTTGTTTTCAGAAAACATCATCAGGACCAAACGGAGAGTTCTTCTTAATTGCTATGTCCAAGACAATTTATAGAAAATGATGAAAGCTCAAATGGTTTACATGCCGACTACACCATCCTTTTTCAAATCATATAATGGTGACATAATGCTGCAGCTACAGTTCTTAAAGGGTAATAGCACACAATAGCAAGAAGGTATCGAGCCCATTGGTAACAGTATGATTCTAAGATTATCTACAATAGATTGATTAATGTAATCACCCACTATTTGCAAATGACAATAAATACTTGAGCAACAAACAAGATGTATATGCACTATTTATACTTTATTTTGTAAATAATCCCTCTCTCCATACAATATTTCCCCCAAGCAAATCATTTTGATTTTCTCTCTTTCACATAGCAAGATTTGCCATGTGCACTAATCTTAGCATTAAGTATCATGCCTTTCTGTATTCAACACTAGTTAGCATATTAACATTCCTACTTCGAGCGCTATCTTGGATTATGATAATACGGTTGGTAGGAAAGTGAGAGCCTTGCATGAAGCCCATACCTATCCCATCAGCCAACTAATCCTATCCAGGCAATACCAGCGCCCTGCCAAAGACAGCATAGCCAGCCATATTATTATACAAACACTCGGTTGCATCTAGCGCCATAGGTACTTGTATTTTACTGCAGAGCATTTAATGAAGCAATACAGAGCATGCATCAACAGTAACAAAGAGCCGTATATGTACTTAACATTAGTTTATAGGCCATACCAGCTAATATCACAAAAATTAGGAAATAATGTGAAATAGTTACGCGCCTGAAAATTTATTTAACATCGCCAATTTGAAACAATATTCTATACTATCTTCTATAACAATAAAACACAAGAGCTGTAAGACATGCCTTTTTTTACACAATGAATTCGCCAATTTATGAAATGAGAGCTTTTATTCTGAAATCGACAGTGAAGTTATGAAGGGGCTAATCCTAGGCTCGCTAGAGCTGCTTTCCTAATGACATGTGAAAGAGCCTGGCCAATTGTATTCCACACTGCCAAAGTGCGATAAATGCGTAAGATTTTAGGCGATGCTAGTAGCTGTTACCACTAAAGGATAGCAAACATACTTGATATCAGGGAAAGCTCTCACCATCTTCACTTCAAAAAGCTCTCATTTTCCACCATCAAGGTGACCATCTGCACCACCTGATGTGAAAAAATGCCCCCAAAGTTAAGGAGGATAGAAAGACAATCCATAAATATAAAGACTGAAACAGTGACACTATCTATATCCAACGAGAGAAGAAAAACTGAAACAAACATGCTGCCAGATGGAATAAACATCAAATAGCATATATCAGTTTGCGCATTTATATACCCTCTGTTAGGTAAGATAAAGCATTGAATATTCACATCTAGTTATAAGGTTCCTTTATACTTGCGATTCTTTCTGTAGTATTGTTTGCATCCCTTTTTATCCAAAATGTAAGGATTACTAGTTTTTTACACTTCTGTAATTTAACTCGGACATATGACATATTCAATATACATTTCACTGAGAGCAATGATTCACTTAACTAAAGTGCACAACTTGCACTTCAATAAAAAAAAAGAAACCCCACAAAAACAATTGCCATTCACAGAATCAAAGTATCTTTGCGTAAAATACGTAAACTTTTGTCCTGTAACAAATACCCCTTTTTGGTCTCAATTTTCCAACAAAATATAAATGTCAATCAAAGCAAGTTTGAAGCCGTGTAATTTGGCCTCTATCCTAACAATCCTCCTATACCAATGAAAACTCAAATACAGGAAGCCCCTAAAGGAACCATATCCATTGAACCACTCCCTTCTTGATCACTCTTACATTCACAAATAGCCAATAGCAAAATTACGACTGCTCTATGTATCCACTCGAATAGCCATACTTGCCCTTTCAACTATTAAAGTTTGCAGATAACACTGTATGAATACCATTATCTACTAACGCCGGACAATTCTACTGGTATGAAAATCAATTGCAGTTCAATTTGTTGCCTACGTCACCCTAACTTTTAAGAATTTATAATGTCAAAATCTATACAGCACAGACTAATCATTTGTCTGCCTAAAGATACTCCCTGACGTTATTCATCTCTTAAGTATCAAAGGTTCAAGAGATTTTGAATGTGTAGCAATAGTAATAAGCTAATGTTAGAACCAGTAAACACTGATGACAAATTGAATATAGCGCATATATAGTCCATAATATGACATATGACCATTCAAAAAGCTTAGGTGCCCTGGACTCTTTTGCTTGTGCATATACTCAATTCATTTTAATGTTAATCCACTAAAACTACGTACACTATGTTTTATAACTCTGTCCAAAGCTAGTTAATGGCCCCCCTACTAATCATCTTGCACGTCTGGCCTGGCGGCAGCCAAATGCCCTGCAACATAGTTACTTTATGACAAAGACTGGACAAAACTATCATACAGAGCAGGCGTGCGAAGGATCATGGAGGAGGACACTGCATGATGCCTAGGCCACACCCTGCGCTATTAACAGTGAGATTGATGGGTAAGTTGAGCGGACATCCTGAATGATGATAGACCACCATCTGTTATTGTGGATTGCCCCATCGTACTAGTATTAATTCCTAGATCTGGCGTCCGCTTGCGCAAAGATTCCTCGTGCCGTTAACTAATTGACATCCTCCACTCATTTAGCTATCCATGTGCCTAATCCAAATTCTATACATGGCTTATAAGTAGCAAAATCAACCCCTTTAATTATATTATTAAGATAATGTGGATAGGTCACTTTATATTTATAATTAATTTTTTTTACATCTGTAAATGTTCTTTATACTATCTGGTCCCTTCTATTCATCCATTTTAATATTCCTCTCTGCAATGTTATGTACATTTAACTCTTTTTCTTTTTTACTGCAACATGTTGCATTTCAAATGCTTTCTGCATGGCAATTTGAGTACATACACTCTTGGTTGGTCAAATAAAGATTCTTCTTCATACCTCTTTTCTAATTAGGGATAGTGGGTGACTGGCGTCATTACTGCTACTAAGCCACCATTACAGTCCTGACTTGGTGTAGCTGCACAAAAATACTCCAGATATACAAATCTATAAAGCCTGGAGGGGGTAGAACTACTTTCTGCGGCCTGCTAAAATTAATCCAGTTAGCGGCCCTAATCCCCCCCCTCCCCCCCCCCCCTCTCCCTCCCCCTCAAATCCTCAACCTATCCAAGCAGAATGTATGCCTCAAACTCATACGAATCTTTAAGTGAATTAGACCTTTAGCTTATCGTGCTCTTTCTTTAATTAACAGACTTTGCTACCATCTGAGTACCATAAATGCGTGCAAGCGCCATGGACACTACATCCATGGATCATAAGAAACATAAAATTATTACATTATAGTGTTAGTTTACCCAGAGTAGAAGTGCTTGTTAAGCCATTAAAAGTTAAAAATTTTCCTGGAATATTATACTACTTCATATCAGTTAAAGGTACTGCAACTTAAAATTGCCCCAGTAGCTTTCTAAAGAGAACCGGGTATCAAAACTCCCCCCCGATATAAGAGGTAGGTTCTCAACATGGGAAAGCCCATGTTTAGTGCTCTGAAGAACACTTGCCCTTTTTAAAGACACGCTTGCCATTTTCAGCTCAATGCATTGTTCAGCGTTTCTATCATGCCAGATCACACATCATCAAGTTCATAGTCTCATTTCTCGTACTGTGAAGAAAATTGCATTCGCTTTCAACCTCCGAAAGTAACAAATAAAACTTTCATAAAAATGAGCTTACCCTCAGTTTTGGCAACATAAAACTAAAATTTAAGTACATGAAAAAGCATAAGTTAAGATTGTATGCTTTCCCTCCAGTAACAAGAAATTCCTCCTTTATAGAGTCAGTTTTTTTTTTTCAAAATCAATCTACTTCACACATAGCCACAATCAAACAGTCATGACATTCTAAATCCTTACCACTTAACCCATACAATCTGCATGCTTGGAATAATATTTTTGGATGAAAAAAATAGCCAAATTTACTCAGATTTAAAGGATACAATTTATATTAATGTCTACGTAACGCCCCACATATTAAAGGATGAGGGTTGGAGAGGAGTTTTTTTTGTTTTTCTCTTTTTTTTGCACTTTGTTGCTATCAATGAGGCAAGACACAACCCAGTGCTACTCTCCTCATTGAGGAAATATTCAAGCGCCTAGTTTGATAGACTTTTGACCTAATGGCAGCAAAATCCAACATCACTCTATTAATGGATACATGCCTTTCATTTAACAACATAACAAGAAGTAAGTTGTACATTTCTATAAAAGCATATTACTGCAAGCGTGCAAAGTTACCTAAGAAGTCTTAATGATGTCTTCAAGGACATGAGTAGCGCTCTGTATGTGTTCTCACAATACATCTCAATTGTGCAGGTTAAGAATCGACATGCATTTGAAGGGCTAGATAGCATTAAAGTGAGGAAAACATGACCATTATTATTCATTTATTTTTAATACCTGTCTTATTAGCCTGTCAAACATTTATACGTAAGAGAGTGCGTAAACATTTAGGCCAAGCAAGCAGCCTGTGGTCTATGGTTAGCTGCGCATGCGCTGTGCAATGCGCCTGTACAGCTATGAATGGAACCCTAGCACTACCACAATGCCAACCTCAACATGGGCTTCGTCAAAGTGTTTGTATCCAGCCACCAGTTCCAGACCAAACCATTTCTCGCCAACTATGGCCCAAATTTAACTATCCATAACTGATTTTCTTCCGCCCAGTTCCCATACTTCAAAATACTAAGCCTCACTAATATGCCAAAACTGAGCTAGCTATACAGCCCACCACTGTTATATACTACACCAGCTGAATATTAAAAAAACTCCCCCCTTTACAGACCCTTTCCTCAAGCTTTGGCCAGTGCATCATCCGGCCCACCACTGGTGATCTGCAGAAACGTCACCCAGCATTTATTTGCATCTAACTATAACAGCACACAGTTAAGTGAGTGCCAGTGAATGCAGAACAACAAGTAGTGGCCTAATCCTTGATCAAGAGATGCCCATTCTCACATCATCACCCTTAATGTATCCCCATAACAAGTAATACCAGCCCAACCTGTTTTTCTTCTTTCACTCCACGAACAAAGTCTCCTTCATAATCAACCCAACTATTACATGGACAGATGACAGTTATGTGAGCTAGATAGGTAAATTCATTGCTCTAGCATTGTAATACATATAACTTAAAATATTTTTAAGGACTGGATTCCCACCAGTAAGTTTGTAATTTTCGTAAGTTCACTGGCCATGCTCTTAAACGCTATTCATGAGACTGTCGTAAAAATGAATTCACATGGAGGGCTGTTCAGTCTACATACTTTGATCAAAGTACGCACTCAACTGATATCGCAGACAGACAGAAATGTAGCTCGGAGTAAATCAATCAGACTTTTAGCCTCCCCACATTAAGCATTTGTGGATAACAGAAGCCATAGTACAATTCATTGAATCCCAGACAAGTCCATTTTTATGAAAGTTTTTTATTACTTTCAGTTGAAACAATGCAATTTCTTCACAGTACATAAAGGACTATGTTTATGTGTGTATCTGCATGATAGAAACCTAAAAAAATCATTGACTGAAAATGGCAAGGGTGCTTTAAAAAGGCAGTGTTCAGAGACTAAACATTGGCTCCCATGTTGAAAACCTCTCTTATATCGGGGAGTTTTGATACCTCCTTAGAAGCTACTGCATATTTAAGTTGAAACCCTTTACTGAATGAGTAGTAATATCAGGAAATTTTTACTTTAATGCAAAGCACTTCACCTGGGAAACTAACACTTAAGTAATTTTTTATGTTTTATGATCCATGATGTAGTTCCTTCCCTTTGACTTTTATGGTACTAAATGGGTAGCAGAAGTCTTAATAAACAGAAGCAAAGGTCAATCACTTTAAAGATTCGTATGAGTTTGAGCAAATTCTGCTGGATTGGGTAGGATTGCCCTACACTGATTAATTTAGCACCCAGAAGTAGTTCACACCTCCAGGTTTTATAATTTGATACTGGAGATTTTGTCACTGATTCGACTGTAATGTGCTTAGTAGCAGTAATGACCCCATCACCTATCCCTATAGAAAAGAGTAGAATAGAACTTTATTTGACCAACCAAGGGAACTAAAAATTGCCTGCAAACAGTTGAAATCAACATGTTCAGTAAAAAGAAAAAGAGAAAATGTAAAAACATTCAGAGAGGAAATTAAATGGATGAATAAAGGACCAAAGTAAAAAAAACATACAGATAAAAAAATAATTTAAATATAAAGTACCATCCACAGTACTAAAAATATTAAAAAGGGGTTATTTTCTACTAAAAGCCATGTTATAAAATTTGATTACACATGGAACAAAGGAGGAGGATGTCAATTAGTTAACGCACGAGGAACTCGCAAGCGACCAATCTGGGAAATAATACAAGTAGTGGGCTCACAATACATAGGGTGGCTATCACATCAGGATGTCCCTCAACTTACCCCCCAAATCTCACTGTTATACGCAGTTCCTACATCATGCAGTGCCCTCCCGATGATCCTTCCCACCTCTCTGTAATTTTGTCCAGTCTTTCCAAAGAACATGTTGCAGCATTTCTCCCCCAGCAGACCAAATGATAGTCCCATATACTAGCTTTGACAGAGTTATAAACATGTGTAAGAGTTTTGGATTAACATTAAAAAAATTTGAGTATGCACAAGCAAAACATTCCAGCACTAAGTTTTTTAATGGTAATGTCAATATGACTATGCCAATTCAATTTGTCATCAGTGGTTACTTCTAAATACTTATTATTTTGCACACATTCAATCTCTGAACCTTTGATACTTAAAGAATAATAACCAGGAGAATTTTTCCAAAATGATTATCGTCTGTATAGATTTTGACATATTAAATTCTTAAAAGTTAGGGTGACAGTAGGCAACAAATGAACTCAATTGATTTTCATACAAAGTAGAATTGTCCTTAGAGATAAGGTATCATAACAGTGTTATCTGAAAAACTTTATAAGTAAAGGGCAAGATGGCACAGGATACACAGTCGTAATTTTCTATTGCGATTGTGAAGAGTGTCAAAAAGGGGGCAAGAATGGTTTCCCTTTTGGGGCTCCTGTATTTGAGTTTTCATGTATAAGGCCAAATTAACAACCTTAAACTTGCTTTGATTGACAGATATTTTGGTTGGAAATTGAACCAAAAAGGGGATTTTACAGGACAAAAGTTACGTAGTTTTACAAAGAATACTTTGAATTTTGTGAATGCAAATGTTTTTTTTGGGGTTTCTTTTTTTATTGAAGTGCAAGTTGTCACTTTAGTTTAGGGAATATTACCTCAGTAAATGTATATTGAATATTCAAGTCCATTAAATAACAGAATTTCAGTAACCTTACATTTATGAAAAAGGATCAAACAACTAACAGAAAGATCGCAAGATAAAGGAACCATAACTAATGTTATATTAAAGGCTTATCTTACTAACAGGGGAAAATGGCAAACTGATATAGCTATTTGATGTTTACCATACTGCAGCATTTTTTTCAGTTTTTCTTCTCTTATAGATAGTGTCACTTTCAGTCTTATATTTATGTTGCTTTCTTCCTCCTAACAGGGGCATTTTTTCACTCAGGTGGTGCGATGGTCAAACCCTTTATTTGGGAAAAATAGAGCTTTTGAAGAAGAGGTGAGCTTACCCTGATACAAATGTTTGCTTCCGTTGGGGGTAACAGCTACATACATCCAAAATACTTACCATTTACCCTTTGCAGTGTGGAAACATTGCCCGCTATTCACATGCACACTCTTGGCACCAGATTCAACTTCACTGTCGAGTTTCAAATAAAAGCTCTCATTTCATAAATTGGCAATTCATTGTGTAAAAAAAGGCATGTCTTACACTCTTGTGTTTATTGTTATGAAAGAAGTAAGAATTGTTTCAAATTGCAGTTAAATAAATTTAAGCCACAATTTTATTTTTTTCCTAATTTTTTTGATATTAGCTGGTATGGCCATATAACTAAGTTAGTACAAGACTGCTTGTTACTTTGATGCACTTGTATTGCTTCATTTAAATGCCTGCAGTAAATACAGGACCTATCCCGCAACAGTGTTTGTATATAATTGGCTGGCTAGCTGTCTTGCAGGCAGGCTGATTGCCCGGTAGGTTAGTTGGCTGGATGGATAGATGGCTCAATGCAAGGCCTACTTCCAACAACCTATCAGAATCCAAATAGCCTGAAGAGAATGTTAAATGCAACTATTTGAATACAAAAGGGCATGTACTATAGCAGGTAGCACTGCAATCTTGCTAGGTGAAAGAGAGAAACAAATGTTTGCTTAGAAATATTGTATGAAGAGGGAATTTTTTAAAAATAAAAAAATAGTGCAATACATCTTGTTTGTTGCTCAAGATGTATTGTCATTTGCAAATGTGGGTTTTACATTAAATCAATCTATTGTAATAACTTAGAATCATACTGTTACAATGCTGATACTTCTTCATTGTGTGCTTTTACCTTAAAAACTGTACTCCAATTATGTACACCATTATATGATTTGAAAAAGGATGGTGTAGTCCATGTAAACATTTGAGCTTTATCATTTTCAAATTGCTGACTAAATTAAAAAAACTCCGTTGTGGTCCTATGATGTTTCTGAAAACTTGCTTCATCACTCTGAAAAAATAACTTAAAATGCTAGGGTTTTAAAGATTCCCAGGTCTCAGTTTAGTCATCTGCAGAATAGGTGTGTGTAGTGGGGATGTGTGAGCGTGTGTGTGTGTTTTTCCTTGAGAGTAAATCTTGTACTTATAGGAACTTAAGATGGATTTGATATTTAACAATATTCAGAAGCATTTGCCAATATTAACCTTGCATGGACGTGCCATCTCTATCATTAACTGACCAAAACTAACATTACAGTGCATGAAATGCTGTTCAATCTACAATACTTACAATTTGAAAGTTTACCCTGTCTCTGATGTACTTTCATTAATGCAAAGATCATGTCATTTAGGTGTCTCATTAACTCTTTCAATATATGAAGAATTAACTTCTCAAGGCTTACAATCACTTACATAAATTACATTTTTCAATACTTTTTTCTAATCACTCAGTACTTCATTAAATCCACAGCATCTTACCACTCATCTCATTGTTGTTTGAGCAAGTGTCCCTTGAACTATGAATTATACACATCAGTGTTAATAGATCTATTAGTTCTCAGTCAAGTAGTTATCTATTGTGCTTTCCCATTCACATCGTAATCCATTAAAGTTGTCAGAAATATTACTTCTGAAAGAGGGCGCATACCAACCCACTGATTTTTAAGTGTGGCTTCAAATTTTATCATCTAAATTTTGTTATGTTAGGATATATATTTAGATATGATTTCAAACTTTCAAAAACTGTACCCTCATTGTTAAGTAGTGGTCAGTTGAAGAGTATAATTTTTGTATGTAGGTAGTTTCAAGCTTAAATTGTACCCCGGCAGGTTTCCCCCCCCCCCCCCCCCCACCCCCCCCCCCCCCCACCCCCCCCCCCCCCCACCCCCCCCCCCCCCCACCCACCCCGCCCCCCACCCCCCTCCCCCCCCCCCCCCCCCCCCCCCGCCACCCCCCCCCCCACCGACCCACACCCCCCCCCGCCCCCCCCCCCGCCACACCCCCCGCCCCCCCCACCCCCCCCCCCCCCCCCCCCCCCCCCCCCCCACCCCCCCCCCCCCCCACCCCCCCCCCCCCCCACCCCCCCTCCCCCCCACCCCCCCCCCCCCCCACCCCCCCCCCCCCCCACCCCCCCCCCCCCCCACCCCCCCCCCCCGCCCCCCCCCCCGACGCCACCCCCCCCCCCCACAACCCCCCCGCCCCCCCCGCCCCCGCCCCCCCCCCCCCCCCCCCCCACACCCCCCCCCCCCCCCCACCCCCCCCCCCCCCCACCCACCCCCCCCCCCCCACCCCCCGCCCCCCCCCCCACCCCCCCCCCGCGCGACCCCCCCCCCCCCCCACCCACCCCAGAGTTTAGGCCCTGTGGGGCAAATCCTGGGGTAGGCATCCTGGAAAAAACCCGTTGAAGGGTAAAACCCACAATTTGTTTCTCTCCCCAGTTGATTTGCCACTTGTTTACTACATTTTTTAAAAATGTTTAAGTAAAAAAAATACCCCTGGAACCTAAAGGGAAGAAACCAAAAAGGGATTTTTTTTTATTTTGCAGAAATTCTATAGGGGCCCAAAAAAAAAGCCCTTTTTTGGGGGGTTTTTGGGGAATTAAGTGTAAGATCATGGGGTGAATTATGAAAGTTCAGGTCTACAGGGGTTTTAAACTGTTGGCCCAATTTTTAATGGGAATACCTTCATGAAAAACAAAATTTGGATTCAGAAAAATTTCCTTTTAACCGCGAAAAGTGTTATTTAGATGCTTTTAAACTTTTACAATAAAGTAAAAAGGGCCCTTTTTGGAAATAAACCCTTTTAAAATAAAGATCTCGTAAACAAAATTTTGGTGGATTTTGAATGTTGTTCCCCATCCAAATCTACCAAAAACCAATAAAAATTTTCACTTTTTAAAATTTTGGGGGGTTAAGGTATTTTTTGTCACAAATCTCCCCGACTAGCCAGCTATACATGTTTGATGTGGGGGAAAAAAATATACAAAAAAATACGACAAAAGTTTTTAGATAAACCCTTGGAACCCACTTCAAGTTATCTAGGATTTTGGATTTGGAAACCGTTTGTTACACCCGGGCCCTTTCTTACAGTAAAATGAGAGTTTTCTGTCGTTCCCAATGGATCTTTAAACAGACAATCCCCAAATTTATTTAAACACAGGCTTTCCCCATCAGGAACCCATACTGGGGCCCAAGCCACACCAAGGGTAGGCCCTTTTCCCCCAAATATGGACCCTCTGTAGGCCAATCAATTTAGGTAGGTTATGATGGGGTTTTACGTCCCATTTTCCAACCAATGGTCAAGCGGCCCGGGACCAGGGCCCCTTTTTTCCAGGGTGGCTCACTGGCGTTTCCCTACTCCATTTTTTATGTGAGCCCCAAAACACAAAGCAGTAGGTTCCTTTTTTTAAGTTTTTTTTTGGTATGACCCGGCCGGGTTTTTGAACCCTAAAACCTTTCCGGTTTGAAAAGTCGGAGGGCCTTTAACCCCATTTGGACCACGCGTCGGATAGGCAATCAAAAAAGTCCCTTTCATGCAGGGGGCCCAGGTTCCCCAATACAACCAATTAAATATAGGCCATGCGGGCCCAAAAAATACATGCCACATGTAGCGCGCCCCCCGGTTCCCGTCCACAAATACCACTTGATATTTCCGGGTTTTACAATATGGGGGGCCACTGGGGCCCCATGTATTGGCCCCCCGGGTTTCCCCTATCGGACCTTTTGGGCCGCGTACCCCATGCCGTGCCCCAAAAAACTGTTCCAGTGCCCCCAAAATCTTCCCAATTTATACCCATTGGGCCAACCCCCTGTGCAGTCTTTTTACAGTTTATAGGTAAAAACCCCTGGGCCCTTTTATGGGGGTTTCACCCGGGGAAAGGTCTGGAAAAAAGGTTCCAAAATTTAAACGTGGCCACAAAAACCCCAAAAAAAGTTTAAAAATTTGGCATTTTAAGGGTTTCCAAATTTTCAATTCCCCGTCCCAAAAGCGAGTTCGAAAAAGTAAAGGGGGCCCAAAAGGGGCCCGGGGGGTTTCGGTAAACAAAATAGGGGATGTGCAGGTTCAATGATTACAGTTCGTACAACTGTTAAAGAGAGTATACCTGCTAAAACTAAAAGTAAAAAAAGTCATTTTATCATTTGAGACATCTCATATTAAAAGGTTTTCTTTAAATTTTTTCCCAAAAGAAATTATCCATTTTTAAAAAATTTCCCATTTTTTTCTGTGATTTCTCCTCTCCTTTTTTGTACTATATTTTTTTTTACTTTTCCTTTAAGGGGTTTGGGAAAAAGGAGGGGGGGCACCCCCCTTACCCCCCCTATGTGGGGGCTGTTTTTGTAAATCATGGCCCCAAAAATCATTGCCCTACACCCTAACAAAGGAAAGAATTGGGGCCAGGTTTTTTTTTCAAATAGATATTAGGGTATAGCCCCTAAACCCGGATTTGGGCTCTTTTTAAACCCCCCCCTAGAGTTTTGGGAAACCCCCCACACCTAGTATAAAAAAAAAAAAATGTTACCCTTCTTGACCTTTTAAAAAAAAATGAATACTTTTCTTTTAAAAAATTTTTTTTTAATTTTTTTTTTTTTATTTTAATTACCGCCCCCAGCAGGCCAGAAAATGATTTTAATCTTTTATCTTTTTTTTTTTTTGTATTTTCTTTAAATTTTCCCTTCTGCGTTTTTTGATTTTTTAATTTTTTTGTTTTTTTGCTCCCCCGTTCCCTTTTTTTGTGTTTGCTTGGGGTTATTGAGTTTTAATTTAAACTTCTAGTTTCAAGGGTTTTTCCATTTTTTTATCACCCACACTCTGAATTATAATACAAATTCAGGACGGCAATACGTTTAAAATTTTTAAAATATTGGCCCAAAAATGCTATGACAAGTAAAAATTTTAAAAGGGAGTCTATTGTACAAATGCTTTTTCTTCATCATCCACTTCCCGTAAACCCCCTTTGCCGGGCCCCAAAACTGCCCCGTCATTTCCCCTTTGCACTTGCAATTTGGAGAATAAAATAAAAAGTGGGGTGTTTTTATCCTGAAAAATAATCATGAAAAAAAATCTGACGCAAACCCAAATACGTTTCCCCCCGATCCAAGATTTCGACCTCTGAAAAGAACCCGAGCGCCACTCCCTGTTTGGTGAATTTTTTAGCTTTACCCCCCACCCCCCGGGGGAAAGCTAGCACTATACGGGAAGATTCTGGGTTCGCCCTGAAACAAAGCTCCTAAAATGTTAGGGCTGAGTCGGTTGCAATGTGTAAATAAAGTTTAAAGGTTTTCGCCAGGGACAAATTCAAGGCTTCAAAAATGCAGAAAATCGTATTATAAGGCAAAAACTGCATCTCAATAGTTTTGGCTTTTGGGAAAGATAAAATTTTCAAAGAAAAATTATATATAATTTATTATAGAAAATATATATATTTTTATATATAAAATAAATATATATTTTATATATAAAAATTTAAAATAAAATTTTTTTAACAACAGTGCGTTAGGGAAATCTGTGATCCCACCGCATTGATTAGACGTGCATTTTTTTATTTATGATTTTGACACCGGTGTGGGAAATAGTAACAACTTTGTTGCTATCCCCCTACATATGGTGCAGTTTTGTGCTCATAATCAAAAGGGAAAGATATTCAAACTTTTCAACATATAAAATTTTCAAGGAAAACAGGACCATTTATACAAAAAAACAAAAAATTTTAGCGTGCCACTTTACTTTAAATTTCTGTGACATTTTTGAGTACAGAGGTATTTTTCGAAAAAAAAGGAATATGCTGCGTTAGGAAGGAGTATTGTAAAGGGGGGTTTGGAGGTTTTCCCCTTGGAATTTTTTCTTTTTCACAGGAAAACCTATAAAATTCGATAAAATTGTAAAGTTTTAGTGTTGGTATTGAGTAGGCCCTACCATAAATTGTTAGTTAGCTAGTATACCAAACATTAAACCCCCGTTGGCTTGATGTGAGACCATCCCTTTTCGAATCCTCTAAATCGGGAAAGAGAAAAATTTGGGGACGTTTAAAAAAAGACGAATATTCACTCAAAAAGGGGTGAGAATGACTCTTTTTGGTTTAAATTTTTTTTCACCCAAAAATTTAGATTGGCCTAATTTCACTCAAAAAGGGGGCAATTTGTTCTGTCGATAGGCCCGCCTTTTTCCAATCAACGAAAAGGCCTGCAAAAACCCCCAAATTCCCATTTTGAAGTTCACAAGAGAAGCGGTGGGACTTAGTGAGATTATAAAATGGGGCAAATAAAAAACTAGTTTTACCCGGAAAATTTACAAAGTTGAAGGGAAGGGATAGTCGCGAAAACCCTGCGTGATTTGAAAAATAACCAAAATCTGAAAATTTTCCCTTACAGAGTTTTTCAGTTTGAGAAAACATGCGTAGTAAGGGCAAGGAAGGAAAATTTTGAAAAACGATTTAGTGACAAAAAATTTTCACATTTGCGTATGAAAAAAAGGGGCCCAAGGATACTCTTTTGGGTTTACCTTAGAAAAGTTGAGATGATAAACTTGTCCCAAATAAAACCCTTTTTTACGGTGGCGCTCTTTCATCTGTACGGGTTCGTTGCTTAGTAAACAGCCAAAACAACTGCAGTCCGTATTTCTCCTCTGGGATTTTAAATTAAGGGGGGGGTTTTTATTCATAAGCTGTTCTTATGTCGAAAGGACCTTTCCCAGTGCCCATAAAGGGGACGCGCCCGCACAGCACGGATCCTTTTTAAATTTTAAACTAGTAGCTCTCTCGTCGACGATTTCCCCGTACCACGGGGGGATCACCCATTTGGAAAAATTAAAAACCAAAGTTATTAGCGTCAATCCGTGTCATGTGCGGCGCGCCATTTATGGACAGGGTTTAAAAATAGACACTGTGAAGGGCCCTTTTCGAGTACCCCCTCCTAACTTTGGGTTTCCCCAATCCACTTTATCAGGGGATAAAGGGAAGGAGAAATCGATTGATTTTCCTTTCCCCATTTTTACCGAAAAAAGGGGGTGGGAAAACGGGGCATGTAGATTCACACCCCGCGATGTTTTCGTTTTCCGAAATTTTCTGGCATTTTTCATCAGGTTTTATAAGTTTTATAGGCCATAGAAAATTGATATTTTCATCGGGGCATGGTTTTAAACAATTTTATAAAGCTTGATAGGTCTTTCAAATTGATATAACAATAAAGATACTTTTTCTGGCTTTATATCTGGTTTTAAAGGGCCATATAAAAGTTAATTACCCAAATGTATCCAGATACGAAGCCAGATTAGTTTTTTGAGAAAGGGCTTGGGGGAAAAACCCTTGGGAGTAATGTTTGGTTTCCCCCCTTTGCCCTTTCCCCCAGAGAGTCGAGGTGATTTAAAAAAAAGTACTATAGGGAGTGAAAAGACCGCATGAAGCACTCCGCTTCCCACTCACGGTTGTTTTGGGGTTATAAAAAAAGCTCCCGATTAAAAAGCACTATGAATTACCGTCGAAGTCTGGGTCCCAGCCCGCTTTTTGTTAAAAAACACAAATACCATATAACTATACCCTAATACAGATTTAAAAAATGTCAAGGTACGTATAAAAAACCAGGAGTGCCTGTTGAAAAGAGCGTTTCAGTTTTAGTTATCGATGTGATAAAAACACCCCGGCGGTAACCGCAGGGAAAGATGGATTTGGGTCGGGGTTTTTTTATGCTTAGACCATAAACTTTTATCGGGACACGCCGAGACCCCCCAAGACCGGGGGAGCTTCATACCAACCAACTTTGACCAGATAGAAATCATCTGGGGTAAAAAAACCACCCAAGGCTGCCAGACCCCCTGGAAAAAAACCCCACAACAAGGGAATTTCATAGAACGAAAAGAAAAGAGCATGATTTGATAGCAGGGGTTCCCCCCATATGAAAATTGAAAGCAAAAACAAATTATACAAAAGTGATCCGGAGACTATGTGGACCTCGAACAGAGTTAAGTCTAGTCCCGGTACTATAATTTTAAGGGAATTCGTTTTTAACTATAGTGTTTTTGTTTCGGGAATACCCTTCTAGAAACGTCGTAAAATCTAATGTGGGTGCACTTTGAAGAAGACCTAAAAATTTTGGGAATAATTTGGTGTAAAAATTTGATCCTGATGCTACATCCTTTCTGTTTTTGATTTTAGATGGTTGTTGTATTTAGTTTTTTAAATATTTTTTTGTTAATGGGGGGTATAGAGGTTTTGTAAAAACCTCGTCCGATCATATGATATATCATTAATGTGCTGGGGTTTTTTGGCTTTTTGGGAAAGGGCCTGGGGGCTGGAATTTTGTCCCTTGAAAAGGGCATAAACCCTAAAAAATCTTCTTTTTCTTTCATTTTTTCTTTCCAATGAAGGACAAATCACCGAGACAAAAAGATTTTTTCTCATTTCTGCTGGGGACCCCCCAACCGTCGGCCCAAGACCCCGAGACCTCCCAAACCGACTTCGGATTCAGCGGTCTCGGTTTAGTCACGGTTTGGGGATGTAGGGGTACGCCTTTACCACACGGGACACTTTTTACGGGGAAAAAGTGCAGAGTCTGCAAGCAGACTTTTTTCCCGAATAGTTTACAAAACACTCTTCCAGGGGGCCATCTTATTATTAAACTTTTATTTTTTAATTTTCGGGGGGAGAACCTCATCCAGACCCCTTGATGCATTGCTCAGTTGCAGGGAGCAGGGTCTTTGAGGCTAGCCTGCCCCAATTTTGAGTCCTCACACCCTTTTCATGCACAATTCCAACAAGTTTCATACTTTATATACTAGATGGGGAGGGAGCGTGTTTAAACCTTTTTCTGAAATTTGGTTTAAAGATGATTTATTCTGAATCACACTCAACTAAACATCCTGAAGGCCTTTGAAAAGAGTGGGTAATTTTACGACCGAATTTAAAAAAATTTTTGTGAATGCAAGTGTTGTCACACCCCCAAAGAGTATGGGCGGTTTAAGAAACAGGGTATGTCCAAAGTTGAACCCTGTTCTAAAGACAAAAACCCAAATTGGCGGAAATAAGAAGTGGAAAAATTTTAAATTTTGATTTTTTCAAACAAGTGAAAACTTCACTACAGTATTCTCTATTTAAATGCACTTCATTTGGGGGCTTTTCTGTTGAGCCCCCCCTTTCCCTCCGAGCACACATTTTTAAATTATACAGTGAGGTATGCAGTTCGGTCATAGGCAAGCCGTTTTTTTTTTTTTCTTATTTAATGATGTCACAAATTATTGCAGATTCATTAAAACATTTTCTGAAAAAAGCGAATTGAAGATAGGTAAACATTTAACGTATCAATAATTTTCCGAAGTGTTATCAAAATTTAAATCTTTATATCAGTAAACATTTCTGAATCAGTAAAAAATTTACAGATATCTCAAAATGAAATTTAAGAATCGTAAATAGGCGAACATACAAAAAAATTTTTACAAAACCATTTTAAAAGCCCCAATTTTTTTCCCGAATCGAATTAAAAATAGTAATATCACTAAATTTGATTTTAAAGATATAAGAAAGGAATTTAACGAAGGCGAATTTTGTGATTGTCTGCCATATTTTAAAGATATAAGAATTCAATTAGTGATTTTGACATACATAAATAGAATTAGTGATTGTCATATCACTAAAAACGAATTTGATATCATTAAATAAGGCCCAATTCGTGAATGGGCCATATTATGAATCAAAAATTCGGTTAGTGATAATATAAATCGTTAATTCGAATTCGGGTTTTCAGTAAAAGAAATTTGTGTTGTACATATCGTAAATACGAAATTTTTGATATCTCAAAATAAGGCCCAATTGTGATAGTACGTCATATTTTAAAGAACAAAAGAATTCGAATTAGTGATATGTACATAACGAAATTAAATTTTATATCAATAAAAGAAAAGTGATATGTACATAGTGCTAATACGAATTCTGATATCATTAAAAAAAAGGCCAATTCTTGATTGCGTCATATTAACCCATATCGGAATCTATTTCTGATTTCTGTGAACGAATTTTTGAATCATAATAGAATTTTGATATTGAAAGAATGACCCATTTTTTAAAATTCAGTAATTCTTTTTTGATATCAAAAAATTTGATTTGTGATTCATTAAAGATTCATAATCAGCAATTGTACAAACCAATTCAGATATCTTTAAAAAATTTCGATTAAATAAAGAATTTAAAAATATGTAAAGATTTTTTGATATTTGCAATTGTTTAATGATATCATTAAAAAAAGGAAAAAAGTAAAACGCCTTGCCCTACGTCAGCACTTTACATGTGCCCAGTTTTAAACTATACCGTTACAAACTACTCCAAGTTACTCTTATTTATAGTACCAACTAAGTGGTTTTATAGATAGGCGATTTAAACAGACTTCCACGCTGGAATGTGGCTGAAATTTCGTCTCTTACAAAAAGAATGCTTAGTACGTTTAGACGTATGTCCCAGACAGTAGGAAAATAGTGACGATAGTCAAGGTTTGTAGGGTCGAAAAAGGTTTTTTTAAATTACACCAGTCGTTTTTTTCCTAGTCATGGTGATTTAACAAGGGTATCACAACCTAAACCGTTAAAAGGTACCCACCCCCGTCTCCCTATACTTTTTATCAGGAATAGCAGATGTCGAAATCAAGTTTAAACGTGTTGGATTTTTTTTAGAGGAAAGGGTATGTCACCCAATTTTCCCATATTTTGTGTACAGCCCTTTTTTGAAGCACTTTCACACTGACACTATTTTACCCTTTATTCCCAAAAACAGGAAACATCTAGCAATGTTTTCTCCCCAAAAATTCCCAGACACCCCCTTCCTCGTCTTTATATTTTTATTTTGGATCTTTGGCCTGTGGGAACCCATTCCAAATCAAGTGTTCACAAGCATAGCATAAAATTTGTTTGCTGCTTATTTATTTGTCTTCCAGATGCAGGGGAAATACCCTTTTAACCCTTCTGATTTTAAAAGTTCCCCAGATCCCTCCCTCCATTTGGCGTCAAACATTTTATCCCGCAAATTTAACTTAGTCCCCCCCATCGAAAATCCCTTGTCATCGAGTTTTCCCTTCCATCTCTCCATGAGCGATTTCCCACCCAAAGAGGTCGTTTTCTCCATCGGATGCAGATAACAGGATAGGGCAGTAACCCAAAGTAGGGTTTAATTATGGAAGTCTTTAAAATGACAGGGATAAAAACGGTGTTTTCAATTGCCGAGCAAGACTTTTCATAAATTTTTGGGGACTCCATTTGGGAATTTCTAAACACGGGACTTGGATTCTGCCCGCCCCCCCAACCGAGGGGGGGAAGGGGGGAGGGGGAATTTGGCTCTTGGGGGGGTCAGAGGGTTCTAGTGTGCTAAGCTCTCCCGGCTTTTTAAGGTCTGGCGTAGTCTTTTGAAGAAATTTTGATTTTATTCTACCCCCTTTCTACTAAAAAAGGGCGTTGTCAACGAAACTGTGTAATTTCACCCTGGTATTCCTCAAATTTACTTACAGCTTATTTCGCTCTATATCGGGCCCCTTTAACCCTCGTAGAAGTTTTTAACGGGTACAAGTACCCATATATGAAAACTCACAAATAAGCCTTTTCAGATTTTAAAAATTTTTTACATGATCTTGAAATTTGGCAAGGAGGCTTGTATAATAGGGGGGGTGGTTTTGCCTTTTTAGTTCATTCAAAATGTCATTTTTCACGTGGGAAAGGGTATAATGAAAAAATGCCGAAAAACTTTATGTTTTTTTTTTGCTAATTTGCACCCTTTTTTTAAATTGAAAATCTTTTCTTTTAGGCCAAAAAAACGTTATTATTTTTTTAAAAAATTTTTAAATTGATAATTTTAATTTTCAGAATTATAGGATACTTAAAATTCCCAAGGAAATTTTTTCTTTTATTCTTCTCATCCTTTTGTACTGAGAATCAGCTCCTCGGGTTAAAGGGTTTTATTTTATTGATGGGTATCATCCAAAAAGAATTAACATGACCTCATTTTGAAAAGCTGTTTGCCCCCCAAAAATAAAATTTCCAAGAACCTTAAAGCAATTTTTTTTACCTATATAGAAGTTATCACTCAAAAATGCCCTAAAAATTTTTATCGCATCTTGCAGCCCCCCCCCCCCCAAATTAAAAATATGAAATTATAACTCATTCCCACCCGTGTAAAAACTAAAAAGTATCAACAATAGAGTGATATTCTCTTGTACAGAAATTGCTTGATAAAATCATTTTTCATACCTTCCCTTTCCACCTTCCTTTGTCTTCCCTTTTCCCTTTTCTTTTGTCCCTCCTTTTTTTTTTTTTTTACGGAACTCTTTTTAATTTTAAAAAGGGGGTTTCTTTTTCTCTCCTTTTATGATTATTTTGGGTTTTTTTTATTTATTTTTTGCATGGTCACCACCTTGTTTTACAGTTTATTCGTTTTGTGCCCCCATAGCTTTAATTCTTGCCCTATTTGTTTTTTTACGTATATAACCTTAACTGAATTTTAAAATTTTTATGTAACTACAAAATTTTTGGGTTTTGCTAAAACCCGTGTTTTTTATTTGAAAATATATGTGCCCCCAAAAATATTTTTAAAAATCAAAACACCTTCGTAAATTTTTTTAATTTTGGAGTATAAAGCTTTTTTTTTCCTTAATATACGACTAAATGGAGGAAATTAAAAGGGGGCGACAGTATTGCCAAATTAACATTGACAAAAATTAAATAAAATTTTTTTAAAAAAGGAAAAGGCCCCATAATTTTGAGTTTTCTTAAAAAAAGGGGGAAACAAGGGAAAAAGGAACAGGGGCCCCAAAAAAAAAGGAGAGGGTTTTTTGGGAAAAAACCAAATCAAAAAAAACGGGACATTAGATTTTCAATAACAAAAGGGGTTATTCAATAATTCCAAAATGGAAAACAATTTTTAAAGGGGTTTTTGGTTTTATAAGAAAAAAAATTTTGGAAGAATTTTTAAATTTTATTTTGGGGCCAAAAAGAATCTTAAAAGGGGGTGACCGCAAAAAAAAAAAAAAAAAACCCAGCCATAAAAGGAAGAAAAATACCCCCTTTTAATTCAGAAAGAGTTCCCGTAAAAAAAAAGAAAAAAGGGGGAACAAAGAAAAAAGGGCAAAAAGAAAAAGGAGGAGGCTGGAAAAAAGGAAAAAAAGTAGTAGAAAATGAGTTAAAATGCAATTTACGACAAGAGACATATCCTTTCTTTGTTGATACTTTTTAGATTTTACAAGGTAAGGAATGAGTTAATTTCTAGTTTTAATTTGGGGGGGGGGGGGCTGAAAAGATGCGATAAAAATTTTTAGGGCGTTTGTAGTGATAACTTCTAAAATAGGTAAAAAAAATTGTTTGAAAGGTTCTTGGTAATTTATTTTTTAATTTGGGGGCCAAACAGCTTTTCGAAAAGAGGTACAGTTAATAATATTTTTGGAGATACACGCATACAATAGAAAGAATACCTTAACCACGAGGGGCGATTCTCAGTACATAAGGATGAGAAGAATAAAAGTCAAGTTTTTTGGGAAATTTTAAGTACCCCCTTTTCGAAAAAGTCTGAATTTATAATTTAAATTTTTTACCATTAAATAATAATTTTTTTTTAAATAAAAAAAAGGGTTTTAATTATAAATAAAAAAGGTTTGAATTATGAAAAAATAAAGAAAATGAAAGTAAAATTTCAGGCATTTTTTTACATGATATCCTTTCCCCAAAGCAAAAAACATTTGAATGAACGAAAAGGGGAAAACCCCCACCATTTACAAGCTCTCTTTTCCAAAAATTTCAAAAAACAGTACCAAAATTTTTAAATCAGGTAAAAGGCCAAAAAGGGGCTTTCATATGATGGGTAGCTTTTACCGTTAAAAAAAATTTACGAGGGTTCAAAGGCACGATATAGAGCGAAATAAGGTGTAAATCAATTTTGGGAAAACCGTGGTGTAATTACAAAGTTCGTTGAAAGCGCCCCATTTTAGTAGAAAGTGTCGAAGAAAATCCCAATTTCAAAGAAAAACGCCCGATCCCCGAAAAACCGGGAGCTTAGCACACTAGAACCCCTTTACCCCCCAAAGCCAAATTCCCCCCCCCTTTCCCCTTTCCCCCCCTCGGTTGGGGCAGGAGCAGAATCCAAGTCGCCGGTTTAAAAATTAAAATGGAGTCCCCAAAATTTTATGCAAAGTTTGCTGGGCAAATTTGATAAAACCTTTTTTACCCCTGTTTTTAAAAAGACTCCATAATTAAAGCCAAAACGATTTCCTTCCTATCCTTTACTGATCGATGGGAAAACGACCTCATTGGTGGAGAAAAAAAATCATGGAGAGTGGAAGGGTAAAACGATGACAAGGATTTTTGATGAAGGGGGACAAGTTGAATTTGCGGGAGTCAAAATTTTTACGCCAGATGGAGGGAGGATTGGGGAACGTTTTAAAAATCAGAAAGGGTTAAATGGATTTCCGCATCTGGGAAAAAATATAAATAAACAGCAAACGAATTTTTTTTGCTAGCATTGGGAACCTTGAATTGGAATAGGTTACCAAAAGGCCAAAGATCCTAAAATAAAAGATCAAGACAGGGAGAGGGGGGGTCGGGGGGTTTTTTTAAGTCAAAAAATTTCTAGATGTAATTCCCGACATTGGGAATCAAGGTAAAAAATAGGTGCAGTGTGAAAGTGCTTCAATAAAAGGGTGTACGCAAAATATGGGGAAAATTTGGGGGACAATATCCTTCCTCTGAAAAAAATCCAACACTTTAAATTTATTTTGTGAATCGCTATTTCCGATAATAAGTATAGGGGAGCGGGGTGGGTACCCCTTTTTAAAAAGGTTAGGTTTTATACCCCTTGTTAAATCACCATGAAGGATAAAAAACGAGGATGAATTTTAAAAAAACCTTTTCGACCCTACAAACCTTGCTATCTACTATTTTCCCACTGTCTAGAAACATTCTAAACGTAGCTAAGCTTTTTGTTTGTAAAACGTATTTTAGCCACATCCACAGTGGAAATCTTTTAAATCGACCTAGTCAGTACCCTTAGTTGGTACATATAAATAGAGAGAACTTGGTAGTTTGTAAGGTTTGCTTTTAAATGGGCACATGTAAAGTGTGAGTAGGCAAGGCGTTTTTCTTTTTATCCTTTTTTTAATGAATCATTAAACAATTGCAAATATCAAAAATCATTACTGATATCTTTAATTCTTTTTTTAATCTGAAATTATTTAAAGATATCTGTAATTGGTGTTGTACAATGCTGATTTATGAAATTTTTAATGATATCCGAAATCAATTTTGATACAAAAAGAATTACGATTCTTAAAATGGGTCAGTCTTTCAGATATCATAATTCTTTTATGATTAAAAATTCGTTCCAGATATCAGTAAATAGATTAGATATCGGTTAATATGAGCAATAAGAAAAGGCCATTTTGATATCAAAAATTCGTATTAGCCTATGTACATATCACTAATTTTTATTTTTGTATCATATTAATTTCTATGACAATCACTAATTGAATTTTCAGGGGTTCATTTAAAATACGTACTTTTTCACAAATTTGGCCTTTTTTTAAAATATCAAGAATTCGTATTTAACGATATGTAATATCACTAATTTTTATTTACTGATAACACGAATTCGAATTTAAAGATTTTAATAACTAATCCCCAATTCTTGAATCATAAATAGGCCACTATCACGAATTTGGCCCTTTTTTAATGTATCAAATTTTGTATTTGGAAGAATATCACTAATTTATTTACGAATTCAATCCTAATTCGAATTCTGATTCTTTAAATATGGCAGACATATCACGAATTTGGCCTCGTTATTCCAATTTTTTAAACTTTTTTTTTAAAAAATAAATCGAAGTTTTGATATGGAAAATTTTTTTTTAAAAACGAATCAGGATATCATTAAAAGTTTGGAATTTTTTATAGTTCGCCATATTTTCGATTCCCAATTCATTTTTAGATATCTGTAAAGATTTATGATATCATGAAAAAGATTTTTGATACAAGATTTTAATTTTTTTTAACAAAATTGGACAATTTTTGATACCCTTTAAAAGATTTACCTATCTTCAATTCGCTTTTTGATATCGTAAAAGTTTAATGAATCTGCAAAAAATTTTTGTGAATCATTAAAAGAATAAAAAGTAAAACGGCTTGCCATATGACCCAACTGCATACCTACACTGTTCATAAATTTTCAACGGTGCTTTGGACGGAAGAGGGGCCAGACAGAGAATGCTCCCAAAAGAATGCATTTGAAAAGAGAATATGAGAGCATGTTTTCACTTGTGTTGGGAATATAATTAAATATTCCACCCTTTTTTTCACCACATTTTGGGTTTTGTTTTGAGAAAAAGGGGGTTAAACTTGGGACTACCCTTTCTTAAACCTGCCTAGACACATTGGGGCTGTGTAACAGTGATTCAAAATCTGTTAAATGGTCTAATTATCCCACTTTTAAAGGCTTCCAGAGTTGTAGGACTTATTCAGAAAAATCCAAACCAATACAGAAAGTGTTTAAGGGCCACCCCTTGAAAAAATCAATAATAGTATGGAATTCCATGAAGAGTTGAAGATACAATGGGAATCTACTCAATGATTTTGCATCCCAAACTGACATGCATCAAGGGGTGGATCGGGTTTCCCCTGAAAAATAAAACTATAGTTAATAGATATACCATTTGCCTGAAGAGTTTTAGAAGCTATTGAAAAGTTCTTCGACATCTGCACTTTTCCACGTAAAGCCTGTCTTATGGAAAGGCAGATTCGTCAACCCAAACCTGACATAAACAGATCTCAAACCAAGTTATTTGAAGTACATGTTGGCGGTTTGGGTGCCAAACCAAGCAGAAATAGCCGAAATGGCTCGGTTGTGATTCGTTCTTGCTCCGAAAGTAGGAAAAGTGAAATCTGTTAGATTGGTACCTTTGCAAGGCCAAACCAACCCTTGCTTTCCAAAGGCAAACCGCCACATTACTATATAAATCTTGATACGGACGCCGTTAAAGCCTTATCCAGATAACAAAAAATTTTAACTAAGTAATCTAAACATAAAAAATCTTTCAGAATTTTGTAGTTCAGGATAAATTCCAAAAATATAATTTTGATGAGTCTTCTGTCAAAAGTAGCACCTACATATCCAAGACTGTTCTAGAAACTTTTAACAAAAGTTATTAAGATAAACGAGATTTAAAACTAGTTTTGGAATAAATTAACTCTGTTCGAGTCCACCTGATTTGGTCTACTTTTTAATTTTCTCTTCAATTTAATCACTGGAATAGGTTAATATTTTTATTCCGATTAGAAACTATCCCTTGTTGTGGGGTTTTCAGGTGTCGGAGCCTTGGTAGTTTCCCAGACTTCTTTTAATGTTGGTGGCAGTTAGTCCCCGGTCTTGTGTAAATCGCTGCTGGTCAATGTTGGTCAAGCTAAAACCACTAGACAATCAAATCTTTCGTGGGGGTAACCGTCGGCAGTGTCCACACGATGGACATACCCAAATACCTGATAGCTCATTCAACGGCACTCCAGGGTTTATTTTAAACCAGCTTTGACATTTTGATCAAGTTTGGAATTATGGCTTTTTTCGTTTGTTAACAACGGTGTTCTACTCCATGTATCTTTGCGCCCGAATTCATAGGCTAGTGTTAATTTTCGGCTTTGATAACCCGCAAGTGAGTGAAGCGGATGCTTTCGGCTCACTCCCATTAAAATTTCAATGCACCTCGACTCAGGGAAGTAAGGGGACCCACAATTCAAGAAGTGTTGGCCCCATAGCCATAAAACATACTGGCCCTTTGTTCACACTGCTAATATAATTTTTTATGCCATATAAGCCAAATAACCATGAATAGGTTTTGATTTATATCAGTTGAAATGGCCATCGCTTATAAATTTCAAATACTTGCCGGGATCATATCAATTTTCATTGGCCAATAAGCTATTCCGTTTGAAAAGCCAGATTAAGATGAAAATCGGGTGGTGTGAAAGGGAAACATGGTTTCCCCTTTTCGGTAAACGGGAAAAACTACAAGTACATTTCCTTACCATTATCCACTACAATTGCTGAGGAAACAAAGTTAGAGGGAGATAAAGCGACATTACCGTGCTATATTTGAAACCCTGTCCAAATGGACACCCTACACGAGACAAATGACTAATAAACTTTTTATTATTATCCATTGATGACCCGGTACGGTTAAATCGTCGCATTAAGCTACCTATGTAATTGAAAAGGATTGTCATTGCGCGCGTCTTTATGGCCTGTTTTTTTGACATAAGTTTTAATCCCAACTAGGGCTCACTCGATGACTAGGGACGTGTGTTTTAAGCATTCCTAAAGCCCGACACCGTACAGACGAAAGACGGCCCGTAAGTTTAGGAAGAGTTTATACTCCTAACTTTTACTCTGTAAAAAGTATCCGGCTTTATCTACGCAAATGTGATAATATTTTTGCACAAAATCGTTTAATTTAAAATTTTTTTCCCTTCCCTTTCCCCTTTACTAGCATGTTTTTCTAAACAGAAAGATCTGTAAGGGAAAAATTTACAGATTTGATGAGTTTTTTTTCAAATCACGAGGTTGTCGCACTACTCCCTTCCTTCAAATTTTTGTAGAATTAGCCGCTAAATCCAGGTTTTTTCCCGTTTTTTATAATTAACTAAGTCTCCCCGCTTCATCTTTGTTAACATATCAATATGGTAATTTGGGTTCTTGCAGGCTTATCGTTGTTTGGGAAAATTTGGGCGGGCCATATACGAGCAGAACAACTTAGTCCTTTTTTGAGTGAATTAGTGACCAATCTAATTTGGATTGAAAAATTCAATAAAGGTCATTCTCACTCTTTTGGTGAATATTCGTCTTATTTAGTTCTGTCCTATTTCACTCTTCCAGATTTAGAGAGATATGCGAAAGGTTATGGTCTCACATCAAGCCAACGGAGGTGAATGTTAGGTATCTAGCTAATCTAACAATTTGGTGCCTATCAATACTCAACTACTAAAGCTTTGCATATTCCAGTTCGAATTTCACTGTTCTGCTGACTGAAAAAGAATATTCCGGATCCTCCAACCTTAGCAATTATTTTGTACCCCTATTAAAAATATCTGCTCAAAATGAATACAGATTTAATTAAGGGGAAATTTTAAGATTCTTGTTATTTAAGATGTCCTTGTCTTGAATTGAATTTTAAATTTTAAATCTCTTCCTTAAATCTACTGAGACAATACTGCACCATATAGTAGGGTATAGCAAATTATTAGTCGTTGCAACTAATAATTAAACGTTCGCAAGATTCATTATCAACATGACGTTTATACAAACTCAGTTGATCAGTTTTAAAGTACAGATTAAAATATATAATATATATATATATATATATATATATATATATATTATATATCTATATATATATATATATATATATATATAATATATATATATCTTTAAATTAGTATCAATGTACATCTATGAAAATTTTTGCCTGTAAATTGATTTTTGCTTTTTGAAGCCATTGGAATTGTCTGCAACTTTAAACTTATAACATCAACACTGCCATAATTTCAAGGAGTTGTTTCAGATCAAAAAATCTTCCTGAAAGTGTCATTCCGGGAATAACTAAAAAATGTTCCAACAGAAATGCGCATCTGTGTTTTTGAGTGAAATTTTCTACTAGGGGTAACGCTTGGGATTGCAGTCTGAATGTTTGGATGAGTTACGGTAAAAATCATCCCCTTTAAACTGTCAATTCAATGAATTGAAGTGATGAATGGAAGCTTCTGCAAAGTGTTACAGGAAGTGAAAAAGCATTGTATTAGCATGCCATTCAATTCTTTCAAAATTAATTGGATATTTATCATTAGTTTATCATATTATAATAATTCAAGGTTGGTGAAAAATTTAACTTTAATAGTAGATGATAATCAAAAAAACTAAAATCAGAGATACAGGAGAAACCCAAATCAAAAAATTCAAAACTAAATACGAATTGGAAATTCAAAATAAGGTAGAACTCAAAATATAAATCCAAATACTCTAATTACCCGGTTAATTAAAATTAAAAGAATTTCAACACTTTATTGAAAATTACATCATTTTCAATTTTCCTAAAGATTTTCAGTTTAATATGTGGTAGTTCAAATAGGGAGGACGTTTAACAATACATATAGCAAAAGTAGCTAATGTCGTTATCAAAAAGGGGAAAAGGAACCGTGGCAAGCTTAGATTGTATGTTATGCTATTGCCAGTTCCAACCTACATAGGTACGGATTCGAGCTAACCCAATTCAGCGCTTTGGACTCAAGATAAATATGAGAGATAATATAAGCATACTAAGATGAAAAAAATGTAATGGATAGTACGAGGTAAATGAAAATTTTGTCTCAAAAGATAATCTATTGTTACGATTTTTGACAGTATAGTCTCATAACGTTTACGAATTTAAAATATACTGACATTCATGCTTTCGCATATCGCACAGCTTTCATTCCTTCAAGTCCTTTTGACTGAATTTATAACTTAATTACAATCTTACATTGTAATGTTAGGAATTATTTGAATCTTTCCAACCTTTACCAGGGTAGGAAAAAAGGCCCATTACCTATATCTTTAAATCCACTGGCCAATTTATCAATTGGAAAGCTATAGGGGAATTGGAAAAGTCATTGGCAGGTATCGGGTATATGGCATAGGCTTCAAACACCCTTTGGCAAGTACATTTTGGCTCATATTGAAAAGTGACATACAAGTGGGTATTTTGTTTGAACCGACGCGGCTACATGTGATTAATTTGGCGCAGGTTATATTCAGTGCTTTGGGGACCCTCCTGGAGTAATTTTTGCCTTGCCTTCCCAGTGGTCAAGTGGTTAGAATCCTTGAGGCAGGAAGGGCTTCAAATCCGGCTTCAGCTTTTAAAAATCGGAAAACACTAATAAACTCGAAAACAACAAAACAAATCCTCTTGTGCTTGGTGCTCAGCATAAACAATGGAGTATTGGAAACAAGCAGTGACAAGGAAAAAATGTTTGTAAAGGGAAAGGGAAAAATTTTTTTTTTAAAAAAAGGGCATAAGGGGGTTTAGCAAACCTTCACGTTTCCAGACTTGACAGAAAAAACTTTAATTAATGGTGGGTCTCCGATCGACATGGCTTTAACATGGATACCAGTGGTAAAATAAAAACTTTATGGAATCCGTTATGGCCGCAGTTATGGAGGTTAAGTATACACTGTGTAATCATTGTCGAACGTAAAATACCTCACTATGTGTCAACCATTACGAAAGCGGAAATGTCTTTTAATATCTTCGCGTTGATTAAAAAGTAGTGACAACTGGCATGTAATTTACCGAGGTTTTGCCCATTTTGGACATTAAATTACTGTTGGGATATATTAACATTGTTACTAAGCTGTATAAGTTAATGTTGATATGGTATAATTGAAACTTATGAAATTGAACATTATCTTGGCATGTTTGCTTCTATCCAATAAAAATTTTTCCATAATGGGAGCACCATATTGAATCCGAAATATGGGTTGGGTTGGACAAACTTCCTACATGGTGTTTCTTGTCCTGCAATCAGGTGCTTAGAACTGGCCTTGAAGAATTCTGCTTCCCTAGTTCTTTTTAAGTTAGCAGATTATCAGCCTAATCGGATTAAACCTGCTTAACAAAATCTTTAAAAAAATGTAAATACTAAAAATAAATTAAAATTCAGTATATATATAAATAATGCTTTAAATGAGCGTTTTTTCTTGTTGATATAAAAAGGGGGTAGGAACCGGCAAACGGGAAAGGCTGTTTTTTTCTGACCCAATCATTGAAACGTATCCACAAGAAATATATGCCATCAATACAATATAGGGTTGGTAAATAACCACCAATGGCTGCCGCACTGGTTAAACCCAAAAGCTGTTCACTATGATTGTTGTAAAGATCCTAGGAACTGGGTCTCTATATATTGAAACCCCATGTTAAAAATGTCGAGCCAAATACCTGATAACTAGTGAGATACTAAATACTATTGTCTATCTGCTAGTTGTTAAAATCTTTTAAGCCTTGTTTGCTTGCAGTCGGAATACGCTAAAAACAGTACTTAACAAATTCTAATTAGATCATTTTATGAAATTTGGGGGGGAAAACAATCAGATCCTAATCGAATTTTTTAATGGTGTTTCAATGGCTTGTTAATTCATTTTAAGTTAATACTAATAATTTGGTACATAATAAAAATTTTTCTGAACTGATTTGGTTTGCAAAATATAGGAGATTCTTTTTAACTTGACGAGCTCGAATCTCTCATCTTTACTTAAGTAAAAATAAGATCTTGTATATATGAAATAAAAAATTTCTCTTTTTGCTTTGAGCCCAAGTGAGTATTTTTAGCATTTAAAGCATTCGACACAGGTGGTAGACAAATTTGGTTGACTTACGCTTTCCCAGGATTTACCGAGAATTGTCAAAGGCCTAAACTTTATCGAAAAGGCACGACCTTAAGGCCTGATTTTTATTGAAATTTTTTTTTTAGGGGAACTATGTTCTCTAATTTGAAAGTTTTGTTTTTAGGGATAAATTCCACCCCCCCCCCCCCCCACCCCCCCCCCCCCCCACCCCCCCCCCCCCCCACCCCCCCCCCCCCCCACCCCCCCCCCCCCCCACCCCCCCCCCCCCCCACCCCCCCCCCCCCCCACCCCCCCCCCCCCCCACCCCCCCCCCCCCCCACCCCCCCCCCCCCCCACCCCCCCCCCCCCCCACCCCCCCCCCCCCCCACCCCCCCCCCCCCCCACCCCCCCCCCCCCCCACCCCCCCCCCCCCCCACCCCCCCCCCCCCCCACCCCCCCCCCCCCCCACCCCCCCCCCCCCCCCCCCCCCCCCCCCACCCCCCCCCCCCCCCACCCCCAGCCCCCCCCACCCCCCCGCACCCCCCCCCCCCCCCCCCCCCCGCCCCCCCGCGCCCCACCCCCCCCCCCCCCCACGCCCCCCTCCCCCCCACCCCCCCCCCCCCCCGCCCCCCCCCCCCCCCACCCCTCCCCCTGCACCACCCCACCCCCCCACACCCCCCACCCCCCCCCCCCCCCAAAACCCTTTTTCCCTTTTTCCTTTGGGGAAATTTTATTTGAATAAAAGTGGGGAAAAAAATTTTTTCCCGGGGTTTAATTTTTTTTTTTCGTTTTTTGATTTTATTGCTATAATGGCTTTATTTCCCAATCAAAGAATTGGGGAAATTGTTGACAATTGGAAACAGTTACAAAATAAAAGTTTACCCGGGTAAAATTTTTACGTTTAATTTGAAAACCTTTAAAAATTGGGGAAACCAAGTTAATTTGGGGAAAAAACCCAAAAACCCAAGGCTCAATTGTCAAACCTCAATTTTATGAATTGTAAACATTTTTTAAAATCGTCCCCTGTTTACCCATTAACTGTTTATAAATTTTCCCTTATCGTTAAGTAAACTGGGTTCACCGTACCTGGTTTAATTTGAAAAATAATTTTCCCCAAATTTGCAGGGGCCTTCCATGGAAAAGTTGACGGCAGATCTTCCCATTTCCCGTTGAACTTACCCAAAAAAAACGTTTTCCCTTTTAACTTAAAAAAAAAAAAAGATCAAAAGAAGAAAACAAATCCCAAACCTTTCCGAAGGACCCCCACAAGTACCCTGGAAAATTTGGGGGGGCGGCCCCTCATTTTCGGGGTTTATTGGAGGGGTAGAAAAATTTTTTGTCCCCCCCCCCTTTCAAAAGGCAGACTAAAAAAGGGTTTTTTCTTTTGGACCTTTTTACGGTCACTGATCGCTGGGGTTCTTTTTGGGGGGGGTTTTCAAAAAGTTTTTTTTAAAAGGGGAAAAAGGGGCCCCTTTTTCTTTCCTTTTTGTAATTGTTCCCCTTACATAAAAAATTTTTCCAAAAACAAAAAAAACATTTTTTTTTAAAAAGGGGACCTTTGGGTTTTTATTTTTTTTCCCTTAAAAAAACCCCCAAGTGAGAAACAAAAAACCCATTCTGTTTCCCTTTCCCCCTTGGTTTTATAAATTAAAAAGTTCTTTTGGTCCAACCCATTTTTTCCCCCCCACCCCCCCCCCGGGATGAAAAAAGTTGTCCCGGAAAAAATTTTGTGATAAAAATTTAATGGAACCAAAGGGAAAATTTTTTATGTAGGTTGTTTTCATTCCAAATCCCCCTGGGGGGCCCCCCCCCAAACATTTGCCCGGAGGTTAAAATGGTTTTGGGTTTTTAAAATTAATTTTTAAAAAATGTTTAAAATGTATTTTGGGGCCAATTTTCAAAAAAATTTTTTTAAAAAACCAAAAAGGGGGCCCCCACCGATCATTTTTTAGCTCGAAAAACGTGAATGGAAAAAAAAAAATTGTCCGAGCGAAAAGTAAAGGGGTGGCCCCCCACAGGGGGTTTGGATAAAACCGAAAACCAAGCGTTCCAAAACCCCCCCCAATTCACGAATACAAAATTCCTTTAAAAAGGGGGTTTTTGGGGGGCCCCCCCCCCCCCCCCCTTTTTGGTTTTTTTTTAGAAACGGATTTTTTCCCACTTGATTTTGGTTGAAAATTTTTTTGATAGTTAAAACATCGTAGTGGGAAAAAAAGGGGGCCGTTTTTTTCGCTTTTCCTTTTAAATTTAGTTTGCTGAATAGAACAATAAAAAATTGGAACAAAACAAAAAGTGCTAAAAACATGGTTTTTTACTTTTCAAAAGGGTTAAACGGTAAAGACTGCCCCTCAAGCAACTAATCTCGAATATACCCCATCCAGGGGCACATGTAGGGGGGGCAGGGGGCCCCAGGCCAGTGGGGAGGGGGGACCCTGAAAAACTTTTATGTAGTTCAATAAAAAAAATTATCCTTTTTGGAAGTTCCATTATAAACTTACTTTTTTCACAAAATTTCATTTCATGCGTCAGGGGCTTAACTTTTTTCGGGGTTTCCCCCCGGGGGGAAAAAGGGGGATTGGGGGAGTAGGGTGGGGGGGTTTCAACCAAAGAAGGGCCCACATTTTAAAGGGGCATACCCAAACCCCAAAAGGGGGGGCCCCCAAAAGGCCCCAAAAACTTTGAAAAGTGGTTAGGTCTTGTTCGGGTCACTTGGTATTTGGGTGGGAAATTGAAAGGGGGAAAACCCAAAAACCACAATACAAAAAGAAAGGACAAGCTCGGGAAGCGCTTAAAAAAAATAGGGTGTTTTTGGGGGTTGTTTTGAAAAATTTATTCTCTATGATGGGAGAATCAATGTATGCAAAATGGATAAAACTGTCAGGGGGCCAGGGCCCACCCTTTATCGAGAAAATGCTTTGTTTTGTAGTAACTCGAGAAATAGACAGCCTCCCACCGCGAGTCATTGCTGTAGCCCTACTGTAAAGGGTCGAAAAATGCAAAAGAATACCATTCTGTTCAGGGGTCGCCAGATTTGGATGGGGTTGGGCACAACAGAAGTGGGGTCGTCATCGCACCAAAGAAAAAACCCAAAAAAGTCGGGTTTTTCCCCAAGCGTACCTACGACTTTTTACACCTGGCGGACCCTACTTAGGCGGGGTTTGCCGTTCGGGAAAAAGGGGTTTTACGGGGATCGGGGGGGTTTTCCTTTTTTCTTTTAAATTTTTTTTTTTTTTGTTCTTTTGGGGGGGAAAAAAAAAGGCATACTTTGGAAATTAAACTATAGGAAAATTTTCAATTCTCATCTTTGAAAAAATCTCAATTTTAAAATTTTATTCTAAAGGTTTCTTCCCTTTACCCCAAAGAATTTAAAAAAGTTTGGGAAACATTTACTGAAAACTGTTTAAAATTCGTAAAATTGGATTTCGGAATTCGGCTCGGTTCGGCGAAACGCGTTCTTTAAGTATTTTCAATTGTAAAAGCTTTTAAAATTCTTTCTATTGAAAATTTTCCCTCGAAAAAAAAAATCCTTGGCTTTGTTGAAAATGTTTCGAAGTCCCAAACTCGTTCCAAAGACAAAAAAATTTTTAAAATTTTTTTTTATCAAACTTTTAAATAAATTTTTCAATTGATAACCGTTTTTCCCAATTATTGGTTCATCAATCTTTTTTTTAAAAATTGGTTTTCCAAAAATTGCAGTAAAACCGTTAAGCCTAAAAGTTTGCCCAAAACGTTTTCGTCCAAACAATCCACTGAAATGTTATCTGGTAAACTTTTTACCCCAATCCAAAGTTTATTTTTTAACCAGTTCAAAATTTTAATTTAAATAAATCAGTTAAATGAGGTCCCAACTTTTTGGGGCCCAAATATTTTTTTCCCTCCCTGTTTGCCCAAATGAAACCCCCAAACCAAATTTTTTAATTTTACGGACGACCAGAAACCCCTTTGAAGTCGGGCCCCCAACTGACCATGAGGGTAAACAAAGAAATTTTTTTTTTTTGGGGTGGGGGGGGGGGTAAGCCAGGGGAAAAATTCCCTTGGAAAATTTTTCTTGAAAATAAATGAAAAGGGACAAACAACTGGTTTTTGGAAAAAGAACAATTTTTATGAAAAAGGACCTCCAGAACTGGTTTAAAAGGGGGAAGATTGATTTTCAGCCCCTTTGGGACAGAAAAACCCCAAAATTTTCAAAAAAGGTCCTTTCTATAACAAAGCATAAATGGGAAAAAAGGAATTAAATAAAAAAGTGGGATTAAATATGTTAAAATTTTCCCTTTAAAATTAATTACTTGGAAAGATTTCGTATCATTCAACCCCTTTTTGAAATTTTTTCCAAAATTATTCCATTTAAATTAATTTTTTTTGAAAATTTTCCCTTTTCCTCAAAAATTTTGGGCTAAACTAAATTTGGGTTTTTTAAAAAATTTTGTTTTTTGGGTTTTAAGTTACGAAAAATTTAAATTTTCGGCATTTGCTAGAGTAAAGACCTTTTCCCCCCCAAACCCCAAAAAAAATTTTTTTTTTAACGGGGACCCCCAAAGGGGTGGGGATTGACCCCGGGAATTTTTTAAACGGGGGTTTTTTTTTTTGGGGGGGCCCCCTTTTGGAAAAAAAAACCCCCTTCCCCGGGGTTTTTTTTAAAATTTTTTATTTTTTTTGGGGGGTTAAAAAAGGGGGGGTTTTTTTAAATTTTAAAACCCCCGGGGGGCTTTTTTTTGGGGGTTTTAAAACCCCCCTTTTTTTTTTTAAAAAAAAAAAAGGGGGGTTTTTTTGGGAAAAACCCTTTTTTTCTGGGGGGGCCCCAACCCCCCAAAAAAAAAAAAAAAAAAACCCCCCCCAAAAACCAAAAAAAAAAACCCAAACCCCCCCCCCCAAAAAAAAAAAAATTTTTTCAAAAAAACCCAAAAAAAAAAATTTCCGGGGGGGGCCCCAAAAAAGGGGGCCCCGGGGGAAATTTTCCCCCTTTTTTTTTCCCTTTTTAAAAACCCTTGGAAAATTTTTTTTTCCCCCCTTTTTATCCTTTTTTTAAAAAAAAAACCCCCAACAAATAAAAAATTTCATTTTTAAAAAAAACCCAATTTTAAAAAAAGGGTGAAAAATTTTTTTTTAAAAGGGAATTTAAAGGGGGGTTTTAAAAAAAATTTTTTTCCCCCCGGGGGAAAAAAATTTTTTGGGAAAGGGGCCCGGGGGGGAAAATTTTTAAAACCCGGGCCCAAAAAAAAATTTTTTGGGTTTTTGGGGGGGGGTTTTTTCCCCCCCCCCCCAAAATTTAAAAAACCCCCTTTTTTAAAAAAATTTTTTTTTCCCAAATTTTGGGGAAATTTTAAAAAAAAAATTTTTTCCCGGGGGGGGGGGCCCCTTTAAAAAAAATTTCCCCAAAAAAAAAAGAAAAAAAAAATTTTTTTTTTTTAAACCCAAAATTTTGGGGGGGGGGGGGGAAAAAAACCCCAAAAATTTTTTTTTTTTTTTTGGGAAAAACCGGGGGGGGGGGAAAAAAAAGGATTTCCCCCCCCCCCTTTTGGGGGGAAAAAAAAAAAAAAAATTTTTTTTTTTTAAAAAAAACCCCCCCCCAAAAAAAAAAAAAAATTTTTAAAAAAAGGGGGGTTTTCCCCCCCCCCCCCCCTTTTAAAATTAAAAACCCCCCCTTTTTTCCCCCGGGGGGTTCCAAAAATTTAAAAAAAAAATTTTTTTAAAAAAAGGGTATTTTTTTTTGGGGTTTAATTAAAAAAAAAAATCCCCCCCAAAAAAAATTTTTTGGCCCCCTTTTTTTTAAAAGGGGGGGAAAAGGGGGTTTTTTGGGGGGGGCCCCCAAAATTTTTTTTTTTTAAAAAAAATTTAAAAAATTTTTTCCAAAAGGTTTTTTTTAAAAAAAAAAATTTTTTTAAAACAAAAAAATTTTTTAAAACCCCCCCTTTTGGTTTTAAAAAAACCCCCCTTTTCCCCCCCTTTGGGGGTTTTTCCCAAAAAAAATTTAAAATTGCCGAAAAAATTTTTTAAAAAAAAGGGGGAAAGGGAAACCAAACCCCCCCCCAAAGGGCCCCGGTTTTTTTTTTCCCCCCCTTTTTCCTAAAAAAAAAAAAAAAAAAAAACCCCCCCCGGGGTTTTCCCCCCCCCAAAAAAAAAAACCCCCGGGGGAAAAAAAACCCCCAAAGAAAAGGGTTTAAAAAAATTTTTTGGGGGGGGGCCCCCCCTTTTTTTTGGATTTTTTTAAAAAAAGGGCCCCCAAAAAGGGGTTTTTTTTTCCCTTTTTTTTCCCCCCCCTTAAAAAACCCCCCCCACAAAAAAACAAAAAAAAAAAAAAGGGGGGAAAAAAAAAGGGAAACCCGGGGGGGGGCCCCCCCTTAAAAACCTTTTTTTTTTTTTGGGGTTTTTTTAACCCCCCCGGGGGGAAAATTTTTTTTTAAAAAATTTTTTAAAAAATTTCCAAAATTTTTTAAAATTAATTTTAAATTTGGAAAATTGGGGTTTTAAAAGGGGGGTTTTTTTAAAGGGGCCCCAAAAAAAACCTTTTTTAAAAAGGGGAAAAAATTTTTTTTAAAAGGGGGCCCTTTTTTTTTCCTCCCCTTTCAAAACCCCAAATTTTTTCCCAAAAGGGAAAATTTAAACCCCTTTTTTTAAAAAAAAAAAAAAAGGGGCCCTTTTTTTTTCCCCGGGTTTTAAAAGGGGTTTAAAAACCCCCCCCCTTTTTTTTTTTTTTTTTTTTTTGGGGGGGCCTTTTTTTAAAACCTTTTTTTGGGGGGAAAGAAAAAAAAAAAACCCGGGTTTTAAAACATTTTTTTTTCCCAAAAAATTTTTTTGGGGGGGGGTTTTTAAAGAAAAAAAAAAAAATTTTTTTCCCCCCCCCAAAAATTTTTTATTTTAAAAAAGGGAAAACCCAAAAAAAAACCCCCCGGTTTTTTTGGGGGGCCCCCCCCCTTTTTTTTTTCTTTTTTTAAAACCCCCCCTTTTTCCAAAAAGGCCCCCCTTTTTTTAAAAAAAATTTAAGGAAAAATTTTAAAAAAAAAAACTTTTAAAATTTTTAGAAAAAAAAAATTTTTTTTTAAAAAAAAAAAAAAATTTTTTTTAAAAATAAAATTTTTTTTTTTAAAACCCCCTTTTTAAAAAAAAGTTTTCCCCCCAAAAAAGGGTTTTTTTGAAAAGGGGGGAAAAATTTTTTTAAACTTTTTAAAAAGTTTTTTCCCCCAAAAACCTTCCCCCCCCTTTTTTTTTTGGGGGAAAAAAAGGGAAAAAAAAATTTTTTTTAAAAAAAAAATTTTTTTTCCCTTAAAAATTTTTTAAAAATTTTTTCCCAAAAAAAAAAACCCCCAAAAAATTTTCCCAAAAAAAACCCATTTTCCCCCCCTTTTTTTAAAAAAAAAATTTAAAAAAAAAATTAAAATTTAAAACTTTTCCCCCCCCTTTTTTTTTCCCCCTTAAAAAAAAAAAAATTTTTTTTTTTTAATCCCAAAAATTTTTGGGGTAAAAAAAGGGGGGGGGGGGAAAAATTAAAAAATTTCCCCCGGGGGTTTTTTTTTTTAAAAGGGGGGGGGGGCCCTTTTTTTAAAAAAAAAAATTTTTTTTTTGGTTTTAAATTTGGGAAAAAACCCCCCCCCCTTTTTATCCCCCCTTTTTTTTTAAAGGGGGAAAAATTTCCCCCTTTTTCCCCCCGGGTTTTTTTTTTTTTAAAATTTTTTAAAACCCCGGAAAAAAAAATTTTTTTAAAAAAAAAATTTTTTTCCTTTTTAAAAAAAAAAAAATTTAAGGGGTTTTCCCTTAATTTTTTCCCCCCCCCGGGGCCCCGGGAAAAATTTTTGTTTTTTAAAAAAAAATTTTTTTTAAAAAAAAAAGGGGTTTTTTTTTTAAAAAGGCCTTTTTTTTTTTAAAAAGGGGGGGGTTTTTTCTTTTAAGGGTTTTTTTTTGGGTTTTTTTAAAATAAAAAAAAAAATTTTTTTTTTGTTTTTTAAAAAAGGGGTTTTTTTTTTAAAAAAAAAAAAAATTTTTAAAAAAACCCTTTTTTTTTAAAAAAAAAAAAAAAGGGGGGGGGGCCCCCCCAAAACCCCCCCCCCCCCCCTTTTTTTAATTTTCCAAAAAAATTTTTTTTTTCCCCCCCCCTTTTTTTAAAAATTAAACCCGGGGGCCGGGGGGGGGGTTTTTTAAAGTTTAAAAAAAAAATTTTTGGGAAAACCTTTCCCAAAAAAAACCCAAAATTTAAATTTTAAAAAATTAAAAAAAAATTTTTTTTTTTTAAAAAAAATTTAAAACCCCCTTTTTAAAAAACCCCCCCCCAAAAAAAAAGGGGGGTTTTTTTTGGGTTTAAAAAAAAAGGGGTTTTTTTGAATTTTTAAAAACCCTCCCCCCCCCAAAATTTGGAAAAAAATTAAAAAAATTTTAAAAGGGCCTTTTTTTTTTTTGGGGGGTTTTAAAAAAAATTTTTTTTTTTTTTTTAATTTTCCCCGGGAAAAAAAACCCCCCCTTTTAAACAAAAGGGTTTTTTTTTAAAAAAAAAAAAGGGGAAAAAACCCCAAAAAATTTTTAAAAAAAATTTTGGGGGAAAAAAAAAAAAATTTTTTAAAAAAAAAAAACCCGGGCCCCCCCAAAAAAGGGGGGTTTTTTTTTTTTACCCCCCCCCCAAAAAAAAAACCCCCCTTTGAAAAGGTGGGGGGGGGGAAAAAAAAAAAAAAGGGGAAAAAAAAAAAATTTTAAAATTTTTTTTGGGGGGCCCCCTTTGGGGGGGAAGGACCCCCCCTTTTTTTTTCCCCCCGGGGGGGGCAATTTTTTTTTTTTGGGGAAAAGGGGTTAAAAAAAGGGTTTTCCCCCAAAATTTTTTAAAAAATTTAATAAAAAAAATTTTTTTTTTTCCCCGCCCCAAAAAAACCCCAAAAGGAAATTTTGGGGGGTTTTTTTTTTCCCCCCAATTTTTTTTCCCATTAAAGGGGGTTTAAAATTTTAAAAAAATTTTTTTTTTTTTTAAAAAAAATTTTTTTAAAAAAAAAACCTTTTAAAAAAAATTTTTTTTTCCCCCCCCTTTTTTAAAATTTTTTAAAAAAAAAAAAAAAAAAATCCCCCCCTTTTTTAAAAAAAAAAAAAAGGGGGGGGGGGGGCCCCCCCCCCGGGGGGTTTTTTCCCCAAGGGGGAAAAAAGGGAAAATTTTTTGGGTTAATTTTTTTTTTTTCCCCCCCCCAAAAAAAAAACCCGGGAAAATTTGGGGAAAAAATTTTTTTCCCAAGGGGGGGGGTTTTTTTAATTTTTTAAAACCAACTTTTTTTTAAATAAAAAAAATTTTCCCAAGGAAAAAAAAAAAATTTTTTTTGGGGAAAAAATTTTTTTTAAAAGGAAAAAAAACCCCCCGGGGAAAAAACCTTTTTAAAAAAAAAAGGGGGCCCCCCGGGGGGTTTTTGGGGTTATTTTTAAAAAAGGGTTTTCCCTTTTTAAAGGGGGTTTTTGGGGGGGGGGGGTTTTTTTTTTTTTTTTTAAAAAACCCCCGGGGGGGGGGTTTTTTTTTGGGGAAAAAAAAAAAAGGGGGCCCCAAAAAAAAAAAATTTTTTTTAAAAAAAAATTTTAAAAAAGGGGGAAAAAAAAAAATTTTTAAAAAAAACCCCCTTTTTTAAAAAAATTTTTTTTTGGGGTTTTTTTAAAAAAAAAAAAACCCCCCCCCTTTTAAAAAAAAAAAAAGGGGTTTAAGGGGGAATTTAAAAAATTTGGGGGGCCCCCTTTTAACCCCCCCCCTTTATTTTTTTTTTAACCCTTTTGGGGGAAATTAATTTAAGCCGGGGGGAAAAAAATTTTTAAAAGGGGGCCCCAAAAAATTTTTTTTAAATGGAAAAAAAAGGGTTTTTGGGGGAAAAAAAAACCCCCCCCCTTTTTTTTTTTTTTTAAAAAAAGGGGGGAAAAAACCCTTTTAAAAATTTTTGGGGGGAAAAAAAAACTTTTTTTTTAAAACCCCCCCGGGTTTTTGGTTTTTTTTAAAAAGGGGGGGGGGGAAAATTTTGGGAAAAGGGAAATTTTTTTGGGGTTTTTTTGGAAAAATTTTTTTTAAAAAATTTTTTTAAAAACCCCTTTTTAAAGGGTTTTTAAAAAAAAAAAATTTTAAAATTTTTAAAAACCGGTTTTAAAAAATTTTTTTTAAAAAATTTTGAAAAATTAAAAAACCCCAAATTTTTAAAATTTTTTTTTTTGGGGGGGGGGGGGCCCCCCTTTTTAAAAAAAAACCCAATTTTTTTTTGGGGGGGGGAAAATTTAAAAAAAAAAAATTTTTAAAAAAAGGGGGGTTTTCCCCCCTTGGGGGAAAAAAAAATTTTTTTTCCCTTTTTTTAAAAAAAAAGGGGGGAAGGGGGGGGGGGGAAAAAAAAAATTTTTTTAAAAAAACCCCCTTTTAACCCAAAAAAAAAAATTTTTAAAAAAACGGTTTTGGGGTTTTTCCCCCCAAACCCCCCAAAAAAAGGGTTTTAAAGGGGGTTTTACCCCCCCAAAAATTAATTTTTAAAAAAAAAAAAATGTTTTTTTTAAATTTGGGGAAAAAAATTTTAGGTTTCCTTTTCCCCTTTTTTTTCCCAAAAAAAAAAAAAAAATTTAAAATTTTTTGGGTTTTGGGTTTTTTTTTTTTTTTTAAAAATTTTAAAATTTAAAAAAAAAAAAGGGGGGGTTTTAAAGGGAAAAAAAAAAAAAGGGGGTTTGGGGGGGGGCACCCCCCCCAAAAAAAAACCCCCGGTTTTTTGGGGAAAAACCCCCTTTTTGGTTGAAAAAAAATTTTTTAAAAAAACCCCCCCAAAAAAAAATTTGGACTATGACTACAGTAAAAAAAACCCCCAAAAAAAATTTTTTTTTTTTAAATTTTCTTTAAAACCCGGGGGGGGAAAAAAAAAAGGGCCCCCGACGTTTGAATGAATGTAAAAACTTAAGCAGGCCAGTAAATGGAAAAAAAATGGCGAGTCAATACGGTCAATATGGAAAAAGCGCAAAGCAGGAAGCAGCCTTGCTTTAAAGGGAAAAATGGTTGGGTTTTCTGCTCCAAATATAAAAAAAAACAATAATGCTAGTGGGATTTGGTGGCCCCGTTTTGGGACTAGTAAAATTTAAAGGGATTTTTCGTCTAGGGGTCGGAGCAAATTTACCCAAAAACTGTGGGCGTAGGTTGGAAAACACCGACTTTTAGGTCAGCGGGGCATGTTAAAAATGGGAAAAAAAAGTCCCAAAAGTCGGGGCGCGGACGGTATGACCAGGGGAAAAAGGGCGCCCGGGGGTTTAAATCCCAATGTTCGGCATTAGTGTTACGGGATTGAGTTTCCTAGTCCCAAAAGGCCCGGGAGCACACAGGATGAAGGGGGATAGCTTTTAAAAAGGGGGGTTTTAATTCATTTTTAGGGGCGAGAGGGGTTAAAATGTTTTTTTCAAAGGAAATTGGAAATTTTAGGGGAAAGGTTTTTTTTCCGGGGGCCCCTTTCCCTTGGCTACCCGGTGGGTTTTCCAAAAATAGCCTCATACCACAGCCTTTTGGGGGGGTAGAAAAAAGAATTTGATTGTCCGGGACGGAATTTTTGCATGGTATATGTTATGGGATCAGAGATAGGGAAAAGTGAACGTATCCTGTTTTAATTTAGGAAGGGACTGAGAACTTTTTTCCAAAAGTGGGAAAAAAGTAGACGTTTTTCCCCCCCCCCCAAAAAATTTATTTTTTCCGAAGATAGCAAATATTTTGCATAAAAAGGGGGAATAGTTACAGTTCCCCCCCCTAGCGAGGAATCACTTCCAGGTTACCCTACGGAAGGGGCACGACCCTTTAAAACGTTTTCTTGTGGCGGACTTGTACCCAAGATAAAACCCTTTTAGTGTTGTTCCCGGAAGGGTTATGAAATTTAAAAGGGGGCCGAAATAAACACAATTTTGGGTCGCTAAGTCTTTAAAAAGTCACGGGCCCCTTTGTTTTTCTCGTAACATTTCCAGTCGTATTGTCGCAAATTTAAATTTGCAGGGTTTGACATGTACTTTTAAAACTTTAAAAAAAATGGGATAGGAACCTGTTCTCAGCTGGGGGGAAGGGGGGGGGGGGGAAGTTGTAGGGCCCCCTCGGGGGAAAGGGGTTTAAAGGGGGGGGCGGAACTCCTCTCTCTTGATTGTTTTTTTTTAAAAATCTGAGTTTTCCATAGTTTTTGCATAAAATTTTAAGCACTTTTTGGAAAAAAAAATAAACCTTTTTTTAAAAAATTTTACAAATCCCGGTTTTGGGAAGTGAGGGATGAAAACATTTCTTTAATACCCCAAATTTCCACCCCTGCCTTTCCCACGCCCGTCCGTTTGGAAATTATTAGTTTGGTTTTTACGTAACATGTTGAAGTGGGACACCTTTCGATTCTGCAAACAAGTGCAAAAGACGTTTGAATAATTTAAAATTCCAAAAAGAATTTAAATTTTGTTTTTATCCTCTTTTTTTTATTTGGAAAGGGTTATTGTTTAAGTTCCCTTGTCAGCATCACTCCGGTGGGTTGGCCCAAAAAAAAGTTCTTTTGAGTTTTAAAAAAGGGCCCCTACTTTAAACCTTTTGGCCCAAATAAGGGAGGCATCAAAGCTTTGTTCCTTTACAATCCTTTGGGTTGCAGGCGTTGGAGAAGGGGGTCTGTGGGAAATGAAAAAGTTTTTTAAAGTCCCTTTTTCTCTAAAAACTAAAAAAGTGAAATTTACTCCAAAAAAAAGGTTTTAACCCCGTGAAACCCCTCCCCATAAGGGGGGAAATTTGCCCCCAAATAGAGGCCCCTTTATCACTCAAAAAAGAGTGATACTTCACAACAGGGGAAAGAAAATATCGCCCATTTGGAGGAATTTTCACTCTAATCCGGTGGAAATTTACTTTAATAGGAGTGGGCACGAGCACAATCCTTTTTGGGGTGAAAATTCGCTCTTTGGTTTTTTGAGTGAATTGATCATTTGAAAAGGTTTCCTCCCCCCGCCATAGTTTGATTTCAAAGGGGTTGGCATACAAAGTTTTTGGCTGGAACACTTCCCTGACAAGGGTGAACATATGCTGAGGTGGTTTTAAAAAATTCGAGAACGCCCGGGTCCTTAGGATCCAGCAGGAACAGCCCCTGGGGGGGGCGCAGGGGGGTTTATCCCCCCGTTGGGAAATTTCCCCCATTTTGAGAAATTTTTTTGTTTTGTTTTTGGGGGCCTTGTGAGTATGATAAGGGCCTTATTGTAATCCCCGATGGACCAATCGCCGAGAAAAATTTAAATTTTTTTCGCTCTCGAGGAGGGGTAAAACCCCCACTTTTAATTTTTTAAATAAAGGGCCCCCCAAAATTTCCAAAAATTCTGGATAAAAAAAGCCCCCCAAAAATTTTTTCCCCGTTTTCCGGTTAAAAAATGTTGAATATTATACAAATTTAAAGAATGGGGTTTTTAGTGGGGATAGTATGAAATTTTTTCATGAGTTTAAAGATTTAAAAGTTTTATTTAAAAGAGGGGGAAAACAAAAGTTGATAGAAAAATTTTAAAACTTTTAAAAGAATGAAAAAAAAAAAAATTATAAAATTTTAAAAAAAAAAGCATTATGAAAATGCATATTTAAACCCTTTCCCATTTCGTTGTACCTTTAATTCCCCTCGGCCATTCCCTTTGGAAGCTGTAATTTTGGTTCTCGTTCAGAATGAGTGAAAAAGAAACTACGATTTTTGGAAAATATTTTTTTGTTTTCCCGTACCGCAAATTTGGATGTCTGTAAAAAAAAATTTTCAAATAAGTCCCCCCTTTTTTAATTACCCAGGCTTTTTAAAGGGGGTCCTATGTTTTATGGTTTCGAGCATTTAAGCCGGTTCACCCCTGTCACAGCCAAAAAACCCCAGTTAAAGCTTTCCCCAAAATAGCACCGTTTTGCATGTGGGACATTTTTCAAGGCAAAAAAATTTTTCCCCAAAGGGGAAAAATTTTCCCCCCCTGGCACTTAGGGCACCACCCCTTCCCTCACACCCCAAAAAAAAAGAAAAACCCAAATTTTTTAATTGGGGTATAGACCGACTTGCATTTTGGTTTAAGGGTTTGAGAAACCGACTTGCAGCCGGAAAAGGTTTTGGGGTTCGGGCTCCCGGCCGGGTCTTTTAAAAAAGGAACCCATGCCCCCTTGGGGCTTTTGGGGTCAGGGATGAGCAAATGGAGTAGGGAAAAAAAGCCCCGTGAGCCCCAACTGGAAAAATAGCCGTGGCGGGCCCCACTTAAACCAATTTGGTTTTGAAAAATGAGCCCTAAAAACCCCATCTAACTTATGATGTATATGGGAAGCCAAAAAGCCCCAAAAATTCGAGAAACTTGGGTTTTTCGACTGATAAAAATTTGGGTTATCAGTCGGTAAAAACCCAAATTTATACCGATAAACCAAATTTATCGGTTCTGGTTTATCCACCCATAAAACCCGGTTCGGTCCCATTTAAATTGGTTTATCGGTCCTAAACTTGGTTTTTGGGTGAAAGTTTTTCGGTCGAAAAAAAAAAAGTTTGTCGGGGCAAAAAAAAACCCGGTTTATCGACGCTGAAGGGTCAATAATTCAAAAAAAACCCGGGTTTTTCGAATTTATAAAACAGGTTTTTCGGTCGATAAAAAACAAAAATTTATATTTTTTTAAAACCCAAATTTACGGTCGAAAAAACTTGGTGTATCGATGTTTGGGGAAATTGGTTCGATAAACCAAATTTTTCAACCCAAAAGCCCAAGGGAAATTGATAAAATTTGGGTTTAAACGAATTGGTAAACCAAGTTTATCCCAAATTTGATAAAAAGAAGTTTATCGCCGGAAAAATAAATTTGGTTTTTCCCAATGAAAAAAACCCGGGTTTAAACAGTTGATAAACCCAAATTTATCAGTCGAAAACCAAAACCGAATGCTCAAAAATTAAAAAAAAAAAAAAAAAAAAAATCCAAAATTATCCCCAATTGATAAACCAGGTTTTTTCAAACGATAAAACTGGTTTTTTCCCCAAAAAACTGGGGTTTTAAAAAAAAAATTTGGGTTATCGGTAGATAAAAATTTGGTTTTTCAAACCCATAAACCCCGGTTTATCGATTTATAAAAAAAGTTTTTCAAAAATTTTTTGACATTTTGGGTTGCCATAAAATGTATGAGAAATTTTACGAGAAATTTTCCACATATCAAAGGGTTTGAAACTTTACCAAAGAATCCCGTTGGGTCCTTTTCACCTTTTAAAAAGAACCCCCCAAAAAAAAAAAAAATTCAAAAAAGGAAGGGGACACCCCCCGCCCCCCTAACCCTTTTTCCCGAACGGCACCCCCGCATAAGTGAGGGTTTCCCCGCCAGGTTTTAAAAATGTCGTAGATAAAGCCTTGGCACAAACCCCGAAATTTCTGGGTTTTTCTGGGATGCGATGACGGGCACCATCTTCTGGTGCCCACCCCCTCCATCATTTAAATCTGGCGACGCCCTGAACAGAATGGTAGTTCTCTGGGATTTGTCGGACCGTTTTACGTAGACTACAGCAAAGACTCCGGTGGGGGGCTGTCTATTCCCTCGAGTTGACTACAAAAAAAATGCAATTTTTTCGATAAAGGTAGCCGTGGCACCCCGACAGTTGATCCAGTTTTTATACTTGGTTTTCCCATCATAGAGAAAAATTCTTTTAAAAAAAACCCAAAATACAACCCCCATTTTTTTAGAGCGCTCCCGAGCTGAATGCTTTTTGTATTGTTGGGTTTTTTTTTCCCCTATACAGTCCAAACCCAACTGACCAAGTGACACCGAAAAAGACAAACCAATTGTCCTGTTTGGCGCCTTGGGGCCCCCCTTGGAGTTTGCTATGCAATTTAAAAATGGTCCCTTTTTTGGTTGACCAAAACCCACCCCTACTCCCCCAAAAACCCCTTTCCCCCTCCGGGAACCCTTTAAAAGGGAAAATTTTGCCACTGACTGCTGGGAAAAGAATTTTGTGAATAAAAGTTTATAAGGAACTTCAAAGGGATAATATTTTTATTGAAAATACAGTAAAGTTTATCAGGGTCCCCCATCCCCCCTGGGGTGGGGCCCCCGCACCCCAAAATGGCCCCCGGGTGGTGTATATTCGAGATGAGTTGCTTGAGGCCCCAGTCTTTACAGGAAAATTTGAAAAGTTAAAAAAACCAAAGGTTTTTAGCACGTAATTTTGTTCCTTTTTTATTGTTTATTCCCCGCAAAATAATTAAAGGGGAAAAAGCAGAAAAAGGGGGCCCCTTTTTTCCCCATCGATGGTTTTTAAGTTCAAAAAAACGGTATTTTTGATGAAGCCAATCAAAAAATTTTACCTGTAGCTGATACAAACCCTGACCAGGGACTGGAAAAGAAACCCGCCCCCCAGAGATGATTTTCCCTAGAAAAACCGGACAAAATCATTAAGACTGCCTTCCAGAAAACACCTCACCAAGTTGCACAGAAATTGGGCTAAACCCCTTCCAATTTTTTAGCCCCGTGGCGGGGTTTAGGCGGGGGCGCACCCGGCGCGCGCCCCCCCCCCCAAAATTTCAAGGTTTGTTTTTTTTCCTTCGTAGAACGGATATTTTGCCTACTTTATTTTCGTAAAGTTGTATGTTTTAAAAAATTTTACCCAAAAAAATAGCAGTTTAAAAGTATCCCGTTTTTAAGTTTTCCGGGGGGAAAGGCAACAGGGGGGACATCGAAAATCTCCCACGTATCTCGCAAATTATAGGGGATGGGAAAGGCCCTTTTCCCGCAATTTTGGGAGGCTCATTTTGCCAAAAAAATTTTCCCCTTACGCTACGCTCGAACCCAAAGGGTCGCTTACCCGGGTTACAGATACTGGGAAAGTCGAACTCCAAAATGGTCATTTGTCAAATAGGCGTAAAAGGCAGGGGCAGAGGGGGAGACGTCCCCAAATTTCCACAAAGATCTTTAATTTTTGGGATGGGGGTTTGCAAAAACCATTTGAGTCTTAAAAAATCTCGCATGGGTTTTAAATTCCCCTCAAAAATTCCAACGTGCCCGAATTCTTCCAAAGATTTTCCAGAAAAAATTTAAAAAAAAGTCAAAAAAAACTTTTTTCCTCAGCCTCTTTTTAGTCTTTCCAACATTTGCCCGAAAAAATCCAGAATCTCCCAATTCTTTGAAACATTTGCCCCCAAAAAATAAAAAAAGCATTTTTGTCAAAGTAAAAATTTCATGACGAAACGAAAAAACACAAAAATTCGCGACACATTTCCGGGGGCGCTTATGGAAAAACAATTTTTCCCCAGTCTCACTTTATAGTCCCGTGCAAACTAAACTTTGCCCCCCAAAAGGTTTGAATATTCCCCCCCCAAAAAAGTAAAAAAGTTCGGGATGGTTTTTTTAAAATTTTGATTACATGCCCGACGGAGGGGATTTGGGTTTTACAAAGCCCCCAAAAATTTGCCCAAAAAAAATTTTCATAGACCAAATTTTTACCCTTCATATTTCTTTTGGACAATATACCCGTACATAATTTAAAGGGGAAGTTTGGTTAGTCGGGGAAGTATTTGGGCAGTATTTTGTGGTCCCATTTTGCATTTTTTAATGTGAGCCACCGTCCAAATTTTGCAAAAAATGCACTTAAGGCTGCAGTGGGGTTTTTTAAACCCCAAAAGGGGAACCCGGTTTTAAAAATATCTTTTTCTTAATTTCACATATTTAATTTAGTGGAGAAAAACTTTCCCTTTAAATCCCCTGAAAATTCTTCCAAAACCACTTGGAACGTGAAAATTCCGGGTTTTTTCCCGAAGGGTTAGTAGTAAACTCAAATAGCGTGCGCCTTGGGGGGGGGGGGGAACGGGGGGGCCATGGGCCCCCCCCTCTATAAGTTGTCGGATGAAAATCAAAAAATGGTCGGGGGAAAACGGGGCAGTCTGACCCACTCTGGGGAGCAACAGGAGCGCTTCCCCTGTGTGTTTTTAAAATTTCTTCAAAAAATTTTAAATTAGACCCTTTTGTTTGCTCAGCTCTCTTTCTTTGGCAAAAAAGGGTTTTTAGACCCCCCCCCCCGGCAGCAAAGAACAAAAACCTTTCGACCCCTGTTGAAACTTGTTTTTCCTTCCAAAGGGTTTTCCACTAAATTTAAAAAGGGGTTTGAAAAAAAAAAGGTAAAAACATCTATTGATCTATAATTTTACGAGTATGATTTTTTTTAAATTTAAAATCTAATTAATCATCTATTATAAGCCCAAAGGGGGAGGGGGGAAGGGCAGTCCCAAACCTTTTTTTTAGTATTCCCCTTTTTTATTTTTTAAAAATATTGCTAGTGTTTCCCCAAATTATAGCCCCGGGAAATAGGGCCCGGGAAGTGCCAAAATTTCCCGCTACCGGGAGGGGAATTTTTAGCCAAAAATTTTCCCTTTCGCTTTGCCCCCAAAAAGGGAAAGGGGGGGCGGAGCGCTGAGAGTCTGTCTAGGGCTACGCTCCCCCCCTCCCAAATTTTCCCGCGAACCCACTGAGTTTAAAATTTATCTATATCGGGAGTTCGGGCAGCAATATAGACGTGGCCCTAAATTTAGTGGACCTTTAGTTCGGGGCAAAAGGGGCGTAAAAAAAATAAAGCAGTAAAAAGCATGTTTTTTAATTCTTTGTATGGTTTTTTTTTTTCCAAAAGGGAAAAGGGACAAGACCCTTTCATCCCAAAGGTATGTTAGGGAAATGTTTTCACCGGGCTAGCCCGCAGGGGCAGAATGCCCCCCACAGAAAATTTTTGGGACGGGGTGACGACGGGTGTTGAAAAAATGAAGGGGATAAAAATAAAACGGCGAGAGGGGGGACCCGGGTGGGGTGTTTTTCCCGGTGGAAGGGTGAGGGTTTTTGGGCCTAGAGATAAAAGGGGGGGTAATTGGGAAATTATCCCTTTAAAAACTGTGGGTCTTTTTTTGATATTTAAAACTAGACGAAAAAGATTAAAAGAAAAAAAAGTGGGTTTGTATTTCGTTTTTTTTGTAAAAAATTTTGGTAATATTTTTCATTGATAGAATGAAATAAGACATTTTCCCGGACATGGATCTAAGTGGAAAGAAACAAAAATATAGCAAAGAAATTTTTTAAAAACCCCTTTGGGGGAAACAAAAAAAATTTAAAAGGAAAAGGGGGCACTCCCCTGGGGTCCCGGTTTTAAGAACGGGGGAAATTGAAAAGGGCTTTTCCCCTGCATTTTATTTGGGATTTCTAATCATTTTGCCCAATTTTTTCATTTTTAAATTTAAGGGAAAATTTTTTTGGCCCAAAAGATCGGAAAGCTCAAAATATTTGAGCTTTGACTTACTTACAAGCCCGGGGAAAAAAATTTCCCGGGTAAAATTTAGGATCGTTTATTTTTTTAAAAATTTTCTGTACCCTCCCCCGCCAAAAACCCATGGGGGCGTCCGCTTAAAATAGCGTTCGGGCGGATGTTTGGCCGTCAGCGCGCCCCCCCCCCCCCAAACGAAAAATCCTAGGGTCCGCCCCTGAAAAGCACGCCCCACTTTCCCCCACCTGCTCGTTTTTGTCCCAAGGGAAATGGGAGTGAGTATTAATTTAAAAATTTGGGGTCTGGTGTAATAAAAAAAAATACATAAGGAAGTAATATGTTTCCATCAGGAATTTTTCTCACCCACGTCCCGAGGCGATCCGCTGATCCCTTCTCTCCCCGACTTGCAGAAAAGTTTGCAAGTGAGGGGGGCCTGTGTTTCAGTTTTGCGTAAAAATGTCAAACAAGTTTCCCACTCAAAACAAAATTTCCCGAAAAGGACACCCAAATTCCCTGTATTAAAAATTTTTCATTTCCCGGAATGTTCAAAAGGGGGTTTTTTTGGTGTTATTTGGGGTTTTTAATTTTAAAGTAAGAACAAATTTTAAAAAAAATATCCAAACGTACAAAGGGGAAGGGGGAAAAAGAGTAAGGGTTGGGAGGTGAATGTGTCCATATGAGTTGCGGGTAATTTTTTTCAAAAGGAAGTAATGGGCAGCAAGAAAGTCAGCACGAAAATGAAGCCCTCAAGTAAAATGTTGCTGTCGTTTTGTGGGAAAGGGTGTGTACAACAACCCTTTAAAGTTTTAGAACTCGGGAAAACGTATACTAAAACTAGGGAAGCTAACCTTGTTTTAGACCAAGTTAAATTAGAGACCAGCCTACTAAATCCGTGTTACACTGCTTTAAACAACGACTTTTTTAAATCTTCTTTTGTAAAACCTACGAGTACCAAACTAAAAACATGGAAACTCGGCATTATTAGGTAAGTTTTCAACCTTTGTATGATTTTAATGATTTTGGGGATGAAAGTGATCTAGAACTGAAACAAAAAGAGGACTTTTACGAATGTAATCAGGCTTGGTTTCCAAATTTCCCCCTGAACTGTCTATGTGTAGCCCGAGATTCGAACATTAGGCCCAAGGGTTTGGTTACACTAGCTAGCGCCCAGGCTAGTCCCTAACTTTATAGGCCGTTCACAGTATAGTACGATTGTTTCCAAAAACACAGGGTTAACTTGCCCTACACCCAGGCCTATTGTAGGCTAGTACCTATGTAACTTTGACTTAGTAATGATACTGCAACTGCCCCGGATAGGACCCGGTGCAAAAAAAATGGAACCGGGTTACGGCCATTGTGTTTCCCCTAAGAAATTATCGGATCATGGCCACTATCCTCCGGTTGTTCATTTTATTGAAAAAAGGGGGTTGCAATCTTTACTTTCAATTTTAGGGGTAAAATGAGTCTTCTCAAAATAAATTTTTCTTAGACAATTTACAAATAAAGGTGGATAATATACAATAAAACCATTTTGAGAAAAAAGACTCTCTAATATTCTTATTTTTTTTAGCAAAAAATATGAATACTTCAGTATTCCCAATATCGGACTTACTAGTCTGCCCGGGCGGGTAGGCCATGACCAAATTACCATTGGGGCGAAAACACAGTTTGAGAAAATTTTACTCACTAAAATTTCAAAAACCTCATTCACACAGTATCAATTTAAGGAATGAAAGAAAAAGTCCTGCTCAAACTCGGCTAGTGGGTTTTAAAACGAAACACTGGGTCATTTAAAACCCTTTCGGTACCGGGGGACCCAAAAATGGTGACAAAAACCCCTTTAGATAGGCCAGTGTTCATAAAAAGGTCATATATTCATGTCCACCCCCCCCCCCCCCCACCCCCCCCCCCCCCCACCCCCCCCCCCCCCCACCCCCCCCCCCCCCCACCCCCCCCCCCCCCCACCCCCCCCCCCCCCCACCCCCCCCCCCCCCCACCCCCCCCCCCCCCCACCCCCCCCCCCCCCCACCCCCCCCCCCCCCCACCCCCCCCCCCCCCCACCCCCCCCCCCCCCCACCCCCCCCCCCCCCCACCCCCCCCCCCCCCCACCCCCCCCCCCCCCCACCCCCCCCCCCCCCCACCCCCCCCCCCCCCCACCCCCCCCCCCCCCCACCCCCCCCCCCCCCCACCCCCCCCCCCCCCCACCCCCCCCCCCCCCCACCCCCCCCCCCCCCCACCCCCCCCCCCCCCCACCCCCCCCCCCCCCCACCCCCCCCCCCCCCCACCCCCCCCCCCCCCCACCCCCCCCCCCCCCCACCCCCCCCCCCCCCCACCCCCCCCCCCCCCCACCCCCCCCCCCCCCCACCCCCCCCCCCCCCCACATTTTTCTTTAAAAATTTTTTCATTCTTTTTTAAAATTACGGGTTTTTTAATTTAAAAAACCAACCCGGGCCAGAAAAACCCCAAATTTTTTTTAAAAAAATATAAAACAAATTTCCCGGTTTTTTTGGGGGTTTTTTTTAGTAAAATCCAAAATTAAAAAAGGTTTTTAAATTAGGGTTTTTTAAAAAGGGCCCCCTTGGGAATATTAAAAACCCCTTTATGGAAAAGTCCCCCCCCAAAAGAACGGTTTAAAATTAAAAATTTAACCCCTTTTTAAGTTAAAATTTTTAAATCCATTTTCCAAAATTTTTTAAAAAGGGTTTCGGGTTTCTTTTTAAAAAAATTAATTTTTAATCCCCTTTTCCCCAAAAAATTTTTAAAAAAAAAAATTTAAAAAATTTTTTTTCCTTCAAAAACCCCTTTTGCAAATTTTTAACAAATATAAGGTCCTTTTTTTCCCCAAAGAAAAATAAAACCCAAATTTTTTCCCTTTTGACCCAAGATCTTTGGGGTTTAAAGTTTTTTTTACCCTTTTTTGTCCCTTTTTTTTGTTGAAATTTTTTTGGGGCCTTTTAAACCCCCCCAAAAATTGGTTTAAATAAATTTTTTTTTAAAAAAATTTCCCCCAAAAAACCCCTTAAATCCCCTTTTTTTAAAAACCCAAAAATTTTTTTTAAAAAAAATTCTCCTTTTAAAACCCTTAACCCCCCGGTTTTAATTTTGGGGGTTTTTACCCCGGGGAAACCTTCCCTTTTCCCCTTTTTCCCCGGGCCCGTTTTAAAATTTCCTTAAAGGGTTTTTCCAAAATGTAAAATTTTTAAAACCAAAAAAAATTTTTAAAATTTTTTTATTTTTTCAAAAAAAAAGGGGGGGGGGGTTTTTTGTTTCTAAATTAAAAAAATTCAAAGTTTTAAGTGGAAAATTTTTTTTAAAAAAAACCCCCCCAATTTTCCCTCCCTAAAATAAATTAATAAAAAACCCCCAAAAAAAAATTTTTTAAAACCCCCAAAATTTTGAAAAAAAATTTTTTAAAAACCCAAAAATAGGGTTTTTTAAAGTAAAAAAGTTTGGGGTTTTTTTTTTAAAAAATAAAATGGGAAAAACCGGGGGGGCTTGTTAAATTTCAACCTTTACAGGAAAAAAAAATGTTTAGGAAAAAAAACAAACCCGGGATAAATTCTTTCAAATTAAGTTAAATCTTTTTTAAAATTTTTTAAAAAAAATTTAAAAATTAACCCTTTTTAAAAAAAGAAACCCCCGGGGGAAAGGAAAAAAGGGGTTTTTTTTTAAAAAATTTTCATTTTTCAAAAATTTTAAAAGGGGGGATATAAAAAAAAAAAAGGGGTTTTATAATTGTTAATTTTCCCCCTTCAAATAAAATGAGTGTGAAGCACCCCTAAAAAATTGGCATTTTTGGGGAGGGATTTTGTAAAAATTTTTTAGCCCTAAGTTTTTGATGAAAAAATGGGTGGGCTTACTGTTAATTCAACATATACACTGCGAATGTGTTTGTTTTTAAAATTTTTTATATAGCCGAAATTTTCATTTAGGAGGAGGGGCAAAGGGGGGGCACGGGGCCAGTCGTAGGTGGGCACATGCCCCCTCCCCCCACCCCCTTGATGACCCCACTGGCAAAGTTTTTGGAACAGGAAATGCTGGATTAAATAAGTATAAAATACCCCAAAAGCAAAAAAACCCGGTTTTATTTTTTCCCATTTGTCACAATGTTTCGCTTTATCAAGAAGCCACAAACATTAGTTTTTTGAAACTTTCAAAAAAAATTATAAAATTTTTTGAATTTTAAAAGATCTAAAAAATTTTAAAAATGTAGCATTTTGGGGAATTTAAGTACCCCTCCCAAAAAATTTTGAAAGAGGCAAGGGGTTTTTTTAAACTCAAAAAAACTCCCGTTCTTATACAACGGGGCCAACTATGGGCCAAAAGTAAACTCACTTCGGGTTTTGTTTTACTTTTTGGGTGTTCACTTTAAACAACTAAAATGGAAATTTTTAAAACCCGGGAGGGGTAAAACCTTTTAAATTTAACGGGCCCTTTGACGTCATATGATAGCTTGAGGCCCAAAACAGTGTAGTAAAACGGGGTAAAGGGGGAAAAAAAGTTTCCCCTTTCCTATGGGAAGCATGTAACGTGAGTAGTTTACATCCCCCTTTCCCTTTTTACACAAAATTCATTTTTTTGGGCCCGTGTGACCCCGGGAAAATGCTCCCTTTTAAAATGGTGTAATAAACACCCCCAAAAAGTCTCAAGTGTCAAAAAATTATAGGGTTTTAACTCAGCTTTACGGGTTACACTCTTTTCAATAAACCTTAGATGGGGGGGAAAAACTGATAAGATAATAAAAAAATATCAAAAAAGACATTTGTTTTAAATATTTTAAAGTCAACTCAATGCGGGGCCCATTCGGATGTATGAATGAAGTGTAATGGCAGTCAAGAATGGGAAAAAGGGGTCGGGGAAGGACATGCAAAAAAAAATTGTTGAACCCTTTGAGGTATTTCCAGTAAGGGATTTTAGTCATCGCAAAAACATTGCCAAAGTTTATTCAATGCTTTATTTTTAAAAAACAGGCTGGGGGGAGGAGGCGGTTTTTTAAACTATGCAATAAACCAGGACATGTTTTTACAAAAACCATGCTAATGGCAACCTTGTGAGGCACGGATCCAGGAATTTCAAAAAAGGGGGGTGGCTGAAAGCCCCCTTGAAAACAATTGTGAAATTTTTTCCCTTTTTTTGTTTTTGGGGTGGTCAAAGTGGAAAAGGGGGGGGGGCCCCGGGAAACCCCCCCAAGCCTGCTGTGAGTTGTAGTGCTACAACAGAAGGGGCATCTTTGCAGGGTGGTAGCCAAGGGCTGGATAAGGTAGATAAGTTTTTTATAAATTAAATTTTCAAGGTCACTGAAATTTATACTTTAAAAACCCCCCCCCCCCCTTGCCCTCCGGGCCGGGGGAAAAAACCCCCAATCTGATCCCCAAAAAACCTTTTTCCACTCAACTCCTTTAAAAAAAAGTTTTGCAAAAACGTTTTTCCCCCTCGGAAATCTCCAAATTTGCTCTACTATTAAATGAAAAATTGGGGTTTTCATCCAGAACTTTTATACCAAAAATCCTGTTTGCCCACAGAGTTTTAAATTTAAAAATTTCCTCACATTTACAGAAAATTCCCACACCACTCCCATAAATAGGGACTTTCAAAGCCAAATAAGGACTTTCTTGATAATCTTTGGTTCGGGGTTTCAGTGATTTTACCAAATAACATTTTTTCTTTCCCACCTTTTTTGGGGGAAATTTAAAGGGACATAAACCCCTAACACCAAACATATTTTAAGTGGGGGATACCCAAATTTCCTTTGATAAACTGTTTAAATTGATTGACAGCATGTTTAAAAAAAATGCCCCGAATCAAAAGCCTTGGGGGAGGGGGGGAAAATGGAAAAATTTTTCAGGGGGGAAACATAATAAAAAAAAATGCAAAAATCTATGTTCATTTTTTATCTTCGGGGGAACAATTTTTTCCCCCGGGGGTTCCCCCCCCCCCCCTCCCCCTGGCTACGGGCCTGAAATTTTTCTCTTATAACAAAAATTCAAAAAAAAATTTTTTAAATGGGTGTTTTTTTTGTTAGGGAGGGGGGTAAAAAAGAAAAAGAAGCCCCCTTAAAACTGGTCTATATATAAAAAATGCTTTCTTTTGGCAGCCTACGTTTCCCCTTTTTTTGGGAAAAATTTTTTTTGGATACCCTGTTTCACCCAAATGATGGTGGTGTTAACAATACTATGTTCAGTTTTGGGCCCGGTACTTTTCATAGAATCAAGGGGCCCCAAAATTTTCAAAAAACGAAGATACAAGCCTGCATGAATACAAACATTTGCCTACAGGGGGCCCGGGGGCCAAATTAAACCCCACAGGGGAGGGCTTGCCCCTCACAAAAATGCCTGGAGTGCATGGGGGCTCCAAAAAATTTTTTGTTTGGGGGGGGCAATTTAAAGTAAGGTTTTCCCAGGGGGGTTTCGGAAGACCCCCCCCCCCCCGGCAATTTTAATGGTCACCCCGGGGTAGTACAATAGGAGTATGGTATTTTAAATGTTTCAGTGTTTGCCCCATGTTTTTCCCAAAGCCCCTTTAAAAAACATTTCAGGCGGGTCAGTCATGAGCTGACTATAGACTTTAAAATAAATCCCAACCATATAAAAACGATCGCTCCTCCATAGGGGTGGCGTAAGGCGGGTTTGAAATGGGCAATTTGGGATTTTTGATCCATTTTTTACTATAAAAAAAGGGCCCCCCCTTTGGGAAAATATTTTTTTGTTTCTATCATTGTGTCACAATATGTTTCAGTTTTGCCAAAAAACCCATAAAATGTTGGTTTTTGGACTTTTTCCTTTAATAATAAAAATTTCGAGCGGGAAAGTTTTTTGGGAACGAAAAAAATTGATACCCACATTTTGGATCTCATTTCCAGCCCCAAAACAAAAATATTTTAAAGGGGGGGGGGAAATTCCCCACCCCAAAAAAACGTCTTAGCTGGCCACTAGTAAAAAGTCTCATTACACTGAGCTTAGATTGGGTTTTTGGGGTTTTTAAATTTTAAAAAATTAAATTTGGGAAAAGGTTTTACTTTGGGCACAGAGGGGGAGAACGTTTTGCTTAAAAACAGGGGGTTGACAGTCATAAAAACCGCTCGGGGCCAAGGGCGCGCCCGTTTGGACAAGGGAAGGGAAACCTCAAATTTCTATGGCAACACAATAGTTTATAGGCTACTTACGTTACTTTTTGTAAACGATACCTAGCTAATCTGCCCTTCAAAAAAAATTTTAAATATATTTGAGTTAAAAATTAGGTATAAAATAATCAGAAAAAATCTAATTTAAAAGCGGGAAATAGACTTTCATATTTTCTTTTTCAGTTTCTTTTTCATACTCTATCTGTTTAAATTCCGGGTTTTTTAAAAAACTGACTAATATGAGACGGGAAAATTTCCTGACTACTTTCCAGACTCAACCCTACTAAATTTTTTTTCCTGACATAGGGGCCGAAACCTTCCCCTTTTTTAATTTTTCCTGTTTTTTCCCTGATTCAAAACAGATCGGGATTTAAAAATACTTGCTTTCACCAACAAACAATGAATGGGGAATTTTGGGACTTTAAAAAATTTTCGAGCAGTTCTGACTTGGGAATTTTTCTGCAAAATTTAAAAGATACTTTAAAAAGGATAGGGGTTTTTGGGGATTTAAAAAAAATTTTCGAGCAGTTTTTGACTTAGAATTTTTCGCAAATTAAGATACTTAAAGGATAGGGGTTTTTGGACTTAAAAATTTTTGAGAGTTCTGACTTAAAATTTTTTCTGCAGAATTAAGTACATTAAATGGATAGTGGTTTTTGGATTTAAAAAATTTTTTTGGGGCATTTCCCTTTTGCAAAAATTTTTTCATCAAAAATGCATGAACAGAAGTCTTTCAGAAAGGGTCAACAGGTTTTCAACAGAGCGGGGGAAATCTGTTGGAATCCGGCTTTGGCTTTCTGGTAATTTTCTTAAACTGAAAGCCTTCCTGTTGAAACCCTTTTTTAAAATTTTCTGACGAAAATTTCTTTCACCTTTTTTTTGACCAGAAAGGTGCACACACACAAAAAAAGAGGTACCAAATTTTAAAACTTAAATTTTTTTTCTTTGGGGGATGAGAGTTTTCCCTGATCAAAAAATTTCCTTTTTCAGTTTGGGGCATGATCATAAAAACAACAAATAAGGGGTTTTATCCCAAATTTTTTTTGTGCACAGAGGAGTTTTTGAGGGTTCTCACAATTTGCTCATAGATTTCAACCGAAAAACAGGCCCTGGTAAATCTTTTGGGGGGAAAACCCGGGGATCAGAGTTTTAATTTTTTCCGGGCCCCTTTTTACCCCGATCATTTTACTTGCCCACCCTTTAAAACATCGTCATTAAAATATTTGGACACTACTATGAACTATTTTTGAAGATAAAAAACATGCAGAAAAAATTTTGAACCCTTCATAAACGTTCAAAAGTTATTCCTGCTTATACGTTCTTTTTATTTGGGGACGTTTTTAAAATTCTTGGGGAAAGATCCACACGCCGAATCATACGTACGTTTGTCCATTTGCATCGTCATAACAAATGTATGATGTCAGTATGGATGATCGGGGAAGACGGGGTTTTAAAATTTTTCCCACGGATCGAAACTGGGCCCCGGGAAATTTCAGGGAAAATGATGGGGGTTTCTGGAAAACGTGTCGTAACCGGGGAGTAAAAAATCAGGGAAACCCCGAAAAGGGTTTCCCATGCGGGTTTTTAATTGAAATTCCCTTAGGCTGGGTTTTAACTCCTGCTAAGCACTTCAACCTAAAAACCTAAAAAAATCAAATTTTTGGACTTTTAATGTGTAGAAGGGTTTAAAAATTGTAAATTATTCTGTAAACCCCCCGCTTTTAATTTTCCCCTTGCGTAAAAATCCAAACCCCGGGAAAAAAAATTGGGGTTTATCCCGGGCGGGCTGTACTATACATGGGAGCAATTTTTTACCCCCAAAAGCTATAACCCTAAACCCATAGCTGTCCTCACTCAGTGCTTCTTTAAAACCCGAGAATACCCCTGGGGCTCAATATGTCCATAGAAAACATTTTTAGGATACCCTATGACCCAAAGAAAAGAAACCCTCGGGAAAAAAAAAAGTACCCGAAAAAGGAAAAAACTGAAGAAAATTTTTCGAAAATTTTGAGAGGGCTTATTTTAGACTATTTTACACATACACCGAAACAATTGAAATGAAAATTAAGGTACCCCAGCAATTTTTTGGTCTTTAAAAAATTTTACTTTTCGATTTGGCTCCCTGAGACTAAAAGGGATCTACACAGTAAATTTTTCCTAAAAGTACCGTCTTTACAGTCATTGCACACACTGTTTAATTAAATTTTTAAAAAGGAGCGTAGGGGGAACGTCGGCTCAGATTTTTGACAACATTCTCAGGGTTTAAGAAGCTTTTAAATTTTAAATTATCATCAACTTTTTAAAGTACTAAAATTTAAAACTACTGACCTTTGCCCCATTTTTCTAGGGTTTTTATTTAGGTTTATGCCCGGTGAAAAGGTTGAACTTTTTTGGGGGATTTTGTCAAACTAAAGACAACTTTTGGGGGGGGGGCCTCCCCAAAAATACCCGTTACAGATTTTGATCGATTGTTTGTACAGACAATTTAAAGTTTTTGATTTTTGGCACTGAAAATAGTATTTTTTGATGTCACAAATAAATTTGGCCCTTTTTAGCAAAAAATTACATGGTCTACTAAAAAAAGGGTTTAGAATTTTTTTTTTTTTTTTTTTCCTAGTTTTAGCCGGTCTAGTGGAAATTTTGTTTATTTTAGCCCAAACCCCCCCTTTTTTTAAACCAAGGGGCCCACCAAATGCCCGGGTTTTTCCCCCTTTCAAACTGACTGCCACCCAAAGGGGCCGGGGGTGTGCTTTTAAGTCCCGGCACGCCGGGGACAAACATTAATTTGGCGCCCATGAAATTAAAATCAAGCCCTTTCTTAGTTTTTTTCAAGTGGGAGTGCCCATCTTTAGTCGGATTTCCCTTTATGAACTTGAAATTTTGTAGCCTTTTCCGCTCGAATGCTTTTTCCCAAAAAAAAATAAAATTATTACAAAAGAACCGCACAGCCATTTCCCGGGATTTCAGCCCTTTTAAACTAAATTTTTTGACTGAGGAATCTAGCGTGCCCCTGGGGTTTAAACCCCCTCCAGGGCCACATAAACCATTACATGACGATCTTACTAAGTTTAATTGGAAAAAACCTTAATTTCTCAGTTTCTGGGCCCGGTAGAAAAGGGCCTGGGGTTCCCTTGTCCCCGCCAAAATTTCTTTGGGCTTTTTTTATGATATAGTTTTGAATGAAAAAAATCGCGCAGACAAGCAGTGATTTCCCCCCCCCTGTTTGAGGGATGCCCAAAAGGCCTTTCCCCAAATTTGAACTTGGTCACATCCCAGTGGTTTCTTTTAAAATGCATTAGCCCCAAAATTCCCCTAAAATAAACCAGCCAAAAAAATATGACACCCCCGGGGGAACTCTGTTTGCTCAGCCCAGGTTTCCCGGGGAACTGACATGGGGAAAATGTCATATGGTGGGTACCAGTCCAAATCTAGACTGGTAAATGTGTATGTTTTTTTGTACGTACGTTAACCCCCAAAAAATTTTTTTATATGCCACAAAACCCTAAACCTGCATTGTATAAAACGCGCTGTTTTTTTGTTGGTGTGAGGTGTTTTTAGGTTTAAGGTTTTTTATCAGGGTTTTTTTTTCTTTGGTTTCCTTTTTTTTTTTTTTTTGTAATTTTACCACACAACTCAGGAGAAACTTTTTTAAGGTGGTGTGATCAGTCATAAGCCCCATGGATTTTCCCCCCCATGCGGGCCATTCCAAACCCCGGGTTTATGCCTGATTCTTTGCCCGGGGGGGTCACACTGTAAAAAAAAGTGAATGACCAGTCATTCCAAAAACATTGTACGAAATTGTTTTTAATACTTCCTTTTCGGTACACTTTGGTGTTAAAATAACTCGCCGCCATAAAAAATTATAAAAACTTTGAGTCACTGACATTGGTTTTATCACTCAAAAAATTATCCTTTTTTTCGGAGCTTTGACGAGAAATACTCCGACGGTCAAGCTTTCCCCAGAGCGCGGTAACTATTTATTTTATAATTTTTTATCTGACCTCTACATACACGTGACCTCGTAGCCATTGAGCTGTACTTTACACATTTCCCGAAGCAAGCCCCACCTATAAGGGCCCACTGGCTTTGTACGTACCGCTGGAGAAGGGCCCCCCTGTAAACAAACCCCCTAGAACTTGTGCCTACTTTGTAGGGTTGGGAAAAAAACTAAACAAAATGCTCACGGAAAATTTTTTAAAGTCAGTGGAGGAATTAAAAGGAGGGCGAAGTCCTCGATAACCCCTTTTTGGGCTTAAAAATTTTTGAAAGAAACCCGCAAACATACTTCAACCATCTGAAAAAGGATAATTAGAAAATACTTTTTTTAAAGAGCCCAAAATTTTCGTTTTTTTTGTAAACCCTCGATAAAATTTTTAAAATAACTCCCGGGCAATCCCAAAATTTAAACTCAGGTCTGTGCCCCCCGTGCCCAAGCAAGCCGTTTTATTTTTATTTAGGAAAACACCCCAGAAAAACGGGAAGATTTTGGGAAAAACTGAAAAAACATTTAATAAATTTGTGACTAGTACTTAATTTTGTTGGAAAAAGGGATCAGGGAAAAGGGGAAAGGGTTTCAGCACATTTTTTAAAGAAAAAGGTTTTTCCCCGGGGGGGGGCTCACGGCTAACGTTACCCTTACTAGCCTTATGCCTATAGGGTATTGTGCATTGTAAGTTAACATTAAATTACACAGTAGCCCACCTACCAAAGGTTAAAGGACTACAAAATTAAAACTTTTTCACTCCACCATTAAATGTTCTTTGCTGTAAACTTTCAAATGAAAACCCTCGCCCCTTTTTTTCAAGTCTGATGAAGTCCCGATTATAACCCCTAGATAAATCCCATTTTGACAAACTTCTTAGCCACCAGGGAAATTTTTTGTGACTGACACTGTGGCCGATTCAAATGAAAATTTTTGAAGTTGAGTAAACGTAGTGTAGCCCGGCTAATTGCATAGCTACCCAAAGAATGTTAAATTTTAAAGGGGAAAGTTTTAAAAACGTGCGGGGTATTCCAGTGCAAAAAAAATGGGACTGTGGTGCAAAAGATTTTTTGTTTTAAAGGGTCTTTACACCCGCGTCACAGGGCCCAACAAGGTTGGGCCCTTTAGTACTATAAAAGGGAGTGAGTAAAACGGGTTTGGGATTTTTAAATGATGTAAAGGCCCGCAATATGTTTTTGCCTAGCCTATTTTAATTTCCCATTAAATAAACCCGGATTGCAGATCTTCTACTCATGTTTTTTCCCCCCCTTTTTTGTCCTGATCCCTTTACCATGGAGTGAATTTTATTGTGTCTTCGCCAAAATCAAAAAATAAAACTGTGGATAAAAACTATAAAACAAAATGGGTCTTGGCCATAAAGGTTTTCAGAGTAAATTTTGGGGCCAAAAGGGTGTTTCAGCAGGACAGGTTTACAAACTTCAGACATAGTTGATGTTTATGTGAAATATGGTCAGCAAACAGAAAGTGCCTTTTTCCTTAAAGGGAGGGTGATTGGAATTGATTGTTCACAGTTTTAAAAAAATCATTTTTTGTCAAACCCTTTAAATTGGAAGCTGTTTTCACTGAATTTTCAAATTTGCCCGAAGATCAAACTGAGGAAAATTTCCCTTTTTATTGTGGTTTTGAGAGTATGGAGATTAAAAATCTTAACATCAGGAAGTTTTTTACTTTTTGGGTTGAGTTTATAAATTTTACATTTTGGGGAAAATTTTAAGGGCCACTTGGCAGTATTTTAGGCCCCAAACTTTAGATACTCATGCAGAAGGGAAAACAGCTATTTTAAAATAAAAACGGGAAAACTCCCAGAGAGGGTTTTTTTTTAAACCCCAAAATTTAAAACCCTTTTTTTTTTTCTAAAAACCTTTTCCCAAAGAAAATTTTTTTTAAAATTTTGTTTTAAAATTTTTAAAATTTTTAAAAAATAAAAACCCATGGAAAATTTTTCCCTTTTTAAAATTATTCAAAATTTTAAAATCCCCCCCAAATTTTTTAGGGGAAAACTTTTTTTTTCAAATTTAAAGAAATTTTATTTCAAAATTCCCAAATTTTCCAAAATTTTGGCCCCCTTTTTAAATTTCAAAAATTTTTTTGTTTTAAAAGTTATCTTTTTGGTTTTCAAAAAATTTAAAATTTTTAAAAAATTAAAAAAAAAGGGGAAAAAAAACATCCCAAAAAACCCCGGAAAAGGTTTTCGGGCCCCTATTTAAAAATAATGCAAAATTTTTCCAAGAACAAAAATTTTGGGCCCAAAAATTTTAAAAATTTTTTCCCAAAAAAAAATTTTTCGAAAAAAAACCAAATTTCCCCTTTTAAATCAAAACCCTTTAGCCCCAACCCCTTTTTCCCCCCCCTTTTTTTTTCGCAATTCTTTCAAAAATTCCTGGGGCCCTTCAAAAAGTTTTTTCAAAATTTCCCTTTTATTTTGGAAAAAAGGGAAATTTTAAAAAAAAAATTTTTTAAAATCTTTGGGGCTTTTTTGCAGAAAAACTTAATAACAAAAAAAAAAACCCCAAATATTTAAATTTTAATTACCCTTTTTGGGAACCTTTTTTTAAAATTTAATCCCTTTCCTTCCCCCTTTTTTTTTAAATTGGGGTTTTTAAAAGGTTTTTTCCCTTTTTTTTTAAAAAATTTTAAAAAACCGCCCCCTTTTTGGGGGCACCGGTTTTAATTTGGTTGGGGATTTTTTTTGGGAAAAAAAAATTTTTTTTTGTGAAAATGGCTTTTTTTAAATTTCGTTTTAAAAAAATTTTTTAATTTTCCCAAATTATAATTTTTTCTAAACCCCTACATAAAAACTTTAAAAGGTTTGTTTTTTTTACCCCCTTGGCCCAAAAAATTTTGGTTTTTTTCCCCCCCGCCCGCCAGCCAGGCCTAGTAGGTTGTTAAAAAAATTTCCCCCCTTTCAAAATACGGGAATCTTTTTGTTTTTAAAAAAACCCCGGGAACCTACCAAAAAAATTTTTTTAAAACCAAATTTTTAGAAGACCCTTCAATTTGTTTTTTTATTTAAAAATTTAACCCGGTTTCCAAATTTTAAACTTTTTTTTTGGGGAAATTTTGCCAATTGGGAAAAAAAAGAAATTTAAAAAATAAAATTTTTAAACCCCCTGTCCAACTGGTTTTTTGGCCCCGGGTTTAAAATTTTATCTAAAATTGTTCCATTTTACCGAAATATTTTTAAATTAACTAATTTTTTGCCGATTTCAATTTTCCCTAGTTATAAACCTTCAATTTTTTAAGGGCTACATACTACATTCAAAATGAAAATCTTAATACTGGGTTTTTAAATTAGGGTTCTCAGCAAAACGGGGGTTTTTGGGGGCTATACCCGGCTTCGCTTAAGGAGGTCCCTTGGTCAAACCCAATGTTTCAATTTTAATGTATTACCAATAAAATTCCGGGACTGGGTTTCAATGGCATGGCAAAAGCTATTTAAGGAATTAACCATGGTTTATAAAGTTTTAAACTTATGCGGAAATATAACCTTCCTTTTTTTAAAATTTCAATTGTTTAAAATGCTCATTTTTTCATTGCCCTAGAAATCACCAAATTGGAACGATTTTGGAAAAATTTGGGCTAATTTTAACAACCAAGGGAAGTTTAACCAATTTCCAAAAAAAAAATAAATTCTGAGATCTAAATTTTAACCAAACTTAAAACTAACCAAAATAAAAAACTTACATTCAAAAGGGGGCTTGTTTTGGTTAAAACCCCAAGATACTTCTTTACCAATTTACTGGTGCCATTAAATTTTGGGCCGTTCCAAACCCCCAACAAAAAAAAAAAAAAAAAAACCCAAAACCCAAGGATAAAAGGGGGTTTTTTTTCTTTTGCTGTTTCAAATTTGTTTTGCACTTTTACCCTTTTTTGCCAGAAAATGAGTCCTTTGTCCACCAAAAAACAGGGGTTCTTTTCCCACTTTTACATAATATAAATTACCAAGCTTTTTACCTTGTTAAAAAAATTTTTCACAGTTTTCACCCCCACCCAATTTGACTACAAAAATTTGGGGCTCTTTTTAATGTAAAAGAGAATTAAAATTTTTTCTTTTGTTAAAAAACTGTTTCTTTAAACTTTTAATGTAAAATTTTAAATACAAAAACAAAAAGGTTCTCTAAATGGGGCATCCTTTTAGCAGAATGTGAATTATCTTTATGTTTAAAGGGGAGTGACAAACAGACAACCCCATTCTACACAGGAAAATATTATTGGTTTTGTTTTTCAGCAAAAAAAATTGCCCTTTTTAAAAATATAGAATTTAAATAAAATTTACCTTTTTAGTTAATTGTTTTAATTTCAAAAGTGGATTTTTCGGTTTAAAATCCTATAAACAATGTATTTTAACAAGGGCACCCTCTTTAGTTCTTTTTTTGGAATACTTTTTTTTAAACCCCAACTTAAATTTCTTTTTAAATTTACAAAACCCGCCTTAGCTTTTTTTATATACACAAGTTCTTTTTTATTTTATAAACAAAGAAAGGGAAAATTTTACCTGAATCCCACCCCCTTAAAATTAAGTTAAGCAAAGAAGTATCAAGAATTTTATTTTGTTGGGTTTGAAAGAAACCAAAAGAATTTTTTAAAAAGTTTTTAATAATTGCTCAATACTTTTAAATTTTTGGAAAAAGTAAATTAACTACCCAGCTTTAATGAAAATTTGCCCCAAAAATTTAAAAATGGAATTATTTTAAAATGGTTTAAGACATTTTTAATTGGAAATTTATGTATTTTTTCCAAATTATAGGAATTGTTTGGGGTTTTTTTTGGGTAATAATGTTAAAAAAGTTTACCAAAGGTAACAAGGTTTCCCCATTTTTTTCAAAATAGCAAATTCAAATTTCTTTCATTCCCCAATTTATTTAGAAAAAAATTTTAATTAGTATTAAAAGTTGTAATTTATTTTCCCTTTGAAACTATGTTGCCCCAGTTTTAAAATTATACAAATTCTTAGCCTAGGGGCTTTTTCCCAAGGGCAGGGAGCCCCTCGAATGTGTCTTTGTGGAAGATGCTTGTGGAAATAAAGGGTTTTTGCGATACATCTTCACCTGAATTGTACATTCTTAGAAAATTTTAAAGGAATGACAGCCGATCATTTTAGAGGGGCCCCTTTCCCTCATGAGGGGTCCCTCCTGGCGCTGAGCCCACACTTGGTAAAAACTTGCGAAGGGGGCCAAAAAATTTTGGGGTTCTATGAAAATTTTGTGCAAGCCCTTTTTTACTTCTTTTGGATATATCCCCAAATTATGTACCGGGTTGTAGTTTTGACTGCTCCTCGAAAGGATACGGGGGAAAAATTTTCGCCATGCAAACCCAAAAAGGAAACCAATTAAAAATTAAGCAACATTAGCCTTGCCAGTAAGGCGCTTTTAATTATCCTCATTTTTTATTGGATACGATTAAAAAAGGCCCAATGCAAATCAAAATTTTTTTTACAGTTTTTGAACATGGGAAGATTGACTAAAGATAATCGATGGGGGAATTGTATTGGGAGGACTAAATCCCACAGTAGTCTCTCAGCTTTGAAAAAAAAGGTTTTAAAACCAAGACCCTTTGGTTTACACCCCCCAATAAGGCGGGTCCTTCATATATTTTTCTAAAAATAGATGGTGTGAAGCAGGGCCTAAAAATTGCATTTTTTGGGGACGTATTTTGTACAATTTTAGTCCTTTTTTGTGATGAAATAATAGTGGGTTTTACTGTTAATACCCAACAAAACACTGCGAATGTGTTTGTTTTTAAATTTTTTCATATAGCCAAAATCTAAATTTAGGAGGAGGGGAAACTGGGGGGCCCCCCATTTTCGTAGGTGGGCACATGCCCCCTGCCCCCCCCCCCTTGATGACACCAGGGGAAAAGTATTGGAACGGCAATGCTGCTTGTTTCACTAAGTTTTAAAATACCCCAAAGCATAAATCCCTTTCTATTTCTTTCATTTTGTCAAATGTTTCAGTTTTTAATAAAGAAGCCCAAAACATTGTTTTCTTGATATTTTTTCATAAATTAAAAAATTTTTGGGAACTTAAAGATCTAAAAAATTTTAAAAATGAAGCACTTTGGATCTAAGTACCCCTCCCCAAAAAAATTTTTGGGCAAAGGGAAAGGGGGTTTTTTTAAAACTCAAAACTACAGTTCATCCTATAAACTGGCCACTATAGTCAGAATAAACTCATTTCATTTTGATTTACTGTTTTGGTGTTTTTTTAAAACCAACAAATGGCTTTAAAAACAAGATGGTGAACCTTTTGATTTAACGGGCCTTTTTTGCCCAGTCTTTTATAGTTTTGGGGCCCAAACAGTTGTAGTCAACGTGGTCAAGGGAACGAAAAAAATCTCCTCCTATGGGAAGCATGTAAGGGTTGAGAGATTACATACCCATTACTTTTTCCAGTTTCTAAATTCTGTCTGGCCGTGTGACCCCGGGAAATAATGCGCTTTTAATAATGGTTTGATAATAAACACCCCCAAAACTCTCAAGTGTCAAAAATTATAGGGATTTAACTCTAGCATTACTGTTACACTCTTTATCAATGCCTTAAGGGGTAAAAGCTGATCAAAAAGGGAAAATATCACAAAATGACCCTTTTTTTTAAAATATTTTTAGCTCACACTCTTTTTTTCCCGGCCCCATTCGTGTTTGTATGCTGATGTAAGGGCAGTCAAGCAACGGGGAAAAGGGTCAGGAAGCCCTGCAATAAAAAAATTGTTTTGAACCTTTAAAGGGTACTTCAGAAATTTGTAAAAAGCCCTCGCATAACATTGAAAAGTTATTAAATTGCTTTATTTTTAAACAGGCTGGGGGGAGGAGGGGGTTTTTTAAAAACTATGCAATCCCCGGGAAGGCTTTAAAATACATGCTAATTGTGCAACCTGTGCAGGCACGGACCAGACATTTCAAAAAGGGGGGTGGCTGAAAGCCCCCTTGAATACATTGGCAAATTTTTTTACATTTTTTGATCTTGCTGTGGCCCACAGTAAAAAAGGGGGGGCTGAGGCGGGGGAAAAGGCCCCCCAAAATGCTGCTGTGAGTTGAGTGCTACAACAAAGGGGCTCATGCAGGGTGGGGTACCAATGCTGGAAATGGAAAGATAAGTTTTATAAATTGAATTTAAAGGTCCTAAAAATTTTTATACTTTCCGGGAAATTTGCCCCCCTTTCCCGGGCCCAAACCTCTGATCCCCCCCAAACCATTCACTCAACCCCCTTAAAAAGTCTTGAAAACACCCCTTTTTCCCCCTGGGAAAATCTCCTAATTGCTCTACTATTAAATTAAACACGGGGGGTTATTCCCCAGAATTTTTAAAGCCAAATCCGGGTTTGACACAGAGTTTTGAATTAAAAATTTCCCTAAACATTTTACAAAAATCCTCACACACCCTCCCATCTGTATGTTTTTTTAAAACCCCTAAAAAGTGACTTTCGTGATCATTTTGGTTCAGGTTTTCAGTGATTTTACCAAAAAAACTTTTTTTTCATTCACCTTTTTTGGGGGAAATTTTAAAGACAAAAACTCATAACACCAAAGCATTTTTTTAAGTGGGGGGATATAAAACTTCCCCATTGATGACTGCTCAAATTTTTGGAGGGGACACCCTGTTCAAAAATTCGAAAGATGCAGAATCAAAAACCCTTTGGGGGGAGGGGGAAAGGGGAAAAATATTTTTCAGGGGTAAAACAAAATAAAAAAAATCCCTAAGTCTTGTTCTTTTTTGGATCTTCCGGGGCAACAATTTTTCCAGGGGTTTCCCCCCTCCCCCCCTCTGTTGGCTAGGGGCCCTGAAAAATTTTTTCTTCTTAAAACCAAAAATTCAAAAAAAAAATTTTTAAGTGGTTTTTTTTTTCTTTGTATACCGGGGTTTAAAAGAAATGAACCATTTAAAACTGGTTATATAAAAAGTGCTGCTTTTGGCAGCCTACTTTTGCCCTTTTTGGCAATTTTTTTCTTTGGTACCCTGTGCACCAATGATGGTGGTGTTCAACTAATCATACTGTTTCATGTTTTTGGTCCGGGTACTTTTCATAGAATCAACGGCCCCCAAAATTTTGAAAAAAGCTGAAGCATACCCCTTTCATAAAATACAAACTTTTATAAAATAAGAATTCCCAAATAAAGTTTCTATTTGCTTTGGGTCAAACTGATTCATTGAAAGGAGCCTTTTCACTAAAATCACTGAGAATCCAATTACTGAAATGGGCCCGTAAGACTTCCGTTTTAAAGGTGCTCAGCCCCCAGCACTATAAATACAGCACACCCTGTTAAAGAAAAAAAAAAAGGGCCAGTGTAACTAGGGCCCACTAGCCATTTCCCTCATGGATTAATTTAAAAAATTTGGGTCTTTCTGTTTTTCATCCCCGGGGTTAGGGTACATTGCTTGAAAGTTCATTTTTCGCAAAACTAGTAAAGCTAGCCCTGTTAAAGCCCAGTTTGTTCTGGGGAAAAAATCACTCCCCAAAAAATCATCACAGCTCTTGAAAAAACACCCCTTTTTTATTCCCCTTTTTGCCCTGTGCACTAAATTTCTTTGGAGTTACACTTCTAAGTCAAAAATTTGTTCCCCGCTTTTCATAAAAGGGATATGTGGAGGGTTTAAATGACAGAAGCACACCTGTCACATGAAAACCTTTTTGTACCAAGCTCAGTGGGGAAATTTTTTGGGGGGGCACTGCTGTTTTAAAACCCTAGGAGCACGGGGGTCAATTTTTTCGGGGGGCCCGGGATAATTTTGCCCGAATTTAAAATTTTGGGGCCCAAAGTTGCCCAAAATTTTTGGGTTTATTTCTTTTACTGCTGTAGGGTTCCCAAAGGGCATAATTTTTTTTCTTGCACTTCCCCATTTCCCCGAAGGGGCTCCACTATTTTGCCGGGAATTGGGGGGGGCGTACCCCCTGCCCCCCACCGCCTCGTACGTTTATAGTTTTTAATGCCTGGGATCATTGTTTTTGGGTCAAAATTTTAACTCCGGGACCTCCGATGAAATGCGGGTTTTTATGAATTTAAAGAAGACTTACATTCCGTAATTCACAAACACTTTGCATGCATTTTTTGTTGGGTTTGCTCTTCATTTAACTAAACTTTATCTTTCAGATTGTTAAATTTTTTTTCAAATAGTCTTTTTTATAACCTTTCCCATTCATTTTCCTTTTAAAGTTTAGCGGCCAATACTTAGTCATCCCCAAATTTGCACGTACCACCCCAAAAAAAAAAAAGGCTTTTTGGCAGCCTAATTTTTCAGTCCGAAAACGGGGGCCCCTTTTCCCTGCCCCATTAGCTATAGCCCTCTTGGGTTTCCAAGTTTGACCTTAGGGGGAAACCCTTCATGCACCCTTGCTATCTGCGGGTCGGGTTTGGGTGTGAGTGGAGGGTAAAGATCAAAATCGCCCTAAAAGGGAAAAACAGTTCTCCATCCCTGAAATTAAGAGTTTCTCAAAACAAAACATGTTAAATAAACTGCCCATTGATAAGAGGGGAATTAATTAGACCCACTTCCTCAGTAAAAATTTCCCTTAAATTTTACCTCATTTTATTTAAAAAAAAACCACAAACAATCCCATCAGCATTGAATTAAGTGGGTATGGCACAAAGAAATGTTTCGAACCCAATTTGACATTTTTTTTTGCATCAGTTTTTGTTTTTGGGTAATGGATGTGAAGAAACTACCATTTTTAAAACAATCATTACAAAGGAGAAAATCAATCTACGTTTGTTGCATGACCATAATTAAAGGGCCTCAGTTTTTTTGGCCCCCTAATGTGAAAGGCAAAAGATTGGAGAAGGGGGGGGGGTGCCGGGACAACCTATAAATCTGGGGAAAACCTGAAAAATTTGGGAAAAAACTATACCTGTAAATAGGTTTAGAGATTTGGGGGCCAAAAAAAGGGGGGCCCCCCCACCCAAAAGGCCCCATATGCTTTTCCCCAAACAGCAGCTTGTTGGGCCTGTTCATATGCCACAGCCAGGTCTAGTTGGGTTTTTGTGAAATGTTACATCCACAACATAGGTTAGGGGACCTTTGGGGTGGGGGGCATTCCCTCCATCAAAGGGGTCAGGTGTGGCAAAAGTATGTCCCTCCTCCCTACATCCCCCCACCCAAACCCCCTTCTTTATTTCCTTTGAAAAAAATGTAAAAAATTTGCAAAAATGTTCCTTAAAATTTGTCAAACATGTCACACCAAATTGCATTTTAAGGCCCCTAAATATTAAAAATTTTCCCCAAAGGGGGGGAAACCCACCCCCTTTTTGGTTTTAAATCCCTTCCCCAGGACAGCATCTGAAAAAATTTTTTCACCCCCCAGTCACGAACAGTTTCCTACGCCAATGCCCCAATGGCCCGGGCCTATATTTTGGCTGTTGTTTTTTTGCTCATTTGGGTTTGGATTTGTTAAATACCCCTAAAATTTATATTAATATGGTTTGCACTCTAATCCAACACCCCAAAAACCCTTTTCGCAAAAATTTCCCTCGTGAAATGTGCAAAAAACTTCCTTTTAAATATTCATATATCAACCCAAAAAACCCCAATTAATATTCAATAAAAAGGTTGACTAAAGCAAGTCTGGTTACTATATGTTTCAGATCCCCAACCCGTGGGGTTAGAACAATGAAGACCTTGACTCATGGGGAAAAAGTGAATGTTTTTAAACTTTAAGCTTTGTCATGCAATTTTGAATATTCATGTTTTTTAAAACCCTCAACAGTTTAGAGGTTAAATCACCTTTTGGGGTCATGAATATAGCCAAAAAAAATTTGGGTGATCCCCCCTGTCATTGTTTAAAAGGGTTTTTAATTTTGTTGTCCCAAAAGAGGAGTACAAATTTGAAACCCGCTTGAAGGGAAGGTTTTTTTGCCTTTTACATGCCATAGACCCCTTTTTCCCAAATTTGCAACTACAGATTTTTGGGATAGACATAAAATACGCATTTTTTTTTCCCCCGTAAAAAGCTATTGGGAAAACACACACACCAAAACTCTAAATTTCCCCAAACCTTTGTAATTGCTATTTGGGAAAAGGGGCTATGGTTAAGTCTAGTTAAACCCGCATCGGGGGGTTTTTGGTGTCTTACAACGAGGAGGCTGGGCCTATCAATCCCCAGATTTTTTTACAGTATCTGGGGTAAAAATTTTGGGCCCCTCTTAGACCCAAAAATCTAACTTTAAAAAAATTTTCAATAGGTATGGCCTTCATGCCCCTCTGGCTTTGAAGGGAAAATTTAAAATCACCCTTAGCATTTAAAAAATAAGAATGCAGAACTGGTTTTTTTCAGGTTACTAACCATTCTAACTTTTTAAACCCCTTTTCCCCAGTCATTTTATTTTTCCCCGCCATCGGAGGCCTCCTTAAAACCCTTTTTTTTTTCTCCTTTTTTGCCCTTTTCCCTTTTTCTAAAAATTTTTGTCCTCCCTTTTTTTTCTTGTCCATGCCATGTAAATTATAACTTATTGTACCTTCCTGTTTTGTGATTTTCAGCTTGTTTCCCTTTTTCCCGTCTTCTTCATGGGATATGCTTTTTTATTGTTTGACCTAGAACACTATTTTTTGCTTTCCTAGAAAATCCTTTTTAGAAAGTCTGCAAATTTACTTCTTATGTACTTTTCATACAGGGTTACCTGTACATATGAGACAGTTTTCCTTTGAATTAAATGAATTAAAATATAAAATCTCCCCTTTCCCGCCTTTTTTCCCCCCAAAAAAATTTTTAAATTTTCAGTAGAAAAAACCCCAAAAAAATCTTTCATTTTTAAAAAACTAGGCCAAGTGAAAGAATCAGTGATTTTTAAAATTTTACAACCTTTTTCCCTTTAAATTTCCCTTTTTCAGCTCATCAGTTTTTATCTTTATTTTTTCATTTTCACTTTTGAAGTTAGATAAAGTAACCAAATTTTTTAAACCCCCAAAGTTTTTTTTTAGTCATACTAAAGCACCTCAGAGCCAGTAAAGTTTATGAGCAGAGAACTTTTATGCAATATCTGTGCATGATTAGCTAATTTTCACTCTTTTTTTGGTACCATGTCTTTTTTAATATACATAGTTTTCCCAAAAGTTGGGTAAAACATGTTACAGTATGGTTTTAAACAAACTGTAAAAGTTGCTGCCCCCCCCCCCCCCACCGCCCCCCCCCCCTCACCCCCGCCCCCCGCGCACCCCCCCCCCCGCCCCCCCCACCCCCCCCCCACCCCCGCCCCCCCCCCACCCCCCCCCCCCCCCACCCCCCCCCCCCCCCCGTCCCCCCCCCCCCACCGCCCCCCCCCCCCACCCCCCCACCCCCGCACCCCCCCCCCCCCCCGCCCCGCCCCCCCCCCCCACCCCCCCCCCCCCCCCCCCCCCCCCCCCCCCACCCCCCCCCCCCCCCACCCCCCCCCCCCCCCACCCCCCCCCCCCCCCACCCCCCCCCCCCCCCACCCCCCCCCCCCCCCACCCCCCCCCCCCCCCACCCCCCCCCCCCCCCACCCCCCCCCCCCCCCACCCCCCCCCCCCCCCACCCCCCCCCCCCCCCACCCCCCCCCCCCCCCACCCCCCCCCCCCCCCACCCCCCCCCCCCCCCACCCCCCCCCCCCCCCACCCCCCCCCCCCCCCACCCCCCCCCCCCCCCACCCCCAAAAAGGGGTTTAAAAAAAGGAAAAACAAAAAAAAAAAATTTTTTTTTTTTTTTTTTTAAAAAATTTTTTTTTCCCCCAAAACCCCCCCCCAAAAAACCCCCAAAAAAACCCCTTTTTTTTAAAAAAAACCCCCTTTTTGGGGGAAAAAGGGAAAAACCCCCCTTAAAAAAGGGGAATTCCAAAAAAAAAGGGGGTTTTTTTTTGCCCCCCCTTTAAAATTTTTAAAACCCGGGGAAAATTTTTTTTTTTTTTTAAAGGGGGGGTTTTTAAAAAAAAAAAAAAATTTGGGGGGGAATTTTGGGAAATTGGGGGTTTTTTTTTAAACCCAACCCTTTTTTAAAAAAAACCCCCCCCCTTTTTTTTAAAAAAAAAAAAGGGGGGGGGTTTTTTTTTAAAAAAATTTTTTTTTTTAAAAAAAATTTTAGAAAAAAAAAATTTTTTAAAAATTTTTTAAAAAAAAAATTTTAAAAGGGGGGGGAAAAAAACCCCCCCAAATTTTTTTTTTAAAAAAAAAAAGTTTTTTTTGAAAAAAAAAATTTGGGGGAAAAAAAATTTTTTTTTTAAAAAATTTTCCCAAAAAAAAAAAAAACCCCCAAAAAAAATTTTTTAAAAAAAAACCCCTTTTTTTGGAAAATTTTTTTTGGGGGCCCCAAAAATTTTCCCCCAAAAAAAAATTTAATTTTTTGGGGCTTTTTTGGGGGGCAGAAAAAAAAGGGGGAAAAAACCAAAATTTTAAAAAAATTTTTTAAAAAACCAAAAAAAGGGTTTAAAAAAAAAAAAAAGGGGGGTTTTTTCCCCCTTTTTTTTTTAAAAAAAAAGGGGGAATTGAAAAAAAAAATTAAAAACCCCCAAAAAATTTTAAAAAAAAAAACCCCCCAAAATGGAAAAACCCAAAAGAAAAAAAAAAAGTTTTTTTAAAAAAAAGGGGCTTTAATTTTTTTTAAAATTTTTTTTGGGAATTAAAATTTTTTTCCCAAAAAAAAAGGGAAAAAAAAATTAAACCCCCGTTTTTTTAAAAAAAAAATTTGTTTTTTTTCCCCCGGGGGGAAAAAAAAAAGGGGGGGGGGTTTTTTGGGTTTTTTGTGGGGGGGTTTTTTAAAATTTTAAAAGGGGGTTTTGGGAAAAAAAAAGGGGGGGGAAAATTTTTTAAAAATTTTAAAGTAAAAAAAGGAAAAAAATTTTTTTTTCCGGGGAAAAAAGGGAAAAAATTTTTTTAAAAATTAAACCACCCCAAAATTTAAAAAAAGGTTTTTTTAAAAATTTTAAACTTTTAAAAAAAATTTTTAAAATTTAAAAAAAACCCTTTTTTAAAAAAAACCCCCTTTTTAATTTTTAAAAAAACCTGGGGGAAAAAAAATTTTTTTGGGGGGGGGGTTTTTAAAAAAGGCCCGGGCCCAAAAAAAATTTTTGGATAATTTTTTAAAATTTTTTTTGGGAAAAAAATTTTTTTTTTAAAAATTAAAAAAAAAAAAAAAACAAAAAAAAATTTAAAAAAAATTTTTCCTTTTTTTTTTTTCTTTTTTCCCAAAAAAATTTTAATTTTTAAAAAAAAATTTTTAAAAAAATTTAAAAAAGGGGGTTTTTTTTAAGGTTTTTTTTTTTTAAAAAAAAAAAAATTTTTCCCCCCCGGGTTTTTCCCCTTTTTCCCCCCCAAAAAAAAAAGGGGCCCCTTTTTGGGGAAAAACTTTTTAAAAAATTTTTTTTTTTTAAAAGGGGGGGTTTTTTAAAAAGGGAAAAAAGGGGGTTTTTTTTGGGGCCCCGGGGTGTTAAAAGGGGGGGGGTTTTGGGGGTTTTTCCCCAAAAAAAATTTTTCCCCCCAAAAAACCCCGGGGAAAAAAGGGGAAATTTTTTTTTGGGGGGAAAAAAAAAAAATGGGGGGGCCCCCAAAAAAAAACCCCCCCTTTAAAAGGCCCGGCCTTTGGGGGTTAAAAAAAAAAAAAAAAAGGGGGGGGGTTTAAAAAAAAAATTTTTTTTAAAAAAATTTAATTTTTAAAAATTTCCCCTTTTTTTCCCCTTTTTTTTTTAAAAAAACCCCCCCCAAAATTTTAAAAAAAGCCAAAAGGGGGGGAAAAAAAAGGGGGGCCCCTTAAAAAAACCCCGGGGGGAATAAAACCCCCCCCCTTTTCCCCCCAAAAAGGGCCCCAAAAAAAAAAAACCCCCAAAAACCTTTAAAAAAAAAAATTTCCGGAAAAAAAAAAAAAACCCCCAAAAAAAAAAATTTAAAATTTAAAAATTTTTAAAAATTTTTTTGGGGGGGGGGGAAAAAGGGGGGGGGGTTTTTTAAAAAAAAAAACAAAAAAAAAAATTTTTTTTCCCCAAAAAGGGCCCCCCTTTTTAATTTTTAAAATTTTTTTAAATTTAAAATTTGGGCCCCGGGGGGGGGCCCCCCAAAAAAAAAAAAAAATTTTTTTCCCCTTTTCCGGTTTTTTTAAAAAAAGGAAAAAAAAAACCGGGGGGAAAAATTTTTTTTCCCCCCCCTTTTCCCAATTTAAAAATTTTTTTCCCCTTTTTTTTTTTTAAACTTCCCCTTTTAAAAAAAAAAACCCCAAAAAAAAAAAAAACCCCTTTTTCCCCTTAAGGGTTTTTTTTTAAAAAATTTAAATTTTTTAAAAAACCAAAAAAATTTTTTATTTAAAAAAGGGGTTTTAAAAAAGGAAAAAAAAAACCTTTTTTTTTTTTTAAAATAACCCCCCCCAAAAAAAAAAAAAAAAATTTTTTTGGGAAAAAAAGGAAAAAATTTAAAAGGAAAAAAAAAAAAATTTTTAAAATTTTTTAAAAAAACCCAAAAAAAATTTTGGTTAAAAAAAAAAGGGGGGGGGGGGGGAAAAAATTTTTAATTTTTTTTTAAAAAAAAAAAATTTTGTTTTTTTGACAAAAAGGGTTTGGGGGGGGGGGGTTTTTTTGGGGCCAAATTTAAAAAAATTTTAAAAGGGGTTTAAAAAAAAATTTTGGAAAAAAAAAAAAAGGGGGGGGCCCCGGGGGGAAAATTGGGGGGGGGGGGGGGAAAAAAAAAAAAATTTTTTACTAAAAAAAAAATTTTTTAAAACCCCCCTTTTTTTTTAAAAAATTTTTTTTTATTTTTTTTTGGGAAAAAAAAAATTTTTTTTTAAAAAAAAATTTTTTTTTAAAAAACCAAAAAAATTTAAAAAAAACCTTTTTTTAAAAAAAAGGTTTTTCCAAAAGGAAATTTTTCCAAAAAAAAAAAACCCCCCTTTTTTTTAAAAATTTTTTTTAAAAAAAACCGGGAAAAAAAAAAAGGGGTTTCCCTTTTTCCCCAAAATTAAAAAAAAAAAGGGGTTTTTTAAAAATTTTCCCAAATTTTTTTTAAAAAAAAACCCTTTTAAAAGTTTTTTTTTAAAAAAAAGGGGGTTTGAAAATTTTAAAATTTTAAAAAAAAAATTTTTTTTTTAACCCAATTTTTTTTTAAAACCCCCCCTTTTTTTAAAAGGGGCCCTTTTTTAAAAAAAAAAGGGGTTTTAAATTTTTTTTTTTTAAAAAATTTTTTTTCCCATTTTTTCCCCCCAAAAAAGGGCCCCAAAAAAAAAAAAAGGGTTTTTTTTTTAAAAATTAAAATTTTTTTTTTTGGGGGGAAAAAAGGGGAAAATTTCCCAAAATTTTTTTCCCCCCAGGGGGAATTCCAAAATTTTTTCCCAATTTTTTTTTCCCCCCCCAAAGTTTCCCCCCTTGGGGAAAAAAAACCCCTTTTTCCTTTTTTTTTTTTTTTTTGGGGGGGCCCCCCCCCTTTTGCCCCAAAAATTTTTTTTTTTAAAAAAAAAACCCAAATTTTTTTTTCCCGGGGTTTTCGGGAAAAATTTTTTAAAGGAAAAAAAACCCCTTTCCCCCCCCCCCCGGGGGGGGATTTTTTCCCTTTTTCCCCCCCTAAATTTTTTAAAAAAACCCAAGTTTCCCTTTTAAAACCTTTTAAAGGGGGGCCCCCCCCAAAACCCCCAAAAAAAAAAAAAAAGGGGTTTTTTAAAAAAAAACCTAAAAAAATTAACCCCCCCCTTTTCCCTTGGGAAAAAAATTTTTTCCCAAATTTACCCGGGGTTTTTCCCCCCGGGGGGGGGGGGAAAAAAACCCCTTTCCAAGGGGGGGTTTTTTTTTTCCCAAAAAAAAAATTTTCCCCCAAAACCCCTTTTTCCCAATTGTTTTTAAAAACCTTTTTTTTTTTAAAAACCCCCCTTTTTTTGAAAATTTATTTTTTTTTTTTTTAAAAAAAAAAAGGGGGGGCCCCGGTTTAAACCCCAAAAAAACCCGGGGTTTCTTTTCCCTTTTTTCCCACGGGCCCAATTTAAAAATTTTTATTTTAATATTTTTTAAAAAAAAAAAAAAAAAAAAAATTTTAAAATTTTTTTTTTTCCCGGGTTTTCCCCCAAAACCCCCCTTAAAAACCCAAAATTTTTGGGGAAAAAAAAAAAAGGGGAAAAACCCCTTTTTTTGGGGAAAAAAAAAACCAAAAAAATTTTTTTTTAAAAACCCCCCCCCCAAAAAAAACCCTTTAAAAAAAAAATTTTTTCCAAAAAAAAAAAAAGGGTTAAAAAAAAAAAAAAAAAATTTTTAAACAAAAAATTTTTTTGGGAAAAATTTAAAATTAAAATTTTTAAAAATTTTTTAAACCTTAAACCTGGTAAAAGGGCCCCTTTTTTTAAAAAAAAGGGTTTTTTTTTTCCCCGGGGGGGTTTTTTTGGGTTAACCCTTTTTTTAAAAAAAAAAATTTTTTTTTAAAAAAACCCCCCCCCCAAAATTTTTTTAAAAAAAAATTTAATTTTCCAAGGGGTTTTTTTAAATTTTAACCCCCTTTTTTTTTTAAAGGGTTTTTTTTAAATTTAAAAAAAAACCCCCCCCCTTTCCCCTTTCCCCCCCCAAAAAAATTTAAAAATTTTTTAAAAAATTCCAAAAATTAAAAAACCCTTTGGGCCCCTTAAAACCCCCCCAAAAAAAAAAAAAAAAAAAAAAAAAAAACCCCCCCGGGGGAAAAAAAAATTTTTTCCAAAAAAAAAAAAAAATTTTTTTAAAGGGGGAAAATTTTTAAAAAAAACCCCTTTTTTTGGTTTTAAAGGGGGTTTTTGGTTTTTTTTTTTTTTTTTTCCCCCCTTTTTTTTTAAATTTTTTTTAAAAAAAAAAAAAAGGGGAAAAAATTTAAAAAAAAAAAAGGGGAAAGGGGTTTTTTTTTGGGGGGGGTTTTTTGTGGGTTTTTTTTTAATTTTTTTTTGGGGCCCCTTTAAAAATTTTTTTTTAAAAAAGGGGTTTTTAAATTTTTGGGAAAAATTAATTTTTCAGGGGGGGGGAAAAAAAAAAAAAAAAAAAACCTTTTTTTAAAACCCGGGTTTTTTGGGGGGGGTTTTTTTCCCCAAAATTTCCAAAAGGGCCTTTTAAAAACCTTTTAAAAACCCCAAAAAAAAAAAATTTTTTTAAGGAAAAAATTTTTCCCAAAAAAATTTTAAAATTTTGAAAATTTTTTTTTGGGGGGGAAAATTTCCTTTTTTTAAAAAAATTTTTTTAAAAAGAAAAAAAATTTTTGGGGGAAAAAAAAATTTTTTTCCCCCCCCAAAAAACCCCCCCGTTTTAAAAGGGGGGAAAAAATTTTTTTTTAAAAAAATTTTTTAAAAAGAAAAAAAATTTTTTTTAAAATTTTGGGGGAAAAGGGGGAAAATTTCCAAAAAAATAAAAACCCGGGGGGGTTTTTTTTTTTTAAAAAAATTTAAATTTTTAAAAAGGTTTTTTTTTTTGGGGAAAACCTCGGGCCCTTTTTTAAAAAAATTTTTAAAAATTGCAAAAAAAGGGGAAATTTTAATTTTTTTGGGGGGTTTTAAAAAAAAAAAAATTTTTTTGGTGGCGGTAAAAAAAGGGGGGGGGGGCCCCCAAAAAATTTGGAACCGGTTTGGGGGGTTTTTGGGGGGTTTTTTTTTTAAAAAAGGAAAAAAAATTTTTTTGGGGGGGGGGGGTTAAAAGGGGGGGGAAAACCAAAAAAAAGGGCGAAAAAAAAGGGGGAAAAAGGGGGAAAAGAAAAATTTTTTTTGGGGAAAATTTCCTAAAAAAAAAAAAATTTTTAAAAAAAATTTTTTGGGGGGCCCCCCAAAAAGGGCTTTTCCCCCCTTAAAAAACAAAAAACCAAAATTTTTTAAAAAAATTTCCCAAAAAAAAATTTAAAAAAAACCCAAAAATTTTTTTTTTTTTAAACCCCCTTAAAAAAAATTTTTTAAAAATTTTTTAAAAAAAATTTTTTTTGGCCCCCAATTTTTTTTTTGGGGGTTTTTAAAAACCCTTTTTTTTTTGGGGTCCAAAGGGGAAAAAAAAATTTTTTTTTTTTCCCTTTTTTTTTAAAATTTAAAAAAAATTTTCCCCTTTTGGAAAAAAAAATTTTTTTTTTAAAAAAATTTTCCCAAAAATTTTTTTTTAAAAAAAAAACCCCAAAAAAAAATTTTTTTTTTAAAGAATGGGGGCCCCGGGGGGGGGGGTTTTTTTTTAAAAGGGAAACCAATTTTTTTTCCCCTTTTTTTTGGGAAAAAACCCCCCCCTTTTTTAAATTTTTTTTTTTTTAAAAATTAAAAAAGGGGGAAAAACCCAAAAAAAAACCCCCCAAAGTTTTTTTTTAAATTTTAATTTTAAAAAAAAAAAAAAAACCCCCAAAAAAAAGGGTTTTTTCCCCCAAAAAAAAAAAAGGGTTTTAAAATTAAAAAAAAAAAGGGGGGGAAAAAAGGGAAAATTTTTTCCCCCCCCCCCCAAAAAACCCCCCCAAAAAAAGGGGTTTTTTAAAAGGGTTTTCCCCCCCCGGTTTAAAAACCAAAAATTTTCCCCCGAAATTTTTGGGGTTTTTTTTTTAAAAAAAACCCCCCCCCCCCCAAAAAAAACCCCCCCCTTTTTTTTTTTTTAAAAAATTTAAAAAAAATTTTTTTTTGGAAAAAAAGGGAAAATTTAAAAGGGAAAAAAAAAAAAAGGTTTCCAAAAAAAATTTTTTTAAAAAAAAGGGGGAAAATTTAAAAAGGGGGGGGGGTTTTTTTTTTTTAAAAAAACACATGGGAAATCGAAAAGGAAGGGGGGGGTTTTTTTTTTTGGGGGGGTTTTAAAAAAAAATTTTTTTTTAAAAATTTTTTTAAAAATTTCCCCCTTCCTTAACCTTTTTTTTCCCCCCCCCCCAAAAAAAAAAAAAAAATTTTTTTAACCCCCCCAAAAAAAGGGGGGAAAAAAAAAAAATTTTTTGGGGTTTTTTTTTTAAAAAAATTTTTTTTGGGGGGAAAAAAAAAAATTTTTAAAAATTTCGGAAAGGGATTTAATTTGGGGAAAAACCCCTTTAAAAAAAAAATTTTTTTAAAAAAAAATTTTTAATAAAAAATTTTTGGGGGCCAAAAGAAAGGGTTTTTTTTCCCCAAAACCTTTTTTTGGGGGAAATTTTGGTTTTCCAAAAAAAAAGGGGAAAAAAAATTTTTTAAATTTTTAAAAGTTAACCTTAAAAATTTTTTAAAAAAAAAAAATTTTTTTTGGTTTTGACCCCCCAAAAAAAAAAACCCCCCCCCAAAAAGGGGGAAAAAACAAAAAAATGGGGGGAAAAAAAAAAATTTTTTTTTTGGGGAAAAATTTTTTGGGGTTTTTTTGGGGGGTTTTTAAAAAAATTTGTTTCTTTTTTTTTAAAAAATTTTTTTTTCCTAAAATTTTTAAAAATTTAAAAAATTTTAAAGGGGAAAAAAAGGAAAAAAAAAAAAAAATTTTTTGGGTTTTTGGAAAATTTTGGTTTTTTGGGGGGTTTTTAAGGGGGGTTTTTTTTGGGGGGGGAAAAAAAATTTTTTAAAAAAAAAAAAAATTTTTTTTTTTTTTGGGGGGGGGGAAAAAAAAGGGGCCCCCCCTTTTTAAAATTTTTTAAAAACCCCCCCCTTTTAAAAATTTTTAAAGGGGCAAAAAAAAATTTTTGGGATTTCCCCCAAAAACCCCAATTTAAAAATTTTAAAAAAAAATTTATTTTCCCAAAAAATTTTAAATTCCCCCCAAAGGGGGGGGAAAAAAGTTTAAACCCCAAAAATTTTAAATTTTTCCCGGGGTTTTTTTAAACAGGAAAAAACCAAAAACCCTTTATTTTTCCCCCCAAATTTAAATTTAAAAAAAAAGGGGGGAAAATTGGGTTTTTAAAAAAAAAAAAAAAAATTTTTTTTGGGGGGGGAAATTTTTTTTTGGGGAAGGGGGAAAAAATTTTTTGGAAAAGCTTTTTTAAATTTTTTCCCCCAAAAAAGGGGGGGAAAAAGGATTTTTAAAAAATTTTTAAAAAAATTTTTTTGGGGGGAAAAAAAAAAAAAAAGGGGAAAATTTTTTTTTAAAAAAAAATTTTTTTTAAAAAGGAATTTTTTTTAAAAATTTAAAATTTAAAATTTTAAGAATTTTTTATTAAAAAAAAAAAAATTTTTTAAAATTTTTTTAAAACCCTTTAAATTTTTCCCTTTTGGGGGTTTTTTTTTTCCCCCTTTTTATTTTTTTTTTTAAAAATTCAAATTTTAAAACCCCCCCCAAAAATTAAAATTTTTTTAAAAAAAAAAATTTTTTAAAAAAAAAAAATTTGGTTGGAAAAAAGGGGTTTTTTAAAAAAAAAAAAAAAAACCTTTTTTTTTTGAAAAGGGGGGAAATAAAAAAAACCCCCCTTTTTTTTTTAAAAAGGGGAAAAAAATTTTTTTTTTTTTTTTTGGGAAAAAAGGAAAAAAAACCCAATTTTCCCAAAAAAAAAACCCAACCCCCCCCAAAAAAAAATTTCCATAAAAAAAACCCCCCAAAAAAAAATTTTTTTTTCCCCAAAAAAAACCCCCGGGGGAAAAAATTTTTAAAATTTTTAATTTGCCAAAATTTGGGCTAGTTTTTTTGGGGGGGGGTTTTTCCCCCCCAAAAAAAATTTTAAATTATTTTTATAAAAAAAAAAAAAATTTTTTTTTTTTTTTTTTTTTTTTTTTGGGGAATTTTTTTAAAAAAAAATTTTTTTCCCGGGTTTTTTTTTTTTGGGAAAAAACCGGGGAAAAGGGGGGAAAATTTTTAAAAAGGGGGTTTTTAACTTTTTTTAAATAAAAAGGTTTTTTCCCTTTTTTTCCCCCCCCCCTTTTTCTTTTTAAAAGGGGGCCCCCCAAAAAAATTTTTTTTTAAAAAATTTTTTTCCAAAAAAATTTTTTTGGGGCCCGGGGGTTTTTTTCCCAAAAAAAAAAGGGAAAAAAATTTTAAAAACCGGGTTTTAAAGGGGGGTTTGGAAAAAAAAAAAACCCCCAAAAATTTTTTTCCCCCCCCCCCAAAAAAAAATTTTTTTTTTTCCCAAAATTTTAAAAATTTTTTTTTAAAAAAAAAAAATTTTTTTTTTTTGGGGGGTTTAATTTTTGTTTTGGGGGGGGGAAAAAATTTTTTTAAAAATTTTAAAAGGGGGGGGGGGGAAAAAAATTTTTTTTTTAAAAAAAAAAAAATTTTTTTGGGAATTTTTTTTTTTAAAATTTTTGGGAAAAAAAAAATTTTTTTAAAACAAAAATTTTTAAAAAAAAAATTTAAAAAAATTTTGGGGTTTTTTAAAAGGGGGAAAAAAAAAGGGAAAAAAAATTTTTAAAAAACCCAACCCCCCCCCTTTAAAAAAAAATTTTTCCCCCTTTTTTAAAAAAAGGAAAAACCCCCCCCAAAAAATTTTTTTTTTAAAAAAAAAAAATTTTTTTAAAAAATTTTTTTAAAAAAGGGGAAAAAAAAAGGGGGAAAAAAATTTTAAAAAAAACCCCCCCCAAAAAGGGGGGGGGGCCCCCCCCCCCCTTTTTGGGGGGGGAAAATTTTTTTAAAATTTTTCCGGGAAAATGAAAAAGGAAAAAAATTGAAAAAAAGGGAAAAAATTTGGGTTAAAAATTTTAAAAAAATTTTGTGTTTTGTGTACGTCACTCTCCTTTTATGTGCAAAATTTCCCCCTTTCCCCTTTTTAAAATTTACATATATCAAAAAAAATTTTTTGGGGGTTTTTTTAAAAAAATTTTTTTTTTTTGGGGTTTTTTAATTTTTTTTTTTAAAATTTCAAATTTTTTTTTTTTAAAAAAAATTTTTTTTTTTTAAAAAAAAATTTTTCTCTTTTTTAAAATTTAAAAAAAAAAAAAAGAATTTTTTTTCCCTTAAAAAAACCCAAAATTTTTTCCGGAAAAAATTTGGGGGGTTTTGGGTTTTTTCCCCCCCCAAATTTTAAGGGGTCCCCCCCCCGGGGGGTTTTTTTAAAAAAAAAAAAAAATTTTTTTTTAAATTTTTCCCCCCGGGGGGGGGGGGGGGGTTTTTTTTGGGGGGAAACAAAAAAAAAAAAAAAAAATTTTTAAAAATTTCCCCGGTTTTTGGGGGGGGGGGGGGCCCCCAACCCCCCCCAAACCCCAAAAAAAAAATTTTTTTTTTTTAAAAAAAAAAAAAAAATTTGGGGGGGGGAAACCTATTTGGGGGAAAACCCGGGAAGGGGGGAGTATCGGGCTTTAAAATGATAGTATTACCCCTTGGCCCCCCCCCGGGGGGTTTTAGGGATTGCGGGAAAAAATTTTTTTTAAAATTTTCCCCCCCCTTCCCCCCCCCTTTTTTGCTGTAAAATGGTTTTAGATGGTATCCACGCTGGGGTATTTGTTTTCCCCTTTAGTTAAAAGAATTTTTTCCATCAATTCCTTTTTCTCTTCTGTAGATGGGACAGTCCAATCAAATTGATTGGGAGTGGCCTGGATTTAGCACCTCTTACACTCTTTAATAGAACTAGAACAGCATGATAAGGCAACATTCAATGAGTGACAGGGGAATTCAATGGTTTCAGGGCCCCTAGGGGACATCCCGATGTTTGGGGTTTAGGGGAAGATTAAAGAAAATAAACCCAAAAAGGGTTTGGCATCAGTTTTATCCCACCACTAGGATTTGGAAAAAAAAGAGGTACATTTCTAAGTCATTAATCCTTATTTTTTTTAAAAATTGTTCCTTTTATTAAAACCCTTTATATTGCGTAATGTAAAAAGGACTTTTTGGGAAAAAGGGGGTTTAGATTTTCTCTTTTTCCTGGAGGAGGGGGGACAGATGGGTTTTTTTGTGTATTTTGTTATTTTTCTATTAAAAGGGAAAAGAATATTGGAGCCCTCTATGCTTTTACCCCAAAAGGTTTTTTGCCTTTTACACACAAAATTTCCCTCTGTTTTTTATGACCATTTAATGATAGCTTTTAGGAACTATTTCCCTTTTGGTTTTTTTTCTGTATAGGGGTTACTTTTAAAAGAAATTTTTTAAATTTATGAAAAACTGAACCCCAAAACTGGGCCCGCCATTTTAAAAAATCTTTGGGGAAAAAAAATAAAAAAAAAAAAAAAAAAATTGGGCCCCGCACAAAAAACTATGCAAAAAATTTTAAATGGTTTTAAATAAGTCATATATGATAGTTTTAGTCAATCTTTTGTCTATCAAAAAAGGAAAATTCATGATGCATCCTTTTTTTAATTGGGGGAGTGCTCACATTTCACAATACTTTTTATACCAAAACTAGTGTTTAATTTTAAAAAAAAAAAAACAATTGCAAAATGTTTTTTGTTCTCGCATGTTTTTAGACTGGGTTTTTGTGGGGGGAATGATTAGAAAAACACATGAAAACCAAAACGATACATGAAAAAAGAGGGCAATAAATTATATTTGGGTATTGGGGCAGATGGAGGTATTTAAAATTCAGTATCTTTATAAAATATTTGCTTCCGCCGCTTCTAAAGAAAGCAAAAATTTTTCACTTTTAGTGAAAAACCTTTAAAAATTTGCTGATAAAAAAAGGAGGTGGAAATTGCATTGCCCCAGCACAGCTATAAAAAAGGGGAAAAATTTACCATGAACTTTAAAAAATCAAGTAGCCCCAGATATCTGTCTTCATAGTGAATTTCATTTATTACCATTTAAAAAATTCCAAGAAGAAAACAAAAGTTTTTTTGAAAATTTCCTAACTTTGGGTTTGGTTGGACCGGGGACCTGTTTCAGGTGTCTGATAGTTTTGCATTTTTTTTCCATAAAAAGTATTTGGGTTTTTCATTACATTGAGGGGGATTGGGTTTGCAAAAGCAGTGTGATTTTCTGCCAATTTGTGTAAAATTTATTAAAGTCTTTAAAAGCAATTTCCAAATGGCCCTTTTACAGGGGTTCTTTGAAAAAGAAAGGTTTTTTCCCGTTTAGTCCTCCACCCTGCTTTAGCAATGCCCATTCCTAACTGGGAAAAAATCTCATTTTTAAAAAAATTGGGTTTCTTTTGTCAAAAAAACCTCCAGTTCTTCAAGCTCACAGACTGTATTAAAAATGAAAAAAGAAAAGGGGAAAATGGGCTCAATTTCCCCCGGGGTCTTTTGTTACTTGTTAAAAAATTTAAAAAATCCTATTTGTCCTTTTAAAATTTTATACTGTTTTGGGAATTTGGGTTTTAAAATTTCTTTCCAAAGTAGTGGATCATAAAAGTACACCCTATGTTAAATTTAAAGGGATGCCAAAAAATTTTTTAAATAATTCCCCAAAAGCGTTTTTAAATATATAAAAAAGCACAATGTTATGTTTTTAAACAAAAGTGCTCCGATGGGCATCACAGATATCCCATAAATGCAAATGTATTTTCTAGAAAAAAGAAAAATTTTTTGAAAAATTTGTATCTTCCAAAATTACAGCTTTTTGAGATGCCCTTAATTTTTACTTTTTTTAATACAGAAAAAAGTGTCTGAATTATTTTTGGCCCCCGAAAAATCCAAAAAGCCCAAATAGGATGACTTTTTGAGTTGAAAAGCAGTGTCCCCTTTTTTAATTTTGGGTTTGGGAATGTTTAAATAATTTCAAAGTTAAAAAGTTGAAGTTTTGATTTTTAAAAAAAATTTTAACCAATAGAATTTCTGGCATAGTTGAAAACCCCCGAATTTTTGTTTTTTTGGAAAATGGAAAAACCCTGTAACTCCGAGACCAAACAACATTGATTTTTGTAAATTTTAGATGGATTGCCCCAAACTAGAGATATTTTTTCCAGCAAAAAACAGGGGGGTATGTCGTTTAAACAGCCTCCAAAAATGAAAATCATGACTGGGGTTTTTTCAAAAGGGGCTTTCTACTTAAAAACACGGGCCCAACAAAAATTATGAACAGACCATGTTGGACATCAAAGGGAGAGCAGGGGCAAAAAACATACCCTAAAAATAGGTGGAATTTTTACTATTTTCAAGAAAGTTGTAGGCTTGAAAATTTCTGGAAATTTTATGCATTTAAAAAAAATTTTTGGTAATTTCTGGGGAAAAGAATTTGGGAAAAAAAGGTGGGGTTTCAAAATAAAAGACACATCTTTATGTTCTTAAAAAAAAATAATCTTTTTTTGGGGCACTACGTAGAAAGAAAACAGGTAAAAAGCTTGTCAACCATTGCTCTAATTGAATGTCCCCCCAGTGATTCGATTTTTACAATGCAGCTACCCGTTCCCCTTTCCCGAAAATATTCGTGACGGTACAGCCTTTCTATTTCTTATACTGATTTTGGGTTTGGGTTTTTGGGAAGCATTTTTTTCTTTAAAATTTTTCATAAAAAACTTTTGCTGAAAAGGGTTTCATTTTGTAGGTACTTCAAATTTATTTGTGGTTGGGGATTAAAGAGGGGTAGGGTGGGGGAAGGGGAAAAAATGGACAGCAATGCCCTCTATTTTTTTAATGGAGGGAGGGTTTAAAAGGAAACATTTGTAGTTTATAATCATTAACACACCCGACTTTGAGGGAAACAGTGCTTTTGGGTTAAAATTTTTTGTTGTGCCCCATTTTGGCACTGTAAGAGTTTTTTTGTGGTTTAGTATGTGGGAAAACCATTTCTTAAAAATTTTCCCCCTTTAGAGGGGATTTAATTTCAGGGTGCATGGTTTGTTTTTAAAAAAGGGAAAACATTGGATCTTAAATTCCCCTAAAGAAAACCCATGCAGGCCTTTTATTTGGTAAATTGTTTTTTAAATTTTTATTTTTTTACTTACAGGAGTGTACAAGGGATCTTGGGCACAGACTAGCAGCTCACAATAGATGTTTGGGGGGTACAGAATATTTGTAATTTTTGCCCTTTTGTAGGAGGGGAAAGGATCAGCTCCTTACTGGGAGGGGATTTTTTTAAGGGGGGGTAGGGGGTCAGTCGGGGATCTCTACCTTTTTCATGGTGTAAAAAACTAGTACATGATTACATAGGTAGAAAAAGGGGGGTGAAAATTTTCAGATTTAGAATTTTTATTTATGCATGGTTAAAGAAGTCACAAATTGTATTTCCCTTTTAAAAAAAGCCAGGGCATTTGTTTTTCTTTTTCCATCAGGGGGGTGTACTGGGAAATATGCCAAACAAAATGGGGGAAAGTGGGACTTTATCATGGGGAAAGAAAAGGCCATACCTCAGGACAAAAGGGGGATTTCTTCCCAAAAACCAAAAAATTTTGAAAATGACAGAGGGAAATATTTTTGGATAGTTGCGGAAAAAAATGATTTAAATATTTTAAGGGCTTTTTCAACGAATGTTGAAGGGGCAGTTTTGGGACAAAATGGGGCAGTAATACAGGGTTGTAAATAGGGCCCCCTTAAAAGATATGATGAGACCCCATATTAAAAAGGGTGGTATTTGAAAAAAAGTGGGTCAGGATTTATGTTTGCAGGCCAAAGGATGGGTATTTAAAATAAAAGGAAGAAAGCCTTTTGGAAGTTTTTTTCCCAATTTTTAAAGTTTTTTTTTCAGATTTTAAAGTACAAAAGTTTTTCCCGAGTTTGGTTTTCGTGGGTAAATTTTCACAGGGGGATATACACCAGAAGGAGGGCAGGGGCAGGGACTTTATTGAATTTTTACCCTTTTGAAAGGAAAAATTAAAAAGATTTTAGTGTAAATTTTTCCCAAAATGTTAAAATTTTGGGAATCAGTCTTGCCTCGCAAACTGTTTTCCTGCCCCTCTCTTGTCCTGCCCCAATCTTGCCCTTTTAAAACACCCGGCCCAGGGCCTTTTCCTTTCCCCTCTCATCCCTTCTTTCCCAAAATGAAATAACAAAATCATGAAGTAATGTTCGAATTTAAATAGTATTTCCTGTTCCCTCACCCCCCCAAAAGAAAAGCTGTACCACTTTTGCCCCAGATCTGTCTTGGCTGTGGTAAAAAAAATAATTTTTCCAAAAATATAACAGAACATTCTTGTATGTTTGACTGTACAAAGTGAAACCACGCTTTCCCGCTTTGACATTTTTTTTCCTTATGACAAAAAATGACACCATCACAGGGAGTTTTTTCAGTCAGCCAAATTTTTAAGATAAATGGTTTGGTGAGCAGGGTAGGTTTTGAGGAATGGTTTTGTATTAAGTTATAAAAACAGCATAAGAAAATTTTTAAAAAGAAACCCCTTTTCAGTACCCCTTTAAATTCATGATTGGGTTTCAAAATTCCTGTAATTAAGATGTATTTTCCCATTTTGTTACAAGGAATTGGAACTACCTTTTTGGGCTCCTCAAAAAAAAAAAGTTGGGGGCTGACAATGTAAGAAAAAGGTAAGCATGTTAAGAAAATATGATCCCGGTAAACATGGGGTGTTTAAGACTACTAGGAACAAAAGCTGGTGGGGGGGGAGGCGGGGCCCAAGTTTGGGGGGAAATATGGAAGAAAAGGGGGTCGAATTAAAATTTACAATACCTAAAAAATGTCTTGTTATCAGTGGTTCTTCTTCATGGAGGCTAATACTTCCACTCATGGGAAAGGTAGTGGGTAAAAGGGTTTTGGGGCATTAAAAGTGTAAAAATTTGGGGTTATTTTGGCAAAAAAAATACTTGAAAAGGCATTGGGAACCCAAAAGGGCCCCCTCTACCCTCTCTGCTTCCCCCAGGATTTAAAGAATTTGTTTAAGAAATTTGATGAACCCCAGTGTAGGGGACAAGGGTTGGGTTTTTTTGGTAGGCATATGGAAGTTGCCCCTTATAAGGGTTCCTGAAGAGCCCGTTTTATGGGAAGGGTTTTATATAGTTTAGGACTCAGGCTTGTAGTGGTTTAGTGCCCAAAATTTTCATGAGTATTAAAAGGGAAATGTCTCTGATTTTGAATATGGGTACATCTTTTTTTATGAGGAGTACCAAAAAATTTTTCATTAAAACCCCGGGGATAAAATTACAAAATTTTTTTGAGTATAAGGGAAAGTAAAATCCCTTTTACAAGAGTACTAGAGTACACTCGTAAAACTCACTTCAGATTTTGTTGAGTTTTAACATTTTTTGTTTTCCTCGGCTTTTCTTCATCTTCATCCCTGCTTGGGAAATCCGGCCTCTACATGAAAGGGAGGTTTTGTTTTTGTTTTAAAACAAATTTAAATTTAAAATAAATTATTTTCCCGTATGCCCTTTGGGACACAGTAGGTCCCCCAAATTTAGGAGATATTATAAAAAGTTTACATTTTGGGGAAAAAAATTTTACAAGCAAACTCAAAAACATTTTCGTCCCTACTTTTTGATTCCTTTCGAAGCAAAGGAATTTTATGCGTGGGGGATGTCCCTGTGTGGGTATTTTGTGTGTGTATGTGTGTGTGGGGTGTATGTGACGCTTGGTTTTTAAACACGATTTTTCAAGAAAAGGGGAACTCCCAAGGAAATTCCCTTTCTTGGCATGGAGATTTCCCATATGGAGTAGATGATCCCTATTGTTTTTTTGGGGGAGGTCAAAAAGGCATTTGGGGTCACAAGAGGTCAAAAGGTCAAAACCTTGTAAAGACGATATCTCAAGAAGGGTAAAAAAGAGGGATCTCAACTTTGGGGGTAGGTTGGGCCCCTAAAGAGTAGTGATCCCTATTGGTTTTTTTGGTTTTGGAAAAAAAAGGATTTGGGGTCACCAGAGGTCAAAGGTAAAAAATCTTGGAAATTGCTTGTTTAAAAACTTCTATTCAAGAGTGTAAATTCCAAAAATTTCACACTTTGGGATGTGCGGCCCATATGAGAAAGAGGGTCACTATTGTTTTTGGTTAAAAGGTCAAAGGTCATTTTTGGGGGTTACCCGAGGTAAAAAGGGTTTTTAAAAACTTTTAAGAGAATATCGGGGATTGTAAAACTTGGTTCAAATGAAAAAATTTTGGGGTAGGGTTATTTTTTTTTTGGGGCATATTTGCCTTAAAAAATTTAGGGGAAAAAATCATTTGAGCCAAAATTGGGATTTTTTTAACGCGGTTATTCTACGGTAAAACCTTTGGTGGGCCATTCACGCAAATGATATAACAATCTAGGGGGATTAATCACGCGTCTAAAAAACCCCTAAAACCCTAAAACGTACCCATGGACAAACCGGGTCCCCTTTAAAGGGCTTTATAAAAGAATCTGTAAGCGCCCGTACATACGTAAGTGTATTTTTTACGAGGTACGTACAGGCAGGGGGAACCAGAGTCGTCACCCAAAAATTTTTCGTGTAAAGTCTGTGTTGTATACGTTTTTTTGGTAGTGAACCCACTCGAGGGGCCGACCTTTCTCCCCAAAGGGAAAGTACAGGTTTAAAATTTTTACGTTGTAGCTAGGCAGCTGAATTAAAAAGGGAAATAAATACGAACAACAAACCGACCAAATGCGTTCCATTTTTACAGGTGAATTTACCCCTCTGTCTTTTTTTTTGCAGCACAGGTAGCTTCCCAACCTTTTTTCTGTTTCTCCGTTTCTGCAGAAAAAAAAAAACAGTGATTCACCACTTTACGACCGAATGGATGCATACAGGTTTCGCATTCAAGAATATACAGGCTTCGCCTTTGAGAGGTTGGTCTGTTTTCGTATTTGGGGGAGTAGCTCTTTACGGAGCAGGGCCTTTGGAGAAAGTTTGGTTTTTCCCCTTGGCTTTCGCCCGAGAGTCAAAGGGGCTTGGAAAAAACCTGAAGGGCTGGGAAATTTGAATAGGGCCTACAGACTGGAAATTTAAAATACGGGGTAGGCCCTTTGGCCTAAACGTGAAGTTAGGCCCCAGCCCTAGGTAAGCCCGTAATACGTAGTCAGCCCAGGCCTTCGGCCGCTTGTTTTCGTTTTAAAAGTGGGGTGGGGGAAACCAGTTTTAGGCCCACTTTTCACAAAAGGGCTTTGATCCCATGGGGAAACTGGGGTTACCAAAAAAGGCCCGCCCAGGCCAAAACCCCAAAGGAAATACTAGGGCCCAAACCCCAGGGCCCCATACTTTCATATTTAGGGGGGCCCAGCCTAAGAATATAGTTAAGGGCCCAGTTTTCAGTTTTTACTACATTTTGGGTTTCCCCCAAATTTGGCCTGACCCATTCCCGATCAAAAAATTTTGCAGTTTTATAGAAAAATTTTAAAAAAAAAAAAAGACACTTTTAGGCCCGGCCCTAAGGCTGAACCAAAAAATTTTCAATATTTTTGAAAAACCCCCAAAAAGGGGGAAATTTTTTTAAGGGGGGTTAAATTTTGGGTTTCCCCCCCCAAAAAAACCCCCAAAAACGGTTTAATTTGGGAAAAATTTTTTAAAATTTTTGAAAAACCCCCAAAAAAAAAAATTTCCCCTTTTGGGGAAAATTTTTTTTTTTTTGCACCCCTTTTAAAATTTTTTTTTCTCCTTAAAAAAAACCCCAAATTTTTTAAAACCCCAAAAAAAAACCCCCCCCAAAAAAAAAACCCCGGGGGAAATTTTTTTTTTCCCCCAAAAATTTTTTAAAAAATTTTTTTTCCTTTAAAAAAACCGGAAAATGAAACCCAAAAACCCCCCCCCTTTTTTTGGGGGGGCCCACCTTTTTCCCCCCCAAAAAAAAAAAAACCCCACCTTTGGGCCCCCTTTGGTTTTTTTTAAAATTGGGGGAAAAACCTTTGGAAAAAAAAATTTTGGGGGGGCCCTTTTAAAAAAGGGAACCCGGGGAAAAACCCCCCTAAGGGATAAAAAAATTCCCCCTTTTTTAATTTTTTTTTTTTAAATTTTTTAAAAAAAAAAAAAAAAGGGGAAAAATTTTTAAAAAAAAATTTTTAAAAGGGGGAAAATTTAAAAAATTTCCCAAAAAAAATTTTTTTAAATTTTTTCCCCTTTTTCCCCCCAACCCCCCAAAAAAGGAAAAGGGGGGGAAAAAAAGGGGGGAAAAGGGTTTTTAAAAATTTTTCCCCAAAAAATAACAAAGGGTTTTTGGGGGGGGGAAAATTTTTTGGGGGGCCCCCCCGGGGGTTTTTTTTGGGGGTTTGGGGCCCTTTAAAAATTTTTTTTTCCTTTTTGGCCCAAAAAGGGGGGTTTTTTTGGGGGGAAAAACCCAAAAAAAACCCCCCCCTTTTTTTTCCCTTTTAAAAGAAACCCCTTTTTTAAAAAATTTAATTTTCCCAAAAAAATTTTTTTTTTTTCCCCCAAGGGGATAAAAATTTTTTTTTTTTTTTCCCCCGGTTAAAAGGGGGGGTTTTAATTTGGGCCCCGGGGAAAAAAAAGCGTGAAGGTTTTTTTGGGAAAGGGGGGTTTTTTTTTTAAAAAAATTTAAGGGGGGTTCCCTTTTTTTTTTTGGGGGGTTTTTTTTGGTTCCCCCCCTTTTTTAAAAATTTTTTTTTTAAATTGGGGGTTTTTTTTTTTTAAATTTTTTTTTCCAATTTGAAATTTTTTTGGGGTTTCCCCCCCCCGGGAAAAATTTTTAAAAAAAAAAGGTTTTTTTTGGGGGTTTTGGGGAAATTTCCCCGGGGGTTTTTTAATTTGGTTTTTAAAAAAAAAAGGAAAAAAATTTTTTTTTTAATTTTAAAAACAAATTTTTTTAAATTTCCCCCCCAATTTTTTAAAAAAAAAAGGGCCTTTTTAAAAAAAACCCCCCTTTTTTTTTTTTTTTGGTTTCCCTTTTTGGGGGGGAAAAAAAAAAAAGGGTTTTTTAAACAAAGGGGGTTTTTTTGGGGGGGGGGTTTTTTTTTTCAAAAAACCCCCCCGGGAAAAAAAAGTTTAAAAAAATTTTTTTTTTTAAAAAAAAAAATTTTTTAAAAAAAACCCCCCCCCCCCCCAAAAAAGGGGTTTAAAAAGGGGGGAATTTTTAAAAATTTTTTTTTCCCCCCCCCAAATTTTTTGTTTTGTTTTAAAAAAATTTTTAAAAGGGGGGGAAAAAAAATTAAAAAAAATTTTTTAAAAGTTTTTTTGGGGGAAATTTTTGAAAAATATATTTTAATCCACTTAAACCCCGTAAATAAACCCCAAAATTGGGGGAATTTTAAAAAAAATTTTTTTCCCTTTTTTTAAAATTTTGAAAACATAAAAAAACAATTTTTTTTCCCCGAAATTTTTTTAAAATTTTAAAGTTTAAATTAAATTTTAAAGGAAATTTCCCCCCAAAAGAAATTTTTTTTTAAAAGGGGGGGAAAAATTAAAAAAAACCTTTCCCAAAGGGGAAAAATTTTTAAAATTTTTCCTTTTTTTGGGGCCCCAAGGGTTTTACCCCAAAAAAAAGGGTTTTTTAAAAAAAAAAAGGGGGGATTCAAAATTTTTTTTTTTTGGGTTTTTTTTTTGGGGAAAAGGGGCCCCTTTTTTTGCAATTTTTTCCCCCCCCAAAAAAAAATGAAAAACTTATGGTTAATCAAAATTTAATTTTTGGTTTTTTGGTTTTTAAAATTTTTTTTTTTTTTTTAAAAAATAAAAAAACTTTTTCCCTTTAAATTTTTTCCTAAAAAAAAAAAGGGAAATTTTAAAAAAAAATGTCTTTAAAAAAGAAATAAACACCCCGGGGGTTAAAACTTTGGGGGCCCCCAATTAAATATTTTTTAAAAAAAAAAAAAAAAAAACCCCCTTTTTTTCCCGGGAAAAAACCGGGGTTTTTTTTTTTTTTTTTTTTTTTTTTTTTCCAAAAATTTTTTTAGGGGATTTTGAAGGATTTTTTTTTTAAATTTTTAAATAACCCCAACAATGAACTTCAAAATTATTCTAACCAACCCCAAAAATTTAAAATGATCTGAAATTGGGCCCAAATTTGGGTTTTTTTAAAAATCCCTTTTCGCCCAGCAAAATTTGGGAAATTCATCCCGAATAAAACCACCCAAATTTAGGGCTTAAAAAAAAAATTTTGGGAAAATTAAAGAGGCCAAAACCCCGCCATTAAAATAAAAGGGGGGGGAAAACTTTAAATTTAAAATTTAAAAATCCCAACCTCCTTAAAAATTACCCCCCCCCCCCCCCACCCCCCCCCCCCCCCACCCCCCCCCCCCCCCACCCCCCCCCCCCCCCACCCCCCCCCCCCCCCACCCCCCCCCCCCCCCACCCCCCCCCCCCCCCACCCCCCCCCCCCCCCACCCCCCCCCCCCCCCACCCCCCCCCCCCCCCACCCCCCCCCCCCCCCACCCCCCCCCCCCCCCACCCCCCCCCCCCCCCACCCCCCCCCCCCCCCACCCCCCCCCCCCCCCACCCCCCCCCCCCCCCACCCCCCCCCCCCCCCACCCCCCCCCCCCCCCACCCCCCCCCCCCCCCACCCCCCCCCCCCCCCACCCCCCCCCCCCCCCACCCCCCCCCCCCCCCACCCCCCCCCCCCCCCACCCCCCCCCCCCCCCACCCCCCCCCCCCCCCACCCCCCCCCCCCCCCACCCCCCCCCCCCCCCACCCCCCCCCCCCCCCACCCCCCCCCCCCCCCACCCCCCCCCCCCCCCACCCCCCCCCCCCCCCACCAGGAAAAATTTATTCATGACAGTTATTGAGAGTGGTGTTTGTATGGAGTTAAGGGAACTGGTTATATTGGAAGCTACTGGCCCTGATAATGTTCTGAACAAGTTGTCTTTATTCTCATGTATATTATTACGTATAAGCTCCATTCTTGATCTCTGGAAAGGCTCATGGACAATACCCTTTCTTCAAAACAGTGGCTCTGATAACCACATCAATGAAGGTTGGTGTCTTTATAAACGGGTTTTATCTCAGTTTATCGCAGAAAGTTTGTATCTCCTTCAATTTGTTTACCCAGAGAAGCAGAAGCTGTAAACATTCTTTTGGGGTTGTTTTAGAACAACGTTATTCACACCCTGAGAATACAAAAAGGGGAATAGTACCAGGAGTATGTTTGGTGACTCCTCATTACCTTTAATACTATACCACTGCATTTGCTAATAAGGGAACTCTATAATGGTCAGTCTGTCTCGCATAATGTGTTTGATTGGATATTTGAGTATCTGACTAAGCATTCCCAATATTTCAAGATCACTTCATCTGGTTACACTTCAAAAATTTTATCATCAAATTCATAAGCCCTCCAAGGAACCGTTCTTGTTCCCTTCTTGTTAACACTTGACACTCACGATTACAAATTAACTTAACCATATTGCCCTTTACTTAAGTTTACGAATTGCTCTGTTATGCTAGGTCGAATATCTAGGGACAATTCCACATTGTAAACATCAATTGAGTTCATTTGTTAAATATTGTGAATGTAACTGTTAAGAACTTAATCTTTCACAAACCAATCAGATGATAATTGATTGTCATAGAAATATGTGTAGTTATAACCCTGTAACTATAAAGGCTTAGAAGTTGAACGTGTGCAAAAGGTACATGTACTAAAAGTAGTTATTGATAATAAAGAGAATTGGCATAGTCTTATTGATATTATCGTTTAGAAGCTTAGTGTAAGAATGTAGTACATGCACATTTCTTTTAAACTCTTCTTTCTTTTTGAAACTGGCGATTGTACTATTTGCACATTTATATTTTTTTTATCAACTTATGATTTATTCATTTATTTTATTTGTTCCATATTAGTTGTTCTTATATTGTAATCTTATTTGTCACAATTTCAAGATTATCACTGCGCTGTGTAAAGTCAATTTTGAGTTCCCTTGTGTGGGTTTTATAACGTGCTATCTTATCCTATTCTGTTTAATCTGCTCTGCTCTTTTCTGCTCTGCTCTGCTCTGCTCTAATCTAGTAGTAATGCATGTGATTCTTGTCTCGCTTGTACTTCACCTTCTTAAAGTGTATATATGAAAGTGGTCTACTATATGAGGGCCGTGGACTATCCCTCACAGCGGTTACCCGACCCTGAACTTAATCTTTATATTTTGTATGTATTTTTATTTACCAATTTTCTTTCTGAGTTATTAATGTTTTACCCTTATAAACACCATTAGCACGGGTTTGAAACTCGTTTGCCTCCTTTAAATTTGGAAATATGCTATTTGAGAACTGTTTTCCGAAAAAAAAGCGGGACAAGTTTTGCAAGTCCCACTTCAGGCTTACAACCGACATTAGGTGACTATGTGCAAATCTTAAATTATGATCACATTTAAAGGGTAATGTAGGTCTACATAATTTGGAAATATATTATCCATTACACACGATTATTCAAAGCCGTTAAGTGCATTCGCAGAGAATATACATTGTGGAGATGCAAAATCATCATCTTCCCCTATTTTCATACCTTTATTCCTCTCCCGGTCATTTCCAATTGGAAGCTGTTCATTTGGGTTCTCCTTCAAAATTAGTAAAACTAAGTTTTTTGTGTTTCGTGGTGTGCTCTCCTGCAGTGGTATTTCGATGTCAGTAAAAAGCGTCATACCAACGTGCTCTTTTGGAAATTACCTCAAAGCTTCCAGGAGGCCCTTAGCCGGTCTGATGGTACCATAATAGTAACTCCTCAACATGAAATCGTTCAAAGCTTTGTCAAAGATAGCACCGTTTAACATCTAAGACACCTTCAAAAAAATTCCAAGGGGAGGAGTTTCATCCCTTTCACTCAGACATCACACATTTTCCTTACACCCAACAAAAATAAGAGCAATCAATTAAGTATATGGATTTTTCAATATATGATTAGTTTAAAACTGCCGAAGATAGCACCATTTTCCCAACTCCCCCCCCATTTCAAAGTGTCTAGAATACAAAAATCGACACTTAAAACCGACTTTCGTTCTTATCTGGGGAAAGGGATTACAAATACCAATCCAAGACATAAAACCCTACGGACCCACTGGGGCAATCTACAGCCATTTTAAGCCCTGTGATTTAGGTTGTAAGAGAAAAACAAAAATCGAAATTTTTTAATGTTTTTTTTTCCCAAAAAGTCCCTATGTTTTGGGGGGGGGACGGGCCCCTCACAAACTTTTCCTTATTGCCATTTAAAGGGCTTTTTGGGTTCCTTCGGCAGCCCGTAAACCCCTTTTCTAAAATTCTACTCGTTAAACCAAGACTTAATCTTTTAAAAGTTTTTAAATTTTAACATTTTTTTATACTTTTTTTTTTTTTTATTTGATTTTAATTTTTTTTTTCCCTTTTATGAATAAAATTTTTAAATGAAATAATTCCCAAAATGTGATTTTTTCCCAAAAAGCCGTTTCAATCGTTGGTAAAAAAGGGTTTAAAAGACTTTAAAACCCTTCCCCCAAAATATTAGTATATATAAAAATATTTTAATAGGGGGAAACCATATTTTTTGGAAGCTCTAAACACAAACCAAAGGTGTATGCCACCAACATTTGGATTTGGGAAAAAACACATTACTATTAATCAGGGTAAATTTTTTTTACCTAAAACCTGTCCAAAGGGCTACACGAGTAGGGGAGAAAACAAGTGGTCCCAAAATAGGGTTTGTTTTTAACACGCATAACACATTGGGAATTTATTTAGGGTTTCAACCCATCCCCTACCCTTCCCCAAAATTTTTTAAATTAACTATCAACCATGTTTTGGGGGGTTAGTTTTTGGGTTGAAGTTTTGAAAAAACACTTTGGGGGGGGGGTTTGGTCCACAAAATTTTAACTTTTTCATAAGTACTTTATCATAATTCACAGTAATTTTTTTCCCTGAAACTTTTTTGTTTTGCGTTCAAATCTACATGATAATTTAAATTCATTCAGTTCAGTTTATTTCTTCCTTTCATAATTACACAAAAATATGTAAATCAAAATGAAAAATTTTAGTAACCCATCTCAGAACGATATTAAAAAAATGTTGTCAGTACTAATAGAAATAAAGGGGATGGAAGGGAGGGGACCAAAGTAAGTTAAGGACTTTTCTAGTCGGGCCCCAAAAAGGGAAAAAACAGAAATTTTAAGAGAATTTTACACAAAATTTAAAGGATTAGGTTTAAAAAAAAGAGAAAACAAAAATGTAAAATAAAAATTAAAAAAGGAAAGAAAAAAAAGAAAAAAAAGCTTATGAATTTTTTAATCCAAAAAAAAGAAGATTTCATTTGGAATTTTTTGAAAAAAAGGGTTTACTTACTCCCAGCATTTCTAATTTTGGGTTTTTTTGGGGCTCAAGGGCCCCTGGGAACCCCCTTATTTTTACTTGGATGGGCCCCAAGTTTGAGTTTGGTGGGGGGGGTTGGGATAAACTATTTTCCCCTAGTAAAAAACAATGAAAGTGGCTTTTTGGGTTTGAAAGAACTGGCGGGGGGTGGGAAAAAAGGGCGGGGGGACTGGGGGGAAAAATTTTTTGTAAACCAAAAAAATACCAACTGAAAAAGTTTAAAAAAAGGCCCCTTTCCAGAATTAACAATCTATGATAATGAAAAGGGGGCTGTGTAGGTCTAAAAATTTGCACCCTTTGAAATAAGACGAATAGCACTTTTCTGGGGTGCGAATAAATAAATTCAAGGTAGGAACTCGCTGTGATCCCCAAAAGTAAACTAAATTTAAATGTGGGAGTATAAACATTTTAATAAACTTTAGTGTCTTACTGGGTACTGTGTCTTTCTTTCCCATTACCCCCAATTATCTTGGGTACCTTTTTTTTCTCCCTTTCCCCTTTTGTGAATTTTTGGGCCCAAATTAATTGATTGTCTATTGTTACCCCCAAAAAATTTTGGTTTCTGTTTTACTTTTGTATTTTAACATCATTGTTTGAAAGGGGTATTTAAAATTTGGTGGGCCTCTTTTTATTTCTAAAAACTTAAGCTTAGTCTTTTCCCATTTAAAGATAGTTTTATTTGGGAGCGAGCCAATTTGGGAACCCTTTTGGGAAAATTTAAATTGGGGACAATTTTAAAAGCCCCGTGTGCACTTCTTTTTGATGAATTTTAAACAGTCGTGTCATCAGGGAAAAGGGGTAAAATGGAAATTCCCTTTATCCCCTTAAAATTTAAAACATTTTATAAGATTAAAAAAAAAAGTGGGCCAGAATAAAACCTTGAGGGACCCCCATATTAGTCCCCTTTAGAGAAAATTTTTAAACTTCAATAAACATAATTTTTACGATCCCCCTTGAGGGTAACTTTTCAAAAAAACTTAGGGGTATAAACCCCGTATACCATTATGAGGGAATTTTTAAAAATAATATGCCCTGATCTATTGTATCGAACCTTTTTAAAGATCATAAATAAAGCCCCGTTTTAAGTTTTCTTCCAAAAATTTTTCTACATCTCCACCCAAAATTTAAATGAACCATATAATTTTAAATGAATTTTTTTCGAAAACCATACTGCCCACTAAAAATAAAATTATACTTACAAAAAAATTTTCCAAATCTATTATACACCATCTTTCAAAAAGTTTTGGGGGTAGTCAGGAAAATTTACCCCGGGACATAATTTTAAAGACAGCTACCTCTCCAACTTATAAATGGGAAAGATTTTGGGGAATTTTAAAATCATCTGGAAAAAATTTCCCTTTGGGAAAAAGAGGGAAATTAATTATGTCTGAAAGAGGTGCTACAATACCCCCGGACAAGTTTCCTGTTTCCCTAGAAATGTTATCATTTCCCGGAAAACTTGTGACTTGACAGTTTTTAAAATTTTCAAGGGGAACTTCTTCATTTCTTTACGGGGAAATTTAAAAAACAAAGGTTTTGGTTTTTGACCCCGTAAGATAAGCAGAAAAGGTTTATTTGTTTTCTGTATTTTTCTTCCTAGTCAGGGGTTTCAAATGGGTTAGAAGTAACTATTAAAAAAAGTTCAGCAAAAGTCTGAGGGATTACTTGATCCTTCCCCTGTATTCTTTAAAAAAACCCCCTTTTTCATTTTAAAATGAAAGTAATAAAAAACCCCCCCAAAAAATTTTTCCCGAAGAAAAAGGAGGGAAAAACCCTTGGGAAAAATTGTGGAGAAGTCCAAAAATTAATAAATTTTTTTTTTAAAACCAACCCTTTTTTCTTTTTTCTTTCTTTTTTAAAATTAAATTTTTTTTTTTTTTTCCCTTTTTTAAAATTAAAGTTTTGGTAATTTCCCTTTTTTTTTACGGGGGGCCCCTAAAATTTTAAAAAGGCCCCTTTTCTCATTTTCGTCTATTAACTGAAAACTTCTTTTTTAAAAGGTTTAAAAATTTTTTTTTTAAAAATTTTTTTTAATTTTAAAAGGAAAAAAATTAAACAAACTGAAAAAAACCCGTGAAAACGTCAAAAAAACAGAAAAATTCTGTGATAAATGAAAAATTTTTTAAAAAAAAACTCCCCCCACAAAAAAAAAAAAAAAAAAAAACCCCCCCCCCCCCAAAAAAAAAAACAAAAACCCCCACAAAAATTAATTTTCTTTAAACTTAGGAAGGATACCCCTTCCCCCCCAAATTTCGAATTTTTTGGGTTACCAAAATTTTGGGGTCCAAGATCTACACGGGGTTTTTTGGAAATTGGGAAAAAAAAGTGAAAAAAAATTTATCCTCTTTTTTGGGATTTTCACCTTTTTTTTAACTTAAATTATTTGAAAAATTTTGTTTTAATAACTAATTTTTTTTTTTAAACTTTAATTTAATTAAAAATGATGTTTTTTTTAAAAGTAAATTTTTTTAAAAATTTTTCTAAAAGGTAAAAAAAAAATTTTAAAAATCAAAATTATGAAAATTAAAATTTTTTAAAAAACAAATGAAAGCTTTTCAAAGTTTTAAAAAAATTTTTTTAACTCCAAGCAAAAAATCCAAAGGGCAAAAAAAGGTATTTCCCCCAAAAAAATTTTTAAAATTACAAAAAATTTTTTTTATTTTAAACCCAAAAATCACAGCAAAAAAGGGGGAGTTTTAAAACCACTCCTATTTTTAAAAATTTTTGGATGTAATATTTCTGAAAAAAAACGGGAATTCAATTTTTCCCCCCAAAAAGGGGGGAGTTAAAAATTGTATTTCCCTTTTTAAAAACAATCAAATTTTAAAAACCAAAAATTTATTTTTTTTTTTTTTAAAAAAATTTTTTGAAAAGAAAAACCCCCCCCCTTGGATTTTTTGAATTCTAATTTAAAAACGGTGTTTTTTAAAAAAAAAAAAGGGAAAGTTTATTTGAAAAAATTTTTTTTAAAAAAAAAGGGTTGGGCCTTTTTTTTCCAAAAAACACTTTGGGTTTGGTTTTTTTTAACTAAAATACCCATGAAGAAAAAAAAAAAAAAAAAACTTATTTTACTTTTTTTAAAAAGGGAAAAAAAAACCTTAATTTTGAAAAAAAAAATAAATAAAAAAGGGGGGAAAAATGATTTTTTACCCACATGTAACCCAAAAAAGGTTTAAAATCGGGGAATGGAAATTTTTCAAATTAAAGGCTCTTTCCCCTTTAAATTGATTTTTTTAAATTTTTGCACTTTAACCTTGTCTTAATAAAGTATTTAAAACTGCCCCCTTTTTAGGAAAATTTTTTAAATTTTATTGGGGAAAAAATTTCCCCCCGGGTTTGGGAAAAAAACATAAAAACAAAAAAATTTTCAAACCCAAAAAAAATTTAAGTTTTTAAAAATTTGGGGGGGTTTATTGGCCTCAAAGTGGGACCACTTTCAAAACCTTAAGAAGGTGAAGTAAAAAAGAAAAATCATACTATAAAAAGGCAACAAAAAGGAAAAAAAGAAAAGTTAAAACGTAGGAAAAGTCCCTTTAAAAAACCCCAACGGGAAATAAATTTTTCCCAAGGGCAGGTATTTTTGGAAAAAAAGTTCAATTGAAAATTTTGGAAAAAGAAAATAAAAAATTTCTTTGAAAAAAAAAAAAATGGTAAATCGCCTTTAAAAAAAAAGAAGAGTTTAAAAAATGCAGGGAACATTTTCCAATTTTCTAAAGGGAAAACTAAGTAGCCAATTCCTTTTTTAAAAAAAATTTTGCGGGGCCTTTTCAAAACGTTAAATTTAAGTTTTAAGGGGGGTTTATAAAACAATTTAAAAAAATTTATCTCAATTGGTTTTAAAATTAATTTCAACTTTAAATTAAAATTTTTAACAAAAATAATTGTTTTTTTACTGGGTTTCTAGTTTCCTGCCGGGCTTAAAATTTTAAAAGAAAACCCCAAAAATTTTAAATTTGTAAGTAGTTAAATTTAAAAAGGGAAAAAACTTCCTTGGGGGTTTAAATTTTTTTTTTAAGTGGGGTTTGTTTAAATTTGTTGTCGATTAAATTTTCCCCCAAACAATTTGCGAAAGCTGAAAAATTTTAAATTTTAACAAATATTTATATTAAAGTTAATAGGTTTTCCCAAAATATTGGTTTTTCCCTTTTTTTCTCAGGGGAAAAACGGTTCAAAAAACCCCCCCCCAAAAAATTTTCCCCTTTTTTTGGGAAAAAAAAGGGTAAACTTTCTGCAAAACGGAAAAAAAACGTTTTAAAGCCCAAAAAACTTATATTGTTAAACCCATTTTTGAAAAAGGGGGTTTTTTTGTTGATTTGAATGTGGGTTATTAAAAAATAGAAAAAAGGTTTTTCCCCAAAATGGGCCGATTTCCCAAAATTAAAGCCTTTAACCCTTTCCAATTAAATAACTGCATAATAAATTTCCCTCTTTTTCGGGTAAAGGGCCGATTTTTGTACCAAAATAACTTATTTGGGTTTCCGGGAAAAGGGGTGGGGTTTTTTAAATATTAAAACCACAAACTCCGCCCAATTTGTTTCAAAAACTTTCCCCAATTTTTTTAAAAGTTTTTACTTTTAGTTTTGGGTTAGTAAACATGGCGGCAAAAAAGTCCCGGGAAATTCTCTTTTTTAATTCAATCCCAGGAACTTTTTTCCCCCGTAAAAAAACAATTCCGAAAAAAAAAAAAATTTTCCCCGTTTTAAAAAAATTTTACTGAAAACAGTTAAGGAAGGTGAATTTGGGTTTTTTTTTTAAAAAGTTTCCCTTTTAAAAAAAAATTTTCCGGGTTCCCCCGGGGTCGGGTTTCCCCCTTGAAAGGATTTTGATATAGTTTTTAAAAAATTTCATGTTTTGAAAAGACAAAAGGGCCCCTTTTTCCCTATTGCCCCCCAAACCCGGCAGATGAACTTTCTGTACAAAAAGGTACGTTTTTTTTCCCTTAAATTTAACTTCCCCAAAAAAAGAAAGGGGGAAAAGGCTTATCCCCAAAATAAAAAAAAAAACCCCAAAATTAAAAAAAATTTTCAAAAAAATTTTAAAATTCCCCCAACCTTATTCCTTTTTTTGGGGGAATTTAAAAAAAAAACCAAAAATTTGTTTGAAAAACCAAAAAAAGTATGCTTAAAATGAAAAGAACTGGTATTTTTTAACAAAGGCAATTAAGGAATGACAAACCCCCGTGCAAATTGAAAAAAGACTCAAAAAATTTCTAAAAACTTTTTCCAAAGCTTTTAAAAGAAAAACTTTTTCCCAAAAATTTTGCCCCCCAAATTTTTAGGACAAATTTTGTGGGAATTTTGGAATTCAGGAATTTTCCGTTTTTTTTTCCCTTAAAAAGGTTTTTCCTTGTAATTTTTTTTTGAAATTGGGGACTCTTAACCAAAAGACCAGTAATTTTTAAAAATTTTTTAATTTTTTTTAGGAAAGGCCTCAATTTTCAAAAAATTTGGGGCATAAAAGGGGGTTTCTCTCATTAAAAAACTTTCCGTAAGGGTTTAAATTTGGGGGGGCAAGATATTTGACAATTTTGGGCCCCAGAAAATCCCCCACCCCCTTTCGCAAGCGTGGGTAGAGACCTAAAAAGATTAAAGGGCGGATAGCCCCCCTAATTTTATCGGGGGGAATTCTTAAACCTTTTTTTTCCCACTTTTTTGCCCGCCATCCCACCCCCAAAAAGGGTTTTCCCCTTTTTTGGGGAAATTTTTTTATTTTTTTTCCCTTTGGTTTAAACCTTTTTTTAAACCCCTTAAATATGTCAATTTTGGGCCCCCGAACCCCCAAAAAACTTGCCCCATTTTTAAATCCTTTTTAAAAAAAATTTAAAGGCCCTTAATAAGTGGGGTTTGCGGAAAAAACCAAAAGGGGGGAAAATGTATGAGACCTAAAAACTTTTTTTTCACGAGAATTCTATCCCTTTACTGTCGCTTCCCCCTTTAAAAAATTTCCCAAGGTGGAAATTCCCCCCCCCCTTCCCGGGGTTAAATTTTTTTAAATGTTTAGAACTTGAATGGGGAAAATTGGGGTTTTGGATTTTAATAACTAACTGTGAATTAAACAAATTTAATTGGGTTCTTAACTCATAGGGGGAATCGTATTTGCAAAGCCTTGCCACAAAAAGATTTTCAGGTGGACCCCGTTGCACGGGGGGTTACATTGGGAGGAAATTACCTAATTTTTGGTTTTTTTTTCGGGCCCCCAAACCCCCGCCGTCGGGTTTTTAAAATTTTGAATGGAAAAAAAATTTGTTTAAACTGAACAGTGCCTACCGTAGGCTTTAAATTTAAAATGACGTAATTATTTTAAAACAAAATTTAAAAACAAAAAAAGGGGGGCCCCAATTCATTATAAACATTTTTTCTGGTACAAAACCCCCAAGAGGCCCCCCAAAAATTTTTTTTTAAAAAAAAGAAAAAGTAAGAAAAAAAAACCGTAAAAAGGGGTAAATTAATTTGGGGAAATCCAGAAATTTACCCAACAAATAGCTAAAAAAAATTTTTTTTGTTCAAAAAAAAAATTTGAAGGGGTTAAAGGTATCCCTTTTTTTTTTCCCCTCGAATACTTGGCCAGTTTAATGACAAAAGAGAAAAATGAAATATTACCCATAAACCCCCAAAAAATGCTTTACCTTAAGAATTCATTTTTTTTAAGGGAACATCAACTAAATACGCTGCTTTATTCGTTAAAAAAAAACCAGAATGTTCTCAAAACAGCCTTCTATACGCAAAAAATTACCTACATTTAAGATTTTTAATTTTTTTCCATTTACTTGGGTTTTAAAAACTCTTTTGTTCTTTTTAAAAAGGGTCTAAATTGATAAACAATAATTTGGTTTCTTAAGTTTTTAATTTTGCAATTCCAAACATACGGGTTTTTTAAGTTTTAAAAAAAATTTGTGGGTTCCTTTTGCATTCTTTCTGTGGTTTTATTAGTTAAACCACAACTGATTTTTTTGGCTTTCTTTTAGGTGTTTTTTTAAACCCCGTGAAGGTGTTGTTCAAATCAAATTGTCCTTGATATTTTAAAGTTTAAACTCAAAAATCCCGTAAAATCCAAGAATTACATTATGCAATGAAACTGTAATTTAGTAACGGAGTATTTTTTAAAATTTCCTAACAGGTGGGTTTGTTTGTCTGGTAAATTATTTTCATTTGGCTTTAGAACAGCCAACGATTTTTAAACTTTTTGAAAAGTAAATGAATGAAATTGAATACCGTTAAAAAGAAAAAAATAATATAATTTCCAGTTAAATTTTAAAATTGAAAAATTTGAAACATCGTAAAATTGCCGGGGGTTTTGACATAAAAAACGAAAGGGATTTACAAGTACCCCTTTAAATAACCAAATTAGCAATCAACTGGTCCTCGTTAAGTTTTAGACCCCCTTCTAAAAGGGTTTGCGGGGTAAATTTAACCCCCTTTTTTCCATAAGAGAAACAAAAAAAGGGGAACATTTTCACAAAAACATGTTTAACCACGGGTCCCCCTTTAAAAAAATATTTCTAACTAGACCTTTAAAAAAGAAAACACTAAAAAATTTTAAATTACTGTTTAATTATGAGATAAAAAGTTTACCAAACAAATTACTATTAAATTTCCAATTTTTTGTCGATATTTTACGTTAATTTGGTATTTTACTGCAAGTTCGCTTGTACGGGATCGTTGGTATTTTTCCACCCTTTTTCGGCTTTTTCGCCAATTTCAGTGTGATCTTGATAAAACAATTAAAGTTGGGCTGAAAGCCTTTTGTTTGCTTTAAACCATTATCCCTTATTTATTTACAAGACAGAACAACATTTTCCGGAAGGGAAAGGTTTTTTAACAACCGGGAAAAAAAGGGCATAAAATAAAATTCTACACCCAATAAGCAAATTGGGGAATGACATAAAAAAAAATTTACTATGGAGATTTAAAGTCTTTAATTTATTTTCCTTTTCATCAAGGGCAAAAATTTAAACTCGTTGCGTGGGTTTCCATGTGGTAACATTTTAGGGAATCCCCCATTTAAAAATTTTGGGAATTTTTCCCCTGTAAAAATTTAAAAGGGCCCCCTACAAAAAAGAAAGACCTCTACTTTAATTTAAAATGCACCTATATGGTCTTCCCTTAACGAATTGATGAAACCCAGGGCCCAAAAAATTTTTTTGGGTTTTATAAAGACCTTCTTAAGTTCCAAAAAAATTATTGAAGTTTTTATAAAAGGAAATGTTGCGGTGGGTTTTTTTTAGGGGTTTTAAATTTTTTTTGGGGGGTTTTTCCCCTTACCATTTTCTTTCACATTTGCCCCACCCATGCTTCGGTAGCAATCTTAATTTTCCCCTTTTATTGTTTTCAATTTTCCATGCCTATATGATCTGTGCAGCCCTCCAAAGCTTACAAGAGAAACAAAGAAAATACGGTTACATTTTGCATAGATTTTTTGTTAACTTTGATTTTACCTTTGCGTTATTGCAATCTTGTTTAAAGAGATTTTGATTTGAGAATTTTTGTTTTATTTTTTAGAAAGTTTCCCCAAATTATTTCATACTTATGTTCAAAAATTAAATTAACAATTTGATGTTGAAAAACAAAAATTTACAAAACCCATTATACCTAAGGTAAAAAAAAGCTGAAAAGTTCCACGAAAAAAAGGAAATAAAAGTTAAACCACTACATGTACAAACATCTATTAGATAATCTGCTGCGGAGCGTGTCTAAATAAAATTTACATGATTAACAACAACAGGGAATCGCCCAAGTAACCGGGAATAAATGATTACTAAGTAAAGGTTTGGTTAGAATAATGCATTTCTGTGGATAGGGTGCATTATTAGGAAACAATTACGTTGTCTACATGTTGTCGTTTGGAAATTTTAAAATTTGGGGGAAAAAACTTTAGGCCCCTTTTAAAATCGGTTGGGTTTTAAAAGCCCTTAATTAAAAAAAGGACCAAATTTTTTTAAAAAAACCCTTAAAAAAAAATTTTTAAGGAAAAAAAAAAACAAAAATTTTTTTTTTTTTTCCTTTGGGTTCTTTTTAAATTTTTTTTTTGGGGTTTTCTTTTTTTTTTCCCAAATTTTTCCCTTTTCGGGGGAAAAAGGTAGGGGCCCTTCAATTTAAAAAAAACCATTTTAATCTATAATTTTTAAAAATTAAAAATTTTAAAAAATTAAACTTTTTGTTTCCGGTTTTTCCAATAAATTTTCCTACCTTTAAATTTTTAAAAAAAATTTGGAAAATAAAAGAAAAAGCCCTTTTTTTTTTTCCCCATAAAAAGTTAAAAGGGTTCTTGTCTCTTTTTCAAGAAGTTTTACCCCGAAAGGCAAAAAAAAACCCAAAATTTGAAAACCCAAAAATTAAGGAAATTATTAATTTAAAAAATTTTTTAAATTTAAAGTTTGGGGTTATTTTTGTTTTTTAAAGGGTTTTTTTTTTTAATTAGAAAGTTTTAAAAAAGATTTGTTTTTTTTTTCTTTTTAAAAGAGGGGTTTTTACAGGTTCATTTGGGGATGTTGCCGTTTTGAAATTCTCACTTACGCTTAAAGTCCCTTGAATTTTCGGTTTTTTACGGGAAAAAAATTTATCCAAAAGATCCCGAAGGGGAATAAGGAGGCACCTTTAAATTGGGGCCCGAAAAATTTTCACGGGGTCAAAAAAGGGTTACTGGAAAATTTTAAAAAAATTAGGCCCAAACAACTTAAAGGCACTTTCAAAAAAAAAAACAAAGTAAAATTTTTAAAAATTTCAAAAAAAAATTTTTTGGGATCCTTTTTCCCTCAAAAAACCCCCAAAGTAAAAGTGTTATTTAATTAGGTGTTTTAAAAAGATTAACGTAAATTAAAAACAAAATTTCTGACACATTAAAATAAGTTATTATTGTTTTAAAAGAATTATTTTCCCTAAAAAATTTTTTAAAAATTTTTTTTTAACATCAATTGGAAAGGGGCCCGGGGCCAGCAAAAGGCATTGGAAAGCTTCTGGAAATTTTTTGAAAAAAAAAAGTCATCAGCAGGAAATTTAAAGGGGTTTAAAAAAAATTTTTACCAGGGGGTTTTAAAATTGCCTTTTTTATTGCCCGGGGTTTTTTTCAAAATTAAGTTTAGGCCCCGGGAAAGTTTAATAAATTTTTGGGGGTTTCCCCAAATTTGGCCCCACTCCGGTTGATTGTCAAATGGTTAAAAGACTTGTTGAAATGATTACTAATTTTAAAATGCGACGGAAATTCTACCAAGATTTTCTGTTTTGGAAAGCTCACACTTTTTTTTCAGGGTTTTCAAAAACCCAAATTTTGCTTTTTGCCTTAATTATATAGCGTCATACAAAAAGAAATTTTGTAAGATTAAAAATTTATCCCAGCGATTTATTGTCTTTTTTTTCCCCCGGGTTAATACAATTCGGTTGTTTAAACCTAGGGGTACAAATTACCCTGGAAACCCACCGGAGGAAATTTTTGCTAGGGGAATAGAACCCCTCCAAAAGGAATTACATATAAACGGTTATTTTTTGATAATTAAAATTAACACTGGTACTTTTTACTCCGGTTTCAAAAAATTTTTACTGTCGTAGGCACTTTTTAGGATAAAGGTAGGTTAAAAAAATGAGCTTCAAACCATTTAGAAGTTTTTCCCACGCAAAATTTTAAAAAAATCCAAATGTCTCTTCCATAAAATAAAAAAGGAAATGCGAAACCCGCCCGTAGGTTTTTCAAAAAGTTCTAATTACCAAGTCCATTCTTAATTTTTTGTTGAAAATTTTCATCTGATGTTTTGGGTGTATTACATAATCGGGGCATGTGTTTTATGTGTATTATTTTAGGGGAGTTTCTTAAAATTCTTCCACTCTGTTTTCATCCTCCCCCTCGTATCATCCTTAAAATTTTTCCTTTTTAGGGGTTTGCATACCCAATCATTTATTGTTTCAAGGAAATTTTCTTAACCAAAAGTTTTCATGTCATAGACAATTGTTACAGGTTGCTTAAAAATTTTGATAACGTTGGATTTTAATTTGTCTGTTAAATTTGTAATAATTCAGTGATTTATGTATTTTTGCATTGTATTTGTAATTGTATTGTGATTTGGGATTTAGTATTTCACAGTAAGTCATACTTAGTTTAACCATTACATTAAAAAATTTTGTGATTGTCTGAAAACTGAAAGAACACTCAAACCATAAGGACATGTCAAAAACACATAGAAGGTTATCAAAGAAAAGATAGAATCAAGTCTAACAACATTACTGCATATTACACACTTTAATGAATACCCTTTGGGAAAGGTGTCCTTACACTTCGAAATTTTATGTTTAAAGGACGGTTATGTATTAACCGTTACAAAGTTCAACTAATTAAAGGATTTATAGTTAAAATTTTCACATTAATAAGCTTTGCAGATAGTGGAAATGATTATGCAATTACGAAATAATCTGAGAAATTAACTGAACAATTGCACCAATGAACTAAAATCGATATTAATAGAGAAAAGAGATAAGGAAATGGTAAGATTGACGGATATTGCGTTTTCTGCATAACATACAGCAATTAGTTTGAAAGGATAACCCAACATTAACGTTTGATTTGAGCAATAGGGAAGTCAGTGAAAAAGACTGTTAGGAAAAGTATTTATGTATTTATTCAAGTTAAACCACTTTTTTACATTCAGTTATTTCCAATTTACCGAATCAATAGGCTAAGTATTTTCAGAATTGTATGAAATTTTATTGTATATAAGGGTGTTTTGTTAACGACATGTAAATCTGTTGAATGGGTCTACAAGGGTTAGAATTTTTTTTTACTTTAACATCAAATCATTTTCATGCTTTTTGATAATTTTCATTACGTTGATCTTTGAAAATTACTGGTATCATCACAAATACAAGTTTGACAATGGGGTCATTGTAAGTAGTTAGCCAGATCCCCGGTGGATACATGTTTACTAGATTCATTAGGGCCCCCTTGATACAAGTGTTTCAATATTAGTATTTAAAAACCATCGTAATACTTATATTGAATTTGGAAAATGCATGATGAGTTCAAGGTCTTTAAGTAAAAAATAAACAAGTTACTTTATGGAACTAAGCATAACAAGAAGAAATTACATGAATCCTTTATGTTTTAATAAACTAAACGTAAACAATTCTCATAATCAGCTTAAAACCAGATTGGAGTTGAAAGTAAGTTAAAGAGACGTTATGATCAGCTAAAATTAAAACAGTTATTTGGGTTTTTGTTTTACATAACTTACGATAAGTCAATCGTTTTGAAGGGAAAAACATGTTAAAAAGATAGGATTGGTAGAGATAATGGTGAAGGATGTATTATGGAAACATTTATGTTTATATATTTGATCAGCTATTCTCATTCTACAATTACTTAAAATATTGGCCAATTTTATGGTAATTTTTAATTTTAAAGTTTTGATACAAGTTAACATGTCAATTGTTTTGTATTTCAAAGAGGAAATTCACGTAACTGTTTCTATGTTAAAGTATTTTCTAATAAACAAAATCGATTTTTCTCTTTTTTGAACTTTGTAGTATTTTTATCATTTTATAAAAAAATTGAATCTCGCTAACAAGACGTGTTTTTAAAAGCGAGATGTTTAATTTATAATTTCAAGACAGAAGCCCTGTAACTTTTTCAACTAATTCAGAGGTACATGCACAGCTAATGTTTACATTATTCTGTCATAAGACAAGGGAACTTTTGGAATAATATAATTATAAAATGAATGAAATGATGAAACTTTGAAGACTAAAAAACCAAAAGAAAGGTAAATTCAAGAAGTAACTACTAAACCTAACGATTTGAAGAACAAAAGTTCTAATACAATTTACAAATTCATTTGGAAGAAACAGCAAAATAGTATGGCAATATTAGTTCGAAGTAATGTAACGATTGATTGACTAAGCACCTTACTATGCAGCATCTTGATAAATATTAAAAAATGGGATAATATATGAATTATTCATCCTGCTGGGATTTTTTTTTGGACGGTAGCAATGATTCTGCAAAATATGGGCAAGAGGAACAAGTGAGAGTCATCGGAAGTGTATCGCTGAAAAAAGAGGAAATTCTTTCAGAAATTTCAGACATGGCCAATCTAGTGGTTTTGACAGCAGACAAATACTATTTCTTATATGTGAACATTTGAGTTTTTCTAGTAAAGCAAGGCCGCAAGTAATTAGAGTTAAGATGGGGATGTCAAGTTTACACGTTGTTGGATATAGGCCACATATAAACTTAGTCAATCGATGACACCGACTATTCCAATGAATTAAGTTTAGTTATACAAAAAATTGAAACAGAAGATAATTTAGAATTATGTGAAGCATATCAAGCAGGAGAAAAGCCTCTTGTTAGGGATGACAAGAACAAAATTGGCACGTTACAAAAAGGTATTATATGACCTTCAACCCTAGTAACAGCAATACATGGGGTGTATTGGAGTGCATTAAAAGGGCAAGTCGACGTTTGAAGGTCTTATGAGGTCAATCGTACTCATGACGCTTTGGAGACGAACCTGCGGAAGTGGAAAAATTTAAATGCGCAAGACTCAATATTGACCAAGAAGACCATTAACCTATAACGTTCTTTTAGATAAAACATCCCATTACACTCAAGCTTCGAAAAGAATTTATGACGTCGGCCTCAATAATAAAAACCTTAAACACACGTTAATGAAAATACTCGTCAAGGTGCATTGTAAAAATTTAGAAGAAATTAGGTGAATGATTTAACTTATTTGGTAAGAGGAAATATACAGGGTTTAAAAGGGTCCTAGGAAGGTTTGCTAAGTGGTCCGCGAGACAGTTTAGTCCTAAGTTGATGTACGGGTTTGGCATAATTTCAGGTGACTAAATATCCAGCTTGCTTCTAATTTCAGACGACTAGTAAGAGTTTTGGTCACTAAAATTTATAAAACACGACGTTTACTGAAAGTTAACAGTTTGAATTTGTCATTCATTGATTTTGTACACTTGTAAAATGCATTATATCCATGTTACTCAATTTGATCATGGCTTTGGGTTTGATTTTCATTCAGACCACAACGAGTGTTCTTTACGTTTCAACTTGAATAATTTCAGAACTAAAAAGTATAGTAAGGGTAGGACATTTGGAAAACTTTTAAAACTATGTAATTTTTTTGGTAACTATTTTGGAGGAATAAGTCACTGGAGGTACCTATTGCGGCCGGTTGTTGTCAGGTAAGTTAATTGTTTAAAATCGTGAACTTGTCCTATACGAGTTTAAAGGTTGCGTATCTATCAGTGAATTGTGTAGACACAGTTAGGGACTAAAGGTCCCTTGGTTGGCTTTCCTAACTTAAGCGGTTTTACATTAGATCTGCATACTGCAAAATGGCTCTAAAATTGACCGTACCTGAGGAAGGCAAGCACTGCACAATTTCTTTTTTTTAAGCCTTGTAAAATTTAAATTATTTCCCAAAATGACGCATATTCATACTCTTCATACTGTTTTGACGTAATTTGCATAATCCTAGTGTTAATATCATTATTTTTTGTTTCTTTTTTTTTTCTTTGATTTGTTTCTTCATGTTCGGAGCGTTATTCTAATTCCGTGTTCTGGACATTAAATAATTTGTAAGTACTCCCCCTTTGGCGGACTTCACCCTTTTTTGCAGACCCATGGTCTTACTACATTGTCTAAGAGCTGAAAACTAAAAATAGATAAACTTGTGGGACAAGGAAGAGTGTTTGAAAATTTGGACTGATGTAACTTATTGGCTTCAAATGTGTAAAACAAACGAGCCCATATGCCTCTGAAATTTACGCAATGAATTGATATGTTTTACGATAGCAAACAATCGGCCAACTTTGCGACTCTTGAAAAATGAGGAATTATTAAGACAGTTTAGAGGTGTTTGTATGGCTTTAAGGTAAATTATTTGAAGATTAGGCCCTGTATATCGAAAAGTGTTTTTTCCCATGTAATGTTACTATTAACCCCTTGATCTTGGAAAGGTTTCAGATCATCATTAACTTCAGTTAAATTAAACTTAACACAAAGAATTGGGTTTATAAACGTTTTATCTCAGTAATAACGGGGAGAAGGGTTTATCTCGTCTAGTTTTTTAACCAAGAACAAAGAGGTTAAACATTCTTTAGGTTTAATTAGAACGTTTTCACACTGAAAAATCAAAAAGGGGTAATGCCTACCAGGAAGTTTGACTTCTTCACTCGTCAATTTCCGCATTTGCTATAAGCGGATTTTCAATGGGTCATTGTTACATAAACTAATTGCATTGAAATGTGGATTATACTAAAGTTTAAATTCAATTTATCTGGCTTTCACATAAAATTTATCACAAATGAAAATCCAAGAACTTTTGTTCCCTTAAACATTGAGACGTTAAATAACTAAAATTGCCTTTATTTAAATTACGAATTCCTGTTATCATGGTAAGATACGGTAGGCCTTTAAGTTACTATTTACAGACATTTGTAAACATCACTGTACAAAAAAAATATGTGAATGTAATGTTAAAAACTTATCTTCACAAACCCAATAGATGATAAATTTTTGATAAAAATATGTTAGTAAAACCCCTGAAAAACTATAAAGGTTTAGAAGTTGAACGTGTGCAAAAGGTACAGTCAAAAAGTATTTATAAAAAAGAGAATTGGAAGTTTTTAAATTTTTATCTTTTAAAAGTTAGTGAAAGGGAATGTAGTACATGACATTTCTTTTAAAATTCTTTCTTTTTGAAAACTGGCATTGTACATTTGAATTTATATTTTTTTTAACTATGATTATCATTTATTTTATTGTTCCATATAGTTTTTATAAATGAATCTTATTTGTCACAATTTCAAAATTATCATCTGTGTAATTCAATTTGGCCTTATTTGTGGTTTTATAATTGCATGTATCCTATTTTTCTTGCTCTTCTGCTTTTTACTTTATCAAATTTAGTGATGACTGATGTGATTCTTGTCTCGCTTGTTTTTCTAAAGGTGTTTGAAAGTGGTCTTTTTTCAGCCTTGGATAACTTAACATTTCGACATCGTAAAATTATTTAAATTGTAACTAACTTTACAATTGACTTTATGTACTCAATGAGTACCTTTAAACAACATTAGACGGCTAAATGGTTGTTCCTTTAATTAAATATCTATGCAAAACTTTTTGAATTAAAGCGGCATTTGCATCATTTTATTACATCCGATTAGTTTGACTATGTGCAAATCTTAAATTTGAATACATAAAAATGGTAATTAGTCTAAAAATTAAATTTTAAACCATATTCAACGTATTATTGAAAGGGTTAAGCTATTCGCAAGGGATAATACGTGGAGTAATGCCCAAAGTTTTTCCATATTTTCCTATTTATTCCTCTCCGTATCCAAAGAACTGTTAATTGGTTTCCTTAAATTAGTAATTAAGTTTTTGGTTTGATGTGCACCTGAGGTGATTTCATGTAGTAAAAACTCATTACCAACGGTTTTGGAAATACCTACGAAGCTCCAGGAGCCTTAGACGGTCTGATGTACCAAAAAACTCCTAACAGAAATTTTTAAAGCTTTAAATAACCCCTTTAACAATCTAACACCTTCAAAAAAACAAATTAAAGGAGTATAATCCCTTTACTCGCAAACTTTCTAAACCAAGAAATAAGAGAATCAAGTGTAAGGAATTATGAATTTTAAACACTAAGTATTTTCATAATGGATCATTATTCAAACACTCATTTTAAAGTGTCTAGATATTAAAATTCGACCTTAACACAATTTCGTTATTATCTGTTAAGATTACTTACAACTCTATCACAACTTCATGAGACGCCAACGTAAACCCCGCTTTTAATTTTTTGGTAAAAGATTCTAAAACTAATTTTTGGGGATTTTAAAATCTCCATGTTGAAGGGGACACCCCAAAACTATTTCCTATTATTGCCAAATGGTCATTTTGTAGTTCGGAGTGCGTAACCTTTTTAAAATTCTACATCGTTAAATAAATCAAAAGTTTTCAAAAATTTTTAAATTTATTTTTAAAATTATTTGTTTATTATTGTAATATGTTTTAAACCTCTTTATGGATAATTTTAGTGGATGAAATTTAAAACTTCAAAAACTACTTTGTATTATTAAAGTTGAAACATCTGATATATTATAATCTTAAGACAATTTATGTGTTAAAAAGTTAAGATGTAAATTATGTTTTTAAAGTTAAATTTCCTAAAGGTGACTTATTAGGGAATCAATTGTAAATTAAGAACAACTTATGGCCCAATAAATAAAATTAAAAAACAAAATTAAAAAAAATAAAAAAAATTAATTAAATTTAAAATCCCATTTAAAAAGAAAGAAATTTAAAAACAAGTCTATACTTTCCCTCCAAACAAATTTTAATCCCAAAATTTTGTTTTAAAAATTTTTTTAAACCTTTGCCCGTTCAAATTTCTACTTAAGTTAGGGTAAAGTTAAAAAATTTCTAGGACAAATAATCCTATTGTTTTGAAAAGTTCTTTAAAAAAATTTAAAGGATTTAATTATTTTCATTAAATGTTTTTCCCTTATTTTGCGTAGCATAATGGCGGGAAAATTTGAAAGGCCAATGGTTTTTAATTATTAAAGTGAGTTTAAAACAAAAAAAGGTTTTGGGGGTTTAAATTTTTTAAACTTTTTTAATTTACCTAATGTTTAAAAAATTTTGGGGAATTTATCTAACTAACTAAAACCAAAAATTAAAACCCTACCATTAAATTTCCCCTTATTGCAAAATTTAGTTAAAGAATAGGGTCCCAAACATACCTGGACTTTCCCCTTTTGAAGGTTAAGTTTTTAAAACCAAAATGTTAGTTTCTCTTTTTTTAAATTTCAATATCCAACTTTGACAAATTTAAACTTTTCGGGGAAAAACTCAGTTTCTTTATGTTTCCCTTCTTAAAATTTTGTTTATTATGTACAAGAAGGCTTACAAAAAATTCAAAATAAGAATTAATCAAATTTTACTATACAAACCAAAACCCACAAATCTAATTTCAATGTAAATTTCCTTTTTTTTAAGGTGAGTTTGGCATTTTTTTTATGAAAAATAAATCTTTAATACAAGTTTTGGGTGTTTAAAATTTATTTCACTTTTAAACCCTGCTCCATCAAATTTTTATATACCAATTTTAAGCCATTTTTTTTCCCTTTAAAATTGTTTGGGTGGAAAAAAGGTTGGAAAAGGTTTCCAAATTATTAACTTTTTTACAATTAAAATTACGTTTTTTCCCCTGAAAAATCAAAAAAAAACAAAAAAAAATTTTAAACATGATAGTATCCTTATGTAACATTTAAAGGGATGCAATCCTTTTTCTTAATTTCCCGGAAAAAAATTTTAACTGCGTTTCCCTCATCGGGTTTCCCCCAAAAGCTACTTACAGTTACGCTTGGGCCCCCCCCCCCCCGCCCGCCCCCCCCCCCCACCCCCCCCGCCCCCCCCCCCCCACACCCCTCCCCACCCCCCACCCCCCCCACCCCCCCACCCCCCACCCCCCCCCCCCCCCCCCCCCCCCCCCCCCCACCCCCACCCACCCCCTCCCCCCCCCCCCCACCCCCCCCCACACCCACCCCCCCCCACCACCACCCCCCCCCCCCCCCACCCCCCCCCCCCGGCCACCCCCCCGCCCCCCCACCCCCCCCCCCCCCCACCCCCCCCCCCCCCCACCCCCCCCCCCCCCCACCCCCCCCCCCCCCCACCCCCCCCCCCCCCCACCCCCCCCCCCCCCCACCCCCCCCCCCCCCCACCCCCCCCCCCCCCCACCCCCCCCCCCCCCCACCCCCCCCCCCCCCCACCCCCCCCCCCCCCCACCCCCCCCCCCCCCCACCCCCCCCCCCCCCCACCCCCCCCCCCCCCCACCCCCCCCCCCCCCCACCCCCCCCCCCCCCCACCCCCCCATATCGAAAAAACTGTCGTCGAGGCGTCAAAAAATAATTCGTATAAATTTAATTTTCGTAGCCCTGCGATAAATCATAAAAATTACACAGTTGAAAATTTTGGGGGATTTTTCTGACCCAAATGGAAAAAGATTTTAAACTCCAAAAATGGGGTTCGGAATCCGACCCGTTTTCCCATTTCCCCTTATGTTCCCTTAGAATAAAATTCCGACTTCTACACCAGATAAAGAAGCAAAAGGATGTTTTGGGGGATGGACAAAACTCCTTGTTGCCCTCTTGTTTGTAATTTGTAAGCATCCTTACTGTAGTTTTTATTTTAAGGAACTTTTATTATAAAAGTTCAGAGATGTCAGTATGAACCGATAAATTCATTATTTGCCCCTCTGTACTTGAACTTTACCTGTTACAATAGTTGAACAGCCCCTCTACACAAATATCTTTTTCACTTTTGGACCAAAACTACGGGCCATGCCACACTTATTACCTCATTGTACAGAATGCTTGTAGGGTCTGTCGGGCTGCTTCATTGCCAAAAAAAGCCAAATTACAGTTATACATTATTGCCATCTGTCCATAAAATTTCTTCTTTCTGTGCTGTAGTTTGTGAAATGTTGCTTTTAGTAGTGTTGATTTTCAATAGAAAACATTACTGTTTTAGGATTTTTCTTCTCTAGAAAAAAAAAAGTACATATAAATTTTTGGGGGAATAAGTGTCAGTACTAAAAACTAAAACTTTCAGGCAGTATTTACTGTACTCAAAAGTGTTATGTCTTTTTCATGAGGAAAAATATTGGGAATTACAGTCAAATCTATTTAAAAATAAAGTAAGTATGAAAGTTTTTGGAGGAAAAATAGTGAAGGTACGTAGTACACTTTTGAAAGAAATTTTATCAATACTGATAGAGGGTTTAAAACAGGGAAAACAGCCCATAGGATACTGAGTACTGATAATCGGCCCTAACACCAGCTTTGAGCCCCCAAACAGCCATTTTCAAGAAATAGGACAAAACCCCCCCCCCCCCCAAGTGGGTTTTAAAAACCCCTTTGGGGGACTCCAAAAAAAATACTAGCTGTTTCTAATTCCCAAAAGTCCTGAAAATTTTTCTAACCCCGGGTTTTTTGGAGCCCCAAACGGGCCATTTTCTTTAATAGGCCAGCAACAGTATTTTTTTTGACCCTTGTGTCTCCATCAAAAATACTGTTTCAAATGTCCAAGTCCCGATAATTGGGCCCAAATTTAGCTTTAGTAAAAAAACCCCATTTTCAAGTAATGGGGGACAGGAAAACAGTATTTTTTAAAAGACCCTTGTGTCCCCCCATCAAAAATACTGTTTCTCAATGTCCCAAAGTACTGAAAATAGGTCAAAAACCCCCAGCTTTGAGCCCCAAAACAGCCTTTCAAGAAATGGGCAGAAACATTATTGGATGGCGGCCAAAAAAACCCGAAAAAACAAGAGGGGTTTGCGGTAGGGGAGAATGTCTTTCCCACTCCTTTTCAAAGAATCGGGGGAAACTAAAAAAAAAAAAAAAACAAGGGGGCAATAAAATAATATCCCACAAATTTGGCTTTAAAAAAATATGTAAGAAAATCTCTGAAAAAATTTTTTAATCATTAAAACATTAAGTCTATTTAAAACAAAAACATATCTAAGTCTTGATACCCCCCCCAATATTTTTAACAAAATCGTATACATTTTACAAATTGTTTGTCCCCACTGAAAAAAATGGCCAAACAAAATCTAGCAACAAAGAAAAAAACACAAACACACGTTCAGGGAAAAACACCGGCATACAGGAGCATTCAGAGAGAGAAACCCCAAAAACCTGCCCGGGTTTTCGAACAGCTCTATATACAGAATGACTCTTTTGGGAACGGGGTGGGGAAACATTTCCTAAACAAAAGCTCAAAAAAGGGGAAATTTTTACCCCACGCCATCCCACGCAACGGCCTGAATGCACAAACCCCCCTTTTGGCTAGGATAGACTGACCAGATGAAACCAATGGGAAGGGAAAAATTGATAGACTCCCCTTAAAAAACCCCAACCCAAACAAAAACCTTCAGTCGGGCCCAAAAGGGAATCTTGCGGGCCCTTAGAAACAAAAAGGCTTTCCCTTAAAGCAAATATTTCCCCCGTCGGGGGCGAAAAAACATTTATTTTCCCCAGAGATCACTCCCCCCCCCCTCACTAGGAATCCCTCGCCCCCTTTTCAATAAAAAAATTTTTTGGAATAGGACGGACAAGTTCTGCAAAACGTTTTTTTTACAACACAAAAATTATAAGGGGACCATCCCCCCTTTTATTGACAAAATTTTCACGAGGCCAAGGGGCCCAAATATTTCTCGGAGTTTCTCACTGCTATAAGTAAAAAATCCCCAAAACATTAAAATTTTTCTTGCTTATCAACCCTTTTTCCCCTTTTTCTGTAACGGGGGGGAAGATACATCATTCCCCAACCTTCCTCCAAAAACACATCCGTAAATCGTCCCTGTTCCAACGACCTTATATTTTTTTCCCCCTTTATAAAATTTTCCCATGGGAAAAATGGGATTTTCACGCAAAAACAAAAGAGGGGTTGGGTGTCAGAGGAAAAGATCTTCGGGATCACCCTTAAAATTTTAGTTAATGGTTACCATTGAGGATAGACTTTGCTTCGGGAAAAACACTTTTTTCAAAAATTTTCTCAGTAGCCCTAAAAATCCCCAAAAAAACCAACCCCTTTCATTACTCGTTTGGGAAACCCTATAAATTCTTTCCCAAGCTCCCCCCCATATGAGCAGGGGAGGGTGGGAAAAAATTTCCATTAAAAAATTCCCTGCTAAACACCCATACGTCCCCAAACTCTTCCTTGCCCAATTTCCTAACTTCCCTTTCAAATTTGCTTCGCACCCACCAATTTTAGGCCATGAAAAAAAACAAATATTTCTCCGGACAACCTCGCCCTGATATAAATCTCGAAAAACCATTAATAAAAGCTTCAGTATCCAAAAATTGAGTTTTTCAATAGTTCCCCCCCTCCCCTGGGTTAACCCTAAAATGAAAACCTTTAACTCCAAAAAACGTTTCACTTCGGACCTTTTTATTTTTAACCAAAAAAAAAAAGGCCAAACCCCAATTCCAATCCCAAACCATATGCAAATGGGGGTTTGTTTGGTCAATTCTTCCAGGGGAAAATTTCCCCATAAACTAGTACAGGGGCTTCCCAAAAATTTTTCCTACGGGTTTCCACACAATTGTAAAATTAAATTTCTTGATGAAGAGCCAAAGCCTTAAATTTCCCAAATTATTTTTTGCCCTAAATAACTAGCGCCATTCGACCCCCGGCATGGGGCTTTCCCAGTGAATTTCATTAACAATGGCTTTCGATACAGGATTTTAAAGTGCGAAAAAATAACGGTCTGGTTTTAAATTGATTTACACTTTTTTAACCCCTTCCCCAAACCCTGACCCAAACCCCACCCTGATCTATAAATAAATTAACCTTTTCTAAAAGGGGGACTTGTTTTACAACAGGGCCCCTGAAAGGGAAAGGTTTGAAAGCAATTTCCTAAATGAAATGCGGGCTTTTTAACATTTTTAATGAGGAGAATTTCGGTTTTCCTAACCCCTTAAGGGGCAATCCCTCCTTCACGGACTCTGAAAAACAAAAAATTTAAAATTCTCAACCCACCAGGAAAAAACAAATTCTCTTAAGCTTTTTTCCAACTTAAAAAAGTAATTACAATCCTAAAAGGGGGTCTTCCCAAAAATAGCCCAAAAATTTTGCTAACTATTTTTAACAGGTTAGTTCAAACCCTCGGGGGATCATCACAACCACCCCATTAAAACCCTTTAAACCCGGGGCCCAAATTTTTCCTTTGTTCCTCTCAAGAAAACTGGGACCCCCCAACCTATATCCTGATCAAAATTGGGCTAACGCCTGCCCCTCTACTAAAAGGCTCTCCCGGTTTGATTTTCCCGGGAAAAAAATTTCCCAAATGAAAGGGGCCTCTAAACTGTTTACCCTATGACCCTTTTTTCCCAAAAAAGACATGGAACCTCCGAGAATCTTGGGTTAATTTATATTTTTAAAAAAATCCAAATCAAAACCAGAAGTAAAAATCTTAAATCAATAAACAATACCCCAAGCTCTTTCCCCCAAAGTTTTTGCCCAACCCTTTGGGAGCAAAAAAGGGCCCCCTAAATTTCAAAACGGGGTAAATTTAAAACTTTTTTTCAAGGGAGCATTTTGGGTTTTTACTGCCACAAAATTTGGTAGGGAAATTAAACCAAGGTTTTATTGCCACCTTAAAAAACTACGGGAACAAATACGCAACAGTTACGGGGGGCATCTAAAAAAAATTGAGGCCAAATCGAAAAACAATCGCCCAAACCCATCCGGTTTTACACATTTTGAACCCCTTTAAGACCGATAACATTCTTTGGGGAGCAAGGTTAACCCAAGGATGTCCCCTGTTTTCCAAAGTAACGGGAAATTAGGGCCCATCCCCAAACCAAGTTTCGGCAGTGGCTTCTTGAAAAAAACAATTTCCCCCGGGAAACCACAAGGGGGCCCCCAAAACCCAAAAGGATAAAAACACCGGGAAAAAACCATGCAAAAACATGTTTCTTCTGGTGGAAAACTGCCCTTTCCTTTAAATTTTTAACTGAAAGAAAAAATGTGTCATCACTAATATTCCACTAAACCCCTAAAAAATTTTCCCCAACTCCCCTTTGGGACACGATTTTTAACCTTCTTTTGGCTTAAACTCTTCAGGGATTTCCAAAGGGGGGATGCTCAGATCATTGCTTTTAATTTTTGGGAAAGGGTTAATCCCCCATATCAAAAGAACCCTTGGAGTGCCCCTTATAATCATTCTTGCATCACCCTCGGGGAAAAATTGTTTTTTGGGGCAATTAAACATAAAAAGGCTTTCTCAACATTTCCCTTTGTTTTGGGGACTAGCTAATCCAACCCAACAGGTGTAGGGTCCTAATTGCGAATGGGGGGCTATTTGGAGAAAAAAAATTTCCCCCCAAAACCCCAAAGGGAGAAGTTCTTTCTCATGCAAAAAACCCCAACCCTTTTTTGTACCAAAAAAACCTTAAAGCACCCCTGTCTTTTAGGGGGAATTTATTGCCTGGTTTACTTTGCTTAAAGGGTCTGCGGGAAAAAGGCAAACTTATGTAGCCCTAAAAAAGAAATAGAACATGAAAAAGTTTTTAAATCAGATTTGGACCTTTTTTAAATCTTTCATTCAAAGTTTTACCACCATACCTGGAAGCAAAAATCAAACAAAACCCCTAATTTTTATCGGGTTTTTTTTTTTTTCTGTGATGACTGCTGATGGGGGAAAATCCCAAACACCCCTTTTGCCGTATATATTTAAATTATTTTGGCAAAACCCTTTGGGGCAAAAATTTTTGGTTCAAGTTTTTGGGAAATCTCAATTTGATATTTTACAAAAAAAAATCTTGCCCTCTTATTCTTTTTCTTTAAAAAGAGCCCTAAGGCAAATTGGCAAAAACATAATTTTGGGAAGTGGGTCTTTGCAAATCTTTCCGGGTATGGGTAATTCATAATGACCGCGATAAATCTACATTTTTGATTCCACAACCCCATTACTGATTTTCTTCATCAGACCAGCTAAAAACCTTTCCCAAAAACCTTTCCCATTCTCAAACACCCCAAAACCCCGGGTTAATTTTATCTTTTTAAACCCATCAGCCCTTCCCCAAAAGATTAAACAAAATGAAATATAAAGGGTTAGCATTGACTAACTAAAGGACAATTTTAAACCTTTTAGATCCCAAACCCATAAATAAGACCAAAAGGGGAAAAAGGTTTCCCCCCTTTTACCCCTTCAAAATCTCAAAGGGAAAGGGAAAGGGCTTCAGGTGATCTTGCCAATGCGTCCACCCCTTTAATAACTATTCTTTATGGGGTTTATTTTCAAGATCACAAAAATTCTAAAATTACGCCCCCCCAGTAAAATTTGGGAAGACCTTGGGGGATTGAGCGGGTTACAAATCCTCCAGCCCAATATTAAGCTTTTTCCCCCCAAAAACCACTAGTAACAGAAAAAATTCACAATTCCAGATTTCTTTAGGTACTTTGTTTAAAGCGTATTAAGTGGTAACCCCTTTGTTTCCTTTAACACCCAAATTTTTTAAAACCCTTTCTGAAAAAAAAGGAAATGACTGGAACCGGGATCCAAAAAAGGGAAAAGTCCCTCTCTGGGTTTTGGTAAATTTACGGGTTAAAAACGACAACAGGCAGGGTAAAACTTTCCCTCCCAAAATCTTCAAAAATACGGACTTTTTTTTGGGCCATTTGCTTACTTTCGTTCTTCATTATATGTGACATTGTAGCTTCTTCCCAAAAACCCTTTTTCCGGGAAAATACAGATTTTTATCACATTTGGATGTTTGGTGTGGGGTTAAAAGGCATTTATGACAAAAGGTTATTCTTAATTTAACTATACCCAAATCTGCCCTTCCGCCAAACGCTTAAATTTTTCCACAGTGCCATAATCTAGGGGTTTTTTGACCCAAAAGATAAAAGGTGACTCTGGGCGGCATATGGAGAAGATTTGTGACCAGCATGAATGTTACTTCTTGCCAAAACTGGTTGAGTAGACTTTTGCGAACGTAGGGAAGTTGATTTTGGGACTTGTCAAAACCCTTTTGCCCTTTCTTACAAAAATTTCCATAAAAGGGGCCCTTCCCTTCAGACAAATAACCCCGGAAAAGGGAAACAAGCATCTTAAAAGGGGGGATAATTCCCCACAGATTTTTTTGGTTTTTCCAATGCAACTTTTTCCACCTATCTCCGAATTTTGTTCCAAAGGGCCCACGATATCAAGAATGGCGCTTTGAAAAAATTAAACCCCCAATTTTAACAAAACCTAGGTTAGACAAGCCCAAAAAAGGGAGCATTCCCGCTCCATTTTCCAAAGCTTTTTTTATATCCCAACAGGTGACCAAAATTTGTCTACGCTGACGAAACTTCAGGGAATTATATGTTCGGTGACAAGATGGGGGGCCCCAAAAAAGGTTTTTTAAGGAAAAGATCGGCTTGCGTAACCTTTAAACACCAACCAAACAAAGAGCAACCTCTTATGGCATCTTTGCCGACCGTAGTTATTGGCCTTAATTCTGGTTGTTTCAAATTAACCCTCTTTACAAAAACCCGTAAACATTCGAATCGAAGTTTTTATAAAACTGGGTGGTAATTTTATGGGGTCACCTTTAAAAGTTTTCCAATTCAACTTTCCCGGGATACTAAAAACCGATTTAGGTCTTTTCTAAACCCCGATTTAGGCTTTTCTTCCTTTTTTCTTTAACCCGGGGCCCCACCAAACCCGTTCCAGAATTTAATTTAAATTATTTGGTTTTCCTTTTTAAAAATAAATTTATCCGGTTTCAATGTCTTTTCCCCGATCCCGGGGTATCCCTGGAAAATGCCTTTCCTTTTCTTTTTAAAGTCTTTTAAAAAAGCTCTTTTTTAATTTGTTTTCCCTTTTTCCTCGGGATTTAAGGGGGGAATATCAAACCCCGGGGAAACTTTGGCAATGAAATTCATTTTTATAGTTAACGACCCCCTTTCATTTGTCCCCTTTCCCTTCTTGCCAAAGGGTTTTAGCTGGTAAATCACAACAAAACAAAAAACCCTTTTCCCCGCCAAAAAAAAAGACCGAAATTTTTCAAAAAAAAAAGAAAGAATTTTCCGCCCCAAAACAGAAAATCCCAACACCACCACTTTCCCCGGGAAACCAACAACAAATTTTCACGTGATGTGGGCCCGGAAACACCAAGCAAGGTTTTTTGCGGTAGTGGAGAATGTCTTTTTGCATCCTTTTAAAAAAATCGGGGGAATACCCAAAAAAAAAAAGGGAAAAAAGGGCCCAAAAAAATAATTTTTGACCCAAATTAATGGCCTTTACAAAACCCATGTAAGCATTTAATCTCTGAACAAATTTTCAAATTTGACATTAAGACATTACTTAAAAAAACAATATCAAAAAAACTGATAAACCCCCCCCCCCCCCCCAATATTTGAACCCAAAATCCTTTTAAAACTTAAAAAATTGTTTTTATCTCCCCCTGACAAAAAAAAGGCCGACCCATCTAGCAAAAAAGTACACCAAACCAAAAATTCAGGGATAAAAGCGGAAAACAGGGGCTTTAGAGAGGTATTCCCCAAGACCTGGGCTGGTTTTGAACAGCCCATATACAGGATGACTCTCTTTTACAGGTGGGGGGAAAACTGCCTAAAAAAAAAAGCTCAACAAGAGGAAAATTTTCCCCACCCATCGCGCAAGGCCCAGCCTGAATTTTTCTAAGCCCCCTTGGCTTTGGATAGACTTACAGAATTAAAACCCAATTTAGGAAAGGGGAAAAATTTTATGGGCTAGCTTTTAAAAAACCCCATCCACCGGGAAAAGCCCTTCAGTCTGGCCAAAGGAATCCTTTGGGGCCCAGACATAAAGGCATTTTTTTTTAAAGCAAAAAGTTCCCGTTTGAGCAGGTAAAAAAACAACCCTTATCTCCACAGGATTAACCCCCAAAATTTTTAAGACCCTTTTGGGATCCATCAAAAAAACTGTTTCTAATGTACCAAATACTGATTATTGGCCAAAACCTACTGTAGGGGTTTTTTAGTCCCACTAACAAGCCAATTTTTAAGAATAGGAAAAGTACAGTAGTTTTAAGGGCCCATGTGTACTCCAAACAAAAATACTGTTTCTAATGTCCAAGTCTGAAAATTTGGGCCCAAAACCCAAACTTTGAGTCCCAAAAAACAGCCATTTCAAGTACTAGGGCCGCAAACGGAGTTTTTTTAAAAAACCCTTTTGTACTCCATCCAAAAAACTGTTTCCCAATGTACCAATGTACCCGGGTAATTAGTCCAATGCCCAGCTTTGAGTCCCCCTAACAGCCATTTCAAGTACTAGGACAGCTAAAAGTATTTTTTTAAACCCTTTTTGTACCCATAAAAAAATACTGTTTCTAAAAGTAAAAATACTGATTTTTTGGTCCAAACCCTAGCTTTGAGTCCCAAACAGCCTTTTTAAGTACTTGGACCGCAAAAATAGGTTTTTTGGACCCTTTGGGGACTCCTCCAAAAATATGGTTTTTAATGACCAAGTATTTATAATTGGTCCCAAAAATACTTTTAAATCCCCCAAAAAAGCCATTTCCAAATACTAGGACAGCCTTTCATAGTTTTTAAAACCCTTGTGTACCCATCAAAAATACTGTTTTTTAATGTACCAAATACGAAATTGGTCCAAACCCCAGCTTTTAGTCCCAAACAGCCATTTCCCAAAAATAAGGAAAAGCTACATAGCTTTTTAGGGCCCCTTTTTTACTCCTTAAAAAAAACTGTTTCTAAAGTACCAAGTTGATTATTGGTCCCCCCTGGGTTTTAGTCCCAAAAAAGCCCTTTCCCAAATACTAGGGAAAAGCAACAGTAGTTTTTAAACCCCTTTTGTACCCACAAAAAATACTGTTTTTAATGTTTCCCCAATTTCCCCTAATTTTGGGCCAAACGCCAGCGTTTTTCCCAAACAGCCATTTCAAGTAAAAGGACAGCAACGGATTTTTTTTGACCCCCTTGTGTACTCCTCAAAAAATTCTGTTTTTTAATGTACCAAATACCGATAATTTGGGCCAAAGCTAGCTTTTAGGCCCAAAAAAGCCATTTAAAATACTTTGGCCAACAGTGTTTTTTAAGCCCCTTGTGTACCCCCATCCAAAAAATTTTTTTCTAAAAAGTACCAAGTACCGATAATTGGTTTAAACGCCACTTTGGGGTCCCAAAAACCCCTTTCAAGTAATAGGACAGCAACCGTAGGTTTTTTTATGACCTTGTGTTTCTTCCATCAGAAAAACTGTTTCTAAGGGACCAAGCCGTAATTTGGGCCAATCTAGCTTGAGTCCCAAAAAAAGCCATTTTAAATACTAGGGCAGCAAACATTTTGGGTTTTAAGGGCCCTTGTGTCCCTCCAAAAAAACTGTTTCTAATGTACCAAGTACTGATTAAATTTGGGCTAACACCAGCTTTGAGTCCCCAAAACAGGGGCCCTTTTAAGTAAAAGGAAAAGCAACATAGTTTTTATGACCCTTGTGTAATCCATCAGAAATAAAGGGGTTTTAATGACCAAATCCGATAATTTGGTTTAAAGCTAGCTTTTAGTTCCCAAAAAGCCATTTCAAGTACTAGGAAAAGGGGAAAATATTTTTAAGACCCTTTTGTAATTTCCCCCCCAAAAAACTGTTTCTAAGTACCAAAATATGTAAATTGGGCTAACCCAGTTGATCCCCAAAAAAAGCCATTTTAAGTAATAGGAAAGCAACAGTAGTTTTTTAAGACCCTTGTGTACTCCCTCAAAAAACTGTTTCTAATTCTAAGTACTGGGTTATTGGTCCAACCCTACTGTACTTTTAGTCCCCTAACAGCCATTTAAATAATAGGCGCTACAGTAGTTTTTTAAGGGGCCTTGTGGGACTCCATCAAAAATACTGTTTCTAATGTACCAATACTGATTAAATTTGGGCTAACACCAGCTTTGGTCCCAAAAAAGCCATTTTAAGTACTAGGGCAGCAAAAAGTAGTTTTGGGACCCTTGTTTTACTCATCCAAAAAACTGTCCTAATGTACCAAGTACTGATAATTAGTCCAATGCTAGCTTTGAGTCCCACTAAAAAGCCATTTCAAGTTTCTAGGACAGCCCGTAGTTTTTTTAAAAACCCCTTTTTTACTCCATCAAAAAACTGTTTTAATGTAACCAAGGGAATTTTATAATTTGGGCCCAAACCCCAGGGTTTGATTTCCCAAAAAGCCCTTTCAAATTTTAGGCAGCACAGTAGTTTTAAGACCCTTGGGGTACTTCCTCAAAAATACTGTTTTTATGTCCAAGTAAATGATTAAATTGGGGCCAACCCTAGCTTTGATCCCAAAAAGCCATTTTAAATAAAAAGACAGGTACAGTAAACTTTTGAAACCCTTGTGTACTCCATTTAAAAATAACTGTTTTTTAAGTACCAAGTACTGATTTTTGGGCCAACCCCAGCTTTGAGTCTCAAAAAAGCCCTTTAAATCCTTAGGGAACAGAAAAAGTTTGTTTTTAAAACCCTTGTTTACTCCCTCAAAAAAACTGTTTCTAATGTAAAAAAGTACCCATAATTGGGCCAAAAGGGCCCGCTTTTAGTCCCCCCAAAAAGCCCTTTTAATAATGGACAGCAAAAGTAGTTTTTTTTGGGCCTTGTGTACTCCATCAAAAAATTACGTTTTTAATGTACAAGTAAACCATAATTGGGCCCCCTGCTAGCTTGAGTCCCAAAAACAAACCATTTTAAATACTAGGGCAGCAAAAGTTTGGTTTTTAAGACCCTTGTGTCCCCCCATCCAAAATACTGTTTTTAATGTACCAAGGGACCGGTAAATTTGGGCCAAAAGACCGCTTTGAGTCCCCAAAAAGCCCTTTCAAGTAATAGGGAAAAACTTCCAATTTTGAAAACCCTTGTGGTCCCCCACAAAATTTCAGTAGTTTTTAATTTAGTCGTCAGCCCGTACAGTATCTGTATTCATGTTTGCATTAAATTAAAGGAAATGAAAGGGGGTTTTTTGTAGCAAAATTTCCTTTAAAAAAAGGAAAGGTTTTGAAGTTTGCTTAAATGTTTGAGGTGGATGATCTTTTTTTTAATTTTTTTCTGAGCAAAAAACTTTTTTTGTTGGTATTCACTTGGGGTTTTTGCTGTTTTTGGAAAAGTGGGCACTATGGTTTTGGGGAATTTTAAATTAAAACGGGTCTGGGGTACTTTTTTGCAGGGAGACTTTTTTTTTTTTTTTTTGACTGGAAAACGGGTTTTTTTTGTTTACTTTTTATTTTAAATTTATAAAGAATTTTTCCCGATTTTTGGTTTTCAAACTGCTTGATTTAAAGTGAAAAAGGCCCCATTAAGGGACTGGATATGCAATTTTTGCCATTTGGGATTTTTTTCCCGGTTTTTTAGGGGATTAAAAATTTCCCCCCCTAAATTTTTTTTTTCAGACTTTCCCCAGCCCGGGTTTCCCCCGGAGAAGAAAAGTCCCGCTTTTGGACTCTGTGTGGGTGGGAAATTCACATGTAAAAACGAACAGATCGGAAAAGGGTATTTTTCCAGGTTTTTGGGCCTATCTTGGGAAAATTCTCCTCAAGGTTTTATGTTAAAGGGGGGGGTTAAAATTCAAGGGATTTCTAGACCAGGGCATGATCCCTGACTTTTTTGGGGGATCACATGACCAGAAAAATTTTAACCCGGGGGTTTATATAGTAAATTCAATTGTTTTGTACTCTGCTTTTCCCAGGAGTTTTTTATCCATTCTGTTGAAGGAAAAATCTTTGAAATAGCTGGGTGCTTAGGGACAAAACCAAAAGGGGGAGGTTTCGGGACTACAACCATTGAACCTGGAGCCGTGTACTACCCAGGTCCCTCCGATCCCTTTTGTGGATAAACCTTTTTGTTCTTTTAAAAACCCCCTTTTTCATTGACATCACGCGACGTTTTTTGGGGGAAAGCCAAAGAAACTCACGTTTCGGAACGGGGTAGAAATTTTGCATGTGCGTATAGTAGGCCCCTTTTGTTGGGATTTCAATTGGTTGACAAAACAGCTTTGGTTTCATTTGTTGGGGTAACTTGCCAAAGATATGGGCTTTTTCTCCCAAAGAAGGGGCTCTTCTTTTCTCATGACATCAATGATTTAAGGCTACTGCATACCCAAAATTGGAAAAGGTAGGGTCAAAACCAAAATTTTTAAACAGCATTTTCACTACACCCATGATTTTCTACTCAGGGTCTGACTTTTTTGCAGGGGGGTCATCTTAGTCCCGTTTTAAAAACATCTTGGCAGGTTTTGTGGTTATGGGAAAAACCCGGAAAAAAACATGCCGACCTGCCCAACAGAAAGATTTTTTTTGTATTTTGTAGGGGAAAATGTTGAAAAAAAAAAAAAATTTCCCCCGAAATATAAATTTTTAGGGGTTTACATAAAAAAAAAGTATTTTACGGAAAAATTTCCCCCCAAAAATTTTCTGATGGATCTGTTCCCCTGAAATTTTTTTTTACTTCTAAACCCTCTTGTGGGGAAAAATGATTCCATCCTAAATCACACCCCCCCGTTAGTGCAGAATGCATTTACCTACAAACCTTCCCCAAAAAGGGGGGGGCAAAAAAAAGCAAAAACAGCTGTGAGATCACCATCCCCCGTAAAGCACCCCCCTTCCTCCTTCGTGTTGGAAAAAGGCCCCCGTGCATTCCTTTAACTTCAACATTATCTGGGGAGTGGGGGTTTTTCCCATGTACTTTTGTTTTATGATTGTTTCTATGTGCCCAAAGTAAGTCCCCTTTTTAAATACTGTGTTTGTGTGTTAATTTGGGTCCCTTGGGGAGATAATGCAGGTTCTGTTTTATTTTAGTTGTGGGTTGAAAGGGTTTTGGGACCATGTGTTTTTTTTTCCTATGGGCTCTCGTAATTTAGTTTACTGCTTTTACGAAAAATTTAGCCCATTTGGGTAAAGGCCCGTTAGGGCTCCAAAAAAAATTGTTTTGGGGTAGTGTAAGAACCAATGCAAAAATTACTGTGGAAAGTATCATACAGCCAAATTCTGAAATAAGCTTTCCCAAAAAATTTTGAGGAATAAGGTACATATTTTTTCAAGTCCCTTTCAGCTGTTTTATGGATGTTGCTTTTAAATAGGCCATGGTAAACAAATTTTTGGGAAGATCTTTTATATGGTAAGGGCTTGCCTTTTTTTTGAATGATTGTCCTCACAGGGCCCGAATTTTGGGGAAAGATTGAAAACATTTTACGTACCCTGCCTGGAATTTTGGGGGCCCCAGGATTTTTGAAAACAAACAAACTGCAATTCCCCAGAGGGGTTTGGGAGGTCAAAGGGAAAAGCAAATTTGAAAATGGGGTTTCTAGGTTATAAAAAAAAAATTTTTACAAAAATCAGAATGTGGGGGAAAGTTCAGGGGAAATTTTTTTAAACAAGATTTTTCAATTTTTAAAAAATTTGAAAACTTTATCCCCGCTTTTGGGCCTCAAATTTTTTAAACCCATAGGGGTTTGGGAGGTCTGGAATAGCGCTAGAAAAGCAATTGCCTGGTGAGGGAAAATCCCTCAAAGAATTGTACAAGAATCAGAAATGTCCGGGGAAAATTCAGGGAATTTTACAAGCCCGAGACATTTAATTTTGTAAAGGGGTTGGACAATCACCCAACTTTTGACCTCAAAAATGTTTTGCATGCTTAAAAAAAAGAAAAAAAAATTTTACCTTTAGGTTCAAAGGGCCCTTTTTATTTCTGGGAAATTTGGTGGAATATTTTTGTGCACTTTGGGGCCCAAAGCCATTGGGCGCCATTAGGGCCTTGTTCCCTTAGGGCATTGGGGAAAAATGATGGTTAAATGTAGAAGGGGAAAAAAACCCATTTTTCAGTAGTCCCATTTACAAATTTGTCCAAACTGGGCAAACCCAACCCCTTTTTCAAAAAGGGGTGGGGCAAATTTTATTTTTTTTAATTAAGGCCCCATAAAAAATTTGGTTTGGAAAAAGGCCCGGAAGGGGCCCGGGGAGTATGCTGGCCCCAAAGGAAAGGGGGTTTTAACCCAAAAAAAACTGGGTTGTGGAAATTTTTCCCGCTGGTATTTTTGGGTTGTGGTTTCCCCATTTTAACTGTTTTTTTTCAGCCCAAGGAACTTGGGCCTTGGGTTTTTTACCAAGAAATCCCAAACCCTTTTAAACTTCACACAAGCCTTTTTGTGCACTGTAACAAAAAATAAGGGCCCGGATTTTGGGAATTTCCCGCAGTTTAGGGGATATTATAAGCCAAAAGAGGAAGTCCCTCTCCCAAAAAGCAATGTAGTCTCTTTTTTGCATACTGTTTTCAGGATAAGGGTTTAAAGGTTTTTAAAAAGTTCTAAGGGGGGTTGCCCGAAAAAAATATGGGGGTGACATAGGGCTGCACCCCAAAATTTTAATTTCCCGGGAAAAATACAACAGCTAAAAAGGGTTTTCACCCCCCCCAAAAAATTTCCCCCAACTGGCCCCTGTCTTTAAACCCTTCCCTTAAAGGGACCTCTTTTCTTTTGAGCCCTGTTTTGGGGAATGGAACCCCCCACCTAAGAAAAGGTTTCCCTTTTGGGATTGCATTTCTTTTCTGAGGGGGGTGATGATAACTGAAAAAATAGTTTGCGTCAATTTGTTTTGGGTTTTTTTTCTTTGGGTACAAGGGCCTTTTCAATACTGAATTTTGGGGCCCATTTTCGGGTTTTTCCATGCATATTTTTTGGAATATTTCTTAAGTACGATTGCCCCAGGTATCAACACTAAAAAATCATTCCTGTTGTGGGTTTTCGAAAGGGAAGAAAATTAAAAAAAACCTTTCTCGTCACGTAATAGCCTTTGAAGGAGTGACTTCCAAATTTTAAACCTTTTGTTTTTTTTCTGCCTTTGGGGGCTGCAGGTGAAACAACCCTTGCCATCTCAGGGCCCAATTCCAGAAAGGTTTTCCCGCCCGGAGACTCAAGCCACGAGCAAATTTTTTTCAACACACAACTTTTTTCGCCCGAGGGGAAAAACCGATCATTTTTGAAATGCGGGGAAGGAGTCTTCAGGGTTTGCACGATACGGGGGGAGGAGAAAGGAACCATGGAAACAACAACTTCTAAAAATACCTCCGATCCCCCAACACTCTCAAATTTTTTTGGATTTATACCCCCCCTTGAGTACTTTCTACGGGGGGTTATGAAACCCCATGAAAAAGGGAAATATTTTGTTAAAAATTTGGGCTGTCTGGTTTTGTAAAAATCGGGTCAAGAAAGTCCTTTGAAAATTTTATAAAATTTTTTAAAATTTAAAATTTGCAGACTTTAAAAAAAAGGGGCCCCGACTTTTTTCCAAACTTCGGGGGAAAGGGGGGCATGGCTACTTCAGACCCAAATTTTCCCTATTAAAAAAATTTTGGGATAAAAGTAAATTAGTGTAAACTTTTTTTTTTTCCTTTCCGTTCCTATTTCAGAAATTTTTTTAAACCCTTTAAAGAAACCCTTTCATACACTGTGCAGACCTTGAAATCCCGAAATGCTTCAGGGGTTTAAAACAAAATTTTACAAAAAAATCTTGAAAAATTTAAAAACTGAGGGGCCCTTCAAAACCTTTTCATCTCAAGTTTTGTACTTTTTATACACTAATACCAAAAATTTCCCCGGGGAGGGGGAGGGGATAGTTTTTAGAGGGGATTTTTCCCCTTTTCTTTAAAAAAAATCTTCCCAAAAAATTCTTTTAAAGAAGGCATTAAAACCCTTTTACAGGGGGGAAGTCTTAGGCATGCAGCATATGTTTTGCAAAAAGGAAACTTTTCAATTGTATTTAAAAATTTTAAAATTGATATACTTCCATTTCCAATAAAAAAAAACCCATCTGAGGCTAAAAAGCAGTTTTTTGGGCTCTGTTTAAAAAGTCTTACATTTGGCCCCCCTCTGCTGGTTTTCATTAAAAAGGTACATGTAGTATGTACTTCAGAGAAATTACTTTTTCATTTTCCTTTAAAAAAACCTGCGCAATTTTTTTAAATTTTCTTTTCCCCTCCCACCCCCCAAAGTGACTTCGAAAAAATTTTAACCCAAAAATTTTTTTTAAAACTTTTTCATTAAGGGATATTTTGAAAATGCGTAAACTGGCTGGTTTGGGCCCCCCCCCCTAATAGGGGTTTTTTCTCTCATGGGGAAACTGAAGTAAAACAAAAAAAATGGATGGTCACATAAGGAAATTTATTTCCCCAGATTTTAAAGGGAGATCAAAAGAACTTGAAACAACCCCCAAAAGGTGTGCGTTTTACCAAAAAAAACTGGTTGAAAAATCATAGGAAAAAAACTTATGGGGCATGTGAACTTTTTTAGTCAAAAGTTTAACGCTGGTTTAAGTGGTTTTTATCGTTTACACACCTGGCATTATTACAGAGTTGTTTTCTCCATGGTGCAAACGGGGTTCATGTATATGGTTTGATGATGATATTGTTTTTAGAAAGGGGAGCACTGGAATTTCTTTTGGTTTTTCCAAGTGGGCCCCCTCATGAAATTTTAAATTTATTTTCCCATTTTTCTCTCAAGTGTGTGTTTTTTAATTGGGGAGAAGTGGACGAAGTACTTGTCCCTGCCCCCAAGGGAAAATTATATCTTTCGAGTTTCCTTTTTGCCTTTTAAAAACAAAGGTCACAGTTTCTTTTAAAATTTAAAAAACAAACAAGGAAATTAATTCTTTTATTCATCCTGCATTAGAAAGAGGGGGGGAATTTGGGAATTTGGGTGTTTTTTTCTTTGATCTGCAAGGGGCCCTTGAGATTGTTGTTTTTCCTTTTGCTCTGAAAGGCAGAAAAAAAGGTCTTTTGTTGGGGTGGAAAAAGCCAGAGAAAAAAAGGCGGATGCCCCCTTTTAAGAATTTTTTTATTTTCACCCGTTAATTTTTTTTTTTTATTTCCCCAGATATGCTTAGATACATGGGGAAACTATGAACTTTTTAAACCCCTTTCCCCCTTCCTGTATTTGTAGGGGAAATGTACCTCCCCAAGAAACCCCACCCCTTTCAACCCGTTTTTTATCCTTTTTCCCCGTTTAACATGGGAAATTCCCCGCAATGGGACCAACCTTTCCAAACCCGGGGCTTAGAAGGGGGGTTTTAAAAAAAACTACAGAAACCTAAAATAAAAACAAAAAAAACTTGGGAAAAATTTAATATTTTTTCCACCTATTTCCATCGGTACATGCCCAGATTTAAAAACTGCTTATGGAACTTAAGGGGGAAATTAAAAAATTTGCTTTTAAATGGACCAAAATAATTTCTGGGTTGTCCATGGGGATGGTTTGATAGCTATGTGCCTTCCCAGCCGGTTCCCTTGTCTTGTAGGGGTTGTGAAAAGGGCCATTTCCAAAATTTTAAATTTCAAGGGTTCCCCTTTGGGGAAACAAACGAGGGGATACAAAAATGGGAAATCCATTTCCATACACTGTTTTTTTGCGGGTCAAGGGTTTGGGGTTTTTCAAAAAGATTAAAGATGAGAAGGGGGTTTGGGAAAAAAATGAAGGGAGGAAAACATTTCACAGTAAAGGGGGGAAGCAAAACAAACCTAAAGAAAGGGAGTTAAAAAACAAGGTTCAACCCCCCCGGGGGATGTTTTAGAAATTTTCATACCCAAAAATTGGGCCTTTTATGTTTTGCCTTGAAATTTTCTGGTTTAAAACCTTAAAATGAAAGTGAGATGCTTTTTTGGGAAAAACGAAAATGGGAAGGTTTCATAGAAGAGTTTTCCCAATATGTTAATGTTGGGGGCCTTTTTAATTTTTTGGGGGGCCTAAGATGGGGGAAAATGCCCTAATTGTTTTGGGGGCCCCAAAAAATTTATCTGAGGTTTACAAGAGGGGAATCCCCGGAAAACCTTTTTAACAAAGATAAACTCAAGTATTTGTGCAGGGAAAATTTCATACTTAGAAAGTAAAATGGGCCCCAAATCAATTCAAAAGGGGCCGTATTGCCTTTTGGGGGAGTTTAGAGAAACATTGGGGGGTCCCCAAGGTCAAAATTTTTTTAAAACCTTGTTTAAACTTGACTCAAGATTGGAAGCAAGATCCAAAATTTTTTATTTTGTAAAGAAAATGTCTGTATGAGGGGAAGAAAAAAACCCCATTTGGTGGAAAATAGAGGGTACCTGAGATCACTGGAGGTTCAAAACCCGAATTTTTGTTAATTCCTATCTCAAGGTTGGAGGCCCTTTAATACTTTCCCTAATTTTTTTAGCATGGGGAAAAAAACCATTATAGTTGGGTTATTAAAGAAAAAATATCCCTTTGGGTTTGGGGGTCGAAGGTCAAAAAAACTGAGGTTTCTGTGGTGAAACTTTTGAAAAAATTTGTACCCTGGATATCCCCAAGATAGGTGGGGGATGGATACTTTTTCCCTATTTTGCATATAGATTATTGGGGTTTGAGGAGAAAAACCGTTTTGTTTTTGGCAAGGGGATCAAGGTATCGGAAGTCACTAGAAGACAAACCTAAAAACCCCAACTCTAATCTAAAGTATGAATTTGCTCTTTCAATTTTCTGAAAATGGAAAACTTGAGACAAAACCACTTTTATTTTTTACTCAGTACTTATATCTTTGCAAACGGTTTTTTTTTTTTTTTCTGAATTTGATTTTTGAAGGGTATTGAAATTGGAAATGAAACATGGGGCTATTGAAAATGTCGGGCTTTTTAAAATTGGGGCAACACCAAATGTTTATTATATTCCCCATGTACAGTGTCAGTTTGAAAAAAAATTTTTTTTGTTCATCAGTCTGTTCTTTTGCTGGAAATTTCCCCCTCATGCACTGTATACTTGAAAAAATTTTTTCTGTAAAAAACTTACCTTTTAATACACCTACTATTAGCTTGTTTTGCTTCGCTCAAAAAACAGGGGTTTTTGTACCTGCATTAAATGAAAACTATTGCAGTTTACCGGATATTTCCTCTAAGTCAAATTTTCTATCATTTTTATGAGTTTTCTTTAAATTGTAAAAAAAAGGAAAACTCATTTCCGGGAAAAATTTTTGGTGGTAAACTTTTTAAACCAAATAAAAACTTTTCCCTATTTTTACAATGTACATATAGTAAAGAAAATACCAGGGAAAACCATTCCCCGTTTTTTAGCACCCCCTAGCTATGCAGAGTGTGGTTTGGGGGAGTGGACATCAGGGAGATAAAGAGGGGTCCAAAGACGCTGGAGACTGATGTTACTCCGATGTACCTTATGTCACATTATGAATTCAGAACCTCCACCTCCGTATTCACCGGGAAGTATAAGATATTTTAAAGTCTAAATGTAAAGGGTTCAAAGGTTTTCATTGATATTTGGTTTGGGTTACTATCTAATGTCCCAAAAAGGCCTGATTGTGTTTGATAAAGAAAAATACATAATGGGGTGGAAAAATTAACTTCTTTTCTGACTAGCTATCACTCAGTCAGATCTGGAATTTTGGGGGAAAACCCCCCCAACTTTTTTTTCACTGGATTTAGTGCAAAAATATTTTTTTCCATGCAAGTGCCCTCTTCCCTCCTTAAATTTTGCCCCCCCCCAAAAATGATGGAGTCTCCACTTTGGGGCAGATCGGTCACATCACATACCACTACTTCCCTTCACACAACACCAATTACAACCATTACAGAAATATAAAAATTATATATTTTTTTTTGTGGGTTTTACCCCTAAAAGTGTCAAAGGGGCGGGCAAAATTTTTCCTTCTCGTAAACAATCACTCTTCAGAGTGAAAGTTTGGAACTTTTTCTAAAAAATTTCCTTGGGGGAAAGGCACTCCCATACTGTGTCATAGAAAAGTTCCCCAAAAGGGGTACCCATTTAAACAACCCGGGGGTGGAGAAGGAAATTTAAATAAGTTCTTCCTAAGGGAAACCAAATTTTTGGGAACCAGAGTGAGACTGGAACCAAACCAGAATCCTTGGTCGTAGTTTTTACACCTTAACCAATAGCCGGAACCCTCCTTTTTCAGAAAAAAAAAGTTACCCCCAGAAAACCTTTTTTCTGGAATTTTGTGCCCTTTTTCTGTATCCAAAGATCATGGCTTTAGAGGCATAAAAAATTTCTGTTCCACAAGTGCAGACTTCCTTTAAAAATTACATTACTTACGGAATTAATTTATGTAAAAAAATTTGTTTCTTCCAACCCCACCCACTGTGAACAACGCTCCCCCCAACAAATTGCTGACAAATCCCAGGGTTGGAAAGAAGCTTATTTTCCAAAACCCAATTAAAATTTCGCACAATTTTTTGTAAGTCATCAGCTAATCTCCTACTATTGCCAAATTTTTCCCCTCCAAATGTCAACGTTTTTGGGAAAGGGAATTTCCACGATCCCAATTGCTTTTTGGGGGAAACCCCACAAGAAAATTTGGAAACATTTGAATTCTGTGCAATTTACTTTACAGATTAGTATTTTATTCAGTGTGGGGGGTTGCCTGAAGTTGACATTAAAGGGGTATTTGAACACTAAAAGCTTTTTGAAGCCCCCCAACCGTGCTTCAGATAAATGTACCTTCGTCCCCTTGATCTGAACATTGTTGTATATTTTGGCATTTCCATGGAACTAGCATGACTAATTGCATCACCTTTTTTATTTTTTTTTTTTTTTTTTGTATGTTTTTTTAAGAGGGCCAGCATCTTTAAAAAAAGAAAATGTTCATACATTTAATTTCAATCTTTTGACAGCATATTACCCCTACCTGTGAATCTGTTCAGATAGTAGAGGTTGGTTCTGTATAATATACTTTTTACCAGGACAAGGCTCTCCCAAAGTTTTTTAAGAGATCCAATTTTTAGCAGCCAACCCATACTTGCAAACCTATACCAAGAAAGTACTTGTAAAAGAACGAAATTTCAAATTTTTATTTCTCAAAACTCGAGAAAAAAAAAATATTTCCAGGTTAACCAATTGTCTCACAAACCCCCACTTTAATAAAAAATTACAAGGGGGTTACCGTACTCATTTTTGGCCTTGGCTTTAATAAATTTTTTAGATTGGGGGAAAATTTAAAAGGGTTAGGGGTTTCAGTTTAAAAACGTTAAATTTTAAGCTTTGGTGAAATTGTACTTGAAGGTGGGTTCTCCAAATAAAACAAAAACAGACCCTTTCATTTTGAAATGCTAATTGTAAAATGTTTTAACATCAGTTAAAATTTCTTATTTTACCCCTTCGTATTTCATGGTGTTTGTTAATGCACATTAAAGTCAGAATGTATTTTTGGCCGTTTTGATAGATTTCAGGCCTCAGAGGGGATTTAAGTTTTGATGGGAGGGAAAAAGAAAAAAAAATTTTCCCTTGTCTACATATTTAAAATAAAATTTTTTTATTCGTCATTGTTGGGAAAAATTTTTGAATTTATAAAAAATTTAAAGCTGCAGGTGAATGTTTTCTAGTTAGAACAATGACTTACTGTAAAATTTTGACGGGGGGTCCAGTAAATTAAAAGGGGAAATACTGGCTTTCTCAACATGGCAAGGACAAAGGGTTTTTTTTATTTTTGATTATTAGATCTCACCAAAAAACTCTGGGAATAGCTTTCTTTAAAAAAAATTCACGCTGCATCATTTGAAAGTTTTAAGTTTTTGGTGAACAAATTATTTAGGGGCTTGAAGGGTGATTTCTTTCTGTTGTAAACTGAATTCTTGAAAGTAAATGTTTACCCAACAAACTTTTTTTGAAAAGTCCTTTCAGTCTTTGTTTAAACTCTGGGGGTTTAAGAAACAAAGATTTCTGTATGCAAATGCATTTTTCCTTTAAAGGTGAATAAAATAGGCAGGTCTCGTTTAAGATTTCCGTACCAATAAAGAAAAAAAAAAAATTTTAAAAACCCCTGCAAGAACTAATTATCTGTGATTTGAAACAACTATTTTTTAAAAATGGGGAGGGGGGGGGGGGTGGGTGGTGGACGTAAAATTTTTGCAACTATGGGAAAAAGACTTTATGGTATGGGGGGGGGGGTTTGGACCCTTTGCTTTGTGGCCTGGATCTGACATAATTTCCCCTCCCCTACCAGTAGGCCTTTTTCAGTTCAACTGCCCTTCAGTTTCAGTTTTTTGTGAATGAAAATTGATGTTTTCACAATTTTTATGTTTGTTTTTTTGTTTATGTTGAAACCATTTGGCTCCCCCCCCCCCACCCCCCCCCAGCAGCCCCCCCCACCCCCCCCCCCCCCCACCCCCCCCCCCCCCCACGCGGGGCCAGCCCCCCCCCCCCCCCGACCCCCCCCCCCCCCCACCCCCCCCCCCCCCCACCCCCCCCCCCCCCCACCCCCCCCCCCCCCCACCCCCCCCCCCCCCCACCCCCCCCCCCCCCCACCCCCCCCCCCCCCCACCACCCCACCCCCCCCCACCCCCCCCACCCACACCCCCCCCCCCACACCCCCCCCCCAACCCCCCCCCCCCACCCCCCGACCCCACCCACCCACCCCCCCCACCCCCCACCCCCCCAACCAACCCCCCCCACCCCCCCCCCCCCCCACACCACCCCCCCCCCACCCCCCCCACCCCCCCCCCCCCCCGCCCCCCCCCGCTCCCCCCCCCCCCCCCCCCACCCCCCCCCCCCACCCACCCACCCCCCCGCCCCCACCCCCCCCAGCCCGCCACCCACCCCACACCCCCCCCCACCCCCCCCGCCCCCCGCCCCCCCACATACTCTCCAACCCCCGAGAGATAACACCTTTCGCTACGCCCTGTCCCCTTAGCTATGCATACACAAGCACAATTAAATTGGATTTAATTGCATTTTGTTGTCTGAAGGTCTGTCTACGGTTTTGTTGGTGCTGTATTTATTAAAAATATAACGAGAATGATGGTCAATATTATTTGTATGACTCGCATGTTGATGATTCGGAGTTTCCGCGTCTTCTTGGTCTCAGTGAAGCCGATTTGAAGCTAAAACTCTCCTCAGTACATGATTAATAAACTGACATTTCTCTTGAACCTGTAATCCCGTATTGCTATCAATAATTTCATATCTACGTTTTTAAATAATTAATTTCCATTTCAGACATTTTGTTTCGATCAGGGAAGGGCTTCCTAACAACGGCGCTGTTTTCTATTAAGCAATCATGGCATTGATATCAGGTTTTGTCACAAGGTACACGTACTCCTGATAATGCACGGCATGGCTAAAACATACCGTATTATATGGATCATACAGAATAACAAGGATTAACCCGGCAGGTTACTCGCTGTTAACTCTGGTTTTTGTGGTGTGTTTTTAGCGATTTCTGGGTTGCCAACTTTCGTCATCACACTTTTTAAACATACCATGTGGGATTTTTATCCTCAGGATGACCCCGGAAGTTCATCCAACATTCCTATATGGAACTGTATTGAAGGTGCCCCTACAGTAGTAGATGTTAAAAACCGCATAGGAATGGATCTTAACTGCATTATTGTGATAGAAATTGGTTTTGTTTTGTGTTATTTTGAAAACTGGCATATAAATGCAGATACATTAAAACATGTCTTATCTGGAAACACGTAATCATTTAATGTGTACATAAAATATTTTAGAGTTTTTTTATTTGAGAAAACGTCCAAAAAAGACTATACCAAGTTTGCCCATTGTGCTCATTCCTACTTTTGTGCAGCCCGGGCTGAAGTGAGTCGTTCTGACATTTGTACCTAGAAGTTTACAAATTGTTACATTGTTAGGTAATAGCTTGATGGTAATATAGCTACGCCTACATGGCAACTTAAATAGTCCTCATTCATTATATTTGGTACTATGTATGTATTATTCAAGTGTGGACTTGTCCAAGGGTCACGATTTGTCCACGTTTAAGGCCTGGGGTCCTTCAAGGGACGTAGCTCGTTTGAGGAGCGATGGGTCCGGCGTGATCACGGGGAAGACAGGGGACGTGTCACCCTCAATATTTTTTAAGCGGGGGATATAATATCAACTTTCCACTGGCCAATATTTTAGAGGTATGGCAGAAGAAATACAATAACATTTGTTACAAACACATTTTCGATATGAATGAAAAAAAAATTTTTGTGAGCCTATACATGGCAAGCTGGGAGAACTTAGATCAGAAAAATGTGATCTATAGCCCTGCCTAAAGATGCACCAAATTACTTGGCTTCCAGGGGATACGCCCCTGGACGCCAACAAGGCCCTAGGGAGTCCACTGTACATCTGGCCGAGGCGCAAAGTGTTCACCTTCAAGCAGGTGTCCCCCAATAATTTTACAGATTCGCCGCCAGTGTGGGGGAGCAGAACTCCTTCGGGGGGTATGAGTTTTTGGTTTTCCGCACCTTCGGCATCCAGCTGAAGGAATTCTTGGTTAACAAGTGTAACCGTGTACTAACTCTCTCTTTCTCGTGGCCATGAAATTTGGATCGCTCTAATTTTCTGTATCCTTCTCCAATTAATTTTAATAGAAATGTAACGTAATGACACTTGATACGAGCGCACTACACAACCAAAGGTTTCTGAGGCGCTTGTAATTAAAACCTAAGTTCCACTAAATACGGTGAAATTCCTAGTAAACAGGTGGGTTTTTAAACTAGACTAATATTTTCAATACTTGAACTTAACATTTGATGCTGTCTGGCAGGGGCATTCACAACTTAGGACCATAGACCCGGAAATGCCTGTCAGCAAATGTGAATTGGCGTGGTGATGGCACAACTGGATCCCGAATCTGTACTTTGTTTATATACACCACTGCTTTATTTCGACCTATTCGTACTGCGACTGGTTAAAGAATGTTGAACCTAAACTTTTTTTGATACGTGCAAGGTTTCCCCTATCTACGCAAGCCCCGTAGCCAAGGAGGCCAGGGCGGCTACCTCCTTAGAAAATTTAAAATATATTTCCATTTGTATCTTTTTGTATGTAAAATGAGGTGAAACAACACAAAATGTCTTACAAGATGCGTTTGTGGGGCGATCTTTGCAACTGCACCCCATGCATCTACGTATGGTTTTCCATTTACCTTTGTGTAGGTACTTTTGGGTGAAATGATTTTTTCCAAAACCTCAAGAGCCCCTCACATCACTCAACCTATGCATCCGTCAAGCTATCTGCATCTTAAATTCCCCCGGCAGGCTGTTAATTAAAAAAGTGTAATGTATGAAATAAAAAAGTGTCAAATTGTTTCTTTTTTTTTGGTCTGCTTAGTACCCATCCAATTCATTTGAGAAGATTGAAAGCATCATCTAATGTCCGAAATTTCTAAATACCCCAGAGCTGTCCGGGTGCTTCTCTTCGTTGCACTCCTAGTAGGCGTTTACCCTTGGACCCCCCATCAGGGTACCTAAGATTGGCCCCTGGACCCCGCGATGTCATTGGGAGCGCTTGGCACTCCCGACCCCCACGGCGCCTTCGCATCCGTTTTGTCCATTTCAACGCCGAGTCCCTCCCCCCCACTTGACAAAATCCTGGCTTCCGCGCCTCCTAACGCATGCAGATTTTACAACACTATATTATTCCCCGTAGGAACCACTTTATTTTTTTGTCCTTTTTCGGGTTAGAAAAATAAATTGAAAAAAACGAAAAAGAGTAAATTAGTTCATCAAAGTGAGGAGATTACTCCTTCTTGCTTGCTCAGTTTACCGCATGTTGCAAATGTCGTCACTTCATCTTCTTATATCCCCAAAATCATAAATGGGAATCTGATGAAATTTCACCATGAAGAATGTTTTTGATGCATGTAATCCTCTGTCAGATTCTCAGAAATAACTTTTTGTTCAGATTCGATTGTCAAACGTTGGAACGGTTGTAAATAAAGACGTTTTGAGTATGCATGCGTCATTTCTAACCGAGTATTAAAGTTTATTTACATTTCACTTCGTTGTAGCTCACAAGCACAGTCTGTATGTCTGTCGTTTCCCACTTAATTGTGTTGCCTCAAGAAGCCGTAAAATCAATATGATAAACAACAACATTTTATTATACTTGACAAAAGACGAGATTTACCATATCAGACTTACCATGGCAAAAGATAATTAAGGCCATTCATCTATGGCCCGTCAACCGTTTACTTCTGGCGTTGGTTTCTGTATGTTATGTGCAGCTTTTACACACTATATGCCCCTTTAAATGTACAATAAATCTGAAACCTGGTAAAACAAGTGTTAGGAAGATTTACTCTTTCTTTCTTGTTTAACAGCTTCTTTCATCTTCGCCAAGGTTTTGTTTTTTCTCAGCCAGAATCTTTTTCTTACTATTTTCTTATCCTAGATTGTAAAGGGTTTTATATCAGGGTAAAAATTGCAAGTTTGTAAACGTAAGGTTAGCTCAGGTTTGTTCCGTCCCCTTCATCAATTTTCGCTTGCTTTGTGTGGGCCTGGATTGTAAAATAACCTATATTAATTTTAAGACATTCAGAGACCATTTCTTACGTTTAAATAATTACCGCAGGCTGGTAATCGAGTAAATTAGTGCGAGCGTTCATCTACTCGACTGAACTTCCAAAACTAAAAGCATTGATCATATAAACTGTAGTGTCAAACTGGTCTTTATAAATGTCACAGACAATGTCCGATCCGCAAGGCGCTTTTAAAAATGCAAGCAAGAGGGATCTGAAAATAAGTAAAGCGATGGCTAAAAGTAGTTGCATTGAGATGTTTTTTAAAAGGAACATAAAAGGAACAAGGCTTTGGACGTTACTTTTAATGAAAATGCAAGACAATTGGAAAGCGAAAATAATAAAACGCCAAATCCTGACGGTGTACACACAACGTGCCAGCAGTGGATACTACACGGTAAATCAGGGCGGAAGGTTTGTTTCCCGCACGTTTGTACCCCCAAAATGTCGAAATAAAACCAAAAAATGTTGTTTTGCCTTTTTTTTCTCTGAGAAGGTGTCATAGGGTGGGGGGGGGCGGGGGGAGCGAAAGGAGGATGGATGGTTTGGAAAAAAGTTTTATAATTGTAGTAAAAATTAAATTCGAATATTGCGTGGATTAATGTCATATTTTGTTTTAAGCCTCTGTGTATTATGTGCACACAACTGAATAATTCCCTCACTGAACTTGGCTCAACACTAATTTTAACCCCTTTCGTTACTCGTGAGATGTCCCTGTCTGAAATCTTTAGCAGGTAAAAGTTACCAATTTCAGTAAAAGATCAGTAAAGGCCCTGTCGAGTTTTTTTTTTTTTCACGGTTTTTGAACCATTCTGACAGCTAACGTTTGTAGCCAGGAGAAGCCTTCATAATAGGATGTGGTTCCCTCTTTTAATGACGTTTTACTCAAAAAAAAAAAGAAAAAAAATTCGAGTTGCACAAACATGAAGGAATGATAAAATGCAAAAATGCATCAGACATAGGCTACCTTCATTTTTAATTCAGTTTTATTTTGATGGCATGATACTAAGGTGCTGTTATTTCATTTGCATACTGCTGCTTTTTATCCACAGAAAGAAGTGCTTTTAAATGAAATCTTGGACATTGCGTGAATATAGTGTTAATCTGGCCCTGTGATAGTTATTACCGTGACAGTAATCAATTACGTGATGAGTTTTTGCATCTTATGGTAGCATACCACGTCCCCGTGTCTTGAAGGGACGTGTTCAGGTTGAGTATTTAGCCTTTGTAGCAAATGAATAACAGTTATTATCATGCATAAACTAATTAAATGAAGGTAGCCTATGTCCCTGATGCATTTTTTGCTTTTTATTCCTTCATTTGTGCAAATCGAATTTTGAGTAAAGCGTCATTAAAAGAGGGAACCACCATCCTATTATGAAGCTCTCCTGGCTACAACACGTTAGCTGTCATAATGGTTCACAACTGTGAAAAAAAAAACTGCGACAGGCCTTTTACCTGATCTTTACATGAATGGTACTTTACCTGCCTAAGAGATTTCAGACAGGGACATAGAGTTAACGAAAGGGGTTAAATTTGAGTGGTTTGAGCCAAGTCAGTGAGGGAATATCAGTTGTGTGGCTACCTATACACAGAGATACCACAACCTATGACATTACCACGCAATATCGTTTAATTTTACTACAATTATAAAACTTTTTCCAAACCATCCATCCCCTTCGTGACTATGACACCTTTCAGAAAAAAAAGGGGGCAACACATTTTGTGGTTTTATTTCTGACATTTTGTACAACGTTGCGGGAAATCAAACCTTCCGCCCTGATTTACCTTGTAGTATCACTGCTGGCACAGTTGTGTGTATCCCGTCAGGATTTGGGCGTTTATTATTTTTCGCTTCTCCATGTCTTGCACTTTTTCATTCAAGTAACGTCCAAACCTTGTCTCCTTTTATGTCCTTTTAAAAACATCTCAAAGCAACTACTTTTGCCATCGCTTTACTTATTTTCAGATCCCTCTTTGCTTGCATTTAAGGCTGGTCGGACATTGTCTGTGACATTTATAAAGACCATTTGACCTACAGCTTTATATGATCACTGCTTTTAGTTTTGGAAGGTCAGTCGAGTAGATTGAACGCTTCGCACCTAATTTACATCGATTACCAGCCTGCGGTATTATTTAAACGTAACGAAATGGGTCTCTGCATGTCTTAAATTAATATAGGTTTTAAACCAGGCCCATCACAAGCAAGCTAAAATGCTGAAGGGACTGGAAACAACTGAGCTAACCTACGTTTCCAAACTTGCAATTTTTACCTGATATAACCTTTACACTAGGATAATAAAATAGGAAGAAAAGATTCCTGGCTGAGAACCATCTGCGTAAGGATGAATGAAGCTGTAAACAAGAAAGAGTACTTTCTTCCTAACACTTGTTTACAGGTTCAATTTAATTGTCTTTACAGGGGCATATAGTGTGTAAAATCTTGCACATAACATACAGATACCACGGCCAGAAGTTACGGTTTGACTTGCAATAAGATGACATGGCCTTAATTATCTTTTTGCATGGTAAGTCTGATCGGTAAATCTCGTCTCTTTTGTCAATGTATAATAAATTTTGTTGTTTATCATATTGACTTTTACGGGCTTTTGAGGGAAAACAATTATGTGAAACGACAGACCTACAGACTTGTGTGTGAGTACAACCCAAGTTGAAATGTAAATACACTTTAATACTCGTTAGAATGGACGCATGCATCTCAAACGTCTTTATTACACCTTTCCAAGCGTTTTTGACAATCGAATCCTGAACAAAAGTTATTTCTGATATCGACAGAGATCTACATGCATCAACACATTCTTTCATGGTGAAATGTTTCATCAGATTCCCATTTTTGATTTTCGGGATATAGAAGATGAAGTGACGACATTTGCAACATGCGGTAAACGTGAAGCAAGCAAGTAAGGAGGTCATCTCCTCACGTTGATGAACATACTTCTTTTTCGTTTTTTTTTTTCATAATTATTTTTCTAACCTTGAAAACAGACAAAATAAAGTGTGTTCACTACGTGGAATATATATGTGTGTAAAATCTGCATGCTTCTTATGAGGCGCGAAGCCAGGGATTTTGTCAAGTGGGGGGGGGAGGGACTCGGGTTTGGAATGACAAAACTGTGCCGAAGCGCCGTGGGAGTGCAAGCTCTCCCAATGACATCGCGGGTCCAAGGGCCAGTCTTTAGGTGCCCCTGATTGTGTGGGTTGCCAAGGTTACGCCTACTAGGAGTCAACGGAGAGAGCCCCGAAGCTCTGGGGTCTTTAAGAATTTTCGACATTAGAATGAGCTTTCGAATCTTCTTCAATGACTTGGATGGTAACTAGCAACCAAAAAATCACAATTTGACACGTTTTATTTTATACATTTACACTTTTTTAATTACAGCCTGCCTGGAATTTATGATCAGATAGTTGACGGTGACATAGGTTGAGTTTGGTGAGGGGCTCTTGAGGTTTTGGAAAAATAAATTTCACCCAAGCTATCCTACACAAGGTAATAAATGAAAACATACTAGGAATGCATGGTGGCATGCAAGATCGCCCCAAACGCATTTGTAAGACATTTTTTGGTGTGTTTTCCCACCTCAGTTTACATACAAAAGATACAAATGGAAATATTATTTTTAAATTTTCTAAGGAGGTAGCCGCCCTGGCCTCCTTTGTCCTACGGGGCTTGCTTAGATAGGGAACCTTTGACTTTATCAAACAAGTTTAGGTTCAACCATTCTTTAAAAGTTGGTAACGATAGGTCGAATAACAGCATGTATATAAATCCAAAGTACAGATTACGATCCAGTGTGGCCGATTCCACGCAATTCCAGCATTTGCTGACAGGTCATTTTCCGTCTATGGTCCTAAGTTGTGGAATGCCCTGCAAGACAAGCATCAAATGTAGTTCAAGTTATTGAAATATTTAGGGCTTATTAAAACCCACCTGTGTTAACTAGATTTACAGTATTTGAGTGACTTGAGTTTAATTTAAAAGCGCCTCAGAAAACCTTTGGTTGTTTAGTGCGCTGTATCAAGTGTACATTTACTTACATTCTATACATATTAATTGGAGAAGGATACAGAAAGTAAGCGATCAAATTCCATGGGCCACGGAGAAAGAGGGAGTTATTGCCGTTACACTTGTTTACCAGAATTCTTCAGCTGGATTGCCGAAGGGCAAAACCAAACTCCATACCCCCGAAGGGTTCTTGCTCCCCACAACTGGGCCGATCTGTTAAAATTATTGGGGACACCTGCTTGAGTGACACACTTTGGCGCCTCCGGCCAGATGTAAAGTGGACTTCCCTAGGTCCATTGGTTGTGGTCCAGGGGCATCCCCTGGAAGCCAAGAATTGTGCATTTTAAGAGGGCATAGATACACATTTGTCTGATCTAAAGTTCTCCCAGCTGCCATTTATAGGCTCACAATTTATTCATATCGGTAAAATGTGTGTAACAATATTTATTTCTTCTGCATACCTCTAATATTGGCCAGTGGGAGCGGGTTGTATTATATCCCCCGCTAAAAATATTGAGGGTGACACGTCCCCCTGTCCCTCCCCGTGTCGCCGCCCACGCTCCTCAAACGAAGCTACGTCCCTTGAAGGGACACCAGCCCTAACGCAAATCGTGACCCTGACAGTCACACTTGAATAATCCTACATAGTACCAATATAATGAAGAGGAGCTATTTAAGTTTGTCATGTAGGACTTATCTATATATGCCCATCTAAGCTATTACCTAACAATGTAACAATGTAACCTTCTAGTACACATGTCAGACGACTCACTTCAGCCGGGCTGCACAAAGTAGAATGAGCACAATGGCAACTTGGTTTAGTCTTTTTTGATGGGTTTCTCGTCAAATAAAACCTCTAAATATTTTATGTAAATTAATGTACGTTTTTTCAGATAAAGAATGTTTACATGTATCTGCATTCATGCAAGTTTTCAGAATAACCACAAAACAAACCATTTCTCTCACATATGCAGTTTAAGATCCATTCCTATGGCGTTTAACATCTACATCTTAGGGCACCCCTTCACATACATTTTCCATATAGAATTGTTTGGATGAACTTTCCTGGTTCAATCCTGAATAAATCCCACATGTAGTTTAAAGGTGTGGATGACGTAGATAGTTGCAACCCGGAATCGCTGAAACAGTTTAACAGCTGTATTAACCTTCCGGGTATCCCTTTGTATTCTGTATGAACTCCTCATATAATACGGTATGTTTTTTAGCCATGCCGTGCAATACTCAGGGTACGTGGTACTTGTTGACAAAACCTGATATCAGCCATGAGTGCTTAAAAACAGCGCGTTGTTTAGGAAGCACTCCCTGATGAAACAAAATTTCTGAAAATGGCAAAATTAATGTATTTAAACGAGATAGAATTATTGATAGCATACGTGATTACCAGTGTTCAAGAGAAATGTCAGTTTTATTAATCATGTACTGATTAGAGTTTTAGTCCCAAATTCGTGCTTACTGAGACCGAAGAGACGAAATATCTCCGAAATCATCAACATGCTGAGTCATAAAATATTACCATAATTCTCGTATATTTTTAATAAACCAGCACCACAAAACCGTTGCAGTTCAGTACAACATAAATGCAATTCAAATCAATTTAATTGTGCCTTTGTGTATGCATATCTAAAGGACAGGGGCGTAGCGAAGGGTATCTTTGGGGGTGTGGAGAGTATGTTTTGCCGACGGATCTGGGTATGCGGAAGTGCGAAAACGAGGCTTTAAGGTGGTGTCCAGGGCCCGCCTAAGGACTCCTGGTGGGGTCCAGGGCGCGCCCCGGAAGCTCTGATGTTTAAGGATATCTCTGGGTGAAAATTAAAGTCTCAAGATGGATAGATTTTGGGTTTGAATAATGCATCGTCAAATTACACCTAGATCCCCCCTAATTTTATGTCTTAGGCTATTCTCTCGTCCGGCCGCTATAGTTTTAAGCGATGGGATCCAATGTCTCGGCCAGAGCTTTAGCTGGGACTTCTCTCAATGCGACATTACTGTAATCTGTGACCTGGGGTAAGGGGTCTAAGGGTGAGGGGTTGCCCCCTCCCTTTTGGAATTTTTGATTTGAACGTGCCTAGATCGTCAAATGGTGCACATATTTGAGTGGATTTCTGCCCTAAGTGGATGAACCTAAAAGCTTCACCCGGGTATAATTTTGCTTGTCAGTCTTTTTTGGAGACATTTGTCTGTCGTTTATGTGACATTGTCGCACAATAGGGCTTGCTAACACACTGGGCCGGCCTAAGGTACCCTAGTGGATTCCGTAGGAGCGAAGCCCTCGGAAGCTCTGAGGGTTAAAGTATATCTCTTGGGTGAAAATTAAGTCTCAGGGCTGGGATATATTTTGGTTCATAATGCATCATCAAATGCAAAGATTCCCATTAATTATCATGATTAGGCTCTCCCTCTCGTCAGGCGCTATAGCGTTAAGAGGTTGGATCAAGAGGGGGGCAGTGTTTTTAGCCTGGACGTTTTGCTCAATCGACTTTACTGATCTGTGCCTGGGGAGGGGGTATCCCCTCCCTTTGGAAATTTTTGGAATTTGAAAGGTTCCTAGATAGCAGTGTGCAATATTTGAGTGGATTCTGTCCCTAATGAGAACCTAAAAATTACACCCGGTAGACTTGCTTGTCAGATCTTTTTTTTGTGCGATATTTTGTCGCCGTTTATGCGACATTGTCGCACAAATACGGGGCTGGCCTAAGCACTGGACCGCTTAAGGGGCCCCTGGTGGAAGTCCTGGGGTTTGTCCGCCCTCGTAAGCTCTGAGGCTTTAGCTTAATTCTCGGTAAAAATTAAGTCCCCCTGCAGGATTTGTAGATTTTGGTTCATAATGCTTATCCAATGCAACAGTTCCGGTTTAATTCTAATGTGTTAGGCATTTTTCTCCCTTCATGCCACTATACTCAGGGCTGAACCTGTTGTTCGAATTGAACACTGTTGGTGTTTCACATTTGAACACTAGAACGCTACGATAAGTGGATAGGCGTCCCCGGCGTTTCAAAAGTGATAGAAGGATGTTCAGATCTTTAAACAACAGCGTTCAAAATATGCCTTTTGTGAACGCCAAGATCCAAACATTGGTTTTTGTCGTATCTGTTTCATTTCGGTGTTCAAAGTTTAAAGCCTGAGATTTGGCAGTGAAGAAAGAACATGTGCGGCACCGATTATCTTTCCCCAGGATGTTTTTGTTTGTGGGTAACCGGATTCTCATTAGTTTGCAAAATGTGGTTTTAAGTCAGGTTAGGGTTTAGAACGGGCTAAGGATACCCTCTCCATAGGTTACTCGGGCGCTGCTCCCATGTTGATGATAAAAGTAGAGGATAATTGAGAACAGTGTTTTTTTTTTTCAAGAAGTGTCATAGACCCAAAAATAGTGGCACCTATACGGAAGCCCGCTAAGTCCCTTTCTTTTCCCGAAGTTGTCCGCGGACTCGTGTTCGCCAGTTACACGACCGTGGCCGTTGTACTGCCGTCACCGTGCATAATCAATTTTGCCACGGCTTTTCAACTTGAATGGGCCAATTCGGATAAGAACCGAAAATCGAGAAGAGCCGAAATTGAATAGCCGAGTAACAGACCTGGCCCATTCTCTCTTTCTCTTTGTTTCTTTTCCTTCTCCGCTTTCCTTTTTCAACTCCCCTTCCTTTCCCTTCTTTCCCTTCTTCTCTTCTCTCTCTTCTTTTCCTCCTCTCACCTCTTTCCTCTTCTTTTCCTTTCCCTTTACTCTTTTTGCCGACAGACCGTAAATCCTCTGCCGACGGCGCAAATATTGGGGGGGGGGGTGTGACACCCCCCACCCCCCGCTCCTACTGCCCGGCTAAGATTAAGTTACATAAACCTTATACAGGAAGCAATTCATTGAAGCCGTATAACAGATCTCATCTTCCTTACCTTCTTGCTTATCTTGAAAAAATTTTCCAACATATTCAGGTATGGCTGAAACAGTTCCTTTTCTACCGTAGTCATTAACACTCCATGAAGAAGTTTTTCATGATAATATAAAGTAGCAGGGCCTAACTTTTCCTTTTTTTACGCTTTTAACCAGCGATATGAGACCTCAAAGCGCTTTAATTACAATACCCATCACAATCATTTCATTACCAAACTTCTCCGGCCCCCTGGGGCGTTCTGACCAGTGCAGCCATTGGCGCCACCGGTTAAATTGTAAAGGTGATCGGTCCGTCTTGAAATATTGTTTGTGACGATCAGCCTTTTGCTGACATGTTCTGTCGTCTAACTGTTGAACGGATAAACCATACAAGTAGCCTATGATGACATCGGTATACCTAGTAGGTATGCAGCTACAGTCCGTCTCGTCTTGCTATACCGATTAGCTATACCACGCTTTGTCCGGTGTAATCTGTTGAACAGTGGACGCCTCAGAAACATGCACTAAAAGGCTGACGTCACAACAATATTTCGACGACCGATCACCTTTAACATGTATAAAGTAGTCCTGTCCCAATCTCTTAAGCTAAGCACCAGCTTAATGCAACATGTCTCATGTTTTAAGTCGTTTGGTATAGTATGACTCCGACCAGGAGTTGGAAACACATGACTTCCGTCTGAAAGGTAGATGCTCATATCACTAAGTTCAAGACAAACGTTAAGGCAGCCTAGTCTACCCCAGTCTAGTTTGTAACTTGACAGCGTTACCGTTTAGGATTTCGCGACACACTTTCGGCAAAAAATAGCCAGTTGGGAGCGTTATTTCCATTTAACCATTTGCCTCGACCGTTGGCAGCCACACATTTCTATATCCAGCATTCTCTTTAAATACCATGTTGATTTAATGGCACTTCACATTTCCGATGTGTGGTGAAGTGCAACGCCTCCTTTTCTTAGGCTTTACATTATATGTAGGCTAGGCATGAGAATAATAATTTATAACGTGTAATTGCACTAAAAGAGGTGGTGGCTAGGATTTGTTCCCCGACGCGAAAAACAGCAACCTTAAACCCGACAAACGACACGAGTTGTCAAAAGTTGGTGAACGTAAACTTGGTGTTTCTATGAGAAGAATGTATAACATTTGTGGTTTCTCCGAAGCAATTTTTAAGAAATGCTATTTTTATATTGAAGAATCAGACCTTGCTTAATGAGTGAAAATGAATTAAACCTGTCGGGAAGATGGTTCGCATGTCGTTGAATACAGGCATACGAGAGGGGTAACCTGGGCTGGGGCTCGTACTGGGGGATTGAGTTCCATCGGCAGAAAATTTTGCTGATTTAGGGACCAAATGTTACTCGAGTTTTGGGCAAACACTCAAAAACGCAATTTTGGCAAACAAATGCTGTGCCCCCAATTGGATAGTCCCGTAAGCTGTATGTTACTTACTCCTCTGCTTATCCATGATTGAGGCTCCCCTATATAAAGGAAAAAGTTTCCCCCTCTGACGATAGGGAGGGAAGGCTGAATCCCTGGTCAGGTCATTGATCTCCTTTATTTGACTTGAAGAATATATTTGATTTCACAAGGACAGAATCGAATCAAAACTGGCCCAGTTTCTGTGGTACTTTCCATAAGTCTACAGGAGTACTTCGCAATTAGGAGGTGAGCAGTACTTTTGCCAGAAATTTTTAATGCCTCTTTGCGGCGAATAGCTAAATTTTGCCCCACAAAATTTTCTGCTCAAAGATGGAAGGATGTAATCTGCAGACCGCTCCCCCACCGGTCTCACCGTTTATGGGGTACTACTTTCTACGACTTAGTCCTTGTCCATTCGATGTTACCTACAAGTGTAGTTCTTCACAGATTAAAGCAAACAATTCATACGCTTGCCTCTAAATCATTGCTTTGTAACTAACATTTCCACAATTGTGTCAGCGGTCTTGTAACGTGCCCTTAACAGTTTAATGACTTAGTCTGCTACCTCAAAGTGTAACACTATCATTTATGTTGGCGGATACTCTCTGTGTGACAATTTCACAGTTTGTCCTATGGTTTTGTTTTCAATATCAACCATATGACAGACCTCTATGATACTTAATGGCCCCTTGAGACAAACATTGCATGCACTGCGATTTTCCGTTCAGCTAACCTCTCATGGTTATTTTCGCACCGCAAGGTTGTTGATATGTAAATTCTCGTTTGTATCCAACTGGTCAAAGGTGTGTACTTAACAACGAGTATCACGAACATAACTGGATAAAAAGGGCAGACATGTATTACACAGGATCAGTGCGTGGGCGTGAAGGGGGAGCTCCTACGACTTGTTGAAAAGGGAGCTCTTTTGGGTATTGTCGTTCTTGAATTATGTTAAAAGCATAATAGTAAAGAATCCAAAGGGCCTTAAAAGTCAACTCACACAGTAATTCTTAAACTGACCTTCAATACCAGGGATTTTTTTCAGTCTGTTCGCCACTACTGGCCCCTAATAGGTCCAAAGGGAAAGGGAAGGGTAGGGAGGGGAGGGGGAGGGGAGGGGACTTCACCTTCCCAGTGAGGGAGCAATGTTGTTAAGCTACTCATAGGTGGTAGCCTTTAAGAAAAAGTAGAACTAAGGCAAGATGACTAAACAGTATAAAGAATTTTTTAAGTCACTAGTCCTAAAGCCAAATCTTATTTCCTGTCACGAGAAATGGTAGAAACATACTTTCCTCCTCCTTTAAGTAAGTTCATAAAAATTAGAATTAAATTTCTAGCCCTTATAAGGTGTGGTCCTAAATTAGGGGTCCAAAGTGTGACAAAGGGTCAATTTAATAACCATTTAAATACTGGTGTAAAGTATATTTTCAAGAAGGTAATATGTATCTATTTTCTAAAATTTATATAGTCCTGGCTTTTTGTTTAAGAACATACCAGGTTTATTGATCAGACCTCTATCTCAAAGCTCCTTTCAAAAATGGCGGAGTTGACTGTACACAAAATTGGCAATATATGCCCTAGAAGTTTTAACTTGTGTATATATGCCAATTCTTTTCCTCACTTTTGGTAAGGCATACGTGGCAAGGGAATTTATGACAGAAACAGTTACGACCCACTGAAATTGTTTGTATGCTCAATGTAGAATAAAAGTCACATCATGGTACAATCATTTAATATTTAACTGAACTATTTATTGTCTGTACAGTTTCCAAAAGACAGAGCAAGTAGCTTCTTGAAAATAAATGAACACCATAAAACATAAACATTTTTCAGAGTTGTCCCCAATTCCATCCAATATCGTCATTTTTGATAACTGGTTACAGACGTTATGTTCGGGTGTGACGGGAACACCAAATCCAGTAATACTGACGCAAACCTGCATAAAGGTTTCACGTAGGCTTTACAGAGTACTGTAATTCAAGTGGCTCAACACTAACAGTTCAGACAAAACCTATTTTTTTCTTGGAACTATAGGATATTTTTACTGTCATTTGCAATTTTCTATGTTACATAAGGGTGACGGGTTCCTTATTGAATTAACATGTGGTGTCCCAGTCACACCCGACCATGTCAACATAACTGTATATTGTGACTTCTTAAATCTTACAAAATCGCCAGAAGGTTAAAACTATACGATCTGAACTAAAATTAAAAAGATAGGAAGGGAATTATCAAATAACAAAACAGCTTCATATTTTTACAGTAATAATGATTGTCGGGTGTGACAGGGACACAAAGTGTGACCGTGACACCAAAAAAATAAATATGGATATTCACACTCTCCATACATTTTTCAAGTTTGTCACTTTCTAATTACTTTCCACATTCTTTATGATGTTCATATTATCCCATCTTAAATCATTTATTTTAATTTTTTTCAGTTTAAAACATTTAAATAGCTCTTTGTTGTACGTCAATGCGAGGTTACAGTGACCCATGGGACACCATTTCCCCTTTCAAACCAGATAGTGGACAATACATTACAAAATGGGGAAAAAAGGGTAGTATCGATAACCATGTGCACACATGTTACAACTCAGGCATGTATGAATGGGATTGGCATAGTTGAGGTGATATGAGAGGGTGGTAATTTTGATGATTTTGTGCGCGATGTGACATGATCAGCGGGACACCAAACACAAAATGTGATTTCCAATGGGTGCCATTATTACAGTTGTCCTTGTACTGCTCAGGTTTAGCATTTTACTTTATCAGTAGAGGTTACCAGTAATTGGACATAGTGATTCAAGTTTCCAAGAGTAACACAGGGAGATGAGGCCTTGTATTAATGTCCATACTAGTATGATGTGACAGGTGGGACAAAGCGTCACATCCGCCATGCCAACTTTGAAATAGGCGCATTTCGTTAAACATTGTCCCTTAATCTGGAAACTCACATTGTTGTTTTGTCTGGTTCTAATATCTCATCGGACATAACTTTAGGCTATCCAACAGGATAGAATAAATTTTTTTATATGGTATACTGAAGTAAATTACCCCATGTCACAACTTTTTACAGATAATCTGGTGGGACACGCAAACCATGCTGGATCATAAAAGTGTAAACGATAGATCAACAGACCGGGGGGGGTAATTGGACATCAGATACACATTTATGAATAACACATAGAATTAAACACTTTCAATAACAGGAATCATCCTCTAGCCTCAGTTTTAACCATTCTCTATATGCCACAATGGCGGATGTGACGGGACACCATACCCTAATTTATGGATACACCCATAAAACAGGTTGCTTTACATCGCAGTACACCAGGTATATTATACTCGCTACATGATGTTTACGTTTCGAAGCCTGCAACCGAGTTTTTGGGAGAGTAGCAGTCCTTCAACTCTGCAACTAAGTAAATTACTAATATTGGGATAGTGACAGAGAATCCGGTAAGCCAAAGTGACGTATCAGAAAAAGGGTGGGGAAATGAGACGGACTTAGCCCCCCAGTCAAAATGTGGGGCTGCGTATTCGTTCCGCCCCGCCCCCGAGATCCAGACCAAATTCCTTTTTGTCTCTTTCTTAAGAAAGTAAAAAGATTTGTCAGTAATTTTTCCTTAAAATTTGCCCTTTGCACCAAAATTGCTTTTAGACCCTAAAACCAAAAACCAAAAAGGGGGGGGGGCCCCCCCCCCCTTAATTCCCCCCGGCAAAAAAATTAGCCCCCCTTGGAAAACCCCTCCCCTAATTAAAACCCCCAGTTTTGTTTGGGGGATGGTCATTAATTTTTTTCCCCGGGGGCCCTTTTTTTTTTTAAATTTTTTGATTAGTTTTTTTTCCCCCTTTTCCCCCCTTTTGGGGGGATTTAATTTTGACTCAAATTCATTTTCAAAAAAAAAAAAAAGGGGGTTCGCTTTGCCTCAAGGTTTTGGAAATTTTTTATTTTTTAAAAAACCCTTAAACCCACAACAAATTAAATTATTTCGGTACAATAATTCTTTTAAATTTAGGGCAAAAATTTCCCCCCCCTGAAAAAGGGGGCATTCCGGGAAATTTAACAAAAATTTCTTTTTTTTCATTTTTAAAAAGGGCCCCAAATCCCCCCCTCCAAAACCAAAGGGGAAATAAATTAAAAATTAATGGTTTGGCCATTTTTTTTACGATCGCTTGTTTTTTTAAAAATTTTTTCCCAAAATTACGTCTGGCTATTCTAATCGGGTTTTTTTGGTGTTTTGCGAGTATTTGTTTGACGGGTTATTGCCTTAAATTTAATTTTTTTTACAAAATTTTTTTTTTTTTAAAATTTTTTCTTGAAATCAAGGATGTAAAAGGGTTTCCCCAATTTTCCCTTACAATTTTTTTGTTTCCTCTTCATGAAATCCCTGAAGTTTTTTATACACCAGGGTTTGGCTGTAGGGAACACACCCTTCGCTTCCCCCCACCTCGCAGTTATTAATTTGATAAACGCTTTTAAAAAAAATCCTTTAAATTTGGGAAATCCGGGACTATCGAAAGGAAAGTTTTTAATAGAAGGTTTTAAACCCAATAACAGGGCGGAAATTTTTTACTCGGTTGATTCTTCCATGCCCATTGGTATTCAATTTGTCCGATATAAAATTTTACAAAGTTTTGATTTTTTTTTCATAAGGAAAAGGGTTGGAAAATTTCTCAGGGGTCAGTGGGGGGACTTTGTTTCACCACCGTCGGGGGTCCAAAGGTGGGTTTTTCCTTTGAAAGTTTGAAGTTAGGGTCCTAATGTTTAACCAATTATGACTAATAACATTTGCAAATTAGTGCTTTAAATGCTTTTAACCTTATTTAAGAAGTACAGTTTCCACTAAAAATTTATTCCCACTCCCTGAAAGGTGACATATACTTTAAGTTTATGTTATAAAAGTAAATAAGAAAAATTTTTACAAGTAGAGTTAACCAAGAAGTTATAGAGAATCAAATGATATTCTAATTAAAATTTCTCCATTTTTAGTTCCCCCTTTAAACCCTAGGTCTGTAAGTTGCCGGTCTAATCGCGTGGTATTGTGTAAGGTATCGCAATTCTCTTCGAATATACAGTTGGACAAAAAGAACTTTTAAGCCTAATGAAGCTCCAACCACATCCAACTGAAAGTTTACATTCGCAAGTGAATCCATTTATGATTTTAATTTCTGCGGATTCTGCTATTGTTTTTTACGTGATTGATTAGAACTGAACATACCAACTGAGAAGGCTATGAAATACTTCAGCAGAAGATTTACATTTCGCATTTGACGTATTCTTCATCTTGGTGTCGGTTCTACCAGGACTGGGTATTACCAATGCCATGCAATGCCTGGGTGGATAGGCTATGCCTGATTAAACAGGACAGGTGCATTGTTTTGATATCAAAATCAACCAGTTAGCCAATATTTAAATACCAAAAATTGTTCGGTGTCATGGCAGATAGGATACGACTGAACAAGTAATATGCCTAAGCGCTAGAGGCAACAGCGACAGCCATGGTGCGGAAGACAGACAGCTATGAACTCTGAGTAGATGGATGTACATGTATGTTCAAATAACATCACTGCGCGCTGTTCAATAGCGGTGATAGAAAAGATGGAGTCAATAGGTAAATAACATCGAGCATACACAAAAAAACAAAGATCACGGGCTTTAGCAGAATTAAACCACGGCGACGAAACTGATTCCTATGATTCACAGAATCTCATGAATGATGTGACATGCAGATTATGTTATAACGAGGTTAGAGTCTTCGTTGAAGCTCGCCTTTAAGTCACGAGAAACTGTTCGACTAGACACGGTATGCAGACAATTCGTACGGCTAGAGTTTATTACTGTTTGACGCATATGAAATAACCTACACAGCCAAAAATTAAAATTGAAAGAGGGCAACTGAATGGTGTCAGTTTACAGATGGAGATATGATAGTATTAATGTAGTGAAGTGAGATGGTAAATTATTGGAACATTTTTTGTAAGTATGTATATATCTCGAGATATAAAAATTTTTGTCTTGGGCCTTCAGCATAGGAACACTTAAGAAACGTTCTGTTGTAAGATAAGCAAAGTGAAATAGTTGAATTAAACTTAAACATTTTTACAAGTAAACGTTATCCCCCCCCCCCGGAAGATTTGAACAACAACAATGAATAAATCTTCTTAAAGAACTAGGAACGATCCTGGTGATTTTGAGCCTAATTACTAGGCAATTGAAAGCACATTTCTGAATTGCAAGACAACCTTGTTTTCCGTGTTCTTACATGTTTGAAGTACTTAAAAGTTTTCCTACCCTATTTTAATTTAAGTGAACTCTAAACTTTGGGAAAGTTGCGTAGCCATTTCAAGGAAAAACGGAAAACACTATGCTCTAATTAAAGAGAAATTTTGGGTGTTTTTGTACAGATAAAACCGATCTTTAAAACCAAGGAGCATGTAACCTTTTTTCAAGAAATAAGGTTCAAACGGCAAAGAGCAATCTATTTAACTGGTGAAAAAATTGTTTATCAAAAGTCAAGTTTTAAACTGTTAAAGGGATGAAATTAACTTGGTAAACCTTTTAAATTTGTTGGGAAAAAAACCAATCATCAGAGTTTTTTGGTTACAGTGGCTAATTTATAATCTCAAAAGCTATTTCTGTTGCTGTTGTGTACAATTTTAAAACGCAATAACCGCAAATCACTTTAAGGGTTTTCGTGATATGATTTTTCTGTTACTTTTACGGGGTTTGCGATAACCCGAGCCCTCGGGTAAATACGCACGAAAATATGCAAGAGCACATTTTAGGGGCCAGTGAGTTTTGGGACTCATGACTTTTGCACAGGAAATTCAAAACGGCCGACACTGTTTCAGTTAGAACTTTAAAAGTTTAAATCTAAGAAAACCTAATGTTTGTAACACATAAAAATATTTTTCCTTTGTCAACGAAGTAGACATGAAAAAGACGTCTGTAAGTATACTCGTTCAATATTTAATTTGTAAACGAACACGTAAATTAACGTTAGCTATTTAAAACTTGAATAAACGTGTAGATGTTTCTGTAAAAATTTTGATGTCGCAGGAAGAGAAACTCCTTATAATGCCGCAATAAGGGTTATCGGTCGTCGGAAAACACCCCCTCAAAAATAGGCAGCACCTAAAAAAAGAGTTCCTAAAAAACTTACTTTCAAAATTACCAATCTTGAATAATTTAATTATACTGTTTTTTTTAAATAATCCGTTAACAAAATTTCCACTAAAAATGGGTTCTCGCTCAAAGTTAAAAATTACAAATTTACCTAGTGCCTTCTAATGGAAAAAAGACGCACCCTGAAAATTGATTATGGGCATTTACAAGTGTTTCCTGTTTAATTTAATACAAACGTCGTCCAATTGTTTTAGATAAGTCATTAAATAGTTAAGTTACTATACTTAAGGAATCATGCATAATTTTGAACAACATAAGTAAAAATGTTGGGTGTTATAATGTTTAATTACTTATTAACTCACAAGCTCATAAATAATAAGAGAACTGGGTACATAAATGGGAGAAAACTTTAACCCCATCAATTAGAATATGTGTAGCTATCGAGTAGTTGACAGGTATACTTTAGAGGGCGGTTTATTTCTCGTTACCTCAATTTAATTTTTTAGTCTAATGACTGAGGTAAATGTTCTAGATTATAAGGAAGAGTCCTCACTTATTTTAAATACTTGCAATGTAAAAATTTCTTTATATTCAATTCATTGTATCATTATCAGTTAAATTTTTCAAATAATTAATAGAAATAAAATATCAAGGAGTATCCTGCAATTTATCATAAAAACTATCATTTAAATTTGAATAGATCATTGTTCTTATTTGGTGAGTATCTACTTGCTTTGTTGGAAAAGTGCTTAGTAATAAATCAGTGGAGAGCTGACTGTAATTATATTAGATTTTCATATGATTCAAATATTCCGTGTCTACATGAGAGCTATTTATCGCATACATCATGATCATTCAGAAGATCAGCACCTTAAAAATTTAGCCGTAATAACTCACTAATCACGGCTAATTTATGTATTATTAAACGTCTTTGGTTGGTCCTTTAATTCAGTCAGATGCGTCCATCTGCTTTTTTTAAACATTTAGGAGCTAACGAATGTAGAGAGATTCTTTCGGACCGAGAATAAGCCTTAAAGGAAACTGTTTGCACAGGAAATTTTGTCTTTATCCAAACTAGCTATAGGAATAAAAAATTAATTAAGTAGGGGTATTTTTCAAGGTAAGTCCAAAAGAAAAATCAGTATTATCCAGAATAGTAGTAACTTTACTTCAATTTCATGTTTGAAACCGTAGTCTTGTAATTTAATATTTGGGAAGTATAGCTCAGATGAAAGAGAGATTATGGGTTACGGTGTCGAAAATAGAGACGTCGAAAACAGAGAACCGTAAAACCTACTGACCTATCCTAACGACCCAAATGTAGTTGTCGAAATAGAGAGGGAAGTTACAGAGGGAACAGGGGCAGTCCCCAACTGACCCCTGACGTCATGCTACCACAGAGAATATTTGTTCATGTACAACTTACGGAAGATTTTTTTTGCGGTATGTTTGTCCCAAACCCATAAAAACCCCTTTTCAATTTAAGATTGATCTCAAATCAGTCCAAAAACAAAAGGCCTTTGTGCTCTTGAATTTTGGGTAACGTATCACGGGTGTGCAACCTGAGGTATCGAATCCTTTGTCGTTATCGTGATATCGGATGGTCTTAGGACTACAGACCAGAAAAGTCGAGATGAAAAGCACGCATTACCAGTTAAAACAGGTCGGTTAATTAAAAAAATTTTGCTGATAATGTCATCATTTAATTTAATCTTCCATAAAATTCTTTACATGTTTTTCTAAATATCAGTGTGCAACTTATACCATGAAAACGGATCAACTTGTTAAATCGTCAGGGTTATTTAAACCATAAATTTAAAAGATGGGTTTGGATACCTTCAGGTCATCAGGTTTAATGTTATTTGTTTTCAAAAACTTTATCACGGTTTAAGTTATTGTGTAGTTTACATGCTTTTAGTACTTCAAATTTTAAGGAAACGAAGGGCTTCAGTCCTAGTGTTAACTTGTTAAACTGACTTATTGAACAAATACAAAATTTAGCATCAGATTCTTTGAAGTAATCCACTGTCTGTAAATACTTCGGGTTCCAAACTTTACTTGTTCAAAAATGGTTTATTTAATTCATCATTCTTCAGTCTAGTAACAAAAGCTTTTGTGAAGTGTCTTAATAAGGAAGAGAAAAACCCCTTTTCTAAAACCAAAATGCAGTAATTTCCAAAGTTTACAAATGTGAAAATTAGCTCTAAGACCTAAACTTCAAATTCCAAATGAAAAGGGCACACTGGACCCTCCCAGGCAGCTGTTCAAATAATGTTTTCGCCCAGTCCCTTTAGAAAAGTTCTACCGGTTTTTAAACCTTCGTCAAGGAACAATCAAAAGCTTTGTATTTATATGGAAACATTTTGAAATCAAAGCCATGGAAAACTTCAGGTTAATGTTATAGTTCAACCTGTACACTTTAATCAGTTCTATTGTCAAAAACGTTCCTTCCCCGACTAGTTTTCTCTGAGTAGATTGACAATTGTATTAAGTGATATTTTTTAAATTATTGTTCTTCCCATAATTACTCATTATCGGGTAAGGGAAGGAGTAAGTGTGGTTTTTAAGCCACACGAGTAAATGTCTGAAAATTCATAGCAGCTGCTATGAGCAAAAACTGGAGGCGATTGCGTAGTGCTCTTACAATATGCCTTGAATTAAAAAGATGAAAATGACGAACAAATGTACAAAATCATAATTGAAAGTAAACTATGCTAAAGATTTAGATAAAATTAAACAATAACAGCTAGATCTGTAAATGTATTTTAAGTCATTATAGAATATATTTTAATACAAGTCAGATCGAATAATAATAAAAAGCTGCTAATTCAACATCTCATTATATCTTAATGCCTAATGTTATGTTTGTGGGTGTCTAGGAGTCTACTTAAAATGAAAAAAATTTAACTGTCGGTTAACTTTCCGGGAAGGATCCCCCCCCCCCACCCCCCCCCCCCCCCACCCCCCCCCCCCCCCACCCCCCCCCCCCCCCACCCCCCCCCCCCCCCACCCCCCCCCCCCCCCACCCCCCCCCCCCCCCACCCCCCCCCCCCCCCACCCCCCCCCCCCCCCACCCCCCCCCCCCCCCACCCCCCCCCCCCCCCACCCCCCCCCCCCCCCACCCCCCCCCCCCCCCACCCCCCCCCCCCCCCACCCCCCCCCCCCCCCACCCCCCCCCCCCCCCACCCCCCCCCCCCCCAACCCCCCCCCCCCCACACCCCCCCCCCCCCACACCCCCCCCCCCCACACCCACCCCCCCCCCCCCCCCCACCCACCCCTCCCCACCCCACCCCCCCCCCCCCCCACCCCCCCACCCCCCCCACCCACCCGCCCCCCACCCCCACCCCCCCCCCCCCCCGCCCCCCACCCCGACCCACCCACCAACCACCCCCCCCCACCACGCACCCCCCCCCCCCCCGCCCCCTCCCACCCCCCCCCACCCACTGCCACCGCCCCCCCAAGGGGCCCCAAAAAAAAAATTTTTTGGGGGTTTAATTCTTTGATATCCATGCTTTTGAAACAAAAAAGTTTCAAAGTCCCTTTTAAATTTTTAAAAAATTAAAAAAAAAATTCAAAAAAAAAAAACCCTTTTATTTTAAAGGGGAAGGTTGGGAAAAAAAAACCCCCCCCTTATGCCCCAAAAAAATTTGTGGGAATTAAAAAACCTGGAAACCGGCTTTGATTAAATATCCATTTAAAAAATTTTTGGCTTTTTAAAGCCCCCCCCCAAAAACAATAAATTTCTTTTATCAAAAAAGGGGATGGGAAATTTAAAAGTTTTTTTTAAACCCGCAATTTTTAATTTTTAAAAAAAAAAACTTAGGATTTTTAATGCCGAAGTCAAACCAAGCATATAAACATTAAGGATTAAATTTAATAAAAGAAATTAAAGGGTTTAAAATAATTTTTAAATAGTTTGGCTTAATTTATTTTTTCCCCGCCGGAGGCAAAAAAAACATGAGGCCGTCACAGGAAAAGAGCCCACCAAATTTCGCCAAAGGCAATTTTTGAAACCAAGTCTACTTCAAAGGCTGATAAGATGGAGAATTTCATACATTTAAAATTAGCAGGAACCCCCTTTCCCTAAAATTTCAAAGCGTATTTCGGGGGGGGGAAAAACGCGGGGCCCCGATTTTAGCCCCCCTTAATAAGTTTAAGAAAAACCCCCGCCGCCTAAATACTCTTGGCAATCAAAATTTTTCCTGGCTACCCCGGACCCGGCCTTTTTCTTAGTTTCCCAAAATTACTCCCTTCTCAATTCCCTGCCGGCCTAATGGGTACCCCTTAAGGCATGAAAAAAATTGGTTGAATTCAACCCCAACTAAATCATTCTTAAGGTTGGCCTATTTAAACCGCAAAAAAGGGTCAATTAAAATTTTTGACCACCCCGCATGCCGGGGATCTTTTTGAATTTTTTTTTAAAATATATAGACATTTCTTCTAAATTTTTGGGTTGTAATTTGTTTTTAAATTTATTTCGTATTTCAAATTTTAGCGTTACCTTGTTTAACGAAACCAAGAGAATAAAAAATTTTAGATTTGAAAATTTTTTAAAGGAACCCAATTTAAAACGCAACCGTTTAAAAAGTGATGGTTCTTTTTATGGGTATAAAAAGGTGCGTTGTCTGATGTGTCATTAAAAAAAGTAAATGTGCTTAAAATTAGTCCTTAAAGGGACATAATAAAAAAAAAACACAAAGGGAATTTTTAAATTTGGTTGGGGGGAGGGGGAAAATCCCCCCTTTTAAAAACTGAAAACTAAAAAAAGGTAAAAAGACCCTGTAAAAACTCCTTTTAGTTTTTTTTCCGAAAATCATTTTAAGAAACCTTTAAAAACTAATTTTGAAGGGGGAATCGAAAAAAGGGGGAAAACCGCAAAAAGGTTTTGTAAAATTCAATTGATAAAGTTTAATTTTCCCAGAAATTAAAAAAAAGGGTTGGGGAAAAAGGGGGGAAATGGGCCCCCCTTGTTTGAAAGAAAAAAAAAATTTTAGAGCCTATTAGTTTAAAAAAAATTTAAAAAAAAAAGGGAAAAAAACCATTCCCAAAAAGGATCCCCACTTTCCCCAATGGGGACAAAAAGGTGGTTTTTAAAATTTTCAGTATTTCGGGTTTTTAATTTAGAAAATTTAATAAACCCCTTTGGAAGGCCCCCCCCCCCCTTTTTTTGAAATAAGAACTTTTCAATCCCCCAAAAATTTGGGGTTTTTTTGGGGGTTTTTTTTAAAATTGGGGTTTTTTATTTTTTTCTTTCTTTTTTTTTTTAAAAATTTAAAATTGAGTTCTATTTTTGGAACCTATTGGGGGGGGAAATGGAAACATGTTTTTTTTTTTAACGGGAAAAACTTCTTAAAATAATTAAAAAAAGGGGGGTTTGTAAAAAATCTTCGAAAAAAAATAACCCCTTTCGGGGGCCTCCAATTTTGGTCGGGACCAAAACCAACGCCCAAAACGCAAAAGGGGGTTAAATTCCCCTTTTTTCTTTTTTTTCCTGTTTTTAACAAAAATGAAAAGGGTTTGCATTTTAAAAACCAACCTTCCCACTAATCTTAAATTTAAAGGGGAAAGTTAAAATTGAAGTGTTCAAGGGGAAAACTTTGTTATTTAAAATAGAGGAATTCTCCAAAATTTTTTTTTCCTTAAACCCCGGTTTACGCCCCTCCCATCCAACGTTTACAACTTTTTTTCCCAAACAATCCCGGGGTTTGGGTTTTTTAAAAGTTAAAAATACCACTGAAAAGGTGAAGGGGAATACATTTTTTTAAAATTTAAAAAATTTTGGGGTTTTAAGGGGGACCTAAACAAAAGTGGGCCTTTTTGTTCAAGATATTTGGTTTTTTTTCCAGATTTTTTAAAGGGAATAGACTGCGTGACTAGGTGGTTTTTGAAAAGAAAAAAAATTCCCCCAAAAGGGACCACAAGGGCCCGCTAAAACCGGGGAAAAAGAAGGGGGCCCCCAAACAAGCTAAAAAAAAAAATTAGGGATTTCTTTTTTTGAGAAAAATTTAAATAAAAAATTTGGGAAATTTTTTAAAGGGGCCGGAAAATTTCCATAAGTTTTTTTTTTTAAAACCCCCCCCAAAAAAACCCCAGGGCTAAAAAATTTTTACCTTTAAGACCTTTGAGTTAAATCCGGACTAGGGAATAAAAAAGAGTTGCATTCCCTTCCCCCGAATATTGCGAAACCTTTTTTTACCCGATGAAGGGAAAAGGGCCTCCCAAAGTTTTTAAACCTTTTGGGCAAATAAGGGACAACAGACATTTTTCAGATTTTATCCAAAGGTTTAAATTATTTTTGGGGTTTCTTTTTGAGGGGTTTTTAAAAAAAAATTCAAATAACCTTGGACCTCCAAAAAAAGGAAATTTTAAGTCAAGTCATATGAAAAAACTTCCCCAATTCTCCCTTACTTCCCCCCCAAATTTTTTTCCCCAAAAAAAAAAAAAATTTTTGATTCAAAAATTGACTCACAATAAGGCCGGAAAAATAAGGGGGGTATTAAAAAAGGAGATGGGAATCATAAGGCCTATTAATTAATCACCGCGCGCCAGAGACACTTTAATTTTTATAAGCAGCTGTGACAGTAGATTCATGAACATTATGGAGTTATTTTACTAAAATGTCCTGAAAGTGCGGTACTCAAGCAATGATAAAACAGTGGGTACCGAGGAATAAAGATTGTTATTATTAAAGATATTATTATTCAAGTGATTGAATTTTAGCTTTTATCAGTTCTTCGTTCGGGGCGGGCGAGATTAATTAGTGGTCTCGCGGGCCGGAGGCTAAAACGAACCCACATGCCGGAGGTTCCGTCACCTTTGCTGTACTGATCGGCCACCGTACATACGCACTAAGGATCTAATTTGGGCTATGCCGACCAGGTAGGCTACTTTAACATACCGCTGATGTGGTTTTAGCATGGACGTGAATTCATGTCATTTTACATTGACGGCGGCAGGAAGGTTCCGCCATTTTTCGCCTCCAAATCTCAAAGTCGTAACTTCTGGGCTATTTAATTAATAAAACGTTCGGCATGGGCCGATTTAAATGCCTAGTAAGTTTTCAAGTTTCCCAGAAAATTCCGCCGCGGCGTCACTAAATAGCCTCGTTTGGGCTAAATCAAACAGCTTTTCCGCCTGCCGCTTCCCGGGCCGGATCCGGCCCCTGCCTGGCTCCTGATGGATTAGCGGGCATTACTCGACTCGCCTTCTGCAAACTCCAGCTGTCCAGTGACACTAATAGCGGTAATAACCTTTCTTTAAGTGGCGATGAAGGAAAAGTTTCGTCTGTAATTCGAACGTGAAACTGAGAATCATTCTTAACGATTGGTTCATCATTTAAAATTCCAGCACTTGATATTGGGTCAATTTTAAATATTCTCGACCATCCCGCATAGGCGCGGAGCTGCAAATGCGAATCTTTTTTTTTGCAATATAGTCAGACAGTCTTCTTCTATGTCATTATTTTGGTATCGTAATTTGTTTTTTATAATTCCCACCGTTCGTACGTTTCAGAAGTCTTTGAGGCATTTAAAATCCTTCAGTTTAAGTCGAGGGGGCGAGCAATGAGAATACGAAAAACTTTGAGTATTTGAAAATGAAGGATTATGGTTCAACCAAATTCAAAACGAACAACTCGTTCTCGAAGTTAGTAGAATCCGTACATACTGTTTGTCGATGCAGGTCATGAAGCAAGGGCGTGCGCTTGTCTGATGTGTCCTAATTAATTATATAATGTCAATTGCTGCGTTCAAAGTACGTTCTATAAATGAGACCTATAAAAATACAAGTAAGGACCGCTACATCTTAGCGACCGACTTTTTTATAACTCATTGGCGCAGTACATGCGGCCACAAATCACGAGTCTCTTCATCCAAACATGCCATGTTCAAACATCTAATTGTGTAATTTTTGTGAAATATATGATCAGTGGTAAAAAACGTTGGCAGAAATTTTGCAGATTTATTTGCCCTATTGCTGTAAATTTTCAAATATTTGCGAGTTTTATTCTGTTTGCACCTGAACATTTTATAAGCTGTGTAATCTGGTTGAAAGATACATCGCATGGCGACGAGACAAAATACAATGTTCTTTCTCGCTCTGATTCCATCGAGCTTTCATAGAATTTCGCGTATTATAAGGTTTAGCTTTTTTTGGCGCATGTAAAAAAAAAATGTGCTCTTGGTTGTAGTTTCGCCTTCCGGCCCTCCAAATGATGGAAATACGGATTCCGTACACGTACCTTGCAGGCTACGTAATGGCAAATTTCAGAAAGTAGACGCTCATTACTTTGCGAATAAATCTCAGTAGCACTGATCAACCATAATCCAAAATACGACACTCGTGTGCTCTGGGCAACATCGCACCACAGATGTTTATTGGGCTACGCAAAGTGCATGTTGTTCGTCGGTAGGAGTCCTAGTGCAGTTTAATACACCTCAATGGTATGGTATGCAGGATGTTGTCCTATTATAAGGTAAATCTATGAAAGTACAATCTTGATAGTAAGCTGAGCGCCTACATCTTAGGAAGCCTTTTTCTAAGTCTCGTTTCCGTTCCTACGGGAGCCCAATCCAGAATCTTTCGTCTTGGCAAACAGCGCACGTTCGACGTCTAATTGGTTTATTACTTTTTGTAAATATAGAGCATGTTGCAAAAGTTTGCAAAGATTCTCATATTTCTTTGCTCTATTGCTGTAACTTCCTTAATTTCTTCTGAGTTATCTTCTGTTCGGCGTAACTGAACATTTGGAAGCTGAGTGATCCTGGTAAAACATCGTCTATGGCGACTTAACGGAATAACAGGATATTCTTCCCGCCTTTAATTCATAACGCTCAATGGAGTTCGCGGTAGTGAAATGATTACTTTCTTTGCGCAATGTAAAAAAATGATCTATTCAGGAGTGGTTTGCCTTCCTAACTGATTAAGATGTGCGGATCTAAACTATTCCGTACACCGTATCCACAGAGGCTACGTGAAATTACATGTCCGTACATTCAGGTAGAGATACGCCTAGTTGTATATATAGCTGTAGACATAATGTATGATTGTGCACGTACAAACGTTATTATGCAGAGACAGGCTCGCTGCTACTCGACTCATAAGCCTCACAGCAGTACTCAGATTGATCAAGTTATCGGGACGCAGTTTAGGAGTTTGTCATGAGTTAGGCTCGACAATATCTAGGCTATTGAGATTTATGAAAGATGATGTGTATCTACAACATTTAATTTGAATAACTGCGGGATCGAAAAAACGGGGACTTTAAACTAGCTTCGCCTCTATTCCACGTTTAACGTTAAACTGTTTTAGTGTTGCCCAAACTCGAAACGCTACCGTTAGGCCTAAGCCATTTAGAATACAAGAATGCGTGTGAAATGCTCACTCGAAAAAAATGGGTAAATAGAAAATTAATCTACCGATTTTCCCTCACTAACCTTTGTAGGCTATACTTGATGAATTTCTCTAGCGTCACCCCGAACCCACACCGGCTAGTCCATCTGCCGATATGTGTGCATGGTGGGCTTGCATAGTTTTTTAATAACTGCCGTCCTATCAGGACGCTTATAACAGATTGATAACGTACGTACCATGCCGTGCACTAGAGTACGGGTGAGAGAGTACGTACGCTTCGGTAGCTATGCAGAAGACATTCCACATATGTCTGCTTATAATTCCAGGTTATTTAAAGAAAATGTCCTGAAACAGGCATTAAGTTCGATTTCATTTTAGAAAATATGCATTTTTGCACGTTTTCAGAAAGACTTTTTATTTCTGAAATTTGCTTTTAACCTTGAAACCATTTTTAAGCTTCTGGAATGCACTAAGGTTCTTTTTATGGAAAAGGAATTTCCATGAAGGTAGAAATATAAAACACTGCTGAAACAATGAAAAGCCCCTCACCTTGCCTTATTTCAAAGGTCACTACGACGCTGCGCTGTAGGTTATTCCGAAATCCGTGTTACATTTAGGGAATAAAAGTCAATGGTGCCCATTCCCTACATCAATTCGACAGGATATGACGTCACGCATATGGGCTGAGAGACCCCGAGGCTAAGCGAGGGTCCCCTGCGAATATGCGTGACGTCATGAGCCTGTTCGAATCTGATGTAGAGAGCATTGGCAACCATGACTTTATTCCCATTCATAATACTTTTAATTTCGATACTTTTTAAAAGTTGAAAAGTTTTGCTTTTTTATACGTTTTCGCATTTGATCTGAATTATTCTCCCAAACTTACTACTTACTACTTACTTTGTGACGTCCCTCTTTTCGAATGTGATTTTTTGGAATCATTTTGAGCGAGGTCATTTGGAACGATTTCTCTGTTTTGAATCGGGAATGTACTCCGCCTTGACAGTTCCATAAACCTACATTTGGAGGACCTTTCTACGTGAGGATAATGTGGGTTTTTGCGATATTGGCGCACCGTGACGATTCAACACACTAACGTGCTGCTACGTTGTTGACAAATAATAACGTTAGGCCAACGTTTGTCCTACGCCTTAAACCTAGCTCCTAACTTAATCGTTACGACGGGCTGTTTTCGAACGGTGAATCAATTTCGCGAATTAACTCGTACGAAGTCTCCTTAACCGAGTGCCATTTTGCAAGCAATTCCGTCTTGCGATTTTGTGCTACAAAGAGACCTTTTCAAAATGTGATCTAAAACTGTTTACGATCTGTTCAACTGACAATATTGGATACTGTTTCGGATCAAAGTAAAACCAGCGTGCTTAGCCAGAACAGTTATCAGGGTGCTTAGGTCTCCAAGTTTAATTGCTTGACTTTTGCTGTGTAGTTAAAGTTAGACTTAAACGTTAGTGGTTGGGAAAATGTCATCACAGAGAGCTTGTTCTTTTACGAGTGGAACTTAACCAGTACAGATTTCTTACTGCGTTGAGCTTTGTCTTACAAAAAGAATTAGGATACTGCAATTTGGATAAGGTTGTTGATGTCAAGTACTTTGTCATTAGGCCTGGGCATATATAGGAGTAGCCCCCGGCCATCGTTTCTCATAGCTATATTCTATCTTCCGATTGAAAATCCCCTTTGATGATTTTGGAGCTATATTTCTTTGAAATATATGCACACAGAATACGTGGGGCAACGCTTATCTTTCTGGTCTGAAAGCTGAGTTTTTTTAATGTTAGTGATGTGGCTCATCACTCTTTTAACCACTGTAATTTATATTATACCCATCCCAAGATAAATGTCCTAATTACTGAGGTAAGAATGCTGTATACATTTCTTCTTATCGGCGATGTACCAACATCCAGCGGACGCACGATAGTTCGACACGCTTGTTAAGCTAACGTTAAGGCCTAGGCCTGTAAAACACCTTACTCCGCGTGAAATCCTTCTAATTTCTCGAAAAGGCCCCCCCCTGAAGTAAAATCGTTTGTAGCCTAGAAGGCTGATTATTTTTTTTGATGTGCAACTTGGCTGTCAACCAAAATATATTATGTATAATTTGGACAGTTTACTGAAAAAAAATTACAGTTTGAAGTCCCAGGCCTGACTGGCCTACCTAGCCTGTACAAAACGTTTATTGTAAGTGTAGTGTTATAGTCCTAAAGTCACTTAGAGCTGTGTTTTACAATCATGTTTGATCACAAAAGTTGCTCTCCATACACCCTATATCTCTACACTGGATTAGAAACATGGGTAACTGACCAATCACAAGCCATCATTTCTCTAAAAAGAGGATTAAAAAGTATTTATGAATTTTGTCTTCAAAATTACCTCCTTCAGAGCCGTGTATTTATACGGCTCTTGCCTCCTTTCAAAGATATTACAAGCATAGATTCCAAACTTAAAATTGCGCGCTGACCCCCAGGAGGCCAATATATCTGGGCGGAAGTGCTGATCACTGTTCGTGATCGTTTTGAAACAAACATGCAATGAATGTCTTACAAAAAGTATTATACTTGTTATTTCGGAATGCTGTTGACTGAAGAAGTACGACGCCTCAATAAATTCCACTTAAACAAGATAACTTAGTTCTTTAAACGAGGCCATTCCACTTGGGAACCGCGTATTTACACTTGATCATAGAAAGCACAATGACTGGTTTTGCAAGTTCATGGACATTGTTGGTCAGTTTTTTCTATGGTTTTCTCAAGTGACGTCACTTTTTATATTCGCGTTCAATTGCCTTACTACGAAAAGCACTAGCGCGTTTTGGGTTTCCAGAGCTCGCAGAACTGTGCGTCAAGTATTACCGGATAATACCAGAGAATGTATTCCTGCGGATAGACCGCGTTGTTAAAAGTGCACACACGTTAGGCTCTTTCCAGCAATGAAATTTTCTGTGACGCGTTCTTATTTTTGTACGCAGATCGTGGAATAGAATGCGCGCATGTCAATTACACTTCCGCCCCCCGATATATGCTTATCCTGATGAGTCACTGAGCGTGGTAACAGGTAGGTAATAGGAGTTTTGGAATATAGCTTATAATATCGTTGCCTCCTTCAGAATCACCGCCCCTCTATTGCTTTGCTCGCGGCCTTCACTTGATGATTTCATTTGATTGAGAATCTAATTTTGCATTTGTGGATTTTATTATGGGATGGACAAAATAGTGGTGGTGGAGTGAAGGGGGGAGCAGATTGAGAAGTTTGTCTGCATCTAATGACATGTAAACTTGAAAAGCTTGTCCTTTTCTTTAGGATAGGCTCCATACGTTCACTTAGACATTTCCTTATTTCATTAATGCCCAAATCAAAGTATTATGATCTCACTACAATGATTTCCTAAACCTTAGGGAGGTCATGACCACGTAATCCATGTATTCTAAAAACCTAAGTCTGATAGTGTCCCCTTATCCGCAGAGGTTTTGAAACTGAACTTTGTGTATGCGATTCTCTTAACATCTTTGTGGTAAAGAGTAATAAAGAGTTTCGCATGGAGCATTACGGTGGTGAACAGGAATGACAACTCCTTTGTGTGACCTTTCCCTTCAGTGCCTGGATGTACAGCTCGAAATGGTCTGTAACAGGGTGAAAATGGTCACGTCAAATGGGTTATCCCTGGGTTTTTTCGCCAGGATATTTAAATACAAAAAAACCTTGCGATCGCACTTCCTGGCACTGTATTAAGTATAATGCACAAGCAGTTTTGTGGTGCAGTTTAAGTGATTATCTTTTCAAAACATGAAAGGACTGCCAGTAACGTTTTTCACAATTTTACGCTTCCGTTATGGGGCATTTCCCCTCAGCTGTCACCTCTTCCCAGAGTTTTTCAGCTGACCATTGTGGTCCTTTTGAATTCGTTGTTGTTATCTGTTTCGTAAACACTCAACCAGGTATACACAGCAGGCTCATCTTCTGTAACAAGTAACTCTGAAAAAACAAAACAATATCTTGAACAAACTTAGGCCCTCACTTATGTTTATGTTCTCCACAAGTGAAAAGCAGCACACATCATGCATGAACTAGTAAGATTTAGCATTACAATTAAAGTGAATATTCATTGCCCTTACACCGTCCGATTCACTGCGTATTGGAATGAACTTTTCAGAATGATAACGCCCAATTCACATCTGTGATTGTATAGAATGTGTAAAAGACAAAAGCTTGTAGCTTGTTGGCAATGGTCCCGAGTAACGCTAGAGTGCCAAGGTGTTAATGATACAATAGAGTAATCTTGCAGAAGGTCACTCTGAGTTTGAAACTGAACGAAACCGGCTACCTCCTTTTGATATCGTTACTTGTCAAGTTTAACTTTCCAACATTTACAATTTTTTCAGATGGGTGATGGCAAAAGGGGACTATTCAGGTTGCTTCGATAACCTCGGCTTAACCATTATACTTACTTACTACTGCCTTGTTTTGGAACACAGGCAAAATTCTGAGAAAAATGGAGAAAGTTTGCATGACGTACGGTATCCTACTGGTTTGGGATGCGTTGGTCTCTGGTCCATGACCAAAATACTTGGTATGACCGCGCGAGCATAAAAGGTATGAGGTAGGGGTTGAGTGTTCATACGTATATTTTATGACGTAGAAATCCTCCTTAATTTCCTAGAGATCGAGTTAGATTTGGAAGTTTTTCCTGCTGAAAGTTGAAAGGTGACTACATGTGTCGCAATTTTTACAAAACCAATAGGCGTAGTCTCTACTCTAAGTTAGATTACCTCAACTTTTTCAAACTCTGAAAAACAAATAAAGAAAGAAAGAAAAACAAAAAAAACCCAACTTTATAAGGAGGGTAACAAGCCTGCAACAAACACGCATAATTTGTGAGAGTAATTGTAAAGTGGTCTGTAATTTCAAAAAAAAAATTTCAGCCTCGATGTTTTCATGACCTCAAAATGTCTTTTTCATGTGGAAACTGTATCTGTAATTAAGACGACTGTTTTAATTTACATCGGAAAAAATTTCTATCGAGATAGCCAGGTGTTCTAGTGTGCCGCACAGATTCTGATATCGTGGCGCTGTATTCCCTTATTAGTAGCGCGACACTGGTTCTTCTTTCCTTCTTACTTTAATTTCATCGTTGTGAACTTACAGATAGGCTAGCTCACTTTGTTTTGCTTTCTTGCAAAACTAAGGGTTTCCCCAATGTTTATAACCCCGCTCTACGTCCTACGCAGTTTATGGCCACTTTCTTTGCAATATTTCTGGCATGCCAGTGTTATTAAGCTTGTATTCATGGTATGGTGAAGTCTGCTGTTCATAATACCGTCCTTGGCGAAGGTGTTCCATCCATCGATCGATTTATCGATCGCCTGCGCCTGTATCAAAATTAACATTGTCTATATAAAACCTTCACCTATTCTTAACTCCAGCCAGGTACTAGCTGGATGTAAAGACACACATAGAAACGGATGGTTTTAATAGCGAGGATCTGCTTGTCCTGCTGGTGGTCTTCAACGTTTCTCAGTTTTTCTAATAAATGGGAGAGTGGGCCTTTTCCGCTCCCCTCCCAAATTTTTTCCAAATTCTAAACCCTTCCCATTTAGTTGTACTTAACCTTTTCAGTCACTTATTTGTCCCTTCAGAGGACACAATAATTGTTTTAAATGACTATAGGCCCGCGTTGCTGGGTACCTGAAACGTCATTGCAATCCACTGTCAAAAATGTTAGATACGTGCACGATATAATCTACACTACATAAAACCACCATCCCAGTTTTTAAAACGTTGCAAACGTTTTAAAACAAACTTTTTCCTGTTACAACGGGTATATAAACCGAGATATCTAACAAAACATTGATTTTATCTATCTTTGAGTATTCAGTTTTAACAAAGTTCGTCAAGCAGATATATTGTCATTTTCAGAATATGTAATAGGCCAACTGACTCAAAGAACAGAATCTGACGCACGGCAGGGTGTCAAATGTATTTTCTAAAGCTCTAAAAGATTCAAAATTTTAATATACAGTGAGCTTTTTCTGACTTTTTGATCAAGAAGCATGTGTTGTATCGGATCTTTTCTTCAGTCTAGAGTAAGGTCAGCCATGATAGACATTGATGTGGGGCTGGAGATTGAGAAGGTTGTTCATCTCAAGTTTGGTGCCTCTTCAGGTACTTGCTCCTAAGGGAGTAGACCCATTCAGGGCCGGATCGCAGGCATATGAGATGGGGATAATTCATGATGAAAGCTGATTCAGAAAAGTTTGCCATAATGGCAAACAGGGGGTAGCTAGGGATTAAAAGTTTTAGAGGGCCCTAGGTATCAAATGGGGGTCGCAATTGGATCGCCGTCCTTTTTCTTACAACATTTTTATTAGGACACGAGCAATTTTGGCTAACGAACAGCTGGGGGGGCCAGGCCCCCTAGCCCCCCCCCCCCCCGGAGCTACGCTCCTGATGCAAAGTTTTCATATTTGGCCAACATTTGGTTATACTTGCTTTTATGTAGTCCTGTTGGATTTCTTCTGCATCATGCCTTTTTGGACTTGGAGATTACAAACTCTGGTTCACAAAAAATTGCCTTTGGGGCCGAAAATAGGGGCGTACGCCCTTTTTGCCCCCTCCCTTGGATTCCGCCTGTCTTAGTGTAATTTTTTATTTTGACCTTCTTCGGACTTTTTAAAAAGGTATGAGCCATTTTGTCATTGCTTAATTACAACGGACCATATGATTTCCATTTTCTTTCTTGTAACGTCTTTTCTCTCCTTCGATTTTTCTAGGTATCCTATATGAAATGATTTACTGATGATCTGGTTTTGTACTCCTCTGTGCCTAGTCCATGAGCTCACGTAAGTTAGCATTTTTTAAAAATATCGTAAGTGTAGAAACGTTTTTAAACAAAGAAAGCAAATTTTAAAAATTTAAAACAGGTACAGCGACTAAGAATATTTTTGAGTTACCAACAGATAAGTCCATGGTGGTTTGCCTTTTTGATAAAATGGGAATATATCAATCACCCTTGATAACCATTTAATATTAAACAATGCCGTTGCCATGTAGATATTTCAAATCTCCTACGTTGATGTATTTTTGGTTGGCTTGATAAGGGCCAAGAGTAATGTCCCTTTGTTTCCCGACGCATTCCTCAACACTTGCAACAATAAAATCAGAGTGATTTGTTTGAATGAATCTTTTTTTTTTTTAACACTGTGGTTGTATTAAATAGAAATGTTGGTTTTAGCTTTTGAGCTAACATTTCAGTATTACGAAAGCCAGTGGATCTCACAAAGGAACGTTCTCAACCTCCCTGGAATTTGACATACTTCCTGTGGCCGATCTTCTTGCACTTTTCATGCTTATGTTAGTGTTCATTTACGGCTAACTTTGAGACCTTAATCATCCTATGTTTTGGACAGCCCGCCCACATATAGAATGGAAATCAATTATATGGTCTTCAATTAGTCCTTAAACCGATACCTTGACCTAGTTTCTACTGTGCTTTTCCACCTTAAAGACTGTTTTATACTCTTAATAACACTGCCAATGTAAGGGTTTTGGACTTCTTTCAAGCGGGGAGCTTAGGATTATAAGCGAAATTTTCCCACAGAATGCTACTATTTTTCCGAATATTTCATAAGTTTATTCCAAAATGGCAAAATAGTTGCGTATGCCTATGGCTCCAAAGTAGAATAAACACACACACACGTTAGGCGGAGTACGAACTCGCTCTGTAAGAAGCTAAAAGAGCTCCCGAGAACCCGATTTTACATCAAGGGGAGGGGGGGGGGGGAAGAAGGGGGCTAAAAAGTTATATGTCTGTAACTTGGAAACTGAGGAATATTGCCGCTGTAAAATTTAAATTATCCAATATGCAAGGCTATAGATATAATTTCAGACAAAGGGTGTCTTACATACGTGCGCAATTTTATTAAGGCTGGGTCGTTCAAGTGTGGGCGGCGCTGTGAGTCTTTATATTAAAGCTCACTATCAACAACTTAAAGCGACACTCGAAAATCTTTAATACTTGCGCCTAAAAATTTTAAAGAAACATCTTAAATAAAGATTATTGGGGCTATTTTTTTATTTCAAAGTATAACCCTAGAATGAAAAGCATTATTGACTCTGCCAGGTTGCAGTCCCCACAATTGATTACCTATAAACGTGAATGGACTATACATGGCTCCGTTAAAAGCCTTTATAGTTTTGTTATATTTTAACAGTAGGGATAAATACTGGAGTATAACAGGCCTCCATGGATGTGCACACTGGAGAAGTATTTACCAACGAGACTTATATAAATTTTCAGCAACATATTTCCCCAATTAAAAGGGAAATAGGCGCAAAGTAGTCGCCCCAACTTAATTTATTTCAAATTCATGTAATCTTGCAAAATCTCACTGTTATTTCCATTAAGAAGTGTCTTTCCATAGTTTCTGAATAAACATATTGAATATTCAAGTAACAAGTGTTAGTTTGCATGAATTTAACAAGTAAGAAAACAAAATATGGCACACGATTGGAGAGCCGTTCCTGAATTAGGATACCAGGTATTACTCTCCAAATTGGGGTGACTGCAATTTTCCCTTTATGTTTTCAATTTATGGGTCTCATTTAAAGGATGGGGAGACAATATCACGGCTCTGGACCCACCGCAACCACCTCACACCCCCACCTTTTTTATCACATCAAAAATGTTGATAAAAATGTGTGGGAGGTGAGTTGCGTTTGGTCCAGAGGCCGTTGATATCAGTCTCCCATCCCTTAAATTAGACCATCATTGACCATAAATGGAAATTGCAGTCACCCCAATTTGGATTAGTAGATACCCTGGTATCCTAATTCAGGAACGGCTCATATCAATCGTGTGTCAATATTTTTTGTTTCTTACTGTTAAATTCATAGCAAAATAACACTTTGTTTACCTTTAATATTCAATATGGTTTACATTCAGAAACATAATAAAACACCTCTAAGGGAAATACAGGAGATTTTGCAAGATTTACATGAATTTGAAAATAATAGTTGGGGCGGTACTTTGCTATTCCCTTTAATTGGGAATATGTTTCTTTTAAAAAAAAATTTTAAGTATAAGTCTCGTCTGTGTAATATTCTCCCGTGCACATCCATGTAGGCCTGTTTATACCCAGTATTTATCCCTACTGTTAAATATAACCAAACTATAAATGGCTTTAACGAGCATGTCTAGCCCATTTCACAGTTTATAGGTAATCAATTGTGGACTTGCCAACATGGCAGAGTCAATTATGCCCTTTTTCATTCTCGGGTTATAGTTGAAATAAAAATGCCAATAAATCTTCTTTTCAGATGTTTCTTTAAAATTTTTAGGCGCAAGTTTATTAAAGATTTTCGAGTGATCTGCTTTAAGTCTTTTGATAGTTGAGCTTTTAATCTCATAGACTTAGGCGAGCCCTATGAAGATCTTTAATAAATTGCGCCTGTATGTAAGACACTCTTTGTCTGAAATTATATCTATAGCCTGAATATTGTAATTAAATTACAGCGGCAATCTTCCTCAGTTTCAAGTTCAGTACATATAATTTTTTAGCCCCCTTCTTCCCCCCCCCCTCCCCTTGATGTTAAATCGGGTTCTCGGGGAGCTCTTTTAGCCTTCTTCTCAGAGCGAGTTCTACTCCGCCCTAACGTGTGTGTCTCTTTTATTTTTTTACTTTGGAGCATAGGCATACGAAAAAATATTTTGCCATTTTCGGTAAATTGATGAAATATTCGGAAAAAATAGTAAAGCATTCTGTGGGAAAATTTTCGCTTATCATCCTAAGGCTCCGCCTGCATGTTGAAGAGAAGTCGCCAAACCCTTACATTGCTTAGTGTTGAAGAGTAAACAGTCTTCTAAGTGGATAAAGCACAGTAGAAACTATGTCCGGAAGGTATCGGTTTGATACTAATTGAGAGACCATATATTGATTTCCATTCTATATGTCTGTCAAACATAGGATGATTAGGTTCTCGAAAGTTGAGGCCGGTAAATGAAGCACTTAAAGCATAAGCATGAAGTGGCAAGTACAGATCGCGGCACAGGAAGTATGTCATCATTCCTATGGAGGTTGAGAACGTTCCTTTGTGAGTACCACTGCTTTTCGAATACTGAAATATGTTTAGTCAAAGCTAAACCACATTTGCTATTATATTATACTCACACACAGGTTAAAAAAAAAAGATTCATTCAAAAAATCACTCTGATTTTATTGTTGGCAGTGTTGAGTAGATGGCCCTCGGGGAAAACAAAGGTGACATTTCTCTTTGGCCCCTTATCCGGTCAAACCAAAAATAGCATCACGTAGAGAATTTGAAAATGATGTACAGGCAACCGGTCATTGTTACATATTAAATTTGGGTATCAGTTGATTGATTATATTCGGCGCTTTTATCACAGAAGGCAAACACGCATGGACTTATCTGTTGGTACTCAAAATATTCTTGAGTCGCTGTAACCTGTGTTTTATATTTTTTAAAATTTGCTTTCTTTGTTTAACCGTTTCTATCACTTACGATATTTTTAAAAAATGCTCACCTTACGTGACTTCCTGACTAGGGCGACAGAGAGTACAACCAGATCATCAGTAAATCATTCATATAGGATCCCTGAGTAAATAGATAGGAGAAAGCCGTTAGAGAAGGCAAGAAGAAAATGGAAATACCATTTGTTAATTATCGAATGAACAAATGGCTTCAATACCTTTTTCAAAAGTCGTCGAAGAGTCAAAAATAAAAAAATTATCTAGCTTAAGACGAAGTGCCGGCTCGCAAGGGAGGGGCAAAAAGGGCGTACGCCCGGCCTATTTTCGGGCAAAAGCAATTTTTGTAACCAGATTTTTCGGATCTCCTAAGTCCATAAAAGGCGATGATCAGTAAGAATCGCTAACAGAATACATAAAAGCAAGTATAACCAAGATGTTGGCAACTATGAAAACTTTGCATGCAGGCGCGTAGCTACGGGGTGGGGGGGGGGCTAGGGGCTGGTCCGCCCCAGATGTTCGTTAGGCCCTAAAATTGCTTGTGTCCTAATAAACTGTGTAAAATAAAGACGGCGATCAATGGCACGACCCCCATTTGATACCTAGGCCCCCTAAAACTTTAATCTCTACTCGCCGCCTGTTTTGGCATCTGCAAACTTTTCTAATCAGGCTTTCATGCATGTTACCCCCCTTCTCATATTCCTGGATCCGGCCTGATGTCTACTCCCTTAGAGCAAGGTACACCTGAAGGAGGCACCAAACTTTGAGATGAACAACCTCTCAATCTCCAGACCTCACATCATATGTCTACATGGCTGACCTTCTCTAGACTGGCAGAAAATATCAATAGCAACACATGATCTTGATCAAAAGTCAAAAGCTTCATCTGTATATTACAATTTTGAATCTTTTAAAGATCTTTAGAAAATACATTTGACACCTGCTCGTGGCGTCATGATTCTGTCTTTGAGTCAGTTTGCTTAAAGGATACAATATTTTCTGAAATGACAATATATCTGCTTGACGGAACTTTGTTAAAACTGATACTCAAGAGATAAAACTCAATGTTTTTAGATATCTCCGTATACTACCTCGTTGTAACAGAAACAGTTTAAGAACGTTTTCAAGCGTTTTAAAACTGTGGATGGTGTTCTGTAGATTATTAATCGTGTTCCGTATCTAACATTTGAATTGATTGCAATGCGTTTTCAGTACGCGCGCAGACACGGGCCGATAGTCATCTTAAATCATTATTGGGTCCTCTGGAAGGGTAGGCAATAAGTGCTGAAAAGGTTAAGTTATCAACGAAATGGGAAGGTTTTTAGAAATTTGGAAAAATTTGGAGGGGAGCGAAAATGGTCCCCCATTTATTAGAAAGACTGAGAAACGGTAAGACCACCACAGGACATGTATTTTTATTTTACAAGCAAGGCCTCGCTATGAAAACCATCCTGTTTCTTATGTTGTCTTACATCCAGCTAGTTACCTGGCTGGATTTAAGACACACCTATAACATTCTATTTTGATGGTCGCTCGATCGATAAATCGATCGATGGATGAACTTCGCAAGGATTACGGTATTATGATAGCAGACTTCCACTACATGAACTACAGCTTAATAACACTGGCGCCAGAATATTGCAAGAAAGTAGGCCATAAACTGGCGTATGAAGTAGTAGGCTGGGGTATAACATTGGGAGAACCCTTAGTTCTGCAGAAAGCAAAACAATGTGAGCTAGCCTATGTAAGTCTCAAATGATGAAATTTTAAAATTAAAAGGGAAAAGAATCCAGTTCGGTCGCTACTAATAAGGCATACAGCGCCAAAGGCGATGATCCGCAATACTGCGGCTAACATAGAACACTTTGTCTATCTCGATAGAAATTTCAACGGGGGGGGGGGGATGTAAATTAAACCAGTAGTCTTAATTAGCGATAAAGTTTCCACATGAAAGACATTTTGAGGTCATGCAAAATCGAAGGCGAAATTTTTTTTGAAATTAGACACACTTTTACAATTACTCTCACAAATGATGCGTGTTTTGCTCTGCTGCTTGTTGACTCCCTCTTGATAAAGAATTGGGTTTTTTTTGTTTATTCTTTCTTCTTTATTTTTTTTAAGAGTTTGAAAAGTTGATGTAATCTACTTAGAGTAGGAAAGAGATATGCCTATTGTTTTTGTAAATTGCGACACACATGTATTTCAGCGTGCTTTCACTCTCAGCAGGAAAACTTCAATCTAATGATCTCTAGAAATTAAGGAAGATTTTCTACGTTCATAAATATACGTATGAAACGACTCAATCACCGACCTCAATAGCCTTTCTGCTCGCGGGTCATACCACTTATTTTGGTCATGGGACGGGCAGAGGACCTAACGCATCTCCAAACGCAGCTAGATACCGACGTCATGCAACTTTCTCCAATTTTTCTCCGCATTTTTGCCTGGCTGTCCGACAAGGCATAGTAAATTCATAATGGTATTTGGGGGGGAGTGTTGTTTTATAGCCGAGTTATCGAAGCAACCGAATAGTCCCTTTTCCACTCACCCATCTTGAATGTAATGGTTGGAAAGTTAAAACTTGCAAGTAACGATATCAACAGGAGGGTAGCCGTTTCGTTCAGTTCAAACTCAGAGTGAACTTCTGCCCAAGTATTACTTCTCATTGTATTCATTAACACCTTGGCTCTAGCGTTACTCGTTGAAAACGCATGCCGAACAAGCTACAAGCTTTTGTCCTTTACACCTTCTAATTACAGATACAGACTGTGAATTGGGGCGTTCATCATTCTGAAAAGGTCAATACAATACGCACGTTGATTGGTCGGTGTAAGGGCAATACTATTCATTTAATGTAATGCTAATCTAGCTAGTAAGCATGGCTGTGTGTAGGCTTGCTCAAACTTGTGAGACGCATAACTATAAGTAGGCCTAAGTTTGTTCAAGATATTTGTGTTTGTTTTTCTCAGAGTCTTGATCAGAAGTATGAGACGGCTGTGTACTACCTGTGTTAGTGTTTACGAAACAGGCTAACAAACGAATTAAAAGTACCACAATGGTCCAGCTGAAAACCTGGGGAGACGAGGTGACAGATGATGGGGGAAATTGCCGCACTATAACGGAAGGCGTAAATTGTGAAAACGTTTAGCTGGGGCTATTCCTTCTGTTTTTGAAGACAATGCCCCTACACTGCATCATCCCTAGCAAACTGCTTGCTGGGCATTTATCTTAATTACCAAGTGTCGCATGAATATTGCTTATCGCAAGGTTTTTTTTATTTAAATATCCCTGGTCGAAACCGCCAGGGCTACACCCATGCCTTGACCATTTCACTGCCGTTAGATGACCAATTTCGACTGTACAATCCAGGCCTGAAGGGGCAAGGTCGACACAATGAGTTGTCCATTCCTGTTCACAACGCGTATGGCTTGCCATTGCGAAAACTTCTTTATTACTCTTTACCACAGATGTTAGAGATCGGCATACCAAAGTTTAGTTCAAACCTCTCGGCGGAATAGGAGCATATCAGACTTAGGTTTTACGAATAGCTTTTATCGTGGTCATGACGCTCGAGACTCTAAGGTTTAGGATTCATTTTAGTGAGGTATTCATAATACTTGATTTGGGCATTAAATGAAATAATGAAATGTCAAGTGAATCGCTATGGAGGGGCCGATCCTAAAGAAAGAGGACAAGTCTTTTCAGTTGTGTGGTGTAAGTTCACAAGTCATAGATGCAACAAACTTCTCAATCTGCTCCTCCCTTCACTTCCACCACCACTATTTTTCTCGCCATAAACGGTCCACATATGCAAATTTAAATTCTCAATCAAATGACTATCATCAAGTTGAAGCCGAGCCACAATAGACGGCGGTGTTTCTGAAGGAGTCAAAAGATATTATAAGGCATGAGATTCCAAACTCGCTATAGCCTAGCACGTTACCTCAGTGACTCTATAGAAAACATGGATATCGATTATCGGGGCGGAAGTGTAAATTTGACATGCGCGCCATTCTATTCCACGATCTGCGTACAAAAAAAGGAAAACGCGTCACAGAAAATTCATTGTTGAAGGCTTAACGTGTGTGGGGCACTTGTGTTAGCAACGCGTTATATACGCGCTATAATACACTTTCTCTGTGTTATTATCCGGAATACTTGACGCACGAGTTCTGGCGAGCTCTGGAAACAAACGCGCTATGGCTTTTAGGCGTTGTAAGCAATTGAACGCGCATATAAAAGTGGCGTCACTTTGAAGAAACCATAGAAACTGACCAATTGAATGTCCATGAACTTGGCAATAACCAGTCCCATTGTGCGGTATCATGATCAAGTGTAAATACGTGGATGCCTCGTTAAAGAAATAAGTTATTCTTGTTTAAGTGAATTTAGTTGAGGCGTCGTAGCTTCTTCAGTTCGAACAGTCATTCGCGAGAATAACAAGTATCTAATCGTTTGGTGACGACATTCATTTGCCTGTTTGTTTTCAAACGACTGAACAGTTATCAGCACGTTCGCCGTCCCTATATTGGCCTCCGAATGGGGAGTCAGCGCGCCATTTTAAGTTTGAATCTATGCTTTATAATCTTTGAAAATGAGGGCATAGCGTATAAATCACGGCTCTGAAGGGGGAAAGGGTATTTTGTAAGACAGAATTCATAAATACTTTTGAGATGCGGGCTTGTGATTGGTACAGTTACCCATGTTCTAATCCGCATGTGTTAGAGAAGAGGGAGAAAAGGAGACATAGGGTGTATGAGATCAACTTTTGATCAACATGTATTGTAACACAGCTCTAGTGACTTAGACTCTTAACACTACCTACATCAACCTGTTTGTACAGGCTAGGTAGGTCGTAGCCTGGGACTATCAACTGTAAGTTTTTTTCAGTAACTGTCCGCAATTATAAATAATAGTATTTTGGTTGCAGGCATGTTGTCACATCCTAAACAAATAATCATGCTTCTAGATCCGAAACGATATTTCAGGCCTTTTTGCAGAGAAATTGAGGTGATTTCACGCTGATTAAGGTGTTTTACAGGCCTAGGCTCTAACGTTAGCTTAAAAGCGTGTCAAACTATCGTGCGTCCGCTTGATTTGGTACATCGCCGATACAGAAAAGTTATAGCAGGGCATTTCTTTACCTCAGTAATAGACCTTTATCTGGGATGGGTAATAAATATATATGAACAGTTGTAAAATGGTGGATGAGGCGACTCACTAACCTTAAAACTCATCTTTCATATTCCAGTAAAGTAGGCTTGGCCCTAGCGTATTCTGTTGGCACTATATTTCAAAGGAAATTATAGCTTGCGGCCAAATCATCCAGGGATTTTCAATCGAAGAATAGGAATATATTCTATGGAAACGGTGGCCGGGGGCTACTGTCGGCTATTTATGGTTCCCATGCGTGCCCCTATGACTAAAGTACTGCATCACCAAACCTTATCCAAATTGCAGTATCCTACATTCTTTTTGTAAGAAAAGCTCAACGTCAGTAAAGATCTGTCTGGTTTGAAGTTACCACTCGTAAAGAACAGTCTCTCTGTGATGACATTTCCAACCACTAACGTTAAGTCTAACGTTAGACTTACAGCACAAGTCAAGGCAATTAACTTGAGCCCGTCCTATCACATGATAACGTGTTCTGGGCTAGCACGCTGTTTTACTTTGATCCGAAACAGTATCAATATTGGTCAGTGCACATGTAAAGGCAGTTTTAGATCACGTATTTGAGAAAATCTCCTTTGTATGCACAAAATCGCAAGACGGATTTGCTTGTCTAAATGGCACTCGGTAAGGAGACTTCGTACTAGTCCAATTTCGAACTGATTCACGTTCATAAAACAGCGAACGATAATTAGTAGGCCTAGGTTAAGGCTATGACAAACGTTGGCCTAACGTTATTTATTTTCAACAACGTAAGGCAGCACTTTAGTGTGTTGAAGCGTCACGGTGAGCATATCGCCAAAAACCACGATATACTCCACGCCTATTTTTGTTTATTTGTGTTTTTTTTTTAAAAAGCCACGTGTAATTCCTCAATGTAGTTTTAATTGAACTGTCAAGGCGGAAGTACAGTTCCAGTTCAAACAGATAATCGTTTCAATATGACCTCGCTCAAAATATTCCAAACATCCCATTCGAAAAGAGACAGTCACAAGTAAGTAGTAAGTATAAGTTTGGGAGAATAATTCATGATCAATGGAAACGTAAACAGGGCAAACTTTTCCACTTTTAACGTATCGAATTAAAGTATTTATGAATTTGAATAAATCATGGTTGCCCTATTGTCTCTACTATCAGATTCGAACAGTCTATGACGTCGCTCATATAGGCAGAGACATCGCTCGCCTTCGCCTCGGGTCCTCGGGGGGCCCATATGCGTGACGTCATAGCCTGTTCGATCTGATGTAGAGATATGGGCACCATTGACTTTATTCCCTAAATGTAACACGGTATTTCGGAATCACCTACATCGCAGGCGTCGTGACACTTATGAAATAAGGTCAAGTGAGGGGTTTTCATTGTTTCAGCATGTTTTATATTCTACTCATTCATGGAAATCTCCTTTTCATAAAAAGACCTTAGTGGGTCATTCCAGGAAAGACTTTATAAAATGGTTTCAAAGGTTAAAGAAATTTCAGAAATTAAAGAAGTCTTTCTGAAAACGTGCAAAAATGAAATATTTCTAAAATAATCGAACTTAATGCCTTGTTTTTCAGGACATTTCTTTAAATACATTAGATTTAAGGTCAGACATATGTGGAGATGTCTTCTGCATAGCTACCGAAGGCGTACGTCTCTTTGCTCCCGACGTATCCTCTAGTGGCCCGCAATGTTACTACGTATAGTCCTCTGTTTATAGGCGTACTAGTATAACTGCCGCAGTTATTAACTATGGCAGCCCACATGCACACATATCGTGCAGACTTGCCTAGCCGGTGTGGGTCGGGTGACGCTAGAGAACTGCATCAAGTATAGAGGCCTACAAGGTTAGTGAAGAAAATCGTAGATTATTTTTCTTTAGCCATTTTTCGAGTGATCATTTTCACACGCTATTTCTTGTATTGCTAAACTGGTAGGCTAACGTTTTTTTTTTTTTAAATTATTTTTTTTTTTTACTTAATTTTTGTAGGTTTTTAGTAGCGTTTCGAGTTGGGCAACACTAACCAGTTACATTTACTGTTGGAATTAGGGCGAAGCTAGTTTAAGTTCCCCGTTTTCTCGACTCGCCGTTATCAATTATGTGTATATACATCATCATCTTTCATAAATCTCATAGACCTAGATATTGTGAGCCTAACTCGATACAACCTCACTAAACTGCGTGCGATAACGTGATCAATCTGAGTACTGCTGTGAGGGCTTATGAGTCGCGTAGGCACTATCTGTCTCTGCATATAACGTTTTGTACTTGCGACACTCATACAATTATGTCTACAGATATATACCCTATGCGGTATCTCGTATCCTACATGTACTAGCATGTAATTTTTACGTAGCCCTGTGGGCTACGTGTACGGAATCTGTATTTCAGATCCGCCATCTTAATCATTTTTGGAAGGCAAACTACTCCTAATAGATCATTTTTTTTAGCATGCGCTAAAAGAAAGTAATCCATTTCACTACGCGAACCCATTGACTTATGAATTAAAGGCGGATAGATCCTGTATTCCGTTAAGTCGCCATAGACGTATGTTTTATACTCAAGGATCTACTCAGGCTCCAAATGTTCAGGTGCGAAGCATAATATAACTCTATAGAAATTTAAGGAATGTTACAGGCATAAGAGCAAAGAAATATGAGAAGTCTTTGCAACTTCGCATTGGCTCATATAATTTTACAAAAGTAATCACAATTAGGACGTCGACCGTGGCTTGTTTGGACGAAAGATATTCATGATTGGGCTCCCTTATGGACCGACAACGATACTTAGAACTTGGCTTCCTATAGGGTAGTGGTTCACTTACTATCAAATTGTACTTTCATAGGATCTGACCTTACTAGGCACATCCTGCTACTTAAAAAACCATTGAGGTGTATTAAATGACTAGCCCTATCGAACAAATGCCTTGCGTAGTCGCCCTTAACCCGTCGTGGTGATGTGGCCCTAGAGCAGTGTCCGTATTTTGGATATGTTGATCATATGCTAGCTGGCAGATTTATTCAGCAAAGTAATGAGGTCTACTTTCTGAATTTTCATTACGTACCCTAGTCAAGTCATACGTGTACGATCGTATTTCCATCATTTGGGAAGGGCGAACTACAACCCACGTAGACTATTTTTTTTTTACATTGCTCAAAAAAAGTAAACCTTATAATACGGAAACTCTATGAAGCGGATGATTCTTAGAGCGGAGAACATTGTATTTTGTTCTCGTCGGCCATGGTGTTATTTCACCAAGATTACACAGGCTTCTAAATGTTCATGTGCAAACAAATAAAACTCGCGATTTTTTTTTATTTGAATTTTATTTTGGAAATTTACAGCAATAAGGGCAAATAAAATCTGAAAATTTCTGCAACGTTTTTTGCACTGATCATATATTTCACAAATATTATCACAATTATATGTTGAACATGTCTGTTGGAGAAGAGACTCGGGATTTTGGCCCGCATGCACTGGCCACTGGGTTATAAAAATGTCCACGTACGTAGATGTTGGGGCTTACTTGTATTTTTATAGGTCTACCTTTATAGCACGTACGTTTGTATACGCAGGCGCATTGACATATATAATTGACAAAAAAACTAGACACATCTACAAGGGCGCACTCTTGTTCATGACCTGGCATAAAGCAAAGTTGTACGGATCTACTTTCGTAGACGAGTTGTTCGTTTTGAGATTTTGGTTGACCTAATCCTTCATTTTCAAATCTCAAAGTTTTTCGTATTCTCATTGTCGCCCCTCGACTTAAACTGAAAGGATTTTAATGCTCAAATGACTTCTGAAAACGTACGAACGGTGGGAAGGCTATAAAAACTTAATTACATGATACCAAAATAATGCATAGCAAAGACTGTCTGATATTCTTGAAAAAAAAATATTCGATTTTCGCTCCGCCATGCGGGATGGTCTGATATTTTTAAATTGACGCCACTCTCAAGTGGGAATTTAAATGATGACGTGGCGAAATCGTTAAGAAGTGATTCCTGTCACGTCGCGAATCAGACGAAATTTTTGTTTTCAAAGAGACCTTAAGAAAGGTATTACCAGCTTATTAGTGTCACTGACAGCTGGATTTGCATGAGGCGAGTCTAGTATCGCTAATTCCAGCAGGCAGGCCGGGATCCGGCCGGGAAGCTGGCAGCGGAAGGCTGTTTGATTTAGGCAACGAGGTATTTAGACGTGGGGCGGGGCGATTTTCGTCGGGAAGCTTGAAACTTACTAGGTGTCTATTTAAATCGGCATGGCAGCGACGTTTTATAAATGAGCCAGTAAGTTACGACTTTGAGATTTGGAGGGAAAATTGTGGACCTTCCTGCGCGCCGTCAATGTAAAATGAATGAATTCACGTCATCGTTAAAACACAGTCGCGGTATGTGTAAGTAGACCTACTGGGGTGGCACTAGCACTTAGATCATTAGGTATGTACAGGTGCTCGATATATCATTACAGGCTAAGGTGAGGAACCTCCGTCATGTGGGTTCGTTTAGCCTCCGCCCCGAGACCACTAATTCATGCTGGCCCGCGAAGCAACTGTTTTTAAAAGTAAATTCTTCACTTGAATAATAATTCATTAATAATAATAATCTTTAAGTCGCTCGGTACCCACTGTTTTATCATTCTTAGCTACTCGCACTTTGCAGACATTTTACGTAACAATGAACTCGCAAAGTTCATGAACGCTGCTTGTCATGAGCTTGCTGTATTAAAATTAAAATGTCTCTGGCGCGCGTTAATTAATATGCCTATGTTCCATCTCCTTTCTCCCGATTGAAAAAGTCAGCTCCCACGACCTCTTTGTCTCGGAGACGATACGTCGGATTTGCCATGCAATTCAAATTTTCTATTGAATATTTACAAATCCCCATCATGCCTTAGTGTCTGCGTAGGCGCTCTCATTGGCTGGCGTATGTGTCTCTAGTTCTAGCACAGTGAGCGTGGCAAAAGTCTAGTCCGTTTCCTGGCGAGTTCGCCCTCATTTACCTTTTGTCCTTCGCTACTTGCGTTTCATTCCGAAATACCGTAGTGACCTCAGCTTCGGATGAATAACGATTGGTGGTCGCGAAATGTGAAATTGTAAACCATCCGACTCTGAAAATTACCCCTTGCTGTCTCTCGAACGGGAACACCTTGATCAGTTCAGAATTGAATTAAAGAGATCTACTTTAATCATTTCTTCTTAACTGCTTGAGGCACTTGTTAATTTCGTATTTTGTTTGGCAAAATCCCTGGCTAGTATTAAAAAAGCTTTAGGAAGGAATTTCGTACTTGTCATGAGGCCATCTCAGGATATGGGCATAGGTGCAAATGAGGCTACTTCCAACATACGGTTTTATTTGGAGGGGGGGGGGGTATTCTAAGAGAAACTGGCAACCTGATGGTGTGCTAACAGTTCATGCGTGGGGACGTATGGTCGGGGCCTGAAGGATGCTCCCATGAGGCGAGGTAATGGAATTTCTGAGATAACTTAAATATTGGGAACATAAGAATGTCCTATCTTACAACGTACGGGTTCTTCTTATAACAATGGTTCGTTCAGAAGCCAAATTTTTTGGGGAAATTTTCGCTTAAAAAGGTAAAAATAAGGGTCAAAAAGGCCCCCTAGGGCCAGGGGGCCGGGGGACCCCGGAAGCCCAAAATTTAAATTTTGGGGAATTGGTTTATTAGGGGGCTGGCCGAATTTTGGGGGAAATAATTCCTTCGGATTACGCCCCCCCTTTCCGGATATCGGCCGGATGATAAAATTTTATGAATAAAGCAAGGGGCCAAGTTTGGGAAGGGGGGGGGGCGTAATCTTTTAAAAAAGACAAAACTCCGCCCCCAAAAGGCATCTTTTAAAAATTTTTTTTTTTTCTTTCCCCCGGACACCCTTTTTAAAAATTTCGGATTTTTTCCCTCGGGAAAATAATCCCTTTCCCCCCAAATACTTAAAATTTTAAAGGTTTTAAATTTTCTTTAATTCTTGGAAACTAATTCCCTTGGATCCGATTTATCTTTGGAAGGATTGGGTATATCCTATTTTTTTGGGGTTATTTTAAAAATTTATCCAAAATTTTGGGACAAGAAGGGCAAAAACTGGAAAAAAAACACAAAACGATGGCGGGCAAAGGCATGTGGAAGGAAGAAAAGTACGGAAATTTGGTGATTATCTTCACTGGGTTTTGTATCAACAATAGGTTCTCAAAAAAAACAAATCTTTATTTTTGCAAACCTTACCAAATTTTTTTTAAACCCAAATGAAGGAATTTAAATTAAAAAGGGAAAAGGGGAAAATCTTCGGGGGGGTTTTCGAGTGCGTCCAAATGCTTTTCATTTCAATTCTTGTCCCTTTTGAAAAAATAACTTAACAACAAAAAGGGGAACGGAAATAGAATTTGGGTTTTGAAAAAGCCCAAGTTGATAATTTTCTTGGTTTAAAACCGGTTTTTAAAATTTTTTTGGGTTTAAAATTCTTGCCTTACACACTGTTACACAAATAGGGAAAACAGTTTCATTTGTTTTTAAAGGGGGTTTTTCTTAACTTCCAAACAGGGGTTTTTCTTCAAGGTTAACAAGATTTTCATTTTTTCTAGTTTCCTTTGGAAAAAACTTTCCCAAAATTTTTTAAAAAAAATTTGTTGTTTTCGAAAATTTTCCCCGAACGTCGGGGAATTCCCCCCCTTTAGTGCTTCTTTAAAAGAACCAAATCTTGCAATTTCCGTCAATTCCTTCTTTATTTTTTGGAAATAAAAAACCCTTTTTAAAATCTTAAATTTGAAAAAAATGGAATTTTTGGTTGAAATTTTTTGCACGGGGGTTTTGCAAAAAACTGGGGGCCCCAAAAATTTTTATCCCTTTTTATTTTTCGCAAATTTAGGAAAAAAAAATTTAAAAAATTTGGCTGTCTTTTCCAAATGGAAGAATAAAATCTTGCGGGGTTTTTAGTTCAAGGAATTTTTTGCTTTCAAGTTTGGCTAGTTGGCTATTTCCGGGAATAAAACCCCCAACTACACCAAATGGGGGAAACATTAGTGTTTTGTCTTGAATCCAGCAAAATAAATTGGAATTCGGTTGCTTAAAATGCATACTTTAAAAATTTTTTTTGCGTGGGTAGAAAACTCAATTTACATTGTACAAGCAAGGAAAAATTTCTCATTAAAAAGATCGACTTTAAATTTTAATTTAAGAAATTCGGGAATTTTCTTCCCCCTTGTACAAAGGAATCTTGCAATTTTTATTTTTTTGGGTTACCAGGACCTTTGAAAATATTCCGCTTGAAAAGTAAACACAAAGTAAAAATTTTGGACCCTGATTTTTTATTTTTTAAATCCCCGTAAACCATGCCATTTCATTTCGAATTTTTTTAAATTCTGGGAAATTTTAAAATTCATGTTATTTTTCTGTTTTTAGGGGGCCCAAACTATTTTTAACACCTGTTAGGTTGGGGGCCTTTCCCCTTGAAAATTTTTGGAAAATTGGTCCAACGGAAAAGGCCCCTTTGTTTAATTTTAATTTTAGGTAGTAAAGTTTATAAAAAAAAATTGGCATACCCCCTTTAATTTTTAAAGGTTCCTTCATGACGGGGCCCAAATATGACCTTTAAAAATTTGGGTTTTATTCAAGTTTATGGTATTGGGCCATCAATTAAAACCCCATGGAAACAAAATTTAATAATTCCTTAAAAACGGCGTAATAAAAAATTTATTAAATGGTCAACAAATAACCTATTTAATCCAAGGAATTTTGGTACTTCCTTATTTAATATTTTTTTTCAGTGGTGAAAAAAAATAGGGAATATTTTTTTCCAAAAGGGGATTGGTAAATTATTACCCCATTTGGTTTAAGGGTTCTCATTTTTCCCGGTTCATCAACTTAAAAATTAAACACATAAAAATCAACCCGGGACCTTTTTAGGGAAAATTTTCAATGAAAGAAGTTTTGTAAAATCCCCCCTTTAAAATTTTTTTTTATGGTCCAATTTCATTTCCAAAAGATAAAGTTGGTTTGATTTTTCTTAAACAACATGGAGAAACAAAAGGGAAAACAAGTATTGGTTTCCAGTAGCCAAAAATTTTTAAAAGGAAAATTTTCCTAATAGAAAGTATCCTATTACAATTTGATGGCTTCAATCCATCCAATTAGTTTTTCCCCCTTTCGGTTGATAGATTTTTGTTTTTAAATAAAATTCAAGAAAGGTTACTGAACAGTTACTTGTTTTATAACCCATTGGCATTAAGGTGGGCCCACGGCGCTTGGGAATTTGGCAAGAGTCTTCCCTCTAAAATCCTGCCCTTAACCTTTTTTGGATCCTTTAAATTTAACGATACATTTAAAAGCTTTTAGTTTATAATAAGGTAAGGTTTGGTTATGAATAAATCGAATTGTTCAAATATGGGATTAACCCCTTCTTATCTTAAATGCATTGTGTAAGTTAAAATTTCCGATGCACACGGTAATGTTGAATATCAACGTTTATTTTTTTTTGTTCTGAGATATTTTGCCCACCCTTTTAAAAACTTTTGGGGGGGAAAAATTTCCCTTTGAAGCTTTTATATTTTTATTATTGGAAAGTTATCACTTTTTTAACCATCAAGAAAAGAACCCTCCATAAAGGGTTTTTTTTTAAGATTTTTTTTAAAATTAAACCTTGCAAACTTTGGGGGGTGGGGGAGTCTTTTTGGCGGCCCTAATCCATGGGCTGAATTTTGGGAATCATTCATATTTATTATAGAAAAAAATGTTTTTCCCCAAAAGGGGTGCCCCCCCGCCCGGGGGAAATTTTGGGGAAAAAAAACCCCTTTGGCCCCTTTGAAATAAATTTTCCCTTTTAAAAAGAGATTTTGGTTTTCTCCGGGGGAATTAATTTGGGTGGTAAGGGGAAACCCTAAGGTAACTTGCAAGGGATGGAACTTTTCTTAAAGGATTGGTCTTTAAACCTTCCAACGGCTGTCTTTTGAACGAAAACTTTTAGGGAAACAAAATTTTTAGTATGGTAAATTTTGGTAGAATATATCAATTGTTCAGGTACCCTGAACCTTTTAGTGTGGATAAATTCCACCGAATGTTGTGTTTAAGGAAAACAAGTTGCAAAAAGGGATAAACTCCAATTCCTTAAACCTGTAAAATTAAGCCTAAGCTAATCAAAAAAATATCCAGCTTGACCATTTTTTTGTGATATTACGTCTTTTTGGTCTTTTTTATTTTGTTGGTATATATATTGAAACAAAAAAAAAAAAACCCTAAAAAAAAACCCTTTTAAGTTTTAAATTTAAACCCCGATTTTGGGAAATTCATTCAAATTGTAAACCATAGGGGAAAAGGTTTTAAAATTTAATTTTTTTTATGTATTTGTTTTTATTGAAGTATTTGCTAATTGGGGGGGTTGGGAAGACCCCCAAAACCAAAAAACCATGAAAGGCTGCATATTTGCACATTACCACAGTTGGTTAATGGTAGTATTCCCGTCATGCCAAAATTTGGTGTTCCGGTGAAGGAAAAATTTAGCATTGAAAATACAAAAGGGAAAAAAGGGGTTCCGGGAAAAAAGGGAGAAAAATTTGGATTTAAATAAAAGCGTTTAAAATATTGTTTTCATCTACAAACTTATCTTTCTTGGGGAATAATTAAAGCCTAAATTACTGGGACAAGGCGCCGGTTTTTTCCCGGATTTTGTGGGAACCGGACCCAGAATTAAAAATTTTTGGGTCAAATTGGGTTTTTAAAACCCAAAGCACTCTTAATTTTGTCCCCTTTGAAAATTTAAAAGTGGGGAAATTTTAAATGTGCAGAAAGTGGTTTTTCAAGAACTTCATTAAACCGAAATAGTGCACATTAGGGAAAGGTTTAAATTTCCCTTTTTTTTCCCTTTTTTCCCGACGGACTCAGTCCCCTTCGCCCCAATTAAACCGAGGGCCCGTTGATACGGCCGTGAAAGGGCCCCGTCCCAGGATACCCCAATTTGCCGAGGGGAAATTTAAAATTTGGGAATGGAAAAATTGATGAAGAGCCGAAAATCGAAATAACAAAACCCGGGACAGGCCCGTTCTCTTTTTCCCTCATTTTTTTTTTCATTCTCAGTTTTCCCTTTTTTTTCCCTTTCCCTTTCTTTTCCCTTTTCTTTTTTTTTTCTTTCTCCTCTTTTCCCTTTTTTTCCCTTTCCCTTTTCCCTCTTTTTGCCGACAGACCGAAAATTTGCCGACAAAGCGACCAAATATTGGGGGTGTCACCCCCCCACCCCAACCCCCTGCTCGCACGGCCCTGGGAGCAAAGGGGGAAAGGCCAAACCCCCCCTTTTGAGAATTTTTTTTTAATGGTTTTATATTGAGGAAAATCAAAAAAAAAAACAAATGTTACAGAAAATTTACAAACCCGGGAAAAGTGCCTTTTCCAGCGATCTGGGGGAAATTTTCTCCCAAAAAAATTTTTCTTGAAATTTTTGCGAAAACCTGTTTTGGGGGTGATACACTTTTTTGCCTACAGGCTTTTCCCGGGGGCGGATCTGGGTTTTCGAGTGGGGGCCCAAAACAAAAAAAGGGGGGCACATTCTTTTTTTTTAAATTTTTGGGTTTCCCCAAACGACGGGCGTTATACAATTTACCGCATTTTGACAAAGAAATGAAAACCCAAAAAGACATGAAAAAAATGGAATAAAAATTTTCGGGAATAAAAAACGGTGAAATTCCCAAAGGGGCGAAGCGCGCAAATTTTTTTTTGTGTAACCCTCCCACTTATCAGAATTTTTCCCCAATTAAAGTTTTTAAAAGGAACAATTTTTCGGAATTTGGGCCCCTATGGGGCAAAACCTTTATTGTATTTCCCCTCCTCGAGTCACAGACTTTCCCGTATAGCACAGACACAAGTGAAGGGTTAACCAGGTTTAGCGAAATGCGATTAAATTTCCCCGACATTTAAAAAAAACCCCCATGATTTTACTTTTTAAACTTAAAAAGGTTTGGAAAGGGTTTGACTATTTAGCTATAAGTATAACGGAATGGGGAATGAGTGGATAAAGATACCCGAAAATTTGGGGTTTATCCCAAAAAATTAAACCCTTATGAGAGCCAACTAAGTAACCCGGGCCCAAATGGGTGGGGGAAAAATTCCCCCAAAAGGGGGGGGCCCATTAAAGCTACCCCGATTTCCGACTTTCCTGTTTCGAGGGGATGATGAAAAGGGGGCAAATGGAGGGTTTATTATCCCATCCCGTTGCAGGGTTATTTTGCTTTATATAAATTAATATTTAAAGATCCGGGTCCATGTAGTGTTCGGGGGAATTGGATCGGGGAAATTGAAAAGCCCCGCGAAGCGGGCAAAAATTGTAAAAGGGGTTTACACATAAAAAATATACAAAAGGGGAAAAAAAGAAGTGCAGGTTTGTAGATGTATCGGGTCTAAATACATTGTATCAAAAACCCACCGGACAACGATAAAATTTAGGGCCCAAATTTGCTCCGTAAGTCCCCTCCCAAACTGAGGGGTCCCGGCATGACAAAACAAGTAAACCCACCAATAGGCTTTGCGAAGGGATGAAATTAAAGCCTTTAAAAAAAACTATGTCCTCTGCCTATATTTTACGGGGAAGGGGGACAGGGACTTGGCTGCCCTGCTGGGTAGAATGGAACTTTTGGAAAAATAGAGTGACTCTAAAAGCGGGTAGCGAGCCAAAAATTTTGGGGTTTCCCCTTATTAGAGAAATTATTCCTCCTTAGAGCAAAAAATAGTTTAAACCCGTGGGGGGAAATGTTTTTGGTCGGGGACTGCATATTTTGGGAAAAGGGCGCGGGTCCCCCAACTACAGCGATTTCGGATGGATTACTCGGTAAATATTGATTTGTATCAGGGGGATTACGAAAATAAATAAAACCCTTATTTTTTCGTGACGCACATCGAAAGTTTTTTTTATCGGACTAGCGGGCCGATGAAATTTGTCTGTCGTTTGGGACGTCACAAAATTTAATTAGTATAAATTTTTTTTTAATGTCTTTGTGATACAAATAAAAATTTTTCCCAAAAGGTTGGCAATTTTTTTTCCCATCCGAAGGAGATGGAAAAGATTCTAATTTAAAAATCAAAAAAAATCCAAACCTTTAATCCGACCCGAAATAGCTTTTAGTGTGCCCTCCCCTTTAAAGGGGGAATCCCCGCAAAAATTTTAAAAATTTTCCCCAAAGGGGCCACCCTTTCCCGACGGGGGACATAAACCCCTTCCCCACCTGGCCCCGTATCTCGACGGGGGAAAGGGGGGGTTAAAAAACTGTATGGTGGTTTCCCCATGTAGTTTCGGCGCGACTGTAAAAAATACTCTGTCAGAAAGATGACTAAAGTCGAAAGTTTGCTTTCGACAGCAGGAAACCCGGGCACGGCCCCCGACCGGGCAAAAAAAATTTAAACCCAAAGACATTGGTTTTGGGGCCTGGTGGTGATTTTATATAGTAAATTTTAAAAAGAAACAAACACCGATTCTTATTGTGACTTCTTGTCAAAAACTGGGGATGGACTTTAACCTAAGGGCAGGCTTTTTTTTCCCCTCACAAAGGGGGAAAAAAATATAAAAGAAAAGAGTAATTTCCGGGGCCCCTGTATATCCCAGCGAAAGTATTTAACCCCCTTTTCTTGGTTTATTAGGGGAGGGACACTAGCGGGGGGAGGAAAGGGTTTTTTTAGATGTTTGCGTTTAAGGGGGGGTGAGCGGATCATTATTTTTAAAACCAAAAAACTAGCAGGACCTTTTTTAATCAGTATTTAAAAACCCCAAAAGTAATACGTTGCATAAAAACGTAGCTAGTGGTTTTGGGCTAATATCTGCGGTTTTGCATTACTTTGGAAAGCCCAAACACGCCACACGTTTGGGTTTCCCAACCCCCCAAATGATTAGAATGCTGACGTCACGGAGGAAAATTAAAAACATCGGAGACGTAAGACATAATGCAGTAAAAATTTTGTGTAAAAAAAGATTTCACTTTTTCGTGTTTCGGGGCAGGCAATATAGGTCCCCTGGTCAAAATATTTCCCAAAGTTTCTGCGATACATGCCCAGAATTCTACGGGTGGATTTATCGATATGGATGGGGGAACCAAAAAAACTCCCCGGGAAATTGGGCAAACTGTCAAATTTCCCGGTTTAAAAAAGTCTCGGATTCTTTTTTTTTTTTTTCTTTTTGGCTAGTGTGAAAAAAAGCCAAATTTTTAAAAAGGGAAAAATTGGGGAAAAAACTGAGGAGGGGGTTTCCCGGGACGTCGGGGGACCCCCCTGGATCCGCCCCTGTTTCCCCCTTTTTGGCAAAATTTTGGTACGACGTGTGCAGTTTTCTGGTTTTTTTGGTCGAAAACACCGATCTTAGGGGTGATAATAATTTGAGATAATTCCGGTTGAAAAATTTTTCGAAAAGATTTTTTTGGGGTCTTTTACTTGAACGATCCCTTGTAAAGAAGGGCTGTACGTTGTAAGATAGAAAATTTTTATTTTTCCCCCCATTTAAATTATCCCCAGAAATTCCATTACCCCGCCTCTGGACCCCCATTCAGGCATCGACCAATTTGGGCCCCCCCCCGATGTTAGCAAACCCACATTTAGGTTGCAGTTTCTTTAAAAAAATACCCCCCCCCCCTCCAAATAAAAACCCTGTTTGGAAAGTAGCCCCATTTGCACCTAGCAATATCTGAGATGGCCCCCCGAAGTCGAAAATTTTCCCCAAAGCTTTTTTAAAAACTAGCCCGGGGTTTTGCCAAAAAAAAATACGAACTTTAAAAGTGCCTCCCAAAAGTTTAAAAAAGAAATGATTAGTGGTTTTTTTAAATTTTAAAATTTTGAATGATCCAGGTGGGTTCCCTTTGAGAGGAAAAGGGAAAAGGGGTTTAATTTTTAGAGGTTTGGTGGTTTACAATTTCACATTTTGCGCACCCAAACGTTATTCATCCCAGTGAGGGGCAATACGGGTTTTCGGAAAGAACGAAAATAGGGAGGAAAAAAGGGCAAATGAGGGAACCTGCAGGAAAAGGAAAAAACTTTTTTCCACCCTACTGTGTAGTAGAGCTATACGAAGCCAAAAGGAGCCCTAAGCAGGACACTAGGCTGATGGCGGGATGTAAATATTCCAAATAGAAATTTTAATTTTCATGGCAAATCCCCGTATCCCCCTCCCAGAAAAAGGTGGGGAGTTCTTTTTTAATCGGGAGAAAAGGGGATGGAACATAAGGGTATTTAAAAACCCCCCCGGCCCGAAAAAAAACCAATTTTTTTTTTTAAGCAAGCTCATGGGCAGTAGAAATTTATGGGAAAAAATGGAGTTTTTTTAGTAAAAAAGTCCTGAAAAGGGGGGTGCTTTAAACCTGATTAAAAAAGTGGGTACCCAGGAATTAAAAATTATTTTTATTAAAGATAATTTTTAAACGTGAATTTTAATTTACTTTATCAGGTTTTCTTCGCGGGGCCCGATGAATTAGTGGGCTCGGGGCCCGGGGGGCTAAACGAAACCCCCATGCGGAGGGTTTTCCCCACCTTTTTCGTACGATCGAGCCACCCTCCCTACCCCAATGATCTAAGTGTAGTGCCCCCGTAGGCACTTACCCATAAACCCCTTTTGTCCCCCCCCCCCCCACCCCCACCCCCCCCCACCCCCCCCCCCCCCCCCCCCCCCCCCCCCCCACCCCCCCCCCCCCCCACCCCCGCACCCCCCCACCCCCCCCCCCCCCCCCCACCCCCCCCCCACCCCGCCCGCCCGCCCCACCCCCCCCCCCCCCCCCCCCCCCCCCCCCCCACCCCCCCCCCCCCCCACCCCCCCCCCCCCCCACCCCCCCCCCCCCCCACCCCCCCCCCCCCCCCCCCGCGCCCCCCCCCTCCCCCCCCCCCCACCCCCCCCCCCCCCACCCCCACCCCCTCCCACCCCCCCCCCCCCCCACCCCCCACCCCCCCCCCCCCCCCCCCCCCACCCACCCCCCCCCCCCCCCACCCCCCCCCCCCCCACCCCCCCCCCCCCCCCCCCCCCCCCCCCCCACCCCCCACGTCCTCCCGCGACCCCCCCCCCCCCCCCCCCCCCCCCCCCCCCACCCCCCCCCCCCCCCACCCCCCCCCCCCCCCACCCCCACCCCCCAAACTGGAGGTCGTTTCGCCCCCAAGTACCTACCATTCGCCGCATAGCTTCAACGTCTTACTTGCAGTGTTAAGTTGATATTGTTTTTTCGAAAAACCTTTTACGGACAGCAGTGGGAGAAGGCCCTGAAATATGGGTTCAGAAGATATGGCCCTGAAACATGGTCAGGAAAATGGACGTGGAGAAGCCCTGAAATATGGGTCAGCAGAGAGTTAATTTTAAAAAAAGCGTTCTTTGGAATATATGATGCAAAACAAAAAATGAAAAAAAAAAAATTAAATGCGTATGAGCTTTTCCGCAAGTTAAGTGCAAAGAAGAAAAACAAACAATGAAAAATAGGACTAAAAAAAAAGAGAGTTGATGTACCACCACTCTCCCAAAAATGGTAATTTACCAAAAAAGATGTATGTGGAGTCTTTGCATTTGGAATATTGACATAGGACGAACTTAGAGGGTAAAAATTAGGGGCGAAAATCTGGTAAGCACTGGGGGCTTTCAACGGTAGGTCTTTTGGGGCGAACTGGTCATCGCTTGGGGGCGAACTGGTTTCTTGGGAGCGAACTGGTTGGGGGCGAACTGGCAAGGGGGCGAAACGACCGTAAACCCCTGTGCACCACACACAGGACTCTTCTTCTTCTTCTTTTGGATCACGGTGACACATCCAAAGGACATTACTACACCGCACATGCGTCAGGGGTGCCCTAATTTGCCTAATACATTGGTAATATATTGAACAGGATAAGACTACTAAACCATCAATCAAAACGCAGGAAGTTATTTCAATCTTTCAGAGTACTCGGAAACAAAACTAAAAATTATAAACAATTAGACCGAGAGTAGAGTTGACAAAAATGGAGGGTGCATCCACGAGTTTTCGGTTGGATGACTGAGTTTGTCCATGGGAAATTAGCTTACCAAAAAAACCTTCGAGAAGAGAATATGTCTGTTTGCTTGCGACGATCTGCTAGGCGTGGGAGATTCAAGGTCCTCAAAACAGATGTCATCGACCCTGGCTCGCGAGAAAATTCGAGCTTACAAAACGAGCCGATCTCCTCTGGGATGCTCTATAGCTTATCTTGTAAATCAGACTGATGTGGGAGCATACGCAACAAGCATACTCCAAAACAGGCCGAAGGGACCCTGTAGGCAGCCTAACTTCACAATCGCGAGAGTAAATGAAAATTTCTATAAAGTATGCCCCAAAAATCTTATACCCTTATTGCAGATAGATTGAATGTGCTTATCCCAGTTTAAGTCGTTAGAAATCGTGGACACCTAGGTACTTTATCGAGTCAACCTTAACAACTTCCACATCGTTCAAGACATAATCGAAGGTTGACCAGATTTTTTTTTCTAGCGAAAGTAATGATGTTGCACTTAGAGGGGCTGGAATCTCATGCCCCAAGTCTTGGCCCAAAGACCTAGATTATGTTTTGTCTTTCCTGCGAGCAAACAAACAATCATTAAACATTCTCTATGACCCGAGGGGGGTGGTTTTTTTTTGGGGTCTTTTTTTCTTTTTGGGTTAACAGACACAGTCATCAGCAAAAAGTCTAATATTAGAGGGAGCAGCATTTACAAATGTCATTAATATGAACAAGGAAAAAGAAAGGGTCCTACTGGGAAGATCCTTGAGGAAACACCAGAGACAACATCATCAAAAGGGGACCGAGTACCATTAACTACAACAGCTTGCTTACGATCAGAGAGAAAGTCGTTCGACCCACCGAAGGAACCTGTGGAAACACACAAGGGCCTAAAACAGTTTGGTTTTTTAGCAGTTTCATGAGGCACAGTGTCAAAGGCCTTTTCAAAGGTCCAAAGATGAAGACATCAAAACCTGCTTTTGTGGAGTCCAGGGCCCCGAAAGCCCAGTCTTCGACGAACTGATGCTAGTTTGGGGATACAAAACTATGCGGACTTTCTAAAAGCATTGCTGCTTTGTTGAAAGTGTATTGTTTGCCTCCAAAGAAGTCCATCAAGTGTTGAACTTATAATATGCTCTAACAATTTACAGCAAATACAATGTGAGCGAAACAGGCCGGGTAATTACTAGTCTTTTTTCGTGAGAGAAAACTGTCATTTTTTTTTGTGTAAAACGTGGGAGACGTTTGCCATCTTCCAATCAGCCAGTATCCTTCCGCTTGTAAGGGATTGCTGATACAAGTGAACTTAACATAGAGCAAAAGTCAGAGGCAATTTCACTAAGGACCCAAGGCATGAATGTTATCAGGTCCAAACGGCTTTGTTTTTATTCAAGGCCCTTTAACAGTTTTTTCACTCCATGAGTAGATATGTAATATCAGCAATTCTGCCTACAAGCTGCGTCTGCAGAAAGGGATAACACAAACAAAGTCTTGGGTAAATACACTTTGTGAACTGAGCATTGAAAGACACAGGGCCATTATCCAGATCAGTAATAGCTAATTTTGCTATTCGTATTGAGAGGGGGAAGGACTGGCACAGCCCTGATTAGCAAAAGGGGGGCCGACGGCGGCGGATTGGTGGACCGACGGCGGCACCGCCGGCGGGCCAACGGCAGCAAACCGCCGGAGGGCCGACGTAGATTTGTCCAGCGTCCGATGGCGGCCCGCCGGCGGTGTCCGAACGTTTGGACCCACCGGCGGGCCGACAGCGGGCCAGAGAGAAACTCGGTTATAAGCATGCGGCTAGCGGGCGGTTGCCACCCGCTTACCCACAGTCGGACCGCCGGGGGGCCAACCCGCGGTCGTAGAGTCGGTAAGACAGCGGCTCGCCGGCGGTTATTAACCACCGCCTTTCCCATCGTCGGGACACGGCCGGTGGGCCAACCGCGGGGATAAGTACCGGTTAAACGGCGGCCGCGCCGTCAGAACAGAGGCCAGGAGGTATTATACGCGTACCTTCAGGTTTTGCGTTAGTACAAAAGGTTGGACTTTTTTAGAAAGGTTTTCTTCAAAAAGCATTATATTATCCATGCAGGACAATTTTTTTATAAATCATGTAAAATGTTCGTTTTCCATCTGAAAAAAATTCTCTTCTTTATATCACTTGTAAAGATGGATTTTCTTTTTTCTGGGGAAATTCCACATAACCTCACTTTCAAATTTAAAGTACCCAAAAAGGGACTAGAGTCTTTAAAAGTTCAGATGATAGCCTAAAGATTAAGGTTCGCTTTATTACCTATAATTGAGTTTTCCGCAAGAGTACAAAGAAAAAAAGTTCTTGGGTTAGAAAAACTTTAGTTTGCAATGTTGTATTCCTGTCCGAGAAGACTTTTATGTACTATATGTACAATTTACGAGCGAAAGCATTTGAAAACAAGAACAAGAATTATTTTTAATCCGTAAAGCATTTTACAAGGATTTGTATTTTTAAAAACTGTTTAACCCCAATTCATACATCTTACAGAATGACATTGATTAAAATAAGAAAATCAGAAACTAGTACAGCTATGCCATCCCAAATTAATAAAAAGGAACTTTTTTTCTGATTCTCACTCCAAGCTAGTTCCAAGTTTTCCTTACCCACCTCCCCCGTAAATGTAAAGAATCTAGAATGAAACAAGTATGAAGAATATGTAATGAAAAGAGGAAAAATCACTGTTAAACTGCAAATTAACTTGACCTGACACTTTTAAACACATATATCTAAATGTTACAACCTATACATGAAAAAATTACTACATGCCCATACTTCTTTTGATCCCACCATCAGAAAAGGACAGGCCTACTTGCCATGACTTTAAAGTTTTGAGTGGCCACATTCTGGTTTTAGGAGGTGGCTTTCGAAATGAACCTGTTTTCACCCCTCATTTCCATACCTTTGTTCGTTCCTTTTTTGTAGCCTCACTGATGATTAAAGTACCCAAGTTTTATTACAGAGAAAATTCAGTCACCCAAATATGGAATTAGCTGATAAAATATCCTGATCCGTAAATTACTCTTTTGAATTATGAGTGCAATATTTATTGTAACGGAATTGTTTAATTCATGCATTGAAAAACTTCTTGGTTTGCTATTGATATTCGAAACATTTTCACGTGAAAAACATCACAAACTTGTAACGAAAGTAAGAGAAAGTAAGAGAGTTTTGTAATCTCACATTTGATTTTCCCCCAAAAATGAATTGAGAGTTCAGATGGACTGCTTGTCTCCTTAATGTAAGTTGGTCCACAATTTTTACTTCAGGAGGGAGGGAGGCAATGTCTCTTTACCTTTTTCCAGTAATGGTAAGGACTTAATGGTATTTTATTTTTATTCCCCTAATTTACTTCTGACATGAAGCCCCCAAATTATTTTGCACCCTTACTAAAATTAGAGAGAAATTATTATTTTCAAAAGAAACAAAACCAGAGAAAACTTGTTTGAAAGGTTCAGAGGGTATTGGAATATTGAAAACATTGAAGCACCATCTTGCTTTCAGGCACTTACTTCTTTTTCTGCAAATTGCAAGGGAACACAGGAATGGCTTCGCCTGTTCTGCCAGCCAGGATGACAAGTCAGTGCCCTCATCACTTTCAAAACAAATGTTTATGTTTCAAGAATATTTAGATGCAATTGCAGTAAATTGTGAAGTCACATGCTATTTTCCACTAAAACCCACTATAAACTTGTAACATAGGCGTAGGAAGCGGTTGGGGCTGTGGGGCTAAAGTAAAAAATGTCGGGGTGGCAGGAAGAATGCCTCAGCCCCCCGCCCACCCTCAATGCAAGGTTGAAGCTCCTCCTTGTTGTTTTCCTTTGTAGGAAATGTCCAAAAATATGCAAGTAAATTTCCTTGAAATTTGTCCAAACTTAATGCAACAAATTGCATCTAAGGACTTCAAATATTAAAAAATTTTCAAAAGGAGGGCTCCCTTGTCTAGGGGGGGGGGGGGAAAAAAAACCCCGACGGTGATCCTAAAATGTTCACCCCCCCCCCCCCCCCTTCTCGGTTGCTTGAACAGCTTCCTAGGGCCTATGAAATTCTAAGATTTCAATTAATTTTTTCGGGGGGGGGAAAATTGTTACCATATTGTTTATGTGGAAACCACATGTTTCTTAAAAAGCCTCACAATAATGAGTCACTTTAAATGATATTAACATTTTGGAACTGGAAAAAATCAGAAATTCCAAAATTTTCGGAATGCCAAAAGTGACGCAGGAGCTCAAAAATAATTTGCTCATTTTGGCTGTGCCCTTTTCAAGCTATATTTCGAGCCCTTGGTGACGACACAAAACTATTGTGACCACAAACACAGAAAAGCATTTCTAAACAAATGTCTTCTAGGACGTTAAACTGCAATCCGGTTGTGGAGCTTGTTTTAAAAGCTGTGGGGATAATGAGGTTACCCTTGCACAACTGGCCTCCGGGACACCCTTAGGGCAAGGTGCGCCTGTATTTTGGCCCGTTTTGTTCAGTTTTTTGGTTTTGTGTAAATAGTGTAAAACATAGTGTATATAGTGTACATATCTGTTAAATATAGCAAGTTGGACTCCACCCGGACACCCTCGTGCAGGTGGACCCCGCCCCGGGACCCCTCGTGGCCCCTTGGGGCAGTTGTGCTGATTGCTTGGTCTGGTGTTTTGGTTTTTTGGTTGTTGTTGGGTGGTGGTTTTGGTATTGGTGTTGTCTTTCGTTGGTGGCTATGTAGTTAATACTTGGTTTAGGGTGGGCCGGGGGGAGGTTGGTTTTGTGGGGTATTGGGTTGCCAGGTTGTGTTTTATGGTTTTATTGTTGTAATGAACATAACTTTCTGTTTGATTTGGTGGTGTGTGGATAGTTTTGCCTTTATGTTCCTGTCCGATCCGGTTTGAGTTTTTGTTTTTTGTTTGTATGTGCCGTTTCGATGCACTTAAAAAGCCAAATGTCTTCTAGGATTAAGTAACATGACAAAAATGAGAATGTACCTTCACCCATTTTGCCATTTCCCTCAGCACATGTACAAAGGTAAGCGAAGACAGCAGAATACCACACAATCCTTGTACATTTTTATCTCTAGATGAGATACGGCGACGATTTTCGTTTTGCCCAGCCAGGCATCTCGAAAGTCACGAGTATCAACTTTTCATAAATTACTGAAACTGACTTATATTTACGCAAGGAGTGAAAGAATGGAGATATCGGACTAGTGACCAGTTGTATTCAGAAGGTACCTTTTAAACTTCTGATTAGAAACAGGAACTAGTTTTGCTTGACCTACTGTTCTCAATGAAAAAGAAGTCGTCATGAAGTCCACCAGTCCATTCATATCTTGCTGTGATATTCTTGTGATACTTTAATACTACGATAATTTGCACTCTTCGTTGACAGACGAATCAGGGGCATTCTTCCCAACTCTCTTGTGTCTTTGCATGCCTACAATTCCAAAACGGTAAAAAAACTGTCCAGCCTTCATTCCGTCCTGTAGTTCCCCCCTCTTGATTTTTTTGGGGCCATTTTGGCTATATGCTGAAACCAATAGAATGCGTATAAAGATAAAAAAAACATGTCGTTAATACACTGTACAGTAGTTTACATCAAAGTCTCAATGATGGAGGAAAAACACTAATGTCTGAAAAATAGATCAACCATGCACATCAGGATGGTCCCCATGCAAGTGGTAGTTCTTGTGACCGGTTATCGTGCTTGGGGCACGCAGCTCTCTTGTGTAAACTGAAAATCAATTTCTTTGAAAACAGTGCTACTCGGTGCTTCATTGTTAATATTGACGAATTTAGGCTTTTTATTGTACCCAATTCCACTTCATGTCATGTCCCCTGTGAAATGAATTGCATACGCTACTGTAGGTCCATCCTAAGTTATGTTATACACAGCCCTCTTTAATGTGTAGTATCTTACTACCAGAGCTGTTGCCGTTAGTTTTCTTTCTTCATAACAGTAGCAAAGAAATAACTTATGGAAAACTTTGTCCCCACCCCATGCAGGGAGCTAAGGTATACCTTGGAGGGGGGGGGCCCCCAAAGGATTTGGAGCATGTGGAAGTTTCCTGGTCTTGTAGATTTTAAGGCCTCAGCTGTCCTTGGTGTCATTCATTCCATGACCAAGCAGGGGCCTTGTTTCAAATCATTGAAGGTGCATTCAGCATAATGAGGGAATAACAATGGATATAACGAAGTTTTTAAACATGTAGGACCATTACCACACACGGAAATGAGCTTCATAAAACTTATGGGTAATAACATAGCATGTTACACAAATCAAGGAAATTTTAAAGTGCCCTGATCAAGATGCATGCCTAATTGCCTCTCACTCATTAAAATATTGACTTTCAGTATTAGGTTTTTTAATGATAAACTAATGGTGGTGGTGTGGGTTGGTTGGGTGGATAAAACCAGGTGCTTTGTAACAAAAATGGTATGTTGCCTTGTCATATTGTTTATAGGCATACCAGGCCACTAAAATCTCAGGGACCATGGGCGTAAAATCACCTGGGACCGGCCTCAATGTAAAGAGTCCCTGCAGGCTATTAATTATCAAAAACTGAAAAACATTCATCAGAACCCCACATTCTCTGTTATACTGTATTGAGTTTTACATGTTTATTTTTTAAATTCGTTTTGTGTGAAGGTGTGTGTTTTAATTAGGGGTCAAATTTCAGTATGTAATATCTCAGCAGTGAAAGGTCTTGTAAATGTAGAAATTGACAAAGATATTTTGAAGTTTTTCTTTTTGTTTTGGAAAATCTGCATGTGTGTTATTGCTGATTGTTACTATGTCCTTACCTTTTAGTATTAACCATAGTGAGGGGAAATAAACTTCTGACCACAACAAAATAGGAGGAAAACATGGAATGAATCCTGTAAGGTTTAAATCATTTTGGAGTTTTGATATGCTAACTTACCAAATTTGTAAAACTTTGACATGCACCAATGATGGAGTTGGAAAAGTTGCAGCTCTTCTGCTCTTCCAATCAGTCACAATGATGTCTGTTGCTTAGGTGGCCTATTATTTGGTTCCTTTTCTAGTATGAAAGGAGTACGACTGCGCCAAGTCACTGTGTTCAAACATCCATGTTGAACCCTTTTAGAAAACCCTGAAATTAAATCAAAAGTTTCTCTTTTATCATCACCAAAAAAATTAAAACAATCAAAATGGAAATTTCATTGTAACCAAACTATTCAAACTTTGAGGTAGCCTAGGCCTAAGCCTGATCTAACGTTAGTTGTAACAAAACTTTCCTTGAAGGCCGAAGCCTATGTTGTGGGGCTTCAGTGATAACCGGTAGGCTGAGCCACTTTAAAAATGAAATTTGTTGGCCTATAGTAGCCTGTGCCTCTTTTTTTACAAGATTTATTAGAAAGGAAAAGTAGCCCTAGGGCCTACTGATAAGCTTATTTGTTATTAATAGGCTACAGTAATGACCTGGCCTTAGCCTAAAAGGGAAATTGCACGGAATGATAGTTTCAACAACCAGCCCTTCAACTTTACATAAGCCTAATAATTTTAAACATTAGCCTGTAACGTAAGGGCCTAGCCCTATCTTTACGCGTAGCATAGTTTCATGGTTAGCCTGGGCTAGACCTAATCGGAGAACAACTCAACACCAAAATGAAGTCTAGCCTAACGTTAGGGATCTCTTGATGGCATAACCTAACTTTAATACTAGGCTATAGCCTAGGGCTAGTATATATTATCTAGTCTAGGCCTAGGTAGGGGCTAGGCCATGTAGTGGCTCTATCATCGGCAAGGCACCTAGGCCTAGTCCTCTAACGTTAATGCTGTGTTAACGGTCGACCTATGAATGATTTTGCCTATGGCCTAGGTTAGGTCTTGTGAAAGGCCTAGGGCTCCTAAAACGTTAGGCTAGGCCTAGCTAGGCCTACAGCAGCCTAGACATATCCTTTGGACATTTTACTGAAAGGATGGACCTAGGCTGCCTGTAACTTAGGCTTAAGTTATGCCTTAATTTACCGTCATAGTTGGACCGCCAACGGAACCAGTAACGTTATGCCAAACTTTGGCACTCTAAATAAGTCTTACTGTAAACTGTTATAATTTTAACGATTTCCTGGCTACATAGCTAACGTAACATCCTAACGTAACGTTTACGGCACAAGTTCACAACATTCAAGTTCACAACATTTCACAGCGTCGTCGTCGCCTAAAAGCTGAAATGAAATTTAGACATGACTAAACCTTACGGTATTATTTTCTGAAAACAAAGTATTACCTTGCAAGGTGGCTATACCGGTCGGACTCTAGAAAATGATGAAGTTGAATGGCAATTATTTCTCTAGTTATGACATCAAAAATGTCAACATATTTCCATTTCTTCAGTGTCCACTAAGCTTACTTGGCAATAGTTCTGGGTTACAAACGTCATATGGCAGGTAGTGTGGATAATTTTTTGGTACGTTCGGTCGTATGCAAGTACGTACGTACGTAGGCTGGGTACGTACGTACCACGGCCAGGCGCTCGTTGCGAAGCATTGCACTGCACCCATATAATAGCGATAGTTATTTGTGCGCGAGCGCGCACCACGCTAAGGTAGCGCTCGTAGCATTGGAAGTTCAGAGCGCACACAATACAATTTCATTGGATACGTACAAGCAAAAAAACTATCAGTCTGCTCACACATACGTTGCAATGAATTGGCCCGGTAGCTGCGCGCCTGGTGGCATTTAGCCAAATCTAGTGATTTGCATATCGAGGGTAGCTAGGTCAGGTGTCAGAGCTTGATCTAAAAGGTTAATGTGTTGTGCGTGCTAGCTGAAACTTGGTTTGTTAAACATTCACATTGAAACTTGATGCGTCGAATGCGAGATGAAAATGCTGTGCACAGCTCAGATCCCAAAATTTCGTTGCAACTTTGTGAAGAGGCTGGCCGGCCCGGCGCATATACACAATTACACAAAGACAGCTCTATAGAAATAATCTGCAAAACTCATGCTCCTAATTGGTGGTAAACTTCACTATATGTTCATGCAAAAGTCGTTGAGTGTTAATCACCGAGGATTGCGCAAGTGAGGTTCATGGTAAATTTAAATGACCTATCTTTGCAAAATGTGCAACTTTTTTTAAACAAATGAGGACGTCGAAATGCGTGTAAATGTCGCAAGAGCAATGCAGCAGTCTAATGGGATCTGGTCGCACCTCATTTTATGGAAACGTGAGAGAGGAAATCGCTGAAAGTTCGCTCAGACGGGAGACAGACGGGGAAGATAAAAAAGATCACATTAAAGGATAGAAAGTAACAACACTACGGGCCTTAAGGCCAGAGGGGGCAGGGCCGAAAAAATTGTCGCGACATGGCTAGTGAAAAAATTACCATCAGTTTTATATCCGCACACCAAAAAATTTTTACCCCCTCCCCACCGAAAAGGCTATCTCGATCGCCCACTTAACAGTAGCCTGCTTGTCGGATACGGACCCACGCAATTAGGCCAATGTATTCTTACTATTGTGATTGCCGCAAAGTAGTGCTAATGGTTTAAAAAATAAATACCATCGCTGTTATTTTCCATCCAAATAATAGTTGAAAACACTATAGCAGCAATTACCCATAAAAGCAAGGCCCCTTGTACGGTGCCGACATATTCTTGTCATTAATCACAATTAGTCCAATAAACAAGCCTTGGGATATAAACTTGTGTTACCCTTCTTTTGCCTTTTCATAACTGGTGGGCCGCTGGTGGCATACCGTTGCTCTGCCGCCGTCGGGAAGCCAAACTTTAGCCGCGGGCGGCCGTAACAAACGGCACGCCGACTCAAATGCCGCCCTCGGTTTGCCCCGACTTTTAGCACCGTGGCCCGCCTGTAGGCATGCCGCCACCAGCCACCTTCGGCATGCCGACTTTCACCGCGTGGGCCGCTAGGCGGCATGCCGCATAGTCCCGCGCCGGCATGCCCCACTTTTTCACCGCGGCGGGCCGCAGGCGGCTGGCCGCTGTATCACGCCGTCGGCATGCCGGACTGTTCACCGCCTCCGGGCGCCGCGGTAAAACCAGCGCACGGCCGCTGCCGCCGGGCCGTCGTTTAGCGACGGCGGCCGCCGTCAGCTTGCTATGTGGGTACCATGTAGGCAATATTACCAGCCACATGTTCACTAATGCTTTAGTGTCCTTTCAGACATGTCAGCTGCAAGTGACAGATTAGTCTAGCTTGACTGCTATAACCTATTCCGTATTGTTTAATAACCCATAAATAATTCTGTCGTCTATGTTATTCTTAATGTTTCAATATTATTCGACTCAGTGCCAGATTTACATGCACCGTAAAATACTGAACGATTGAAAGATTTGGCTTAATTGCTAGATCGTAGCCAGGCCTAACTGCTTGAGTAGCCTGCATATCAATATTTCATGTAGCTCTGCCTAATGGAACTTTCAGTGCAAAAACTGAATTTCAGTTCATGTCTCAAAATGGTGACTTGACAAATAGGCTGAACATTAGACTATGCTATGTCTCTTAGCTAATGTATGAATGGTTCACTCAGGCCTAAACTGAACTGAATTAAGCGCTTTTTCTGGCAAATATTAAATCTGTAATATTGATGTACACAATGACGTAAGATTTTAGACTTTTTCTATTGGTGCCTTTAGTCTATAGTTTTGCATTATGCTGTAGTAAGTTATCAAAGTAAAATCCTGCCATTTTTGAAGAACTAGCCTAGCGTTTACAGTTAACTGTTTAGGCTAACCATAGGCTTATACCTGTAGGTATTATGTGTGCTGGCTCGATTTAGACTGCAGGTTATTTGATACAATTGCCATATTCCTTAATTAGCTTGCAACTCAACATACACTCCTCAGTTTCAAATTTTTGTATGCAATAGCCCGTCAAACTTAGGCATGCGCGATTAAACTGTCCCTTGTGGCTTAACCATTGCACATTCGGTGCATAATTGTGTTTGCATTACCATATTGTCGTAAGCTTGTCAAACTGAATTTCGCGGCAACATCACATGGCAGCTATGATCCCGCATGAATGCATCAGTGTTTCACTCGCTTAATGACCAAGTTTGATCGTTCATTGACACGGTCCTTTTGATGTAAAACGCATTTATCCTTAGAAAGTAATCAGACTTGATCCTTGTTTACGGTTCAATCGTAAACTTCACAAGTTGTATGTCACCTTATCATAGTACTGTCCTAGGCACAACTCTTCTCAAACATCCTCTAGTCATTGTAAGCACTTGCAAGTCACATCAAGGCTCTATGTAACTGATGTCTGTTGAATTCGAGCTATCTGACAATTTCTAGTCTTAGTAGTTTTATATTGGTGTACATAATTTGTCTTGTGGATAATTGTCAGATTTCACAAGCTTCACTAATCCTATTTACAGAGTCGAGGGTGCATTCTGAGACATAGATAAGCTAGACTGTTGTTGATAGTCTTGAACTCTCACGTGGGCATCTCGTTCCAAAAAGCCTGTAACTGACAAACATTGCAAGCCTATTTTCAGAACTAATTTATTGACTACTTCGTCTGACGGAGTCCATCGCGTTAAAATGTATTGCTCAAGCTTTCATTGATAAATCAGTTAGCATCTTCGAGATGGAAGGTTTTGTTTCTATAAGTCTTGACTGGAATTTCAATATTATTTCTTGCTGTTTCCTTTAGTTTCAATAATTGCAGTTCATAAGGATTTAGTCAAAGCACTCACAAAATTCATAGTCACTGGTGGTATGATATGCCCGAACCCGCGATCAATTTAAGTAAACGACTTATTGGTCATGTATCACTCATTGGACTGTTTATCTGAATCATCAATTTGTGTGAATGCAATGATAAGATTGAGTCTCTAGTACTAAATTCATTATCAAAACTAACTTTCTAGTCATTTTGCATTTTGATAGCATACTTAGGATAGAAATTTCGACTTGTGTGGGGGCGTTTCTGAAAAATGGGTGACGTTGTCCTTCGCCTTCGCCATAAATTGCTAAGATCAACATTTGATAAAATTAATTGATCAAGAAAATGCCTTATATTGTTCATTTATGATGAGTCGCTAAAATTCGTAACATGCAGATTAATAGAAGTTAATAAAGCACGAATGTCTGTTAAGAAGTATCTTTAAGACGAATGAGTCATTTGCAGATTCTGTAATGCGGCCATGTTCAAATATGAGCGTAACTTATAGTACCCTACAGTTTTCTCTCGATTTGGCCAAATTTACTTCCTGCCAACATTGTCCCCTAAAAGAGGAATACCTAATTTATTACATTTGACGTCTTTTCTGGGACTAAGATGATAACTCCAGTTGATTTAGGAATCACTTCTGGGATAATGAATTATTTCGTGTCCCACCTGCTTAGGCTTTTCAGTTTGATGGACGCACGTTATGCATTTACGACGAGTAGCTGTACTTTATCGGTATGTTTAGAAGTGTTTAAGTATCCATAGTCAATTCTACAAAAAATCTGGAAACAATGATGCGAATGCCTTACCAGTTAATCATCACTTCAAATTTTTCGATGAAAATGACTGAGTTTTCATATTGTACAACAGTGTTCTGTACATTGAAATCAACTTATTTGTTTGTCACATGCCCTATCTGGCCATTTGATTACTTGAATACACAGTTGTCTTTGCAGTGCAATAATTACAGTCAGTCGTAACTCATTTAAGGATACAGCTGCAATACTAGACAGTTCTGTGGATCTATTAGTGAACTTTAATCCAAATAAGAAATTTGCATAACCTGAATCTGCATCTAACATCCTTACCAATTTGATACTGCAACCCAAGCTGAATCCTCGATGCATAGGCATTTGTAAGAACAAGCAGACTTTGCTGCAAGATTAACTTCTGCTGCAGCGGCTTGAAAGTTGATAGGTTACTCTTGGTCCCTGACACATCACGTCTTACAAATGTGTCAACCACAAACTGCTGACTGGGACGATCATTCTCTATAAGATTGTGAGCTAACTCGACTTTAAATGCAAACATATCAATTAAGTATTCCATTTCCTACGTTTTCTCAACCTCAATCACAGCACTATAAAATTGCATGTATCCTGAGTTAAATGTTGAAAATAGTGTCACATTGTCATGATATATCCATATCCAAGTATTTGCTGTTGTAAAATCCTATCACATTGTGAAGCTACCTAGTGCTAGCTTTCTTACCGTCTGTACAAAGGTTTTTTTATACTGGTTTGGAATATCACATTAGTCAGGGATATGGAACACTTAAATATGGAACATTTATGTCGTCGGTGAACTAAACCTTAAATACCTTTATTACAATCAGCATGACATTGCTTTTTCTGATGACTTAATCAAAAGTAGAGATGTCATTTAATCGAGACGGAGAGAAGCTAATGTTATGGGAGTATGAACATGATTTACTGTAAAATAACATATTTGGCAAGTTTTCTGTACTATGAGGCTTGGAGAGTTCATACCTGTCAAGTGTACATGATGTAAAGTGCACTTTATGTCCAATGTTACAGAATATGTTGAGTATTCACTATACACTGCGTCTCACGTAGGTCTGAATTTTACAGATCATTTAATGCAAACAGCAATTTCCCGACATTTTGTCCATACCATTAATGTACATACATTTTTTGTCAAAGTGAAATTGTAACCTATCATCAGACAATAAGTTCATTGTGAACTGCATTTTTAATATGTTAAAACACAGTGGACGTTCTTACTCTCCTGCAGTGTATGCACTTTGTACATGATATACTGAAGTGTACTGGCAAACTCTGTAATGACTATACCCAAAGAAAATATCTTTTTAGAAATATGAACATATATTTGTTAAGTGCTTTTTCGCTTCATCGCAATCTAATAAAGTTTACAGGGCACTGTTTTACAAGGCGAAGTTATGAAGAACAGTAGCTAGGAGCATAACCCATGCTACGTCTGGCAAAAGTTTAGTCATGATATTACTGTAATTATATATTTGAACAAATATATACATGAACGAGGTGATCTACTTGAAACAATCTTAACTGGCAAAATGGTACAATTCTGCCCTAACAACTGATGAAAATTTACAAGTGAAATGGATGTGAAGGTCATAGTTAGTATTGACATGACTGTTGTTTCGTACAGAATGTCGATATGCTAATTGAAAATTGGCTAAATTATTCTGAACTTCGACACAGATATTCTTGTAGTTACAGTATACTCTAGTACAATTCTCAATCGTGATCAGTTTAACAGTAGTGTCACACCTTGTGAATCCCTGTCATGACATATACGATCTTGCTGTAAGGCAGCTGGAATGAGCTTGTATGCCTCTACATGATAAATCACATGTTCTTTGAAAGAAATAACCCTTGACCAAAGACGTAATACTAAACGACAGCATGTAGACAATATAAGGTGTTGACAATTCAGTTACATCTGTAGTAACAATGCCTCACAGTTTCCGGTAAATAGCCCTGCAGTCACGGGAGTTCGCTACCATCGTCTGGGTTCCAAGACTCTATGCACGAAATGCTACTGTCCAATGTCTATTACTTGGTTTTGATTTAAATTACTTGACACTTTCAAATATTGTATTATAATAGTCCCCATTCTCATTTCAAATTTTGAAGATTTCTTCTTACCTAAGTTTCACTAGCAGATATGTAGTGCTTTATAAAAAGGCCCTAGTTTTCAATTGTGGCGCTTCATTATATTGTCATTATTGCAATTTGACGTATGATCTAAAATTGCAGTGTCCTACAGTGTCTACTTGCTAGACAATTGTTACAGTACTTCCTGTAAAGTTCAGTTGTCTTCATTTGACGTATTTTTATCGCAATGTCCTAAAAACGAAGCATGTATTCTTGAATGCAAACTAGATCTTACGAACTCAGATGCCGTAGATTGCTTCTTTTAAAGCTTAAAATACCTAATGTGACACTTGTTCAAGTCTGAGTTGAGCAAATACACGTTATCATTAGATTTCCTTTACGATATTATATAAGCTAATCGATTGTAACTTGAATGATGCATATTCCATCGTAAGTTTTGAGGAACTCAATCGAATTTATGACGTAGATATCGCTCCGGCAAAATGGTGTACTTAGTGCCATGGAGGGTTGGAATCACAGTCCATGAAGTATGAATTTAGCATTATCTAGACCTTTAAATTGATAAGTTATGTTAATAAAGAATTGACGAGTACAATTTATGTCTTTTGTAATGCCAACATTATATTCATATCAAATTTAGATGAATAGACTGCTTCAAGTTCAAATGGTCGAGGGAGGTTAACGCAACAGCGTTCCTGACGTTACAATAAAAACAAGTAATAATTGAGTCACCGTGGATAGCAATTCGCTTTAATCACTGGCAACTGTTACAGTGTATACACGAATCATTGTTGTTAATTATGTTTCTCTGATTTAAGTCTCAAATCGCTCGGTAAAACAGGGCCAATGGACTGTAGTTCAGCAGAATTTTAACGGCTCACGCTGTCGACAGAACATGTGGAACAGAAACTTGAAATGTTATGATCGAACTAACCAAGATAGTATTTAGAAGCCTAATGATTGTTTTGTGATATTAGACATGGAAAGCATCAATCCCTCTTCAGTCATAACGTGTCTGTGAATACCATCCTCCAAATTTTGCAACGACATATCCTTCTGCCACTAAAGCCAGATGTACTCATTCGACTCTAAATTTATTCTACTGAAATAGTACATATTAACCTTAGTTGTATATTAATCTTAGCAATTAATACATTAACAGATGTCTCGACTCATTAGAGAACGAGTCATAACATAATTCGTTCACTACTTTCAATTCTGGAAGCCTAGGAAATTGCAAGGATCTGACTTTAGCCAAACATGCACAAACTCAATCACCTATCTCACATTGAACGCAATATTGTTTACCTGATTTCAATAGCGCCAGATAATCAGTTCGATCTATGTCATTTAGAGAGTGTCATGACTCTAAAATATGCACAAAGTTCGAATGACGTGTGTACTTGTTAACGTGGGGTATTTCCACTCTACCAACAAACCGCACACGTTTCTTTCCGCGTCTGACAGATTTACCCTCAAATGAGTACCAGTCATTACGCGTTCATATGTGATTCAATTTAAGGAGTCCTGAAAGAATTAATCCGGCACTTTATAGCCACATGCAATTCGTGTGGACATTTCACACGGCCACTTGATTTCAGTAAGATGTATTTATACGATCTGCCCTGAATCAGAACACCAACTATCCGCGTTTCGACATAGTAATATCATTTAAGGCAAGGCTGTTCAGATTAAGTGTTTCTGTTGAAGTGTAAGTTACAAAGATCGTAACAGTATAGCGAATTCATTTCGATTTAGGGACATCGCCTTACACCGAGTGTAGAATCATTGTCAGACTTACTATCTGACAACGCGTTAATGTGGAGAAGTATGTTAGCTACTTTATAAAGCTGTGAGATAAACACTTCATCTTGCAATATTTGATCATCTAATTTCGTGAACATTGAAGACTTCCTAATGTAAGTCCGTTTTGTAGCTCAGTATAAAAGAGTACTCAAAAATGGTCGAACGAGTATAGGGGGAAACGACATCACCGCACTGATGTCACTTGTAAATCAGCTACTCGTGATCGTTAGTAACGAATTCTTGGAGAATGTCTGGCCTAACAGACGTTTTTCGGCAATAGCTATTAACCATGACTGTTTTAATGATCTTCAAATGTACTTCATGAAGACTCCATTAACCTTTTTTTTCCTGGTGTACAATTTAGATAGTCGTGTTAATTGACATTCATAGAACAGACAGTTTTCAGGTACGCAACGCTATCGAAACGAGTCTGTCAACTAATGCAAACTAAACTGTTGGAGACGTTCCTGACATTTATCTCCAACGTTACAACCAGTCTTTACCTCATATGTTACTTTCAGTCATAACTGTTTTCAACAATATTTAATAGGTTTGAGTTGTTCTTTGTACAAATAGACTATGAGTCGGAGACATGTGAACCACGTTGTCGGCAGATCTTGTCTGACTCGAAGACAGCATCATAGTACTATTACAAAGCGGAAACGTTAGTTGATCAATTGATGCTGACTTTATCTCCCATCTCAAATCAGATGACTGTTCGAAGCTCAAATGATAATTACTGTGCAACTGAATCTTAACAAAGAACATTTGACAAACGCATTTGACAAATTACTGAGTGTAAATCAATTTCAAAATGCACATGATCCTATGACATCCATGGTATTTCACTGTCAGTAAAATAACTAATAAATCTTAACTGGTGAAGACATGCACCTACATTAAATTACTAAATTCAAATGTTGTAAACTCAGTTTCAAAACCTTGTTTTGACTGTGTCTCGTTACGATCAATGCAACATATGCAAGCTCTAGAATTCTATTTGCCATGCAGATAATTTTTCGTATCTTACTGGATTTCAGACAGTTGTAATCTTTGATACTGGATAATTGCGCATAAAATTTGTGGTAGAAACTGAATCTGTACTATCATAATCATCATTGGAACTGACATTAATTTTTATACTGCACTAAATTACTCAAATTGTAACTCAAAGGAATCAATTTCATAATGAGATATGTCCTAGCACAATAGACTTGTTCAGCATTCGATAATGTTGCTTCATGTTGCATGCAGGCACAAAATAATATCATCACGTTTGAAGCTCGTAAATCTCTATATGTACCACGACATATTGTGTACAAATATTACGCATCCTATCTAAGTTGTACCCTACATCAACTGACAATCATTGCAATTAACATCGTTAACTGAGATTTTATACTCCGACAAGTTAAACAAGTATATGTTACTGTGCATTTTGGTCATCTAGCAACTTGTTGCAAGTCTGCTGGACAAGGGTTTTGCGAAAATGGACATTGTCATTGATTTAGCTGATCTAGATAAGTCAGTAGCATTTTAGCAGACTACCATGCGTGACCCTTTAATACAAAGATAAACGGTGCGATCCTTGATGTCTTCTACCTGTCACATTGAAATGATCATCTCACGTATGAGAACTTTGCAGAACATTACAATTCCAGTGTAACGTATCCAATGGCCAGGCGTAATGATCATCAGTCAATGGTATCACTGCTTATGGACTAGACTACAAGCTGCTACTCATGTAGCATGCTCTCTATACTGGTATTTCATTTGAAAAAGTGCCAAGTAGGTCATATAAGTGCACTATATTCGAATTAACTCAACTATCCCTGTGAGGAATACAATAATGTTTTGTGACCTAAAGCTTGATTATTCAGTATTACATTACGTACTACTGATATTCTACACAACCATTAACATGCTTTCTAGATGTGTTTACAAATTATTGTTGATATCATGAAAATTATGTGCCGAATACATATGAAGCTAATTTGTGTCTCAACTAGTTTAGGGTGATTTAGGAACATGTTATAAATTGTACATATCAATCTCTAGTAATAACATGTGAGAACAAAATAACGTTTTACATCAGTTTCTAAAAGGTATTCTCATGTGCTGGTTTCTGTAACATTTTAGCGAAACTAAGCTGTAAGCATTTCGATTCAGAGAACTTATCTATTCTGAAGATATCTATACAAGACGGTATTTTACTGAAAAGTATGAACATCTCTAACAGTCTCACAGTTGGCATATTTATACTAACTGTTTAGGCACAGTTGGACTTCCGGGCCAGACAATTAATGGAATAGTTTGTAGCCAATTGTTAAGTACTTTGACTGAACAGTGCCAGTACCCACATGCATTAGTTGACTGGGCCGTTTCCTGTCGTAATACTGACTTACTGGGCACGGCTGTATCGCTGGTTACACCCGCGGCTCCGAGGCGTAACGTACGCATGCACTGGGTTACTGGCATGCCACCGCTGCCGAACGCTTTGATAAATTCATAGAACACACGCATCCAGCGCCAGGCGTTGAATTAGTTAGCATAGGCGAAATGGTTCCCAAGGTGGCTAAAGAGTCCAAACTGATGACGACATGAATCTGCGTGCCTTTAATCGCAGCGTAAGTTCCAGGTCTTTCCCGACTGGCAAACAGTATCACATGGACGTTTGAAAATGGACCAATAAAATGCAATGGTTACAAGTTTATATCCAGCTTGTTAATGGACGTGATTGCAAGAACGTTTACAGTACTCTTTTATGGTAATTGCTGCAAGTTTTACTATTATATGATGTAAATACTGGTAATTTACAAATTACCATTTGGGAATCAAAGCTACCTATCGTGGTCTATCCTAAATACTGAAAGTGGAATATGCTTCCTGGAGAAAAAACATTACTGTCAAGTGGTCACTAACGATTGGTCAATTGATTTTCACTAGCATGTGCGGACAAATTTAACGGTTAGACCCTGGCTAGTTGATTAGGTTGAATTCTACTATGTGACTTTTGTTACATTTTAAGCCTGTTTCCCGATTGAGCGATTCAGGATTTCTTCTACTGTCCTAAAATAGGCACCTCCTTACGTCAGTATGCCAGTCTGCATTACCGTTTCGACATCTCCTTCAGTTAAAAGTTCATTTGGAGATAGCATTTAATTTGCATGACACATTGCAATCCTCATAAATTGTACAAAGTGAGTACTTGTGGCAATGCAACTAATGTACAGATTTACCAATTTGAGCATGGTTGAGATTTTGACATGTCTTGTGTATATGGTGTATATGAAGACACCAGCGTTTCACAAGGATGTTTTCCAATCAATATTCGCTTACAACAGGATAATCTGATTATGCAATCTACAGTTCTGGAACAGTTATATAAATACATTCACTGACAATACGTAAATTTGAATCACTGAGGCTATAGCTACCTCAATATCGCCAAACACTAATTAATAGGGGCAGCTGGCAGTTTTGCAGTATTGTGAGACAAGAGTGCTGTAACGTAATCCAATGAATGTATTGTATGCGTCGGAACTTTCCATAGACTTAAGCGCACACAGTGTCGAACTATGGGCTATTATTGTGTCTTGCATGCTTCCACGAGCCTGGTATTCACAAGCTACTACTGCACTTGTAGACCGAGTCAATTATCACATCCTCAATGTAATCAGAACTATGTATTATGAACTAGTGATATTGTTCATTTATTGTAAAGCTGAGAAATATGTCCATTGCAACATTCACATGTTCAAGTTTCGACGGTCTACCACGCAAACTCTTTGTTTCAAATTAATACTAAAGTTAAAGTTTCAATTCATCACTTTACGTACATGATGTAATTTGTGACTTGAATTTGTGACTTGTCTAAATGTTCACTATAGGATGCAACGTTGGCTTTGCCAGGAACTACATTACAAATCTGATTGTTTCACATTCAAGTTTATACTGTTACTCAAACAAGCTTTATTAAGTACTCCGTAATGATATTCGGGTCTTTTACGATAATGCTATTTGTCGCATTTTGTAACTTATCATGTTCGAATTGTAGATGTCATCACTTTAGAAAGGAGGTATCATTCTTTGTATGCTGCTAGAGTTAGACTTTAATGTAACTTCTACAGGTACTAGAATTTGTTCAATTTATTTTCCCACAGATGCTCCGATATTTACAGTAAATGCACTGAACAGTAGTAAGAAGTTTCAAATCTGTACTTAATGTATGCCTTACTCAGTTGTAGCATTGTGCATGCAACGAGGTGAAACACAACTGGATGGCTGTTTACTTGCCTGGAAGCTGAAATTATATGCACCGATACAGGCATTCTTCCACCGTTAAAGTACCTGACTTGTTGTACATGAATAACTGACCTTAAAGTGCACTAAGAGGCCGAATTGGATAGCCTACGTGTTGACATGTACGAATTGGCTAAAGGAATTGTTCATGAGTTGTCGAAATGGGCCTTTCTGGTCCTGCGCTAACTTGCTACTCATGCCTATGATGCATTTGCAAGCCCACCATTGCAAATAATAAGGTCACTTAACAGCATACTTATAATGAAGCATTGCTATGCCACATCAGTAACATGTCCTGACTTAGGTGACTTGCATGTATGAGGTTCCAACTAGCTATTGGTCATGTAACTATGAGTGTCTAATATCTTACTTACAGTTACGCATTTAGCAATTATCTAGCAGAAAATTGGGCTTTATCATTCCGTATCCACAAGCAGCTTGAGTGCCATATAACAAATAAGCTCAGTGGCTAGGATTTCTTCTTAATGTCAAAGGTGCGACGGCTAAACTGGGCAATCACTAATTCCATTTTACAATTGGCACCACCGGTTTCAACTCTCGACTAATAGTGTTCGGCTTTCATGGATGAGTTGTATCCAACGTTATATCAGCTTAGTTAGGCTACCTTCAAATGTTTGAACTGTTTCAGTACAATGAAAGTTCATGAGGATTTTGTGATGATAAAGATCTTCTGATTAATACGGGTTCTAAAGTGGTTGACAAACAGTGTTAACGTGACGCCAGTCCTACTCCTTCATACTAAAAACCATTTGCACTATTTAGCAAGGATCACATTTATGTTGGAGAGAGAGTCTTCATTTCAACTCATGCAATCTGTGATGTAAACAGTTTACATTTGTGACATATAACTATGTTTAATAATACTTACAGACCTGATTTTTGCAATTATTCTCCGACTTCACTACATATGTTTTATAAGGGTTTAACACCACATGACCAAAGGAAAACTCACAATCTTGTAAGTTCTACTTTACAGACGCTTCACGCAATGTACACTACAGTCTGCAAAAAAAGGCTAGCATCTTTTCATCTGTATGGTTAAATAACTGTAATTCCTGCACATTGCGTACAGTAATGTACAAAGTTTAAATTGATGCTGCGTGAGATTACTAGTGTCACCGCATGCTTATTCCTATCATATTGTTATGTTATACAACAATTAGCTACGCTACATACAGTTAAATCCCTTTCATATCCAGTTCCCATGCTGAGCATACTACCACTGATCATTAAAGCCATAACTAAACTGCAACGGACATACGTTAGAGTGTCAAGAATTGATGCTCTGACAGCCAAGATTCATTTGTCCATGACAATAGTGAGAGTATTTTTGCAGTTGATTTCATCATGGACTGCTTACCTGTGTATCAACATACTATCAGCTATTATATTGCAGGCATGCTTGAGAGTCTGGTATCATACCACGTTGACATACTTAGCTACGACCGAACTACAAATTCCCAATCTCTCACGTTAAGTCAAACCTCATGGAGGACAAGCAAATTGTCATTTTATGCATACTGAAGAAAATTCAGCAACAGTATCATTAGAGCACCTGTAAACGTGCAGGTAATACTTTGAATGATCTCATTGTGCATGCAATTCTATCAGTTTCACAGAGACTAAGTGTGAACATATAGTCCTTACTGTGCTTTGTGAATTAGAGATTCTTCAAAGAAATGATTACTTTACAGTAACTGCTGAGTCAATATTTCTAAGTGCATCTAGCAATAACTTATGGCTTTGTGTCATGCTTGACGATTTTCAACTTTAGCCTAAGTCATGTTCTCCTTCTTTGGCAGGAGTTAGTACATTTCCTTAGTGTTTACCATTATTGGCATTCAATAGCAAAGGGAAATCAAACTAGTGACCGACAAGTTTACGTGAGTTGACAGCAATGCCTAAGGTGCTTGTGAAGATGCCTACTGCCAACTGACAACTATTACCCACTATAAATATAAGTATCCTCAAGAATCTTAAGGCGACTTCATTTTTCATGTCACAAAGGTCTAGCTATTCCTATTATCGTAACACGACACTTACGACAGGTCTTAAATAACTATGTATTAGGGCTTGTGAAACTCATTTATTCCTGTTGGCATAAAGCAGTTCATATACTGAGTAGTGAAATAAGCTTTAATGTGCCTTTGACTACATTTCCTTTTGGATAAATCTGGTATGATGACCTGCACTGTCTGCATAACCTTTGTACTATTCAAGTGTCCTAGTAACACCTCATATAGTTGGAACCTTCAAGATCATTTTTAGTTGATACGAGCTAAGTACAAGTTTAATAGTTTGTATGCAAATATTTATTTTTGTGTCCGAGGTCGAAATACAGTTGAATAAGTAGCACATTTCTCAATAATTGAGTTAACATGCTGTGGCTGCTGACTTTATCTTGACTGTCACATTTAGGCTCGAAATGACGTTCAGTCTGGACTGTTGAACTTAAAAAGCACTTCATCAGTGAGGTTGTTTAAGCAAGTTACACAATTGTAAACGATTAATTGATCTGATTCTAGCAGGATGCTGTTCAACGTTGAGTGGGGTGAACTTTTTCCCCGTCCTTAATTGTTGAATAATTAAGGGACTCTTAGATCGCAATACTGGCATTTCATATTGACAAACTCATTGAAATTTGCAATTTTACATTCTACAAAGGTCATCAACAGAAGGATTTCAACTTGAAATTGAATGAGGCTGACTAGGATTCTCCACAGTCCACATGTCTTTCTACTTTGCCCAAGCCCTCATGTCTTTCTACCATGTTAAAATTTAGTACGTGGTTCAGGAAAATAGCAGTGACTACATTTTGCAAAGGATATTTCTTGAAACAAAACTGTTTTAATTTGATGGCATGACTATGTCATCTGCATATGATAAGGGAACTAGTTCTGTTTCACTTAATTTCATCACAAAGAAGTAATGCTTATAACAACATGTCTATGTTTCAATTGTTAATTTACAACAGATTGTATCGATGTTCTTTTCAATATAATTACATTTAATTATGCAAAAGTAATTTTTCTGTCAAATAAATTGAATAAAAGTAATGCTAATCTCTTTACTCATTAGTTTAATGGACATTGTTTCCTTTTAAGTCAAACTTATACTTTATGTTTAACAATTGAGCAGTTGTGACTATGCTTCTAATAAATTAACATTTTCGGTATAAAAGTACACTAAAGATCGCAATTGATTGTGTACATTTGAAACAAGTGAGATAATTTTTGAGTTTCTATACTTCCTCATTCAGTTCTTGACTGTTATTATCACATCGAAATTTCAATGGGCCTTAGAAACAATTGAGTTCTTTCATGACATGACATGTGACATTAGCCTTAACTCAATTTCCATGTCTCTAAATCTGAAGTTTACCCCTGGTTGCGTTTGGTCATATTCACTCTATGTATGACTATGAAACTTGGCTCTGATGAACTCTTGAGGACTTTACCCCCCCCCCCCCCACCCCCCCCCCCCCCCACCCCCCCCCCCCCCCACCCCCCCCCCCCCCCACCCCCCCCCCCCCCCACCCCCCCCCCCCCCCACCCCCCCCCCCCCCCACCCCCCCCCCCCCCCACCCCCCCCCCCCCCCACCCCCCCCCCCCCCCACCCCCCCCCCCCCCCACCCCCCCCCCCCCCCACCCCCCCCCCCCCCCACCCCCCCCCCCCCCCACCCCCCCCCCCCCCCACCCCCCCCCCCACACACCCCCCCCACCCCCCACCCCCCCCCCCCCCCACCCCCCCCCCACCCCACCCCCCCCCCCCCCAACCCCCACCCCCACCCCCCCCCCCCCCCCCGGCCCCCCCACCCCCCAGCCCCCCCCCACGGCCCCCCCCCCCCCCTCCCCCCCCACCCACCCCCCCCCCCCGCACCCCCAATCCCCCCCCACCCCCCCCCAACCCCCCCCTCCCCCCCCACCCTCCCCCCCCCCCACCCCCCCCCCCCCCCACCCCCACCAGTGCGGATCCATGGGGGGTCTGCGGCGTCCGTTGACGCCCCCTCAATTTTCCAATGTGTCCTTTTGCAAATAATGTTTTTTTTTTCACACTTAGCAAAAAAAAAAAGCAAAACACCGAGACGTTTCACGGTCAATGACAGTGTTTATGTCCTAAGTTCCGAGGACATTTTGGTTACCCCCCATCCATATCGATCAATCCACTCGTAAAAGTCTAGCATTTTATTCGCAGAAACTTTCGGCAAATATATTTGCCTACCTTAACCTATATTGGCCGTGCCCCGAAACCCTGAACAGTGTTAATATTTTACAGAGTAATGGTACTAGGTGATGTCTGCCGTTGCAATCAGGGCATTCGTATCACTTTGTCGCTTTGAACACGTATGGCGTGATTGGGCATTCAGAGAACATTACAATAAACGACGCAGGATTTACGTCATACTCACTAGCTGATATGCAACGTATTACTAATTACTGGTTTTATATTGATTCCAAAAGGTCACTGCTAGTCTTTGTCTTACAAAATACATGATCTGTTCACACTCCATAAAACGCTACATCTCCGAAACCTTCCTCCACCCTCTAGTATCCATCCTCTCGGAAAAAGAGAGAGTAGGGTAAATATGTTTCGCTATGATATTTAAAGTCTGGAAGTACTCTCCTTTTAATAGTGTTGCCCTAGTGATGGAATAAAAGCCAGTCTTAGGTAAAGTCCACGCCAAGGAGTTTTGACCATAAGTCACAATAGACAAATCGGTGTTTGTTTCATTTTAAAATTACTATAGTATTAGCAAAATCACCACCAGGTTCGAATAACGCATTGTCCGTCGGTGTTCAATTTTTTGACGTCTTTGGACCGATGACCGGTCTGCTGTCGCAATGACCGCAAACATTTGACTCAGGTCATCTGTTCTGACCAGAGTGTTTTTGCCACGTCCCCACGCACTTATAGGGTAATAACACAACATACAGTATTTTTATTCTCCTCCCCCAGTCGAATAGCGTAGCGCCAGTGGGGGATGGGTTTTCATGCCCCCGTGCGGGAAGCTGGGCCCCCTCTATCGGGAAGGTTTACAGTTTTCGGTGGGGATCTTAATCGAAGTACGCAGTTCCCTTGACGACAACTAATCACGGTTTTAATCCTGTTTTTTGCTCTCAAGGAGGATTTTCTGTAATAAAGAACCGCAAAATTTCGTTCGGCGTCGCTACGCGCGCTGTAGAGCACTCTAGTTTTTTCAATAGTGTTCTTCATTCCACATAGCAGGAAGCAACAATTCCTTGTCCACCATAACATATGGCAGAATACATAGTTTATTGTAAGGTCGTAACTTTCATCCCATATTCGCAAAGCCTAGTGTGGTGTTCCTCTTGTGTGTGTCTGCGGTACAGTCAGTTTGTGAGCTGACTTACGGAGCAAAGTTTTGGCTATTTCAATCGTGTGTAGTCCAGGTGGTTTCGATACAATGTATGTTTATAATGCAACGATAAGACCGGTCTACAAACCTACAGTTCTTTTTTCGTCTTCCGTCATTGTTTTATGTGTAATTCCTATCAAAAATTTCCGCCCGCTTTTCAATTTCACGATCCAGATATTCAAAGACCTAACAATGGTCTGCATACTCTGGACATGAATGATTAAGTGATTATACATGTCAAAAGTATATTGCCTTGGCTAATTGCTGGGATAATGAGCTCCTCATCCATTTTGCCCTTCTCATCATATCACTCGAATATAGGTAATGTCGGTACTAGCTCGGTGGGAAGCTGACATATGTCCGGCCGTCCTGTTGGAAAAATATTCTGCCGCCACCCATGGTTCAGTTTTGATTTATTTTCGGCTTTTCCTAAAGTTAGATTTCGGATAAAACCCAAATTTTTCGGTACGCTTCTGTACCTCTTCCTCATTCAGTTGTACTTATCGCTAAATATACGTACAAACCCTTTCCCACCTTTTCAAAGTTAATAGTAGAATACTATGGATTTAGTAAATGTCGGTGGAATTCGGTCTCATTTCGCTAAAATCCTGGTTACGTTCACTTTGTGTCCTGCGTACGTTACGTCCTAGTGACTCGAATAGGGAGTACATAAAGTTATGCCCGTAGACCCACTGGTCTCGCTCAATTGTTCTATATAAGTCTTATAAATTACTACAAAGTTCTCTCATTAATTGTAGTCTATCCAACAAAATTTTCGCGCTGGCTTTCGCGCGCTTTGCAATTTTCCCCGTTTAGATTCCAGGTTTGTTGACTTCCAGTTTTTTGCATGGTCTCTGGTTTGTCCTTTCTTTGTCATATGCAGTATGTTTGTAGATCGCTGAGCGTTTATGGGAACCAAATTTAAAAAAATGAATGTGCCCTTTTTATGTTGGACCCCCCCCCCCCTCAGAAAAGTACCCTAGATCCGCCCCTGTAGCCCCGCTCCTAATTTAAACATAACAACTGTCCAGTTCGTAATATAACTTTCAAGACATAGCCACTTAGTCTGCCTGCACTGATTTTCAATTGCTCAGGAACTATTGAAAAACAAACTGTGTACGACTGTTAGCCAATTAGGTGAACACCACTGACTGTCTAGTCATCATCACCAACCGAGAGTGGTGCTATTATTGTCCTGCCATGATGCCGATCAAATACAGTCACCAGCTGGATTTAGAACAATGGGGAAATATGCCTAATATATTTGGGGTATACCATAGTCTCCTTGAAAAGGCTACATAAATGTCCAAGAGGATTACTTGCAGTAAAGTGGCATCTGTTGAAAGGAATTGGTCCTTGGGGATGTCAGACCATGTACACACCCATAAGAATGCCAGAGGTATGTACTGCCAGACTTCAAAGGCCAATCTCATATGGCATATAGGGTCCATAATAAAGGATCGCAACCCATGAGCTGCCTTGCGCTATAGATTGCTAAAAAGTGAAAATCATAGGATCTCAGTGCAACATTCTATCATCCGCAGAATTATGTTTGTTGTTGCAGACAAAACAAAATTAATAAATTAAAATAAAATTTGTGGTCAGATGTTTTATCCTTCCCATTTGTAGGACCTTTCACATTTGCACTGCTCCCCTTAAGTGCCCTCCATGTAGCTATGTTTTCAAAACTTTTGGTTTGCATTGAATTAAAACATTGAGCACAGTATCATATAGATCAGTGTTGTTAAAATTGGTTGTAAAAGAAGCTGCAGTGAATAATAACACAGTCACACAGCCACTGAGTGTTGTTGACTGCAACATTTTCCCCTTTGAAAGTTTTAATTGTTTCCGATAACACTTAGTGTTAAGATGGATGTGAGCAAGTTAGATCTCTATTGGGAAATGGAACATTAGCAAAATTTAATCCTGCGTATTTTCTATTTTCTGTTTGTATGCCAATCTTTGCTGTACCATGGCCATACCTTGTATCCTACTTCTTGTCTCCACCTGACTTCTCGTCTTTTTTTTTTCTTTTCTTTGATTTTCAGCCAACAAGAAGGAAGAGCCAAATCAACTATTTATAAGTAGTTAACTGTGAATGACTGGACATTGTACAGATAACGTTGTTTGTGTAAGACATGCATGTTAGTGGTGAGCAGTTCTTAGCTCTGCATCTGACATGTACTTCAACAGAGTAATGGTATTCCTTCAGAAGTGTGGGGAAAGGGATTCCTGTGACAAGCCCGTCAATTAAAAAAACTTATTGCTTGCGTCTCTTTCAGCAAAGTAGAAAACCCTAATCGATTCTCTTTGCAACATGGATGAAACCTGGTGTGGGTGCTTGCCTGTGGTTGTCAATAACTTGTTTTCATTCATCATTGGTAGGTTCGTACAATGAGGCCAGGGGTTGAGAGTGACTGATGCTAAAACCTTTTCAAGATTATTGAGAATGTTATTGAGAAATTTGTCCACTGCTGCCTTGTAACTCCCAATAGGAATAGCTTTGCAAGGAACCAGATTACTAGTGTTGGACGTTGTAGTTTTGTCACTTGAACTGGTGGTGTAAGACACTATCAGGAAAGTACCTTTTGATTCATCTCTTATGTCTTGCCATAGTTGCTCAGGCAGCTTGATCTTGAATATATTCAATTTAAAAGCCATTTGGGGTGCCAACAGTAGGGCTAAAGACAAGCAGCCATCACCAAGGTATTATTTTGGTGTTAGAGATTATCAAAATTGCTCAGTTGGTGTTCCTACTCTTTGATTGACCAAGTCAAAGTTTGAAAGTTGTAATGCTTTGTCAGAGAACTCCATTCTCCACACAATGCATGAGAGGTATTACATGTTTTGGATTACCTACAACCTTATGTGTCCTCGCCGGACATGTCCTAGAAGCAGATAACTATGTTTTGTTGTCTGCACACGGTGAGGATATTTATACAGTTATTGAAAGGACTACAATTTGCTTAGTTTTTCGAGAAATTTGGGAGACTGTGTCTGGGATGATGAGAATCTACCTCTTTTAAGAAGGGGGGGGTGGGTGGTCAGTAAAACGCTAACAGAGTTTTGAGGTTCCAAGAGGTAGCACAAAAGTTGCTTGTTATTCTGAGCTTGTCTCTTCCAGTCATTATAAAACCCGTTTTATCTCTCAAAGTGAATTTTAATTTGGTATAATCTCTAGTTTCGTTGATCGTGACGGCCTATCATTCATACAGTTATATGATTTTAATATTTTTACATGGCCTGCAAATTTCCAAAAAGCAAACTGTTCAGTCCTGAATCTGTCTTGTTTGGAGATGATTCACAAACTTAGTCTTTTGAGTAATTTCCAATGCTATCATTTGATGCCACATTCACAATCATGTAAAGGTACAGACGTATTCTATTATGGATGACCAGGGAAAACTGCGTTTACTTTATTTATTGCATTGTTTATTTGAAAACCTCATGTGGTATTTTAATCCGTGACTTTTCAACGCAATGGCCATTTGTCTGTCAAGAACACTAGTATAAGTCTACATACTAGAACCTTTGGCAGTAGAATGATATTAATCTGGTTTAAGTAATTTATCAGATGTAAATTGTAGAAGTAATGTTTTTTAGAAAAAAAACTTATTCATATGGAGCATTTCATCTTGTTATGTTCAACATATGAAAATCCATTTTTTAATTTATTTTTTTTCCAGCTGAAATTTCTTTCTCCAGGTTGAGATGAATATAAATGAATTCAAAACAAATTGAGCTCTTCCAAATACTGCATGCTTCTCTGTTTGTGAAGATGACTTTGCCATATGTTAAATGGGTACACTGAAGCATCTCTAAGTTTCATGTTATCTAGAGAGGTAGTTAATAAGATAATGGTTTAAGAGGTATTCTATATGGAGTTTTGATAATACAAGGAACGTCTTCTTACTTTCACTATTGTGCATGGTATTTCTAACAATAAACTTTCCAACAGCGTGTTTTTATGCAGATACCCTTTGACTTAAACGTTTTCTTTGAAGTGTTATGATCTATATGTTGTTATCTAAGTGGGATGATCTCAAATGCGTCGATAAAGATGAGATTAAAAAAAAGTTCCCACAAAGAGACACAAGTGTCTTGGAAAGTGTAAAAACAGTAAGATGGTTTAAACATACCCATGGTTTCTTACACATTGATGAATCTTAACGTATGAGGATACGACATGGTAACAAGTAGGGGCTGGTTTTTTCTTCAGCAATTATAATAGATTTCCACAGTATTTAATGCTCTTATCTTTGAAATAGTTTTTAGATTAATTGTATCTACTCAGAAGAAACTATTTAAGGCATTTTTAGTCAAACTCCTTATCTGCGGCAAATAAGTGTCGATGTTTTGGCACAGGGTTAGACTTTAATACAAAGTGTTAATATACAATATACCTTTTCACTGACCTTCATTTAGTATGTCTGATTTTTGGTTTTGTAGTGTTGAGCATACTTCAGGTTGTTAACAGTGAACTTCTCAGAAGTTATCATCAAGACTTCAACAAACAAGTTGTCCTTCAAAATGAGGTTTATTATCATTAACCATTGTGATTTAAACCAATTGCTAAGTGAGTGCAGATTGTCTGAATAGCCACCAACACTCTGTCGCCTGTATTTGATAAGCAAAACTCTGGTTAGTTTCCATCAAGTTGATGCATTTCACAGTAAGCAGTAGAGAAAGCGATGGTGGCAACTCTTTTATCATATGACTTCTGAAACTTAAGATACATGCCACAAAAAGAGAAAACTAATTATTTCCTCCATCTGAGTTGTTGAAGACCCAAGTTCATAGGGTGTTGTAGGCAATAAAGTGCATGTTGTGCTGGCTATACTCTTCCTTTTACTGAAATCTTGTCTTCTTGGGCCCTGTAATACTAGGTTTTCATGGTTATTTTTTCAGCTGTGCTTCAGTAGGAAGTACGGCAATTGCACCTGCTTTTTACAGTTCTAAATAGCCAGTTCGATAGTCTGAGTCACTCTCTGCCAGGGAGTGGTGCACTGTAACTACAGAGTGATTATCCTGACTACCATATATTCAATTTGCTGCAACGGGGCTTTTTAATTAGCACGTAAAATCTCTCAATTATGTCATAATTTTACAATCATATGTTTATGACTCACTTTGGTTTTTACCTTTGAAATGTCTTGTGTGCACCCAGGATGGTTGGCGACACTGTGACTGAGAAAATTTATCCTGTGGACGACCCAAGATCTTGGCAAAAAATATATTGTTCCTTCCCACACTGGTGCCTGTGCTGTAGTGACTCTGCATTTTTTTCACACGGGCCTTGAGTTATTTTCTATATCAGTAAGGCAAGATTAACAGTTTTATCTGAGGCATAATGCTACACAGGCTTGCTTTATGAATGTTGCATAGTGCAGTGTTTTTGTAATCGAGTCCTTGATGTCGACTCATCAGTCCCACGAGTCAACAAGGTGTCGATCTCGAGTCTGGTCAGAGTCTTTAGCAATTCTAGTCGAGTCGAGTCATGTCGAGTTTCCCCTCAGACTTCGAGTCGAGTCCTCTTCGAGTCTTTCGAAAGCTTCGAGTCGCCTCGAGTCACAAGTGTCGAGTCTGTCGAGTCAAGTCGAGTCTTTAGCAATTCTAGTCGAGTCAGTCATGTCGAGCCGAGTCCGAGTCCATCGAGCTTTGAAAAGCTTCGAGTTGCACTCTTGCAGTGTCTAGAGATGTGTTTTCTTTGAGTCACTCCAAGTCCACCTGAGTCCTGATCTCTATGTCGAGTGACCTCGGAGGCCCCATGGTGTCTGTGAATCTGAGCCCTCCAGTCGCAGTCCTTTAGGCTTTACTAGTGATTTGCACACTTTTGTTTGGGTAGGGCCGGGGGGAAGGGGGGAGGTTTAAGATTGGTCACTGATGTCCACACTTGTAGTTGTACTTTCAAATGAGATTCGACATCACATACCCTAAAAATGTGATAAAATCCACATGAGCCTATGCACTATTGATCTAAGTTTAGTAACGTATTATATTGAATCAGTGGACATAATTTCACCTAATAATAACCGTATTTGTCATACAAGATACCTCCAAATATAACCAACATACCTAACTCCTACACTACACTAGTAAAGCCTTCATTGAGTCTCGGGGCCATACCACGTACATAAACACAAACTATGCTGTATGCTTCCGCACATAACCTTATCACAGGCCTATGATACACTATTATAATCTCTTGCTGGCAAACATAACACCTATTTGCTACCAGTTTACGACGCACTAGGCCCTAATTTATGTAAACAAGTGATAAATCGCCTAACTGTGGTTCGTGTCAACAGCCACAGTTGTTGACTTCAACAACTAATTTCGTAAATCTAAATCCTCGATACCATTACAGGATATTACCCCTGTATAGGCCTACATGGTCATGGAAATGAACACACTTTATCTCCGAAGTTTAAAGTAAAAATACAACATACAAGTACAGAGTTGATGTTTGTTTACACTGCACAACTACGTACAGTTACATCGCAGGGCAAGCTCACTCAAGAAATTTTTACAAGCTACCGTGAACAACTGACTGGCGCTACAACATGTTAAGCAGGGCCGTATATATATTAGGATCCCCTATGTACATATATGGAACAGGCATACAGAACTGGATAATACGTGTTGGTTTGCGTGGTATGACGGATCCTTTTAGTTTTTTCTGTTTTATTACTCCTCTGTGTGACTCGAGTCACATATGCAACAGACTCGAGTCAATTCGAGTCATTTTGGGTCAAAAGACTCGAGTCAAGTCGAAGTCGTAATTTCTGTGCTCGAGTATGTCGAGTCTTTGAAATTTTAGTTTATGGCGGACTCAAGTCCTTGATCACTCTTTCGCAAGTGGTGACTCGAGTCGAGGTCGAGTCGCATGAGTTTTGAGACTCGAGTCACTGAATCGTGTACTCGTAGTCCAGACTCGAGTCATCATCTTTGACTCGAGTCATTGCAACACTGTACATAGGCCTAGATTTAGCTTTTTTAGCCTAGTGCCCAGGCTTAATATGCTGTATGTGTAGTATGTGATCATCTTTAGTCTACTTGTTGCTTAAACTCAGTCATGCCAATGTGATTGTCCACACCTTTTTTGTTTGTTAACTAGCTTTTTGTACTGTACTAAGCTTATATTCATTATTCGGTAGGCTAGTACTGGTGGGTGTTGCTTTCCGTCCTGCACCCATAAGCTGACAATGACAAAACTGGCCTCATTATGTTAGCCTGAAAGTGATTGTGGGTGGTTTAAAAGTTTACACAGGTCCAAGTTTTCAAACACCTCTTACAAATGCCCCATTATTCACTGAGTATAAGTGAAGTAGGTCCTTATATAGGCCAATCTGCGGAAAAATAAAAATGCAACTAATGTTAGGGCCTAGGCCTAGAGTAATATTTAACAGTGTGAAATTAAAATTGTAGGGGTATGGCCTAGGCCGTTGACCAAATATGGGGTCCTAGAGGTCTACTACTACAAATTTTAATTACAAATTACTGGTAGATAAGCAACATAAATTGGCTGCAATTCAATTTTTATGTGTTCCAGTTTTTGCTTGGAGCCTAGTCTAAGGCCTACACATAGTCCAATCGTCTTTTCCTAACTGATGCTGCTCCCATGTCTTTGTTATGCCTGATTTTTGTTTTGTCTCCATTATGCTTTCCACATGTCATTCCCTGCATTAGGCTTTCTTAACTTACATCCCCTGCCTTCAGCTTCTGCCTTGCCTTGCTTCCATTTGAAGTAGGTAGGGCCTAGGCTAGGCTATGGAGTAACTTAATGAGTCATTATTCTTATATTAATGGCAGGCTGTAACATTACCAAATTATGAAAGCCATCTAGCCTGAGCCTAGGCTAGGGCTAACAATAACTTATGGCCCTAACCCTAGTAGTTCATAGAATCTTCCCGAAGCCCCCCCCCCCCCCGAAAAAAAAATGGGGAAAAACCCCTTTTTCCCCCAAAAAACCCACGGGTAGGATATAACATGGGGGCCTGGCTACGATCCATTCAGAATGGGCCAAAATGAATATTACTACATTACTAGTCTTTTCGAGTATTTGTTTGGGCCTTATGTTAAGGTTTATGTGTTAGGCCTAATCTGCTACAACTGTGTGGCCTAACAATACACGTGTGCTACTCCGGAGCTGTTTTCTGATCTTGATGTCCCATCAGCACCTTTCAAATTTAGCTTTTAACTGAATTTTCTTCCACAAAAGGTCTAGCAAATATGAGCACCCACATTTTTCGGCGTGCCGTTATACAACAACCTCCGTGCTACCACCAACGTATTTTCATTAAAATCAAACGGTTTATTCTGAATCCAAGTGGCAAAGTACGATGTACATCGTTCGAGTACATGACTCGCTTGTTTTGTGCTGCAATTGACCTAAATGGCGCCCTGTGAGCTGTGTCAGCATATTGACCACTCAGAATTGGTCCCCCAAAAATTGGCCAAAACTCTCTAAATATACGGCTTCTGCTCGCCCCCTATTTTCATCAGCTCCCTCTTTGCAGGTATATTCTTCCCTTCAAAAGGTATAATTGAAAGACAGAAGAAGAATTAAAGGACAGTCACTTTTTTCCTCTCAATGTTTCTAGCCTAATACATAATGCTCATCATATTTTCTCCTTCATATACTTAAAGCGCCCTCACTCCTCTGTTGTTCCGCAAGCTCACAAAAAAGAACATATCTACGATAAAAAATATCATGACAGGACTGCAACATATTTTATAACATAAAGGTGGTCATATTGATGGCGAACATCTTATTTGTATATGGTCTATGGGCTCAATAGAAGTCTCCCTCTGTAAAGAAATATTTCAAAAATAAAGGAATGAAAATTATATTTTTGAAATGTAGCCTGTCCGAAATCCCAGGGAGCGGTTATTATCGTTATTCTGAAGTTGAAGGAAAGGTTATCTCTCTCACCCATTCCCTCACCCAGGGACGAAGGAGATGAAAGCGAAGCTACTCACTGCCTGATAAGCATTAGCCCGAGAGGTTATCGAGCACGCTGATGCACATTTCCGAAGTCAGTCCATCCCGTCTCTCGGTCGTAGTAGGACTGTGCGGGCCGTAAAGAGGCCATCCTTAGGGTCAGTGTCCCCAAGAGCAATTTGTAGGCATTTCAAAACACCCAGTTTTCGTACTATATGGTTACCATTACAATTTAGGAATATGATTCCGACTCACTGTTAAATGTGAGTGAAATTTTTCCTTCCATGTATCACCCGTGTAGGGTTGTTAGGGTGTGCCCCTCTTACGAGGTTACAGGCGCATGTCAAAGCTGAAACACGCTGTTTGCCATGTAATGCTAACATCAATGCTTAAGAACCCAATACCAGGCAGCCTCCCAAACGGTTAACGCCTTCCCTATGTTATACAGGACACATAGGCCTTCCTTTTCGAGGTTTAGGGTAAATTAAGGTTGGTTAGAGAGAGGGCACCTTCCCCCGGTTGGCAAGCGAACACGAACCCAAAATTATGTTTAGCATATATGGAAAAATGCGTTTTTTTAACTAACGCACACACGGTACTAAGTAGGAGAAAGACAAGCTTTGTGACTCTACGAGAACGGTAGGGCCCAATGTAGTGTAATGGCCCTTTTGGACGGTGGTAATCCTTCCCCGCTGTCATCTCATAATCGGAGCCTTCTCCCGGAGGTAAGGGCAACTCGCCCCCGTATTAGTGAAGCCATATATGGAAGGGAAAACTGTCTCACTCCCAACATTTAACAATGTAATCGAAATCATATTCATAAATTTTAATTATGTAACCATCTGTATGAAAACTGGGGTTTTGGAATCCTAAAATCTGCTCTTGCGGATAACTGACACTAAAACTAACTGCTGGCCTTTTGGGACTGCCCGCACATCCACTCACTATCGAGAGACGGAATGTACTGATACTTCGGAATTGATCATCGTGCTCGAGTAACACTCGTAGACCAATTCTTTATCAGTGTAGTAGCTTCGATTTCATCCCCTTCTTCCCCTGGGGTGGGGAAGGGTGGGAGAGATCCCTTCCTTCAACTTCAGAATAACGATAATACGCTCCTGGGATTTTCGACAATGCTCATTTCAAAAATATCATTTTCATTCCTTTAGTTGTTGAAATATCTTGCTTAATCAGAGGGCGCCCTCTATTGAGCCATAGACCTATAAAATAGGATGGCCATCAATATGACCCCTTTATGTTATAAATATGTTGCAGTCCTTTTCATGATTATTTTTTATCGTAGATATGATCTTTTTGTGAGCTTGCGGAACAACAGAGGATGAGGCGCTTTAAGTATATGAATGATAAATATTAAATTCATAAGTGCCCAACCTGGGTGCAGTTTGTAAACCAACAAGTGGCAAAACAGATAACCAAGTGCACTTGTACTCGCAGCCGACCGAGTAACGACGGACAGACTTGCTTTCAAAGTCTGCAGAAAAGGCTGAGATTTCTTTGAGGAGCTCATTTACATAGCCTGTTATCGTATGCGACGAAACTGTCATACACTCTTAAAAGTTAGGTAAAATTTTCTGGGCAATGTTAAGTTGGTTAAATTTTTCACTAAGGTGGGCTAAAGTAACCAAAAACCTATTGACCAACATTGTTGAAATGGTTTCTTGATTGAATTTCTTTACCCAACACTGGTTAAACGTACCGCCAATTAATTCTTTTAATAACACCTGTATTCTATTTTTTTTACATCACAATACATTTTGCAAAAGCGGTACTTACATCTTTGTGAATTTTGCTACAACAATATTGAGAAAAGTGCTGTTAAAATGCTGTGAAATGTTTCTCTACCTATCCTTGAATGGGTAGCATGTTTCGAATTTTTCAAGAATTTTTGTGTTTATCCTTTATTGCAGGTCCTATTTAAATAAATTGAAGCTGGCAATGGTGAATTCTTGCAGAAAATTATGTTTCTACAATTGTACAATACAACACAAAAAAGGAGAAAAATTGAAATATCGCGAAGACAATTGTATTATTAATCGTTAATAATAAGAACAAGTCTCACATTTAGTATGAATTCCCAATTAAAATTCTGCAACTTTTAAAAGTGGCTAGCATAGCAATGCTGGTAGCTTTGTAAAACTTGCTATAAGGTACTCTCTGAGATATTCTACCCGTTTGGGTAACTTGTTTTACCTCACGTGTTGGTTCTCGATGCCTCCTAATGGAATTGGAGTAATAAATTACCCACTTGGTGGGTTAAATGTTTTTGTCTAAAGTGGGCAAAATTTTTTGCCCAATTGGTTGGGGCAAAATGTTTGCTCAATTAGTGGTTCATTGGTTCGCAATTTGTTTCGCCCAACTAAATGAGTAAACCCTTAACCAACTAAGTTGGGGCAATATTTTTACTATTATGGCCTGTTAGGAGCATTACGGAACGCACGGGCTTGGGTAAATTTTGGCCCGTTGGGCAATCATTTTGGGGGAGAAGGGAGGGGAGTGTAGAGATTGTTTGCATTTGGATATCTGTGGCGTTGATGCTTCTGTAAGTTGCTCTGGTGCGTGTGACATAATATGCTGTCGGTCGGCAATAATTTCATGGTGTGCTGTTTAACTATTAATGATAGAAGGGCCGTATGTTTGGGGGGGGGGGGGCCCCCCGCTAAGTAGAAATATTGCATTGGTAAATGACAGTATAATTAGAACTCCATGTGTGAGTGGCTGATTACGCAAACTATAAACTCTAGCTAATCGGCTGAATTTTATATGTAGACGTCTTTGCAAATGTAAGCAAGTGTCGCTGCCCCACAATGCCTTAGACTCATAACTGATTATCCTTTTTAAAATAACAAAAAAAAACTGTACAAGTAGAAAAATTCTACATAGCTTAGATTCATTAATACGTGATACAGTATAATAATCCTTAAAAAATATAACACTATCCAAAACAAAGTGCGCACAAGCTAGCAAACTACAGAGTGCGTGGTGTACTAGTTTCTAGTTCAAAATCTGATTTTGCTGCGCATTGTTGTGTGCTAGAAACGTTGTTTTATGTACTTGAGGGAATACAGCTATCGAGGATATGTTGATCTCATGATTTGGGGCTATGGAGGAAGTATGTTGCCTTTTGTTGTAAAGATTAGGTCAGTTACGAATGTTGTCGTACGTCAATGACTGGCGCTACACCGAAAGTCTGTGAGATCTTATCACCTTGTTGTGTTCTGGTGATTTCAGGAGATGCTTCTCATTTCAATTCTTTTTGGCATCACGCAAGCACTACTTAGATAGAGTATTGGTTCTGGTATATGCTCGTTGAGGCTATCCGAACTAAAACGCATAGTTAAAATGATATCTTTGGGCATTTTAGTTAGAACTTACAGTCGCATCAGCTTATTACTTAATAATATAGTGTGGTTGAGCTTACTTGGTCTAAACTTCGAAGAAAGGATAAATAACTCTAAGTAATAAACTAAATCTATTTAAGTATAAGAATTATAAGGCGTATGCCTGGTAGTGTTCTAACTAAAAGTGCAATAATATCATTTACACATGGTTTTACTTGCGTGATAGGCCGGCAATAAGGTCTAACGGTCGGCACTACTCTTCTAAAAAAAAAAAAAAAGTGGCTTGGATGATTGGCAAAAGAATTGAATGAGAAGCATCTCCTGTAATCACCAGAAAGTGATGATGCTCACAGACTTCGGGTAGTTCCAGTCAATGACGTTACGACTCTTTTCAAATCAGATAACACTTTCGTATAGCTGAGTATCTTACAACCAAAAGGCTATAGCTTCATTCGTCTAAGCCCTAAACATGATCAACAATCCTGCGATAATTTTTCGCTTAAAGTGCTATGAAAGCACGTTTCAGTCAGTGACGGGGATGCGGAATATCGTATCTAGAGTTTTTGAATACTAGAACTGTCACATCTACTCTGTGTTTTGCTAAAAAAAAAAAATTCCCCATACACTTTACAAACATTTTTTTTTCCCGAAATTTTGGGTTTTTAAACCTTTTTAAATTTTAAGGGGAAAAAAAAGGGAAATTTTGGGAAAAAAATTTTTAAAAATAAATTTCCTTTTTTTTTCATTTTTAAAAAAAATTTTAAAAATCCGTAAAAAAATGATTAATTTTTTTTCTTTAAAATTTCCCTTTTTCCAAAAAATTTTTTATTCCCAAAAAATTTAAAAATTTTTTTAAACCCCGGGTTTGGAAAAAACCCTTTTTTCCCCGGGAAAAGGGGGAAAAGGGAAAACCCCCTTTTAATCCTTAAAAAAAAAAGTTTTTTAAAAAAAAAATTTTGGGGGAAAAAAAAAAAAGGGTTTTGTTTTTTACAAAAAATAATTTTTTTAAAAAAAAATTTTGGCGCTGGCCGGGGCACCATTTTAAAAAAAAAAATTTGGGGTAAAAAATTATAAACTTTTAAAAAAAAGTTTTAAAAAATAAAATTCGAAAAAAATTAAATTTTTCCCTTTTTACCTTTTTGGGGGGATTTCCCCCCCCTTTTAAGAAATTTTCATCAAAACCCCCTTTTCCCAAAAATTTTTTCCTTTTATAATGGAACCCACAATTTTTGTTAAATTCCCTCAGGTGAAAAAAAAAAAAGGGCCCTTTATTTTTAAATTAAAAATTCCCCCTTTTTTAAATTTTTTTTTTTTAAAAGGATAATTAAAAAAGGGTAGGGAATGTTTTTCCCCCCCCAAAATTCTAAAAGTTTTTTTTTTTCAAATAAAATTGGGTAAAATTTTTTTTCCAATTTTGGGGGAAAAAAATTGAACCCTTTTTTACCCCTTTAAGGAAATTTTTTTTCCCCCAAAAAAACTAAATTTTTTTTTACCTTTTAAAAAAAAAAAAAAAAAAAAAAGAAAAAAAAAATTTTAAAAGTTTAAAAATCTTTTTTTTTTTTTCCCTTTTTTTTTTGGGGGGTTTAATTTCCGTTTTCCCCCCTTTAAAAAACCTTTGTTTGTTCTTAAAGGGTAAGGGTTTTTTCCCCCTTTTTTGGGAAAAAATTTTTTAAAAAAAGCCGTTAATTCCCCCTTTAAAAATTTGGGGGGTTTTTTTTAAATAAATTGAGTTAAAATGGGGAAAAAGGAATTTTAAAGTACAACAGTTCTGATTCTATTTATATGATTGCTAAATAATTGGTCAATCTGCATTTATCCTATTTTTGTGGAACTGGTTATTATTGTTCCCCTCCCCAAAAATTGGACACAGATTTTGGCCCCCAAACCCCCAAGGATAAACCCAAAAAGGTAGGTTTTATCAAAAGAAAAAAAGAAAAAAATTTTTCCCCCTTTAAAAAAATACTATTTGTGTTCTCTCCTTTGGGCTATTATCCCAACGTGCCAAGAATTTACCAAAAAGCCTTTTCAATGTCCCCGCATTAGGTTAAATATCCAATTGGTTTTTAAAAGGGTTTTTTAAATTGGGGGAACAATTGAATTTAATTTTCCCATAATTGAATTTTAAAATTTTTTTTAAAAATTTCAAATTTGTTCCCCTTTTGAACACATTTAACCAAAATTTTTTTTTTTTTCCCATTCCAATAGAAAGGAGACCTTTTAAAAAAATTTAACCAAAGGTTTAAAAAAAATGAAACTACAATTTTCAGCCTCCGGTTTCCACCCAAAAACCCCCCAAATGCAAAACCATGGCAGCCCCTTAAAAGTTGGAATTTTTTGGAATAAAAAATCCGCGTAAATTAAGGATTTCAATTTTTTGGGAATAATTTCCCTTTTTTTGTATTGTACAAAGACATTAATTTTAAACCCCTTGGATTCAAATTTTAATGTCCCTAACCCAAACCCTTGAAAAAAATTAAAAAGAAAAAGTTCGGGAAAATAATAAAATAGGATCTATAACAATTTACCAAATTTACCAAACCAACATTTAAACCGGTCATCCTTGTGTTTTAATTCCCTTAGTACCTTTAAAATTTTTAAAAAGTAAATTAAAATTTTGGGTAATAAAAAATTTGGTTGTAACCATGTTGGGTAAAAAATTCAAAATTAACTTTACCAAAGTTTAAAGGTTTTTTGGGTTTTGAATTGGGGAAAAAAAAAACCATCACAGCCAGAAAATTTTACCTTTAAATTTTTTTTTGGTGTAGGGGGGGGTTTTGGGGGGCTTTCCCCCCAAATTTAACGGGATTTTCAAAAATCCTTTAAAAACCACCTTTTTCCCGTTTGAAACCACTGTCCTTTTTTCTCCTTTAAAAACAAGGAGGAATCTTTTATTTTTGTTACCAAAAAGCCCCGGGGGACTTTGAAAAATTTATTTAAATTTAGCGCCCCTACTTTCCTTTTTTTTTCGAAGGAAAGATCATTCACATAAAAATATTGAAAACCCGAAAAAAAAACAAAAAGGGGGGAATTTTGGGGCCTCCTTTTTGATAGGGCTATTGGAAATTTTAAGGGGCCCCGTAAAAAAGATTTTAAAAATAAAATGATGAAAATTTTTTTTGAAATGAGCTGCCGAAACCCAATTTTATGATTTTAATTGAAGGGAAGGTTTTTCCCCCCTTCCCCACCCCGGGGGAAAAAGGGGAGAATTTTGAACTTTTTTCCCAATTTTAAAATTTCCTAAAAGGGTTTCAACGTGACACATTGAAGCAAGATCCCCGTTTTTTGGGGGGTGGGGTCAAAACCAGTTTTATCTTTTTTAACAATTTTAAAGGATTCCAAAACCCCTTTCAAAAAAAGATTTTTTAATTAAAAAATTTTGGTAGATTCGATACATTTGTTAAAGGGAGTTTAAATTTTTCCCCCCTTTTTGGTTCATTAAAAGGGGGATTGGGTTTCCCCAAAAGGCCCCCGTTGGTCGGGGGAAAGGGTTACGCCGTCAAAAAAGGCCTTTTTACTTGGCCTCGTTTTCCTTTTATCCCCAAGGTTTTTTTTTAAAATAGTTCGCTGTGCTTTAAGTAAAATAGATTTTTCCCTTGCCGCAAATTTTTAAAAAATGCTTCGCCTTTCCCCGTGAAGGTTCCTCTCTTACTAACCCAATTTACTTAAAAAACCAAAAATAAGGTAGTGCCGTATTCTAGGATGGCGTTGGAGCTGTGTTTTTTTGATGTTTAGCATTACATTCAAACATTGTTTTCAGTTTAATGGCCCCTGTTTTTAAAGGGGCACACCCCCAAAAAAAAGGGGGATATTTTTGGAAGGGAAAAATTCACCTCCCCCTTTTAAAAACATGAAAATTTTTCCCCCAAATTTTTTTGGTAAAAACTTTGTACAAAACTGGGGGTTTTTTTTAAATGAAAACTGTTTGGGGGGAAAGAAAGGATGGTTTTTAACCCCTCAGCCCCTCCCGGAAAAACATATGGGAAATTAACATTCCCTAAATTTTTTGGGTAATTTTATAAAGGGTTAAAAATTGATTTCCCCTTCTTCCTGGGGTAATTTTTAGAAGTAAACCCCCTTTTTTAATTTTAGAAAAAAGTTTATAAGTTGGATTCGGGGGATTTAAAAATAAAATTCCTTATTTTTAATTCTTTTTTAAGACCCCTTTTTTTAGCCAGACCTTACAAAAAAAAATTTTAAAAGTTTTGAACCCCCTTTTTGTTTTTAAAAATTTTTCACCTTTTATAAAATTTTTAAAAAAAGTCTTTTTTTTGGGCGGGGGAAAAGGAAAAGTGGGGTTTAAAATAAAGGGAAAATGATGATTAGTATTTGGAGGAAAAGAAAAGTGCCCTTTTTTCTTCGCTTTTTAATTAAATTTTGAAGGGAAAATTTTGAGAACGTTTAATAAGGGTTTTAAGGATTTTGTAATATAAGCTTTGGGAAAAGGGGACAAGGGTGATTGTCAATTGTAAAGGTTAAAAACCCTTTTACCAAATCCCGGGCCAAGTATCTGATTTGTTTGTAGGTTATCTACTTTGACAGGATTCGAATATACAGTTAAAAAGTTTAAAATGATTATTACCCCGTGTTTAATTGGTATACAGGTTGTTAGGCCACAAACTCCTGTGTTTGCCAAAATTGGTAATTTGTGGGAAATTCACAGTAAAAACTAAAGAAAGGTGGGTTTATCTTATCAAGATCGAAATAAAACAGCCCGAGAAAAAATTTTTTTTAGCCCCACAGTTGTTGAAAAAAAGTTCAATAATTTTAAAGGCAAAAATATTTGTATGGGCTATTTGTAGAAAAATTTTTTTTGGCCCCATCGAATGGTATGTAGCCGGCCCCCTTTATATGTAAACCCGGGAGCATGGGCTTGGTAAATTTCTAAATACAGGGGGTTCTGATAATTGAGGGGTGGCTGGTAACCCGATGTTCTGATAATTTTAATGTTACCAGGCATTTATATAGCCTACATCTATAAATTACCCATAGGTTTGCCCACCCTTTTTTCTGGAAAAGGCAGGGGGGGAAAAAGGAGGGGGTTAAAGGAAGGAAAACCAAAATTTTGGGGGAAACAGGGAACAAAAGGCAAAAAATTTACCAAAGCTGGGGGGATTCAAAGGGGACGATTATATTTGGGAGGGGAAAGAAGGTAAAAAACGGAAAAATTAAAAAATGAATTTGGGGGAATAGGGGAAACTGTTTCAATTTTTGAACCCGGTAAGGGCGCCCTTTTTAGGGGCGGGGCCACAAAAAAGGGGTCCGTACTGCTTTTTAAAGGGAAATTAATTTTTCACTAGGGGAAAATAAAATTTTTTTAATAAAAAAAAATTATTTCCCCCGGTTTTTTAAAAAGGTTTTTTACCCCCCGAAAAATCGGGTTTTGGGGGCCATATTGGTAACTTTTTGGGGGGAAAACCCCCGTAAAACAAATTTGAATGTTGGGACATAAAAGTAAAAAACATGGGGTGCAAATGTTATTTTTGGCCCCAAAAACGGTAAGGGGAAGCCTAACACTAAATTTAAAATAAGGCCCAAAAAACTGTAAAATTTTATTAGTAATAATTTTGGGGCCCCGAAGAATTTACCCCCCCATTTTAACCCGTTATAGGGGTTGTGGGAAATCTTTGTACTGGGTACCTTTTTATGAAACCTTGGCTTCTGGCAATGGTTTTAAAATTTTTTGTTCCCCCCCATTTTAAATAGCCAATGACCCATAAAATTCTATAGGGTTGTACCCTCCCTTCAAAGGGCAAGGAAACAGGAACTGAACAAATTGGTAAGGGCCTTTTAATTTTCAAATCATTAACAAAAACAAAACAAATTTTGGCAAAAAAAGCTGGGGGGTCCTGTTGGAAAAGGATTGGGGGAAAGGTGGTACTTACTGGGGCCCCCAAAAAAACTGGCCCTAAAAAATGTTGCAGGCATTTATGTTGTTATCACAGGTTTTTAATTAATTTTTAATTTTAGAAGGCATTTTGTTTCAAAAGGCCGTTGGCTTTAAAATTAATACTGTTTAATATACTCTAGGTAGGTAACAAGTTCTTTATCCCAGTTGGTTATAGGGGTCTTTAGCTTTAGCAGTGAATAGATGTTCTGTGAGGTGGTAAATTGATTCTTTCGAAACTTTAACGCGGCACAAATTCTTTGGTCAAAGTCGAGATTTTGATTCTGTCAGCTTTTGCGAGCGGAAAACACACCCCTTTAGTCTTGGCCCCGTTTTGATCAAAGGCTATTTTCCCAAATACTGAACCCATTCCTAAAAACAATGGCCAATGCCCTTTGGGGGATCCCTAGAAACCAAAATTACTATGATTGACACATTTTTTAAAACAGGGAAGGGGGGTAGGCTAAAAGTCCAAAGTAGGTATTTAAAAGGTTTGGAATACACCCTAAAAGTGGAAACCAGCTGCCTTGAGTGTTTCGTTGATTGAACCAAACTAAACACCTAATTAAAAGATTTTACAAAACCCAAAATAACTTACCTTATCGCACCCTAATATAAATTTCAAAACGGCATGACGACACAAAGTTATGCTCACTTTATCCGATCTTGCCCAAATACTTTAATTGCTGAACTTTCAATTGCCCGGGACACCGAATAAAAAAAGAAAAAAAAAAAATCTATTTCCCCCAAACCACATTTTATCCCATTTTTTAAAATTTCATAAATTTGAATTAAATTTGTTTGAGCTGGGCCCCCCCAATTTTTTTCAAACGGTAGGCTCAATTTTTTTTCCCCGTTAAAAATTCTCACCTGGCCTCTTAGGGTTGCTTTTTTTCCCAGGGGTTTGGTTTTATAAGGCCCTTTTATTTTTAGGAAAAATGGGGCTTGTAAAATGTTACTGGCTTTGTTAACTTTAAACCCCCCACAAAAATTTACCCCCAAATGAGGGGCCGTTTTGGTTTTTAGCTTTTGGGCGGTGGAAAACAAACCCCCCCTTAAGCCACCCCTAAGATTAAACTAACAGACAAAAACAGTTCCAAAAACAAAAATTGCCAATCAACATGGGCATTGGAGTTAAACAAAATTTATTTGGGCCTTATCACCCTACAGAAGTTATTTGGGGGCCCCAAAACAAAAAGTCTAAACTAGGCCATGTACCCCTGTTGTGACTGATCCCAAAAAATTTAGGCTACTTGATCCCGTTTGGAGAGGGAAATATGGATGATCACCGAGTTTTCCAAATGTGATCAAATTAAATTTAGGCCATAAAATAAATTTTCAAAGACCCCAAAAATACAGAATTTAATTACCATTATAAATTTTGCCCACAATTACTTTAATTACTTAAATCCTTTATAGCTCTACCCGGGTAATAAAACAAAACTAAAGTCGTATCTCCGCAAACCACAACTTATTCCCGTTCTTTTTCGTCTGCTAATACATAATTCCCAAATTTAACGGCCTGGCCCCCAATATGTAAACCCGGGAGTTTAAGGTAATGTTGTAAAAACTTGGAGTTAAAACTCTCGTTTAAAATAATTGCAGGTTTAAACAAATAACTCTGTATTTTTGGTTTTGGGTTAAACTTAGCTAAAGGTTGTCAACATACCCATTAGCCATTACAGGTGTGTTATCCTGGACTACGTAAGGGGGGATATTCAAATTTTTGACGTAAAACTGGGCGTAAATTTCAAAAAAGGAACCCAGTTTTGGCCTAATTTCAACTGTTTAAAAAATTTGGGTTTTAGGTCTGTTTCTGGTTGAAAAATTTTTGGGGTTGGGGAGTAAATTATAAAAGTGTAATTTTATAGGGCAAAAATAAGTTAAGTCGAGTAACAATACTGTTTGGTGTACATGTATGGCCGAATTTATTAGGCATAAGTTAGTTAGGTTTAAGGGTACTTGGATTTTGAGTCCTGTTGAATCGACACTAAACGTTATTATAGGTGAATTAATTTTACTGTTCATTAAAACGTAACTATACTTTAGCCTTTGGCCTAGGCAGGCTTCTTAATTAGGGTTGTATTAATGTCATTTGAAAGTCTACTGTTGGTAATCAGTCACCATTGATCCCCCTTTTTGGTTTCCCGCAAAATGGCAATCACTATAAAGGCTAATAGGACTGTGGGGTGCTTTTCGCACCATGGGGTGAGCACGAACTTTTGGCCCGTTAGTGTTGGGGCTGCCCTTTCAAAAAAAAAATTGGGGGGAAAATTTGGTGGGGTTTTAAAAAAAAAATGTTTAAAGGGGTAAAATTGTACCGGAAAAATTTTTAAAAAAAACCAAACCCGCTTTTAAATTTTTTTTCTGTTGAAATCCTTTCCTAAATTAGCAAACCCCGAAATTTTTTTTTACAAAAAATTTGGGGAAAAAAAATTTTTTTTTCCCCATTTTTAAAAAAACCCTTAAAAAAAAGGCCCCTTTTAAATTTAAAAAATTAAAAATTTTTGGGGTTTTAGTTTTGGTTTTTGGGGAAAAAATTTTTAAAAAATAAAGTGAAAATTGGGGGGGGCAAACAAAAAAAAAATTTTTTTTTTATGGGGGGATTTTAAAATTTTTTTTTGGGGAAGGGGGGGTTAAAAAGGGGGGTTTGGGTTTGGATGACCAAAAAACAATAATTTGGGGAAAAACAAATTTATGGTTTTAAAAATTATTAATTTTAGTTTTCCCCCTTCATTTTTGTTTGTCCCTTTAAATTTTTAAAATTTTATTAAAATTTTTTGTCTTTGGCTGTTGCGAAAATTGGAATAGCCGTAAACATAGAGTGGGTTGTTTCCATTTCCCCATAGCTGTAACAAAGCCTATTTGTTGGAAAGAATTGTTGGGGTAATTTAAAATCAATTCCAAACACCTTCAAAATGCCCATTATTCAATGATAAAAAAAGAGGTATCCAACCGGGAAAAACAATATTTGGGGGGCCAAGGGAATAACAAAATTAACTTAAAAACGGTTTTACAATTGGGGATTTAAAAAAAAAAATGTTTAGAAACATAAATTGGGAATTATTATCGGTTTTTTTCTTGGAAAAGGAACCACATACCAATTTTCCTACTGTGGTCCCCATGTTTTGTTCCTGAATTGTTTTTTTCCCTACCTGTTGGTTTCTTTCTACCTGTTTGGTTGCCGGGGGGAAGGGGCCCAACGGCAGGGAGAAATTTTGAGTATTTATTAAGGGGTTTTAAAAAAAAAAATTACTAAGGGGTGGGAAAAAATTTAAGGGCCCACTTGTTAAAATTTCCAAAGCTGCCCCGGCGGTAGGTAAAAAGCCCCTGGACATTCCTGGGGCCAAAATATATCTAAATATTTGAGTATTTTTGCCTGAATTTGGGTAGTTTTTTTAGGATCCCAAAACCCCCCACAAAATTTTTGATTTTACACCACCCATTAGCCTTTTTTTTTAAAAGGGAAATATTTAGATTTTGGCCTTTCAAACTTTTTAAGGGGATTTCCCTTAAAAAAATGTTATAAGGCAAAGGGTTAAAGGGGTAAGAGGGTTTTTTTGTTTGGTATAGTGGCCCTGTACTTCAAAATTGAAACCCCGAATCCCCTTTGGGAAAACCCCTAATGTGTAATTCTCTTGAATTTATTCCCTTCAAAAGTATTGATGAAGAGGGAAATTTAAAAATTCCTTTTTAATTTCTGGCCCTCAATGCATAAATCTTAAATAAACCGTCTCCTGGGCCGGAATAAAAAAAATTTAAAACTTAAAGGGAAAAGCACCAATTTAAAATAAAGGGTTAAGGACTCTTATTTTATTTTGGAAAAAGGGCCCCTGATAAAGCAAGAATTAAAAAATAAAGATGAAAATATTTTTAAATGAGAACCCAACTTATTATCTTTCAAATAAGGGGAAAAAATTTTCCTACCCTTTTCCCCCGGGGAAGAAGGGGAAAAAAGCTAAGTTAAAATTTATTTCAACACTGACAATTTCAAAAAAATTCCTTGGCTTAAAGATTTGGGCCTTAAAATTTTTACATTGTAGTGCAAAGGTTTAGGGATTTAAAACACCCTTTTGTTAATGGTTAAATTTAAATTATAGTTCCCCAGAATGTGTGAAGTTTTCCTTTTATATTAACCCTTTTTGAGGGGTTCTCTTTTGCCTTAAAGGTGAAAACCTTTATGTAATAAATAATCAACCCCAAAAACCGGCAGTAAAATAATTTTACAGGAACCATGGCCTCAATGTTTTAAAGGGTTTGGGGTTGAATTGGGGTTTTTTAGAGGGTTCCCGAAAAAATCACCAAAATTATTTTAAGAAAATGGTTTTTTAATTAACCCAAAGGGTTTTAAAAGAACAAGCGTTTTAAAGGGAATTAAATTATTTTTTAAGGGAATCCCTTTTCACTGGAAATATTAAGGGGTTTTTTTTGGGAAATCGCCAAAGATGGCCATAATGAAGGTTTCCAATTAAAAAAATAAATTTTATTAAATTTTAAAACCTTAATAGAAACTTGTTTGAAAACTAAATCTGCCTTGGTCTACCTAAAAGGCCTTTGGTGCCCAATCCCTTTGAGAAAGGGGTGCATTTGAATTGACATGATAACCCTAGGAAAAAATTCTTTCACTTGGGGGTAGTTCTTTTTATCTGGGTGGAAGGGGGGAGAGATTACCTTTCCAAATAACATATCGTCCGGGTTTAACTATTTTTAAAAATATTTCCCTTTATTTAAATAATTTCTTTTTCAGATTAATTTTCCGACAACATATTGGCCCATAACCCATTATGTAAAATACGCTTTATATATTTGGTAATTTATTTGAAAAAAAAGGGGGGAAATTTCCCTTTTTTTAAAATTTAAATTTTGGGGGTTTTTTTAAAAACCTTAAAAGAAAATGGATAGAAAAATAAAAGAGGGCCCCTTTTCCCTTTTTTTCCCAAACCCTTTCATTTTTATTTCTTTCATAGTTTTATATGAAACCCTTCGGCAGTGAGCCTTTTAAATTTAATTTTTAAAAGGAAAATGGGGTTTTTAATAGCACAATTTGATTAAAATTTCTCACGGAGGGAAATTTTTGCTGGAAATATTAAAAACTGGCTTTCATGTTACAAAAGATGGAATTCCATAAAGAAATTTTTTTCTTTTTTTAAAAAATACTAAATTCTCTATAAAAATTGAAACCAATTTTATTTATTACCAAGGTTCTAGTTGGATTTGTGTTTCTGGGCAAAATGCCATTTTAAGGTTTCATCCTGGATTAAAAAAGCAGAGATTGAAAAAATGAATTTATAAACACAGGTTTTTTTCATATTAGAATATGTCTGTACCTTTTTCCGTTGTGATGTGGAAAGAATACTTGATTACTTCAAAACAAAAGTTTTATTCCAAAAAGACTTTAAGACTGAAGTTTGCTTTGGAATTTGCATGTTTAAATCAAACAATTATTTTAATTAAGGGCACTGACGAACTAGATTTTTATCCAATTTTAAAATTATTTGGCATTATAAAAAGGGGGGGCCTGAACAGAGATGCTAACTAAAACACTTTTTTATTTGCCATAACCTGTTATTTTTAAAACCACCCCCCTTCCTTAAATAATTTCATCCATTTCCCAAATCCAATTCTGACAGCCAATTGAGCCCTTTTTAAACTTTAAAAACTTTCTTGGGCTGAAAACAATTTTATGTTCAGTAGCATTGCTAAGGGGGCAATAAGTTCTGGCAATGGTAGATTAAATGTTTCCTCATGATGGGAGGAATATACTCTTATCAATGTAAATTTATGCATCAAACTTAGAAACCCATAAATTTTATACACGTTCAAATTTAATTGAAACTGCTTCTTCCACTTGTGCAGTTGTAAAATATTCCTAGAATTTCTGGCAAAGCTTGTAATAAGGGTTAATCACATGTACTGCTTCGAATGTTCAAAAATTTGTTTCCTAGCAGGTCTAATTTTAACTTGAAAGTAATGCTATTTGGACAAATTGTTGAATTTCCAAACATACAAAAATTGAATTAGCAAGATTATACCCGATTGCAAATTTTTTATTAGCCCCCAATAAATTTCAATTTTAACACAGGCAAAGCACCACAAAATTTTTTTTAAAAACCTTGCAAAGATTTAAGGGGTTTTACTTTTTAAAGTGGCCGTAAGTTTTTAATGGTGGAATTGGAATTTTTCCCATTTGTAAATAAAAACCCCCCCCCCCCCCCACCCCCCCCCCCCCCCACCCCCCCCCCCCCCCACCCCCCCCCCCCCCCACCCCCCCCCCCCCCCACCCCCCCCCCCCCCCACCCCCCCCCCCCCCCACCCCCCCCCCCCCCCACCCCCCCCCCCCCCCACCCCCCCCCCCCCCCACCCCCCCCCCCCCCCACCCCCCCCCCCCCCCACCCCCCCCCCCCCCCACCCCCCCCCCCCCCCACCCCCCCCCCCCCCCACCCCCCCCCCCCCCCACCCCCCCCCCCCCCCACCCCCCCCCCCCCCCACCCCCCCCCCCCCCCACCCCCCCCCCCCCCCACCCCCCCCCCCCCCCACCCCCCCCCCCCCCCACCCCCCCCCCCCCCCACCCCCCCCCCCCCCCACCCCCCCCCCCCCCCACCCCCCCCCCCCCCCACCCCCCCCCCCCCCCACCCCCCCCCCCCCCCACCCCCCCCCCCCCCCACCCCCCCCCCCCCCCACCCCCCCCCCCCCCCACCCATTTTTCAAATTTTCCTATTTTAAAAAACCAATGTTTTTAATTAAAAAAGGGGTTTTCCAAAATTTCCACCCCAAAAATTTTTTAAAAAAATAAAAAAATTTTTGGGCCCAACTTTTTTGCCCCGTATGTTTAAACCCTTTAAAAAATTTATAAAAAAATTTTTTTTTTTCCCCAAAAATGTTGGGCATTCTTACATAGGATAGCCGCTATTCAGGCTTGGGAATTTAATAAGGGCACGCCAATAAAAGTGGACGGGGAAATTCCTCGGCCAGGCCACACCCCTTACCATTGTAATATCCTACTTTTTAAATAGGAAAATGCACATTCAGTCAAAAAACTTATTTTTGGCCAACTTATCACTTTTCCCTTTTCCTGAAATTGTATAAAAAAAGATTTTTTTTCCCAATTTTTCCCCTTTTTGGAAAAGCAATTTTGTGAAATTTGGGAACTGGATAGAAGCATTAACCCCACTAAAATACAAATTAAATTCTCAAATTTTTAACTTTTGTTTTTTAAAATTTTCGGTTTTGTTTGATTTTCACTTAAGATAATTTGGTTATTATTTTGAACAAGAAATTATTTGAAAACAGTTTTTAATTTAAGGGTTTATGCATTGAAAATTTACAAATTTTAAACCCCGTCAATTTCTTTTAGAATTGGGAGAATTATTATGGATATTTTGGTAATGGGCCATCTTTTTGTTCCAGGAAACATGTCACGTTACAGTCGAATGCTCCAGGCTGTCAAAATGACCCTATACGCACATTTAATGGCGTGATTTTCTTGTCATATTATGCTAAAACTGTACTAAAGGACACAGTACAACAATTTGGCATGAGCATAAAGTTGAGAAAACAGATGACTTTGAGTAAAAATTGTGTAGGAATACAGAACTTTCAGACTGTTGTGATCATTGAAATTTCCATCCTTCGACAATCCAAGTGAAAATTATTCGGAAAAAAGCTGCCTTGAGGTACCTTAGATCAAAAGTCTCGATACAATGACAAATTAAAAAAAAAAAAAAAAAAAAAAAAAAAAAAAAAAAAAAAAAAAAAAAAAAAAAAAAAAAAAAAAAAAAAAAAAAAAAAAAAAAAAAACAAAAAAAAAAAATTTTTAATAAAAAAATAATTGGTGAAAATTTTTTAAAAATTTTAACTTTAAATTTTGGGGAATTCACCCCTTCCCGGGGAAATAAAAATTAGAGGGATTGAGTTATTTTTTCAAATATAAGGTAAAAATTTTGAAAATTTTTAGTTAAGGCGTTTCCCAGGTTTTAGTTCCATTTTATTAATTTAATTGGGTTTAAAATTTTCCCCTTTTATTCAGTTTTTAAATTTACCCCAAAGCATTGTATTTGATTTATAAGTGCAAGCCCCATTTCTAAACGGTAAAAGTTTTTGGGGAATTCGTGAGGGTCTACGAAAAATAGGCCTCCTAGAACTGTGTTACTAGGTAAAGCCCTAGCTAGCCAATGGAGGCTTTCATTAAAACCTTACATGTTGTTTATTTTTAGTATGTTTTAAGGAATGACATCTGTTGAACAAATGGGCCCTTCCTAAGGAATTTAGGGCTTTTTGCGATGTTTTTGGGGATGTGTCGGTAGGTACTTTAGTCCATCTGGAGGACTATAAAGGGCACAATTATATGTCTTAAAATATTTTGAGAACAAAATTTGAATTTAGCTTTACCATGAAGTTGTAGTTTGATAAATTATGAGTTCCCTTCATGTACTGATGAGGCTGTCTTTTAACATTAAATTATATTATGGTTAATGAAAATTTAATATTTGGTTAAAAAATTTTATCAGCTTGGGTAAATTACCTATTATCGGCATGATATAAATTTAAAGCGATTTTTGATAATGATGCGGACACTAGATATAACTAATTAGGAGTAACAAAAAAAACCGCAAAATTGTTATAATTCAAAAATTTGATGGTTCTTGGAACATGCATCAATAAATTTTGTAACTTCATATAAAGGCCGGGCACAGTAGAAATGAATACACATTTGTATTTAAATTTTAAGGTGCGTAGCCTTTTACAGTTATTGCTACCTAGTATTGGAAGCCCAGCTTCCCTACTAGCAAGATCGGACATTCTTGTGTAAAACGATGCAGTATGAAGAGTGTAAGAAATTCAGTCCTTAGTAAGGCAACTGCAGGGGCCACTTTTAAAAAATATTTTAACATTTAAGTTAAAGAAGGCAGGCTAAGCCCATAAGTATGGAAATCCAAAACCATAACTGAAAAAAAAAACACAACAACAAACAGAAAAAAATTCGATGCATATTTTTCCATGCTAAGAATTTCTTTAATAATCTGATTTGGGCCATACGTGGCGCGAATAAAAGTGGTGTGGAAAAAGCAGACTCATAAAGGGGCAAAATTCAATTTGTTTTTTGCGAGGAAATTCTTTTAAACACAAGCCAGCAATTGTGGTATGGTTCACAAATACCACTATCTCCAAATTGTTTCTGCCAAATAGGCAAATTCATTTTGGAGTAGTATGTTTGTTATGACTTTAAAATTTAAATATATAGCGAATTACGTAAAAAAATGTTTTTTTTGTACGCATTGAAGGCAATTATGGAATTTAAATTTTCCCGGAATTTCATTATGAAGGTTAATTGTACAATGCAATTTTGCAGTATAACATAACTTAAAGGCCCAAATTTCGAAGTTCATTAACGTTAAATGTAACGCCAAATTTACAATGTTGCATTGAAAAAACCAGATAATCTTGCAAAGGGTTGAATTTTTAGCCCCCCTAAGATATTGAAACTCAATGAAGCACAAAACTGCCTAAACTTCCTACAACCATTGAATAAAAACATTACGGTTTAAAAAATTTTTGTAAAAAATTGCTAGGGGCCATGTTTAAAAACATAAAAAAAAAAAAAATTTTCCCTTAAAAAAAAGGGGGGAAAAAAAGCCGAGCCAAAAACCAGAATTTGAAAAACCACCAAGCCAGCCTGTTGGCCCCCCCAAATTTGTAAAACCGGGATGAGCTTGGGGATTTTTAAATACATACCAAGTTGGCGTATTAATAGGCTGGGGGACAGGCTTTTTCCATGCCACATACGAGGAAACTTAAAGTAACTTGTTCCAAGTGCATAAAATAAATCTAATACCAGCAGTGAATGTTGGAAAAGGGACCATTCTTAACAAAATTGATCCTCATATATCCTATCAATATGGAAAATCTGTGAAGTATGTTTGTTATAATGTATTACAAAGTTAAATTAATATTTCGTTAACGATTTGGAGAAGGTGTGATGTCGTCCTTTACTTAGTGCAATTGGGAAAACCTAAAGTGTGCGGCGAAAAATATGCATTCTTAATTAAACTGCAACCATTAAAAACATCAAATTCAGTCTTAAATTTGCATTGCATCTAACATTGTAACTTTGTAACGCATTTTGTTTGGCAATTCTGCATTCCCCAAACTTTTTGGAAATTTTTTTAACCTCACGCAATTTTTCCAATAATTCATGGCCCACTGACCGTCTACAGTTTAATTTCAATAGTGATAGGCAGGTGCTATGTATCATAAAATTAACTATGGAAAATAACTTAAAATGTATTCTAAAAATCTTAAATTTAATCTTCCAAATTGGTGTAAATTTTGTTGAAAACAATCTGCCGAAGGACTAAATGGATTGAAGTTTAAGGTTGGTTAAATTAGAAGTTAAGTTTAAAATTAGTTGAAACGACAGGGTACTAGGTGGTTCATAAATGTAGGCTCGTTAGATACGGATAGTGGGTTAAATTAATGAATAGCTTAGTTGCGCCGTGGGAATAAATAATAATTACAAGTTTAGATTTATGGCTTAAATTTCACTGAAATGCAACTCATCTAATCGAATACCATTAATTTTTCCCACTTAAAATTTCAAAAAGCCGTGGCCTTTGCCAGGGAGAAGTGTATATATTTACCGGTATCTTGCTGCAGTTTAATCCACGTCTCTTCAAACTTGTTTTTATGTTAGAACTACTCATATCATGAAAGCTTTAAGTTAATTTACGAACTTCAGGATCCATTCAAACTTTTCATGAACAATTGCTACTTTTGTTGTATAAAATTTCAAGTTATTTGGGTTTATACAATTTTCAGCCTATGTAGCTAATTAAATTCGGCTAATTTAATAGTTCGATTTTCTAAGTCTGGTTGTTGAGTGAATCATATTTTTAGCAGGATGATCAAGTTTCTAATTTATTTTTAGGCAAAGCCCTTTGGATTTTGTTTTGGGGCTAACTAAACCTAATTTTCTAAGGTTCTCTAAAAAAATCTTAAAATTTTAGAAAATGGGCGGTAAAATTTTTGGCTCAAGGAAAACCCGTGGGAAGGGGTAAATGGGAATTTAGGGAGGTTGTTAGGTTATGGTATAGGTGGGTTATATGTAGTAAAACGAAGGGTTACATTACGCATGAATACTTCAGTAAAGGTCGGAGTTGGGGTTTAGGTTAATTGTACAAAATTGTTAGGTCGGCTAATAATGATCTACTAACAATTTGGAAGAATTACAGCAAGGTTTGAGATATAGATTTTATTACATAGGTGAATTTGGAATTTCCATCGCGAACCATACTTAAACCATCAAATTCTTAGAATTCAAAAATTTGGAAAAGCTGCCAGCCATATTGGAAATCTGATCGACATTCTGAGAAATAGTCTTGCCGAATATTGTTATCACGTCGTTTCTGTACTACCTTGCTTATTATTAGTATTCTTAGAATCGATCATATCTTTGCCTTTTAATATAATACAATGAACGATTGACAATTTGACCTGACCTGCTTAACTTTCATACCAAATGAATCAAATTTCCTTTTTTTGATTTTCACAAAAATTTCACATTGGCTTAATTTTGCAGTTTTAAAATACGAATAAATTTTCCAGCTTAAAGAAGTATCTTAGAACCCTGTTTACATTTTGGAAAGAAATTTTATATGTTGTTAGATTTTGAGATTATGGGTGATTCAAAATTTTATTTGCAAATTGTTTTAAAAAGTTTGTTTTTATCGGTTTGCCGAAACAAATTTAGACGACGTCCTTAAATTTAATTACCATGACATTCCCTTGAAAACTTCAATCAGTTTACTTTAAATGTTGTTGGTAAATGTACTTCAGTTTTGATCGGAAGAAATTCAAATTTCACCGAACCCAGCGAAAACGCCGGCATTTTCTTGCTATAAATTCGAATAAAAACAAATATATTTACGTAATTTCAACGAACTTGCCATTTAAAATGCCCCAACATCCTTTCGAAAATAAGTTTTCGAAAACGGGAAAATTATGGAAATTTTATGATCACCATAATAATCCCGGTATCGAACGTAATTTGCACTTCAGGTATCCACTAATGACTTTTCCTTAAGTGTTTGGAGCAGCTTTTGGAAATTTTTCCAATTTTCTGTATTGTTGAGGAATCAGAGAAAGCTTTTTTTAGCCATGAAATTTAAACTAGCACGTTTTGAGCCTAATTTAGTTAAAAACAGAGTAGTTAGCGAGGGCATAGGGGTTGTCTTTTACTTTATAATTATTTATGATTGTATCTAGTTAGGCTTACTTTACAGTTTAACTACAAGGGATTGTAACTTTGGATATTGTAAAGCACTATTAGGGGGGCCCATACAATGTAATGGAAAGGCTAGGCCTGTCACACCTCTGTACAGTTAATTTTTTTGGGTTTATATTGATAAAGGGTTTTGCATTACCATACAAAATTTAAACTTACAATCATAAAATTCTGAAAATTTTGTATGTTTTCCCGTTTTTATTTTGGTTGGGATGCATTGTAGAAAAGAATTTCGAAATTGAGAGTTAGCTAGGAAACACTTTTCCCCTGAATTCTATACCATGTACAAGTAAAATTATGGTAATTTTAAAAGGCTGCCAAATTCAGATTATATAATGGTAGTATACAATTGAAATTATCAATTCCTAAATCCTTTTTTAATACTAGAACTCCCTAAATAACTCTTTTCCAAGTCGTATTAATCTTGATTCAGGAGATGTCTGAAATATAAAATTGTCGAGTCAATTTCTAACTGGGATTAAAAGTGAAGGGATTTAACAATTACAAAAAGGGCATGAATTCGAACAAATGGAATCGGGGAATGTCCTAGCAGAGCACTAAAATTCAACCAATTCAAAGTACACTTCATCCAGATCCATTTTTACAGAACTTCCAAGAAAAAATGCAAAACGGGAACATTGTCCATTTAATTTTTTTCGTTAGGAAGGCCAACAACTTTGGCCCCACTACAGAACATGCTTAGGATCTTTCTGTACAAAAATATAATTATTAATTCCTTTTTAAATTAGAAAAAACGGAGGGCGGGATACCTGTATAATTTACCTAAGGGATAATGGTTTCATGAGCTCCTTAATTATTCACCAAAAAATTTCCCTAATCAAATTTCCATTTTTTTGGTCTTCCCCTTTTCAAATTTTTGGGTTTTTCAAAATCCAAAAAAATTTTTCAAGGGAAAAAATTATTGGGAAAGTTGTTAAATTGTTTAAAACATATCAAGAAAAATGGTTAATATTGGAAATGACAAATTTTTGCAAAATAACAGTTAAAAAATTGTTATCCAATTCCTGTATTATACAACAGTTTTTTGACTTCAATTTGTACCTAGAACTTACCTACACAACTAACTATTTCAAACGATACAAATTATTGTGATTTCACAGATGTGACGCAAAACGATGTAATAATTGTGCGATCCTTTCTTACAAGTGCGGAATTTGCAAGTGAATGCGATCATTACACTCGATTACTAAAAAGGACATAAAATGGCCGACATAATCTTGACACCTGTATGGTAGTAGGTTATGATTCACTATGGTCAGTATGGTATGTTCATGTAACATGACCTCATAAACGTAAAGTACACTACTAAAAATCAGGCAAATCCGATTTATCATCAGCATATTTTCCAATTGTAGAATTTGTAAAACTGGATGAAATTGCCTACAATTTATTTTTCCATATAAGGTAACAATTCGTACCACTTTCAACACTCAAACCAATGCTTATGAAAGATGACTTGAGCATACCTACAAATAGAAAGCAAATTGCAAATGTATAATGGTACAATTCTACCAATTGTTTGAAGTCTATACAAACCTAATATGAAAATGAGAAACATGAAGTTTCATCATCAACAATTTTAATATTCAAGACTTCATCAACCATAGTGAAAGCACACCATCTGTTTGGTAATTTTTGCCTTTTTCAACGTAATGACTTATCTAAATTTGAAAAGTCATTGTGATGAACTTTTTGCCGGATCAAGGTATAAAGGGAATGTTTCTTCATGGTGGCTATGCAAGAACTGAGCAAATGCGAGTTGTCATGAAATATTGCACAGAAATCCGGTCGTTGGCCTTGGGCGCTGTCCTGGCATGAGATGCCTAGTGATCGACTCTTAAATGATGAACCATGATTACTATATATTATATAGACGGAAAGGTATGTCACAAAATCCTACCTCGAACAAACAATTACGTTTCTGGAACAGTACTGCACTTTTTCCCAAAATTTGTCTGTTCGACTTTTAAATCATAAGGTACCTCAAGGCAGTCTTTTCCAAATATTCACTTGGCATTGTCTGAAGGATGAAATTTCAGGGAGTAACAGTATGAGATGGTAGTGTGATAGAGAGCATCAGCCTTCCACCCCTATAAAATAAAATACCCTAAAATATCTCGAAAGTTCTCTTAACTTTCTAATTTCTTCCAATTGTTATTATGTCCTTTTATTTTTGCAAATCTTGCGATATTATTAGCATCAATATGAAAATTTTTGAACATAAATTCTTTAAATTTGAAAACCTTTTGAAAGGGAAGGGCTGCATTTGTACAAGCATTGTGCAGTTGAAACTGTAAGTTGTTACAGTTCAACTGCACAGAATGCTCTAGTACCATGAAGTCACTTCACATTTCAAGGAGTTGTTTCATATCAATTGGAATCGATGTCAAATCTGCATATTAATGACTATATCAAGTTTGTACGTTGTATATTGAAAGGCATAAAGCTATATGCAATTTCTGGGATATTCGTCTTTAAGTTAATACTGAACTTTAAAAGATATTTAGGATGTATTATATAGTGTGGAAGTATTTAAATTCGGATCAGCAGACTACATACATCCAACTGTGTGACTCCATTGAAAATTTCATCCTAGACAAGCCTAGGAAATTATTGGGTAAAAAGACTGCATGAGGTACCTTTAATCAAAAGTCTCAACACAGACAAATTTGGCGAGAAAAGGC